>OY728128.1:887317524-888567524 GCA_963277665.1 Viscum album
AAAGTGGATTAAAAATAAAGGGTTTTTTCATGGATGAGTAAAAAGACCATAAAAAGATCTTTTAAAAACAGTCTTGAAGAAAATATCCATTTTCTTTTGAAAAATATTTTGAAAATACTTTTATTTGAAAACCAAATTTCAAAAAATTTTATTTATGATTTTACCATTTAAAAATAACAAGTAATCTTCCATCAAATTATGTTAGGTAAATCCATAAATGTAAAAAAACATTATTTTGCATGATAAAAAGGATAGAAAAAAAGTCTTGGTCAGAAAGAGACTAGAATATTACTTTTAAAACATTTGTAAAATAAAAAAGGTAAAAAAATTCATTTTAAATAATTTTGCAATGTTTAAATAATTTTTGAAATACCTTTTATAAAATAGGGTTTATTTTGAAGAAAATAGGTTCTCTGATTAAAGATAGAAATAAATCTGTGTCTTCTTGAAAATATTTTATAAATTTTTTTAAGTACCATGGAGTAAAAAATGGAATTTTACTTGGTAAAGGTCCTTAATAACAAAAGGTGAAGAAAATTAAAGGGTTTATTGAACAATTATGCAATAATTTTCTCTTATGTATATTCGAGTATAAATAATCACGAACAATAAGAGGTTGTGAACTAATCCCATAAAAATACTATAATATTGATATAAGAATCAATCTATAAATAAATCATGCATGTAAAATGTAAATACACATAAATTTTTTTAAGGAGAATAATATATAGTAAAAAGTTATTGCACATATAATCTAAGAATATTAGTGAAAACAAAGAAGTAATATAATCCAAAGAAAAGAATTTGGGTTATGAAATTATTTTACACTTGTTAATGTTAATTATAAGATAATTTGATGAAATAATTAAACTTAAAACTCAAAATATCATGAAGAATGAATTAATCATGATATATAATCCAAATTTATATTATGTACAAAATATATACCAAATTATTTTCATAATAATAAAATATGTCTCAAAGAATTGAAATTGAGATGAAGTCCCTCATTACTTGGTAAATTTTGAATTAGAAGAAAAAAAGTAATAATCATAAAATGAAAAATTTAAATACCATGAATTTAAAATAATTCATGATATAGCATATCAAAATTTTTAGTAGGTACAACACACAAAATAAGTAAATGGTGTTAATGGCGTATGCCTCATAGAAATTAGAGTGAGATAAGAATCCCTTACCTTGCGTTTCCTTTCAAGTCAAAATCATTTAACATCTTGTATAATGGTATTAAACATGTATAAAACTTGTAATAGAACCTTAATCATATTTAAAATATCATATATTATCTTATTATAATATCTTATTACCAGTTTGTTAATATTCTTTCATTATTTTTACTATTTGGGGTGTTAATTGCCCAGTTGGTCGAGCATATTTTAACCTATTATCTTTATTCATATTACTTAGATCATGATTTAAATATATATAGAATGTAAAAAATAATGTAAATATCATTTATATTAACTATATATTTATTTATAATAATCCATAAAATTTAAATATATGAAATGACATACTATATTCATATAGACGACTTGCCGTACCAATGCATGAACACTACTTTCAGTTCTTTTTTCGCATTTAAATGAATGAAAAGTAAATGATACATATATGTATATTATAATTAAAGTGTCATATATATGTCATATATGTTAAATAGGTTTATTAAAACCATAATTTATATATTCCATATATATTGTGAATGAGTCACATAACATTGAGTAGGTGGTAGTCCACACATCAATAAACGATATTATCATGTTCCCACAAAATGGAAAGCATAAAGGTATGTTCTATATAAAATATTAAAAAAATAATAAATTCATAATAAATATAATATATATCATATATAAACATCATTTACATCATAATTCCCAACCATGATAGGTGGAAAATAAAAAACAAACAACATCATTTTGTGAGACGGTAGTTTCACGATACACATAAATGGTAAGTTCGTCACCCATTAGATGAATGTGTGTGTAATTTTAGGTCTAAAACATAGAATAAAGACATATAATTAGATTAAGGACACTTATTTTATTATATAATAAAATAATAAGAAATTTTAGTGGGTGCAAAATAGAAGTAAAATAAAAGAGCTTGATGAAGGATGTTACCTCTTCTTTGGGTAACTCTATTTGGTTTATACCAAAAGACATTCTTGGGTGGATTTATTCCCATGTTTTGTATTCTAGGATGATGGTATTGATTTTTAGATCTTATTTTATTAGTTTTTGGGTGATCCAAAGGGATTTAGATGTGTGAATAAGTGAGAGGGGTGAGTTCCTTTTTATAGTAGAGGAGGAGTAGTATTGTTGTAAATTTATGAAAAGGGAATTCCACCCATGTTTTTTATATGAAAAGTGGACTGAATAATATAAAAAAATGTATAAAAAGAAACATAGGTTAAAAATATGGCTATAAAATATATTTTGGATAGGTTTATATGTCATTTTTTCTTTTAAGTTTAAGGGTTAGTCACTTGTTATTGTAATTTTTCTTTTAATTGTAGTAATTAATATTAATCACTTCTACTAATGTTTTTGGTCCAAAAATAAGTTGGAATTATTAGAAATTATAAATTATGATGGTTCCAATATAGAATCAATTTTTTAAAATTAATATTATATAAGTGTATGAAATTAATTTAAATTTAATACTGCAGATGGGACGACAAAGTGGGGTTTTAATGTAAAATGTTCAAAAGTTTGAAAAGAGTTTATATTAAAGTTCATAGTGAAATTGATTAAAATGACATAATTTGATTAATTTAAATATAATTTATAAAACAAATCATTAAAAAAAATCAAAAATCTAATTAATCCTTATAAATAAATTAAAATAAAAGGTATTTTGAATTAAAATTCAGTATTTTCTATTATTCCTCAAAAAAAAAACTTTACAAGAAAACACCAAAAATTCACCCTAACCTAATTTTTATGTTTATATTTAAAAAATTAAGTTTATTTTAACATAAAAAATTTATAAGGATTCCAAAAATTATATTTAAAATAAGTTTTTCATTAAAAGGTGCTAAAACAATATTTTAAAAAATACTGGGTTCTATGTATAAAATTGTGTTTGTTCTTATATTGTGAATATAAAATTTCTTCTATGAATGTAATTTTTTTTATTAGATACATATTATATATTCTCATAAGTTTGTAAATATTATACATAACTGCTAATTTTATGGCTAGTTTATATCTTATTATACAACATAATAATGTTTTATTATTATATCATTGTTTGGTAAAACTCAGTATTACATGTCATGAAATCCATTGAAGAAACATGTTGTTGTATGTGAAGCATACTAACTCAGAATCACATTCATTTCAATCTATATAATCAATTGAATTTATTTAAAATAGTAACTATATTATAATTTCTATGGATGTTATATTCCCTTACGCGCTTGGTGTTGCGTTCCATACACACTATTGAATACAATGTTCTTACTTTAAAATTTTAATGAATTAAAAAAGTTTATTTGGTTAAAGAAAGTTTTATAAAAGTTTAAAAATTTTATTTTATTTATTTTTTAGAAAATAAGTAAAAATAATTTTTTTTTGAGAAAAATGTATTTTCAAGGAACATAAAGACTTTATAAAAACTAAGAACTTATTTATTAAAATATTTAATTTATCTAAAAATATCAAACTTATTTTTAAAATGTGGTTATTAATATTCATATCACTATGTTTATCATATAGGTTATAAGAATATTAATATTATATCATAATTTTTTAAAACATGGTGTTTCTTGTAACTCATGGAATCAAAAAATTAAATTTATTCAAAAAAACATTTCATAAAATATATGGTTGTTATAATATTTTAATTATCTACTATGTATTTATGTTTCTTTTGGCCTATTATTTTCACTATTTTATTTTTCTTCTGTGGTGTTTTTTCTAGAACTTCCACAACAAAGTTATTTATTACCTTTATTTTTATTATCACACGTGGGTATAATATCTTAAATATAGCTAATTGAAACTTATTGATAGTTAGAACCCATAATTTCACAAGGAATAATACCTAAGTAAAAGTGTAACTCTTGCTCAGATAATAGGTTAGGTTCCTCTAGGTTCATGGTGTTACACCCCATAAATTTTTACTCGAAGTTACAAATTCATTTATTAAGATGGTATTTCTATTTTATTTTAACATTTCTCCGATATAAACAAATGTATGGGCATTGAATGAAATAAAACATTGGTATATTTAGAATAAATAAGTAATGTACATATCAACACTTCATTTGGAAGAATTGCATCCACCATAGTAGTAGAAAAAGACTTTATTGTTCCTCTTCGTTTCTTACTAGGACTATTCCCACATTCTATAACTAGAATTAGACATGAGTTGACATAATGTCCTAAATAATCACAGTTAAAACGTATTAATAGAGACCACCAACCATTTTCTTCAACATGACAAATTATATTTCCATTCCCAGTTGAAGAACATTAATAAAATAATTATCTAGAAAAATATATTTAAAGATCATCCAAACCATAACCCCAATATCAACCATTTCATGAGTATTCTTAATCTAGACCACCATAGATCAGATTCACCATAAAAATAATAAATAGTAGGAATTTCCATTTGATATTCCATACATCTGAAAACTTTGAATATATTCTCTAATGTTATTATCCATCCTCCATCTTTAACTTGGTTTGATGTTCCGTTGAAAGATAAATAGTTATATTTCATTTAATGTTTTTATAAAAATATTCCTATGTGAAGAATTAAGTTGTTAAATTTCATAATATCCACTATTAATAGAATTTTTCAACTTAGTTAACACTACCATCAATTTCTCAATTTTAACAATTCCAAGAAGTTGGTTTCGAAGGATATTATCCCATTAATACCTTCATATTTCTGTTAACATATTTCATATATGAAACACCATTGAGAAAAGACATAAACTATATAAATAAACAAGAAAATTTTCAAAATCTATCTCATGATAATCTATACATAAATATAGATATCTTATGAGTTTCCTTTAACATGTTTCAAAATTCTAAAGGCATCTAGACCTTTCTCTCATATTAATTATAACGACCTGTTACTTTTAAAAAACATAAAAATGGGTTTATTAACACGGATTTCACATTTTTATATTTCAATGATATTTTGGGTTTCTAGTTTTATATAATGGTTAAAAAAAATTACATAAAAAATTGAAAACTTATGGACAATGTAGAATTTTCCCCTAAAAACAAAGATTTTATGTTTGGACCCGTATTTGACTTCAGACACTTATGCTTCTTTTAAGACGAGTTAAAATTATAAAGTTTAACCTTGATATAGTTCCTAATTATTCTTTCATCCAATTAAAAATGTTTGATATTTTGCGATGAGTATAAAAATCTTAATAAGGTAAATAAAAATAAATGAATCCCATTATTCTAGTGAAAATAAGAATAAATAAGAAAATGATTACCTTTTCCTAATAAAAACTTGAGAACATAAATAAAACATTTTCATATATGAAAATTGGATTTTCTAAAATAAAATATTTATAACCCATTATTAATCACATAAAATCTATGAAGGAAACTTGAGATATCTGGGAGTCCATGAAAATCTTATTTTGAAAAACAATCCTTTCACCTTTAAAAGTTTATGAACTTCTATCACTTCATGACATTAAATTATTTCTATAAAAATTGTATATGTAAAAATAATATAAGTATATAGAAGAACTATATTCATAACTAGTGTTCACTCTTGTTTAACTGGTGTCTAAATAATTGATGACTAGTTAATTCTATAGGAGTAACTTATCAGTTTATCTCCCACATTTTTCACCATTAAAGAATAAATTATTACCCAATGCATTAGAGAGCTATATTAGGATCACCCATAATCATGATATTTATTTGGATCACCCATCAAAATCTATATTTATAATGTATTATATAATTGAAAAAAAATCACAACCTCAAGTAATTTCATCATAAAATCCTTGAAAAAAATCATTTGAACCCATAAGAAAAACACTTTACATTTTCACATAATCATATAGAGAAATATCATTTTTATTTGAAAATAATTAAATATAAAAAGTTCACATAAGATTTTGAATATGATATAATTCAATAACACATTTTAACTTATAGAGGAATAAAAATAATGGATAATGATTATGATTATGGGAAATGTTAATCAAGCTATATATGTTAAAAAAATCTTCTTTGAACATTTGTTTTTTTAAAATAACCCATACTGAAAACTTTAAAGAGATTCATTTTTATTTTTTTTAAATATAGTCAAATATTTTTAAAAATTATTTTTTTAACCTTTTATGTATAAATAAATCACTCTATAATTTTTTAAAATAATCTAAAAATGGATATAAAAGAGTTACGAGAAAAAAATTAAAATAAGATTGAAAAAATAATATCCTATACTGGAAGTTTCATCTTACTTCATATATTATCTAAGTCCTAAGTTATAAAATTATATTACTTATTTACATAGAAAATTTTTCTTCTTCAATCCATTAATATTATTCGCTTAATTTCATTTATTACCATTTTTTATTTAGTTACTTAATTAGTAATTTGACATTGGACATTTTAGGGTTGTTCAGTTTATTACCTCAAAACAACATCAGTGTGTTGACTATTGATAAATGGGTTATGGTTCATTACTTCTAGAATATTTAAATGTTATAATTATAATATTTATACAATAAGTAAACTTTTACAACCTACCATCTAAACCATCCTAGAAAAAATGAATCACGTTATTTCAAGGAGCTGGTAATCTGTACGTTTGTATGAACAAAGTTTTAATTTTTCAATTGGGTGGAAAGGAAATAAATTTGATAATATTTTTATTTTATATAATCATAAATATATTTTAAGTTCCATATTCATTCATTATTTCCATCCTTATTATATAAATTTATGTTGGAAAAGAAAAATGAATCAAATCACACTATGGAGGTGGTTGTACAAACATACACACAAGTGACATTATTTTTTTTATAATAGATAGAAGGGTGAGAAGGTATGTAATATATAACATTTAAATAATCAAAATTATTTAATAAATATCACATATATCAATTTCATCCCACATTTTAACCAATTATATGATCCGGTATTGAAAATCAAAACACATTACATCATGGATGAGGAATTCCACACACACACATGAGTGATTTTTTCATTTACCATAGGATAGAAAATGAGAGGAAAAAACATTTCACCTTAATCATAATAAAATTTTAGTTTATGGAATACATATATAATTTTATTTCATCATGATTAAAAAATATTTGAAGGTGTTATACGATGAAATAAAGATGAAGCATAATGTGAGGTGTTTACTCAAGAATTATTGGCTAGCCAATGGACCAGAGAGGTGACCCGATTGCATTTTTATAGAAAAACATTATCCATTTCTAGGGATACACTACAACATGTTTTTACCTTCTAATAGCTCTATTTGACTCTAAATTGTTGTTCATGTATAGTCTAAAAAATACTCTATATATCTATTGATTTTTATGCACACAAATAATCTTATTTTTTTTAATAATGATATTACAATAAGTGGATTTTAGGAAATTAATATTCATTACAATATTTAATCTAGAATTATTTTTAAGATATTTATCATTAAGGAATATTCATCAAAATGTTCATAATGCATTTTAGTGTTCTCTAAAACACTATTCATACCCTACATCGGTATGAGTAGAATAACGAATAAACCCATATTTTTGAACAACAAGTATGGATCATGAACCCTATCCTATAGGAAAGTATGTTTAGAAAAACCTACGTTTGGATAAAACCTTATGTTTGTAAGAGGTAAAGTATTATTAAAGAACCCTATATAAGTAAGGAACCCTATGTTTGATGACATAAATGTTTGGATCATACACCCTAATTTTATGATCAAACCTATGTTGTCAAACCCTACTATTGGTATTTTTTTTATTTTATGAAGGAACCCTTTGTTTGACTATCCCATGATGAATATTTTAAATCCAGATTTTTATATGAGATTTCAGCAAATGTTATAATAAAAATAAATATAGATAGAAATATATAATAATACTAATTCAAAGAATCATTATAATTTATTAAAAGACTCGTATTAAATGGATTAAATCACTCTTACATGTAATGGATTTTTTGAATCTTCTGAATAATTCATATTTGAATTTATGCGATATGTCTGGCTATTTTTTTGGATGTTCTCACCCAAATTAAAGCCGTTTTTTCTATATATTTTATTATATCATTTTACATAATAAAGAGATATTTGATATACAATGTGATATATTTTCAATATATAAACTATATACTTTTAGTGAATATATTTTTATAGATCTACCATAAAGAATGATCGTTTGTGATATTTTCTAAAAGAGGCTACACTTTGAAGATATACTTTTCAACATCTTACTACTTCTTGTTTATTGTAGCATAATTAAAGATCATATGAAACTAGGATTTATGAAAAGTGTGTCTTACATTAAAAAATTCATCTCTGAAAAAGAAGATCTATATTATGTCAGTTTTTACTACAACTGTGATGATCTACCCATACCATCAATAAATCCAACTCTTTTGATTTATTATAGTTTCCACTGCTGGAACTCAGTTGTGGATTAAGTGTTAGATTCTTATAAAAAGCTATGGATATCCAGCTCCCTGTAAAAAAACATAAGGATCTGTTTAACCTTGTTGTAAAGGTGTCAACTACCTACACTCACTTATGGACTTTAATGTCTTATGTTAAGAGGACCATTCTAGTGAAATTCACCAAGCTCACCGAGAGTGAGTTGGTGGAGTGGACTAGTGGATCTCTGTGTCTTGAACCACTATAAAAATTGATGTGTTCTTCTTTACTATTTAACCACTTCTCATATTTACTAAGAATGATTCATGTATACATAAATCCCAGAGATATTTAATATCCATAATCAATGAATATTACTAAAAAGAAACAATTTACCCCCTCTTATGTATCTTTTTATTATTCAGACCAAAAAATTGGTATAAAAGGTGAGATTTTGTGACCAAGCTCTAGAAACCACAAAAGAATATAGTCTATAAAAATAATTTGTAAATGAATAATATTAAAGTAGGTATATCTATGATTTGTTCTCTATGTTTTAATGGTGATAACTATGGATGCTAGATATCACTAGTGATTATATATTTAATGAATCTTGGATTGAATGTTTATTCAAAGAGCATCACTCCTTATGTGATTCCTATGAATCCAAAATCCTGGTATGACACAACAGAAGTTGAATCATAATTCAACTCAAAAGGTATGAATGGTATCATCCGTAGACTTGGTCCTGATGGATTTAATCGTGTATAAAAGTTTCCTACTTCCTATGAAATATGGCTGAAAATGGATTTCATATATAAATGAACATATAACATCATATGGAAGAGGTTTTCTATTGAAAAACTAATGTCTGGAACAATTGTAATGTTCAATGGTGAAAGAATCACAAAAATTAATGAATGGTTAATAATGATTGTCCACAATATTAACACCTTAGGAGATCCCATTAGTCAATCGGATTAAGTGCTAAAATTACATAGAGTACATCCCTCTAAATGGAATTACATATATACAACTATTGAAAAATAATCACCTTTCAATAATTTCATTATGAAAGAATTAATTTCAATTTTGATGATGTATGATGTACAAATAGAACCGGATGTAGAAGAACACAAGATTTAAGTTAAAAGGGAAAACACATCCCTTAAGGTGAAATCTAAGAAGCATGAAAAAAAATCAAAACAAGATTTAAAAATTGAAAAAGATTCAAATTGTTTAGACTCTGAAATTGATTTGTCTCAACTATCCAGAATATTTGAAAAAATATATAAAAAAACAAGGCTTTAGGAAATCCATTAAGAAGGATAAAAATGAACCTAGATATGTAATATGTTATGAATGAAAAATGATGGGTCACATATGACCTGATTTCACTCATTGAATGAGAAAAGAAGGATAAAAAATAAATATCAGAAGAAATATAATTATGAATATAAAGAGCATAGAGCAATGAAATCTACATGGAGATTATCTAATAACTCTCGAAGTTATTCAAAATCTTATTCAAAGAATGATCCAAAAAATCTCAAAGCCAATATGTTCTTCATGTCTTGGGAAGAGGAAAAGGTACAATCATGTTACTCTTCTTCCTTTGACTTTTATACCTGCTTAAATAATCAATTACCTTCTTACTGTTAAATGTTATAAGAGAAATATGATTCTTTAATAAATAATCATAAATCATTAAAAAAATATTTACAATGCTATTTTAGGTGAAAGATAAATAATGTTAAAAACATCAAAAAATAATTGGAAAGTTTAATTCATATACATAAAATTGTATTGTACCTGAAAATAAAATAAAATAATTATAGGATGAAGTAGAATCTTATAAAAGAACTGATGGTATTTTAATAAAAGGAGAGAAAACTCAAAATGAAATTCCTAGAAATAATTTAACTAAAATAGAATTTTTTTTATAAGATTTAAGGGTGAAAAATCAAATTTATAAAAAAATTATTTCATTCCCAATTCGAAAAATACTACCTGCTATTATTGTGCAATAAAATGTAATTACATTAAAAAATATTATTTAATAAGTACTCAAATTAGTGGTATTGAAAAAGACTTTATTTCAAAAAAATATAATTAAATCAAGTAATATAAATTATGGAAATGTTTTAAATCAATGAAAACATATTATGGATTTATTAAAAAGGGTTGGACTAGATAAATGTAAGACCTACACAACTCCCATGTTTACAAATGTAAGACTTGATTTGGATGAATTTGGAAAATCAGTTGAAAAAAATTTATATATTGGTATGATTAAAAATTTACTATATTTTACCACTATAAAAACATACATAATGTTTTTTGTATGTTTATGTGCTATATTTCAGTAAAATCCAAAATAATCCCATTTTATAGATATTAAATAAAATTAGATATTTTAACGGAACTATTTTTTAATATATTATTTATCAAAAACCTTATGATTTAAATTAAATTTCATATTTAGATGCTGATTTTAGAGGGTGTATATTAGATAGAAAAAGTATCTTATGAACCAGACACTCTTTAAGATATTTTTTAGAGTCATGGTCAAGTAAGAAACAACATTCCGTTGCTCTGTCAATAGATAAGACATAATATTTGTTTTCTGGAAGTTACTGTGCATAAGTGTTGTGGATGAAACATACTCCCGTAAATTTTAGACTAAATTTTAATAATATAACTATTCTATGCGATAATACTAGTGCAATAAATATTTCAAAAAATCCTTTAAGATATAAGGTATCATTTTCTAAGAGTTCTTGTTCTTAAAAAGGATATGTATTTAGAATTTATAAATATTTAATATCAATTAGCTTATATTCTTACTAAACCAATTTCAATTCCAAGTTTTCATTTTATTAATGTGGAGTTAAGATATTTTATTTTAAATAAATAATTATTAATTTATTTTAATTTATTTCACTCAATTTATCTATCAGTTTTTTATTTAGTAATTGTTCATTTATTTTGACTTTGTTTATTAAAGCTCATATTTTTAAAATTATTACTTAATTATTACCATACGTAATCATCCTAAGAAACCATTCTGAGTGTTCAATCTTTCAGAAATATCTCCATCTCACCTTACCATTTGATTTCAAACTTTTTCAGCTTCTAAATCCCTCTTCTTTCTTCCAAACCCTAGAATATGAATACCTTCATCCTTCCAATTATTAACATTTAAGAAGACAAAATGAAAATATTATGGTGGAAAAAGTGATTTTAAGGATTTACATGTCCCCATCAAAAGTATTCTTTAAAGAAAATTCATTTCTTTTGAATGGATGTATCAGAAAAACCATCTTCCCAAGTAGGAAATTGCATTTCAAGAATTGGAATTTATATTTAGCGAATAAAATAAATATTTCCTTTATGAGATAGAATTGAAAAATCATTCAAGAAACGTTCAGTTTATTTTCAACTAAACAGAGGATATAATTTCTTTGTGATTAGATGATAAAGAGTTTTTGATCTCCTCAGTATAAATTGACAAGATTTTAAAATTTCATTATGAAGTGGTTTTCCTATTTGACCTCTGATCAATTAGAAATCAGGATAAAAAATTAAAATATATGATGTCTTTTCTTTTCGGTTTTACCAATATTAGGAAATTTTTTGGAAAAGTTCTTTTGGTTGGATATGGAGTGTTGGTAAAATTTATTCAGATTGACATAATTCCAAGGACTAATGAGTTGGAAAAGATTTTGTATCTATATAGGTATATCATGTTTTTGTTTATTCTTGGTATTAAGTTCAACTTCCCCAGATATATTCTAAAATATTTGTGTCGCTACTTTGAATCAAAATCTAGAATGTCATTCAATATCTATGGAAAAATCATTTCTATTCTTCTATATAGAAATAATAAGATTCTAAATATTGATTCTCATGCTACATTTCATCACAGAAATTTTCTAAATAAGGGTAGTTTAAGAAAATTATGTTTATTTTGGAGTAGACTAAAAAGTAAACTATTTCTATTGACTCCAACTGATAAATAAGTATATGGTCTTATTGCTTAAGGGGAGCAAGAAAATCTCATGTATATAGGATCAGTTTGTTTGAGAAATGAAGAAATTGGAGAATCTAGAACAAAAAGTGTTTCTCAGCCTATAAAAATAAAGTTTTGTTATGATATTACATATCTTGATGAGGAAACTTCTAATATAATATCCAATGAGAAAATCATTACAATACCTAGAATTATAGAAGATCCTTAGCATGAGGATCTATAGGGATAATCAAATAGACATATTGATAACAATTCACTAGTGCATTAGGGAGAAATATATCAATCTATGGAATAATAGGCTAAAAGTAAAGTTGATGATCAAAAAGTTTTCCCTGAATCAGATAAAAAAATATAAATAGTGAGATATTGTTCAAAAATAAGTAATTGAAACTACTGAAATTATTGATCTTCAGTTTGTGTCTACCATAGGTCAATCAATTGAAATAATAGTTTCTTTATCTAGTGAATGTATAAAATTCGTTGATGATATTTATTTTTCATGTGAATAGATTTCAGTTAAGTATTTTGATGCTGTGGAAGTAGCTGCTCAGTCAAAGAATCTTGATGAAGGAACATGTGATTCCCTAAAAAATCAGATAAAATACATGGTTATCAAATTCAAAAAGGTACACGAGGAGAACTCCAGTCTTCGACAAGAACCGAAATCTTCAAGTAATTATTTATAAGATTTATGAAATTTATCTACTTCAATATTAAAATTATAGTATGTTCATACTCATTTACAATAATTTAGAGAAAATTCTATTTAAAAAATATATTTTGATTCATTCAATAGATACATGATTAGTTTGTTAAGATGAAATCATAATTTACTTCCAAAATATATTTATCAAATTTAAAATGGTATTTGGGGATTCAGTTTGAATCAATAAAAGGAAGTGTCATTCAATCAAGAGTTTCTACTTCAAGACCGCCAACATCAACAGATTTAATCATAATATTTCAAGAAATGACTTTAGTAATGTATAACATGAATGATATGCTTCAGTCTATTAAATATAATAGTGTATCTCTGTATGTAATACTAGACAATCAAAAAGATCTTATCAATAATTTGACTTAAAGTGATCTTATACTTATATTTCTTCTCTAAAAGTTCAATAAAAATCTTTCTTAGTTTCTACATACTGAGGTGAATCTGCATGACATTATCAAATCCAATCTGATTGAAAATTTCAAATCAATTCAAGCCTTAATAATTTTGATAAGGAATTTAGATGAAAGTCTTTCAGAAAGGTTACAAGTTCATATGGAAGAGTTAAAAGAAGTTTTTATGCTTCTTAGTCTTTTCTAGAACTGAGAAACCTCTCCTGATCAAAACCTTTCCCAAGCTACCAACCATCTTGTATAAATATTTTCCTCAAATCCAAAATCACCTATGTTTTTATAATATATTTTTAATAATTTTTTTATTATTGATATTATCTATATAAATTGTATGATTCATTGTTTTTTATATCCATGACTAGAGCACATTCATATTTTTATATATAGTAGAAGGTAACATTCACTTAAAATTATGTGCTATATTAAATATTTTATAATCCATTTTAATTTACTTTATTTTAGATATCACAAAATATGGGATATAACCAGTTTAACACAATATTCTCACATTTAGAGTATCTATTATAAATCAAAATAGTACTATGAAATCAAAATAAATTAGTGAAAAATTAATTTTAAAAAATTCAAGTATCTTCTTTAAAAAATATTATTTTCTCAGTGTTTACAATATCCTATATTTCCTATAAATTATTTATGGGTTTTGTGACCTTCAAAATAGAGTATATTGTTGGGCATGTATTCCCTTAACAATACTGTATAAAAGACATTGATTTTCATTCTCAAAAATACCCTTTTTTGTTTTACTAATGAAATTAATTTAAGTGGATTTACAGATATTAATATTATTTACAATATTCATTATGGACATTTCAAGTTATTTATCCTCAAGGAATATTCATCAAAATGTTTGGAATGTATTTTAGTGTTTTATGGGAACAATGTTCATAACCTACATCAGTTGGCGTAGTGTAAGGAATGGACCTTATATTTTAGAATAGTGTGTATAGATCATGAAACCTATGATTCTTGGAAAATATGGTTAAATATCAATACATTTGGATGTAACCTTTAATTTTTCATAAGGAATGTATTGTTAAGGACCCTACATAAGTAAGGAACCCTATGTTTGAGGAAACAATTATGCATCATCAACCTACTTTTATGATCAACGCTACTTTGTCAAACCCTACTTTTGGTATTTTTATTATTTTATAAATGAAGCCTACATTTGACTATTCAATGACAGAGATTTTAAATCTACATTTTTATATGATATTTCTACAATGGCCTTGATATAAATAAAGGTAGATTGAAATCTACTATATTACCAATTTAAAGGATCGTTATGATTGATTCAAAGAATCATATTCAATGGAGGAAATCACTTTTACTTCTAAGAAATTTTATGATTCTTTTGAATAATTTTTATTTTAATTTCTATCATATGTCAGGTGATATTTTTGGATCTACTAAACCGAAAGAAGACCCTATTTTTTATATATTTGATTGGATCATTTTTCATAAAAATAGTGATATATGAGATATATTGTGATATTATTTTAATATAAAAATTGTATACTTTCTATGAATGAGTTTAAATTGATCTATTGTAAAGAATAATAGTCTGTGCTATTTTTTAAAAGAGGTTACACTTAGGAGATATAATTTTCACCCTTAAACTGATGCTTGTTTGTTTTTGTATAATTGAATATAAATTGTAACCAAGATCACTTCAAATATTTTATTAATTGAAGTCATTAATCTTTAAAGGAGAATATCCATATTCATTTAGTTGATGATGCAACTAGGAAGATCAACATGTACCATCAACAAATTAAAATATTTTGATTTAATAGAGTTTTAACAACATAGACTTAGCCATAGATTAAGTTTCAGTTTATTGCACTAAGCTGTGGATAACAGATTCCCTATAAAAGAACAATATGGATTTTTTATCCTTTTTGTAATGGTTTAAACTACCTATACTCAGTTGTGAATTTTATGGTCTTATGATAAGAGGAAATTTGAAGTGAAATTAACTGGCTCATTGAGAGAAAATTGGTGTAGTGGACTAGGAGATCATTGTGCACCAAACCACTATAAAAATTGATATGTTATTATTTAATGTTTATCCACTACTCATATTTATTACTGGAAGAACACTGCAGATCGGCATAAATTTGAAAGATATTTTAAATACAAAAATATATAATGATTATCAAAAGGACACAATTCACCCTATTGTGTATCTTTTTATTATTTTGACCCAACACTAAGGCCTCTAGAATCATCATATGACATCTAAAGACTATAAATACACCCCAATGAAGTCATTAGTGATCTCATTTACCATAATAACTTCTCTTGAGCTAAATTGTGATTCGTTTTTTAATTTTTCCCCACACTTAAATTTATATCTCTTAATCACACTCATTCATATTCAATTCCTACTATGATATTTGAGAGTAGTTTTTAATGAGTTTTTAAAATAAAATCTCTTATTATTTCTATTGCTTCTTTAGTTCTCACTACCACAAAATAAATAGATCTTGGGTTCTCACAACCACTAAAGTTAGGG
This sequence comes from Viscum album, assembly GCA_963277665.1. NCBI lineage: Eukaryota > Viridiplantae > Streptophyta > Magnoliopsida > Santalales > Viscaceae > Viscum > Viscum album. The sequence goes on from OY728128.1 coordinate 887,333,856, forward strand.
AGTGTGGGATTATTTATTTCACCATTTAAAATAAACCCTCGTATTTGGTTTCTTACTTAAAAAATTAAAAATAATGTTTCCTTGTCTTTCCTAGGAATGTTGGTTACCATTAAATATATGTTCTAAATACAAAACTCTCAAAAATTGATGGGGGAAGATGCCAGGAATCATGTTGAGTTGTTACTGAACTCCATTATCAAATTGTGTTACTGATTTAATTTATTTTGGGATTAGTCTTTTTATTCATTTATATTTCACTTTAGTTCTTTTATTTTCTCATTTATCCATTAATTTAATTTTTCACATAATATTTATTATTTTTTAAAATTTTAATTTTTTTCAAATATAATTCACCCATTTTGTCCACCACACACTCACTAAAAATTACTATTAGAGGAATCCTTGGTTTCTTAACCTTCACGAAATTCAAGGAACATTATAAAGGATTTAAAATTCCTCTTCCCCCAAGGTGATCTTCAAGGAAACTCACTAATAATAGATCATCTCTTTGAACAATTGGACTATAGTTATTTAAAAACCCACATGTATACTTTTTTTAGAAGTATAAGACATCCCATTTGAAAACAAGTTATACATGGGTGTACTCCTATAAGGAATTAGAGGGAAATGGAGTCTAGATGATATTTTTTCCATTGATATTGATTGAAAATATGTGAATTATATCCATTATAGATTAAAATAATTAACTTAATATAGTTTATACTTTAAAACTACCTATGAGATCATAAATCTTCCTGAATTCAAACACTAGGAAACTAAAAAATTGAAGGAAACTAGGCTTGACATGTATTTTTAATATTTTTAATGTTTTATCACCATCCAAATAAGTCTATAACCCAAATTTTTATTATTTTAACTTAAATTTATATTTTGGTAAACCATTTGTGATTATGTTTTTATATAAATTATTTTGAATAAGATACTTTGTGTTTTTCCAAGTTATTTGGCATTCAAATTAGTAGATATTCAAGAAGAAAAGTATATAAAAAATATTCTGTTAGAAGAAATAATTCGGTCACTCATGATCCATGAGATTACCATGAAAAGGGTGTAAAAAAGTAGAATCCAAATAAGTCAAGTAAAAAAATACAATTGAATTCAAGTAAATTGATGTAGATTATTCTGGAATTGATGCAAAAATTTTATTCTTAGACTAAAAGAATAAATTTTTCAAGAAGTAGAATAAATCATTACACCACAAAAAGATCAATCAATACTATGAACTGAAGGTAACTTGATAGGGATGAATAAATAATAGACACATCAAAATATAGTTCCATAAATTAAAAAAGATGATGAATGATAAAAAAGAAATAATAAATGAATTAAAATTCTCAAATTGGATTAAAATTGAAAAAACCCTCTCCCCAACAGACTCTAGTGATGATAACACCAAATGACTCATGGACAACAACATGGTAAATAATGAGTAATTTTTTTAATCCTAATCCAGTTAATTTTCTTCTAGGTATTTAAGTATTTAAGGTCATAATTATGATAGATATTATTTTGGGGAATGATTTTTGTAAAATATACTCAAAATTAAAAATAAAATAAAAATAAAAATAATAAATTTTTAATAAAAGTAATTAATTCTCAAAATAGAAGTAGTAGTTATCCATACAATTAAAAGATAAAACAAATTTAGAAGAATTAGAATACCCATTTAATAAACATAAAAATTATATTGATAGATTTACACAAGGTGAAATAAACTTAAATAAAATTTTGTTTTCCCAATTTCATGTGAAAAATAATTATGTGGTCAGTTTTCCAATTCAGTAAATCAACTTTTAAAGAAAAAAGTTTTTTCCAGAAAATCTTGATTAAAATAAATATGTGTTCAAAAATCACAATTAACTAACATATGTGGACCTTGAATTTGGGTACCAATGTCTTTAGTATGTTTATTATTTTACAGGAAATATGTCTCAAAATAATACCCTAAAGAGATACATGGTACATGGACAATAGGTTCTGAATACACATGTGGTGACTACTCTATCTTCAACTATCCTGAAAAGTTTGATGGAGTCTGTGGCACATTTGGCGACAACTCAGGGAAAAAGATGATAATAACATATACCATTGGGTTTTTAAATTATAATTTTGTTAGAGACATGTTATATATTAAGGGTTTGAAATATAATTTACTTACACTTATCCAATTATGTGGTAGTGGTTTTAAATAATATTTTGATATTATTTTTTATTTTTTTATTCTAAAGGAAAAAATTTTATCTTTAGCTTTTCATTTTTATTTTTTAATGTTATTTATTTATAATCTATTGATAACCAACATGTTAAATGTTTTAGTGAAAAGGATAGTGATTCGTGGATATGAAATATATTCCTTGGTTATTTTATCACACACAAACTTGTCAAAATCATCCAAAACCAAGTAGTATGATATTTTCTTAAATTTTATTTCATAATTGAATTTGGGTGTGAGACTTTCCAACTCTATAGGAAAATAAAATCTCCATTTAAATATAATAAGGAAGTGTCCTTATCTAATTAACTTGTAATTGAACATCTGGATCTCCATAGACCTACCCAAGTTTCAATTATAGGATGTAAATCTTAAACATTTGTAGTTGTCAATGATTATACATGATTTTCATGGATTCATTTATTTTAACATAAAAATAATACTTACAATGTCATCATTCAATATACCAAAAATGTAAAAAACAAAAAATGGTATAAAATCATATCCATTTGGAGTGATCATGGGTGAGATATAAAAAATAATGATTTTTAGGGAATTTTTACTTCAAACAGTTATTATAATTATTTTATAGAGTTAATATTAATAAAAAATGGGGTTGTAGAAATTTGAAATCAAACTATTCCAGATATTTTAAATAATATCTTGATTGATTTTAAATCCTAATATATTTTTTGGATGAGGCCATAAATACCACTTATAGTACGTTAAATTGTGTTACCATAAAACACATCATTAAGAATACCCCTAATGAGATTTAAAAAGTCAAAAAACCTAATGTTGGATAATTTATGGATTTTGGGTGAAAATGATATATTCATAACCCCAAAGATGTTATAATAAAGTTTGATCCCTGATACTATGAAGGTATATTTATTACTTACTATAACTCAAGTAAATCATACCAATAATTTAATAAAATGAATATTAATACAATATAATCAATTCACATAAAATTTGAGGAGAATTTACCAAAAACTAATCCCCAAATTGATTTTGTTGAGGTTGACCTGTAAAATTTGACAGTTAAAATATAACACCCCGACCCTAGATACCCAGAGTCGGTGCATTATTACATAACATTGGCATGATCACAAGGGATCAATTCTCAAAAGACCAATTAGTTTAGTAATCTTGGAAAAACTAGATATATTCATAAGTCTTACATTACATCATAAGGTAAAAAAAAACTACAACAACGTCTTGTCTTTATATCCCCTCATACTATCCCTACAGGTCATTCATAAATTATTTCTTCATAATCCTGGGAAAAATAAAACATTGAAAGGGGTGAGCTCAGATGCTCAGTAAGGATAAAATTATAGGAGAAGCTTTCATAGATAAGCATAAACACTTAAGGCAGTTTATAACTAAAACAAAAGCCTTTTAAACTTGAACTTCAGCATAAAATGGAAAAGATAAAATAAAATAATGCCATTTAATTATTCACATGGATATTATACTAGTCGAACAATCCCATGAAATATCAATAACCACTTTCATAATGATGGAATGCATAATTCCAGACTATCATAACCACATAGCCAAGGCCTCGTGCCAAGACTTCAAATAAGATTTTGCCAAGGCCTTGTGCCAAGACACTAGTTTGTCTCATGAGACCTACCGATGCATCGAGGATCTATAGCGGGCTCCACCCGTCACTTATTAAGTCCAATGCATTCCTCATATGAACAGGTTTAAACATAACATAAACATTCGTATTAAAACTAGCATACGAAATGTCAATACTTTAACCACAAACCATGAATGGTATAAAAATTGCACATCCACAGTCAAACATAACTCATTCGATACAATATGGAAGAATGTATTGTATCACATTAACCTCAATCATGAATAATGAAGGATGTTGACATAAATGAAAATAATCATCAAAACTATTTGAGAGAAATATCCCCCTTTTTCTTGAAATCATTTAAAAGTCACACAATTTGTCAAGAAGCCGTTTAACAATAGATTTTTGAATCAAAGTGTCCCATACCAATTTGAATCTTTTAAAAGGAGTTTTAATTTTAAAATATTAATGTCCATATAAATAAATCCTTAAAACCATTTTTAAAACATGGACATTAATGAGAAAGATTTAGATGAATAAGTCTTTAAAACATTTAAAAATGGTATTTTAGTTAGAGATTCTAACCAAAAGAGATACACTTGAATAAAAATAATTGAGGTAATCAAAACTTTGTAATTTCATGAGAATAAAGGGATTCATGATATACTATGTAAAAGTACATTATATACACCACATAAAAGTGATTTGGTGGATAACAACAAAGAAGTCTCAATGGAATTTAAGTTGAGAAGAAATCTCTCATAAAGGCTGTATCCTTAGGTTAAGGATAAATCAACGACATAGTTATGTGTGACAAATATAAATAAACTAAATATGATTGGATATTTAGTGTAAAACAATCAAAGGACATTCACACATAATCTCTAAAAACAACACCAATGAATTAGATGTTTAACTCAACAAATGGAGAATGAGTTAAAATTACTCTTATCAAATTCATATCGAAGACTTGAGAAATTATCAATGGAGTGATTATGTGTATCAAAAGTATATCCACAGGAAGGGGAGTAGAAATTATGACATAATCAAATGAATAGTGATTCCACACATAATCTTGGAGTGATATAATCAATGAAATATGCGTAAAGCCGAATGAGTGGAAACTGAAATCTCAATTTCCCTTATCGATTTGGTAACTTATGAAACATGCACCCATGAAAGAATTATCATAAAATGATGATGTATATACCCATAAATTAAAGTATATTACAAAATTAATACAATCATGGGCAGCACACATACACCACATGCAATAAATAAGTGGTGAACAATGGAGTTCTCACGAAATTAAGAGTGAGATAAGAAAGCCCTTACTTTGTACTTTTTCCTTGGTCGACGGTAGGTTAACCTCCTTTATAATGGTGAAATAATTGTTATTGAATTATACAAGAATCATTTATTTTAATATTATATCATATATGATCTTTTAACATTGATTTGTTAATAATATATTAGAATTATCGTCATTTCGGGTGTTAACAGGTTCATTTTACTTTATATTCGTTGTTATGTGAGCCATATTCGTTATTAATGGGATGTATATTACTCATATCCGTAATGATATCAAGCCCTTAGATACTATTTTTAAATCATCAAATTATAATTATACTTGAATGGATATGATGGAGAATGAATCTCATCGCGTTCGTGGAGACGGTAGTCCGTACGTACGCACAAGCGACAATATCATTCTTTTGATATTAAAATAATATATAATTGGATGGTTTATCATATATACAGAATCATTATAATGTTATATTTATTATTTACATGAGTTAAACATCATTATTATACCCACCCAAATAATAATATATTGAATAACAATTACACCACGACGTGGAGACGGTAAGCCGTACGTACGCACGTATGGTGACATGTTATTCAAAGGATGGATAGAATACTGAATATGGTTGTACCATATTTATAATAACATCACAGTATATATATTATACTGGATTTATTATTTTATAATGGTAATAACAATGAAAGAAGAAGTGGAAGAAGAAAGGAACATGAAAAGGGGTGGTGAAAACATTACCTCTTCTTCGGATTCTTCCTTTTGATTTGAACAAAAGGGCTCCTTAGGTTGGATTTCTGATCAAACTAAGGTCTCTAGGTTGTAGTGAGGGAAGTTGAGAGAGTATTTGGGCAGGGGTTGGCCAAACCAAAAGGCTTTTAAGGTGTAAAGAAATGAGAAGGAGGAGTGCCCTTTTATAAGAGGGGTGAGGGGCACCTTGGGAAAAGCTAGAAATATTAATTTATAATAAATTCATATTCGGTTTCTAATGGCTCCAAAGTTGATTATTGAAATGTTATGGTGGGGATAGGTCTAAAACCATTCAGCCAATAGAATTTAGACAGGTTTGGGTCACTATATTAACCTTATCATTTAGTTTTAACTCTTAGTTAATTAGTTTGACATTTACCATGTCACTTTGTATTTTTATATTATATAGTTAATAAACTTACTATATACATCCAAGAGACCCCCAAGTGGTCCATTAATGATGAAACTATCATGATATAAGTCTCTTGGACGAACATTAGATTTTTAGGAATTTAATATCAATTAATAATATAATATTTGTTTTAAAAACTCTTTTATGTCAATTTTGACACTATTCAAAAATTGATTTTTGTAAAAATCATAACAGAATTATTACTTCAAACAAAGTTAATTGAATCAATCCTAACATGTCATATTAAACTTGAAAATTAGTTTAATTCATTAAAAGTCTCAAATTATATTTATTTGGGTATTTATAATATAAATTATTTTAATTTTTCACTATTTTGGTAATTACTGCATCATCATTGTGTCATAAATAAATTAACTTATTTAATTTCTAAAAATTATAAATAAAATACCATTATGTAGGAAATCGTTTTAGATTTCTAATGAATATTTACAATATAATTTATCTTATGTATAACTCTATATTAAAAATGTTTTAGCAAATAAACTTTGATTTTAACTCTTTTAACTCTTCTTTGAATTAAATAATAATAAATGTCCTAATCTAATCCAAGTGGACCTAAATGAAAATATTTTATTCCTAAGGCTGTTTTGGTGGAGATACACTTGTCCAATAGAATTAGGACATGTGTTAGGGTAATATTAATATCATTTTTACCCTTAATTACCCTATTTACTTTTAACCGTGGTAAATAAAAGTCAAAAGTTACTATTCACCAAAAATTATTTTCATCTCATTGAACCACATTTTACTTCTTGATATTAACCGTGTCTCTCAGATTTTCAAAATTCCATTCACAGAAGCGGTAAAATTAAGTTTTATGAAAAATTCAGTTTTTTTAACTACCACTTAGTAGTTTCACTATTCATCAAAAATTGAAGTTTTTCAGAATAATGCCAAAATTTCACCCTAAGCTATAATTGATATTCCGAATTCAAAAATGATGTCTATTTTACAAAATTACAAACATATAAGTTGAATTAATTAATTTTATAATTAATTCCCGCTGTCACAACAAATAGTGTGTTTTTAAGAAATAATATATATCAAAAGATTGATAATTGTTTATGTCCAATTTCAAAGTGAAATTAATTCTAATAACACCATTGGATAAAGTGGTAAAAATATATTCTATTTATACTTTAAAACCAATAAATAATATAATTTATCACTATAAATTATTTTGATTAAAAAAGTTGTTTTTAAGTATTTTTCACTATTCATAAAAATTGGATGTTCTCAGAAAAATACCAAAAAATCAACTTAGGATAATTTCGATATTCCGAATCCAAAAATGAAGTAAATTCTGAAATATAAAATATATATAATTTCAAAAAGTAGGTATTACTATTCATAACGGCTAGTTTGATTGGTTGTGGTGTGTTAGAACTCGATGTTGCGTACAACACATGCTATCACATTATTTGAAGGGAAACGTACCGTGGAAGCTTGGGTTGTTACATTCCCCCCTCCTTCAATAAATTGCGTCCTCACAATTTTTAAAATTGTGCTTGGGAATATAATGGAAAGTCCCACATCGGAAAAAGAGTCAATAAAACTATCACTTTAAAAGGAAGAAAGAGAGGTATAAAGGTCAACCAAGATAACCCATACTTGGATTCCATGTAAGAAAACATGGATATGGATGATAAACTAAGTGTCAAGTTATGATGGAGAGGGATAGAAATCATGATCAGGAGAAAGTTAACAATAAGAAAACCACAAACTTATGTTGGGACAAACGACCATTAGTCTCCTAGTAGGAAAGTAAACGGACAACATTTTTTTGGTTTTAAGTTACATTACATAAGGATGAGGAATTCATTTATGATATTGAATAAGAATATAAAGATATATACTTACATTTTAAGTAGAGTTTCATTCTTTAATAAATTTCCACCACTAACTCATTTTTTTTAAACGATGAGTATTCAAGAAGACTTGGTCACACTGGAAGAGCTTCTATAGAATCACATTATCCATGCAGGATGAACTATATATTTACATTGTCTTTAGAGATTAATCAAAACCAAAATGGTTAGTACAAGATCTAATGATCCCCCAAAAGGATATTCCTTGAGAGAAATAAACACTAATCTTAATTTCCAAAATTAAACCAACAATACCCCAAAGTTAAATAAATACCATTCAATAACCAATTGTCCTTAAAATCCTTTAATATAATCAAAAATAATATTGAAAACCAAAACTTATTAAGAATGTAGTCTTCCACGTTAAATTGTATCTCCAAATGACATTAATTGCTCTTAAAGTCACAAACTTAAAAGTAATTAACCTAATCATTTCCATAAATAACCCAAATAATTATAAATCCACAATAAAAACATAGATAAAAATCCACCATTACTCCTCAAATGAAATCCCATTCTATTCTATTTTCCTTGGGCATATAGTGTTCACACCAAAGCAAACAACTTCCAAAATAACATTTATCACTTAATCACCAAATCATTTTCCTATACTAAGGGTATTCATTTGATAAGACATAAGATCCCAAATCAAATTATTATTGATCAATAAAATCATTTAACTAAAAATAATAGTCACACTAACCAGGGACTTCACGTAGTCCAGTGGTAGGCGATAAATCCCAATCGCACTTTGGTTGTGGGTTCGATTCCCACAGCTTTGTCCGACGCGACGGGTTGTCACACGGTCTTCGTGTTGTCCCTCTTCAAAAACTATATTTTATAACATTATAAAAATGAGATAAATTCCTCAAAATAACCATAACATAATTTAACCCCAAATGTTATGTCATACCTTCCATTTTTATCCCAAATAACTTATAATTTCCTCAAACCTAATGATCATATAAAACCAAATGGTTATTCATAACTATAACCACAAGAGAAAAGATAATTATTCCTCAAATATCATTCTCACATGGAAAACTGCGGGGTTACAAATACAAGAGAAAATTATTCCAAAGTAAACCCATCAAAAAGGAGCACTAATACTTTTTAAACATTTCTCCAACCATTTATTTCCACATTGCTTCTTCTTTGAAAATGAAAATATCCAATAGAATAGGGCATTCACTCGGGTAATGGCCAGGTCCCCTACATTTATGGCAAATGACTGTAAATGGACTCTGGGGACAATTTTTATCTTCTTTCATAGTACTCTTCATTTTTCTTCGGCAATTCTTTAATTTATGTCCTTCCTTCCCGCATGTAAATCATTTCTTTGTCCCATTGAGACACTTTCCTGGGTGTCTCCTTCCACATTTCTTGCATGATGTAAATTGATGATTTCTTTCTCCATGGTCTCCACTACTGGAGATCTTATCATTCATCACCTTTCTCTTTTTTGTTGAGTCCGGTAATCGGTTAATATATATATTGTTGATCATATTTTTGGAAAATTTATTTGGCATAAAGACGATATCTTTTACGCCTATCAACATTCCATTTTTTTGCTCATTGCCACCATCGTTCCCACCTTGTACATCATTCTCAAAGTCACTATGACTTCCTTGGAATCCAGCCATTGACTAAAACCAAAAAGCATTGTGTGAGTAATAGTAGTCATAAAATCATTTAGAGATTAACATGTCACCATATTCTCAATTTGAAACACATTAGGATTAACCAAGGCCATTTACTCTCATCTTATATATATAATAATTTAAATCGGTTTGTAAAGAAAATGTTAATTATCCTAAGCATATCCCCCGGGAGTGTCGTAACCAAGAGTGCAGTAAGGCCCGTTGTCGTGCACCAGTTCCCGTTCGATTCTAGCTCAAAGTGGTGTTTTCGGGTTTTACCCCTAGGTACATCTGTGCCAGAGCTGCCTCTACCTGCTCGTATCCAGACAGGGATGTATTGCTCAGAAAACTCACAAAATCTCTACAATACCAAAATTCTAGGAAGTTCTTCTATACTAATCCTCAAAGTTCATCTTAGGTCTACGTGCTCTAATCAGAGTTTATCTAAATCTAGCTTCTAAGGTTTGTACTAAAATTCCTCTGATACCAACTGTAATGCCCCGACCCTAGATACCCAGAGTCGGTGCATTATTACATAACATTGGCATGATCACAAGGGATCAAGTCTCGAAAGACCGATTAGTTTAGTAGTCTTGGAAACACTAGATATATTCATAAGCCTTACATTACATCATAAGGTGAAAAAACTACAACAACGTCTTGTCTTCATATCCCCTCATACTATCCCTACAGGTCATTCATAAATTACTTCTTCATAATCCTGGGAAAAATAAAACGTTGAAAGGGGTGAGCTCAGATGCTCAGTAAGGATAAAATTATAGTAGAAGCTTTCATAGATAAGCATAAACACTTAAGGCAGTTTATAACTAAAACAAAAGACTTTTAAACTTGAACTTCAGCATAAAATGGAAAAGATAAAATAAAATAATGCCATTTACTTATTCACATGGATATTCTACTAGCCTAACAATCACATGCAATATCAATAACCACTTTCATAATGATGGAATGCATAATTCCAGACTATCATAACCACATAGCCAAGGCCTCGTGCCAAGACTACAAATAAGATTTTTCCAAGGCCTTGTGCCAAGACACTAGTTTGTCTCATGAGACCTACTGATGCATCGAGGAGCTATAGCGGGCTCCACCCGTCACTTATTAAGTCCAATTCATTCCTCATATGAACAGGTTTAAACATAACATAAACATTCGTATTAAAACTAGCATACGAAATGTCAATACTTTAACCACAAACCATGAATGGTATAAAAATAGCACATCCACAGTCAAACATAACTTATTCGATACAATATGGAAGAATGTATTGTATCACATTAACCTCAATCATGAATAATGAAGGATGTTTACATAGATGAAAATAATCATCAAAACTATTTCAGAGAAATATCCCCCTTTTTCTTGAAATCATTTAAAAGTCACACAATTTGTCAAGAAGCCGTTTAACAATAGATTTTTGAATCAAAGTGTCCCATACCACTTTGAAACTTTTAAAAGGAGTTTAATTTTAAAACTTTAATGTCCATATAAATAAATCCTTAAAACCATTTTTAAAACATTGACATTAATGAGAAAGATTTAGATGAATAAGTCTTTAAAACATTTAAAAATGGTATTTTAGTTAGAGATTCTAACCAAAAGAGATACACTTGAATACAAATAATTGAGGTAATAAAAACTTTGTAATATCATGAGAAAAAAGGGATTCATGATATACTATGTCAAAGTACATTATATACACCACATAAAAGTGATTTGGTGTATAACAACAAAGAAGTCTCAATGGAATTTTAGTTGAGATGAAATCTCTCATAAAGGCTGTATCCTTAGGTTAAGGATAAATCAACGACATAGTTATGTGTGACAAATATAAATAAACTAAATATGATTGTATATTTAGTGTAAAACAATCAAAGGACATTCACACATAATCTCTAAAAACAACACCAATGAATTAGATGTTTAACTCAACAAATGGAGAATGAGTTAAAATTACTCTTATCAAATTCATATCGAAGACTTGAGAAATTATCAATGGAGTGATTATGTGTATCAAAAGTATATCCACAGTAAGGGGAGTGGAAATTATGACATAATCAAATGAATAGTGATTCCACACATAATCTTGGAGTGATATAATCAATGAAATATGCGTAAAGCCGAATGAGTGGAAACTGAAATCTCAATTTCCCTTATCGATTTGGTAACTTATGAAACATGCACCCATGAAAGAATGATCATAAAATTATGATGTAGATACCCATAAATTAAAGTATATTACACAATTAATACAATCATGGGCAGCTCACATACACCACATGCAATAAATAAGTGGTGAACAATGGAATTCTCACGAAATTAAGAGTGAGATAAGAAACCCCTTACTTTGTACTTTTTCCTTGGTCGACGGTAGGTTAACCTCATGTATAATGGTGAAATAATTGTTATTTAATTATACAAGAATAATTTATTTTAATATTATATCATATATGATCTTTTAACATTGATTTGTTAATAATATATTAGAATTATCATCATTTCGGGTGTTAACGGGTTCATTTTACTTTATATTCTTTGTTATGTGAGCCATATTCATTATTAATGGGATGTATATTACTCATATCCGTAATTATATCAAGTCCTTAGATACTATTTTTAAATCATCAAATTATAATTATCCTTGAATGGATATGATGGAGAATGAATCTCATCGCGTTCGTGGAGACGGTAGTCCGTACGTACGCACAAGCGACAATATCATTCTTTTGATATTAAAATAATATATAATTGGATGGTTTATCATATATACAGAATCATTATCATGTTATATTTATTATTTAAATGAGTTACACATCATTATTATACCCACCCAAATAATAATATATTGAATAACAATTACACCACGATGTGGAGACGGTAAGCCGTACGTACGCACGTATGGTGACATGTTATTAAAAGGATGGATAGAATACTGAATATGGTTGTACCATATTTATAATAACATCACAGTATATATATTATACTGGATTTATTATTTTATAATTGTAATAACAAAGAAATAAGAAGTGGAAGAAGAAAGGAACTTGAAAAGGGGTGGTGAAAACATTACCTCTTCTTCGGGTTCTTCCTTTTGATTTGAACAAAAGGGCTCCTTAGGTTTTCTTTCTGATCAAACTAAGGTCTCTAGGTTGTATTGAGGGAAGTTTAGAGAGTATTTGGGCAGGGGTTGGCCAAACCAAAAGGTTTTGAAGGTGTGAAGAAATGAGAAGGAGGAGTGCCCTTTTATAAGAGGGGTGGGGGTCACCTTGGGAAAACCTAGAAATATTAATTTATAATAAATTCATATTCGGTTTCTAATGGCTCAAAAGTTGATTATTGAAAGGTTATGGTGGGGATAGGTCGAAACAAATTCAGAAAATATAATTTAGACAGGTTTGGTTCACTATATTAACCTTATCATTTATTTTTAACTCTTAGTTAATTAGTTTGACATTTACCATGTCACTTTGTATTTTTATATTATATAGTTAATAAAATTACTATATACATCCAAGCGACCCCCAAGTGGTCCATTAATGATGAAAATATCATGATATAAGTCTCTTTGACGAACATTAGATTTTTAGGAATTTAATATCAATTAATAATATAATATTTGTTTTAAAAACTCTTTTATGTCAATTTTGACACTATTCAATAATTGATTTTTGTAAATATCATAACAGAATTATTACTTCAAACAAAGTTAATTGAATCAATCCTAACATGTCATATTAAACTTGAAAATTAGTTTAATTCATTAAAAGTCTCAAATTATATTTATTTGGGTATTTATAATATAAATTATGTTAATTTTTCACTATTTTGGTAATTACTGCATCATCATTGTGTCATAAATAAATTAACTTATTTAATGTCTAAAAATTATAAATAAAATACCATTATGTAGGAAATCGTTTTAGATTTCTAATTAATATTTACAATAGAATTTATCTTATGTATAACTCTATATTAAAAATGTTTTAGCAAATAAACTTTGATTTTAACTCTTTTAACTCTTCTTTGAATTAAATAATAATAAATGTCCTAATCTAATCAAAGTGGACCTAAATGAAAATATTTTATTCCTAAGGATGTTTTGGTAGAGATACACTTGTCCAATAGAATTAGGACATGTGTTAGGGTAATATTAATATCATTTTTACCCTTAATTACCCTATTTACTTTTAACCGTGGTAAATAAAAGTCAAAAGTTACAATTCAGCAAAAATTATTTTCATCTCATTGAACCAAATTTTACTTCTTGATATTAACCGTGTCTCTCATATTTTCAAAATTCCATTCACATAAGCGGTAAAATTATGTTTTATGAAAAATTCAGTTTTTTTAACTACCACTTAGTAGTTTCACTATTCATCAAAAAATGATGTTTTTCAGAATAATGCCAAAATTTCACCCTAAGATATAATTGATATTCCGAATTCAAAAATGATGTCTATTTTACAAAATTCCAAACATATAAGTTGTATTAATTAATTTTATAATTAATTCCCGCTGTCACAACAAATAGCGTGTTTTTAAGAAACAATATATATCAAAAGATTGATAATTGTTTATGTCCAATTTCAAAGTGAAATTAATTCTAATGAACACCATTGGATAAAGTGGTAAAACTATATTCTAATTATACTTTAAAAACACTCAATAATATAATTTATCACTATAAATTATTTTGATTAAAAAAGTTGTTTTTAAGTATTTTTCACTATTCATAAAAATTGGATGTTCTCAGAAAAATACCAAAAAATCAACTTAGGATAATTTCGATATTCCGAATCCAAAAATGAAGTACATTTTGAAATATAAAATATATATAATTTCAAAAAGTAGGTATTAGTATTCATAACGGGTAGTTTGATTGGTTGTGGTGTGTTAGAACTCGATGTTGCGTACAACACATGCTATCACATTATTTGAAGGGAAACGTACCGTGGAAGCTTGGGTTGTTACATTCTCCCCTCCTTCAATAAATTGCGTCCTCACAATTTTTAAAATTGTGCTTGGGAATATACTGGAAAGTCCCACATCAGAAAAAGAGTCAATAAAACTATCACTTTAAAAGAATGAAAGAGAGGTATAAAGGTCAACCAAGATAACCCATACTCGGATTCCATGTAAGAAAACATGGATATGGATGATAAAATAAGTGTCAAGTTCTGATGGAGAGGGATAGAAATCATGATCAGGAGAAAGTTAACAATAAGAAAACCACAAACTTATGTTGGGACAAACGACCATTAGTCTCCTAGTAGGAAAGTAAACAGACAACATTTTTTTGGTTTTAAGTTACATTACATAAGGATGAGGAATTCATTTATGATATTGAATAATAGTATAAAGATATATACTTACATTTTAAGTAGAGTTTCATTATTTAATAAATTTCCACCACTAACTCATTTTTTTTAAACGATGAGTATTCAAGAAGACTTGGTCAAACTGGAAGAGCTTCTATTGAATCACATTATCCATGCAGGATGAACTATATATTTACATTGTCTTTAGAGATTAATCAAAACCAAAATGGTTAGTACAAGATCTAATGATCCCCCAAAAGGATATTCCTTGAGAGAAATAAACACTAATCTTAATTTCCAAAATTAAACCAACAATACCCCAAAGTTAAATAAATACCATTCAATAACCAATTGTCCTTAAAATCCTTCAATATAATCAAAAATAATATTGAAAACCAAAACTTATTAAGAATGTAGTCTTCCACGTTAAATTGTATCTCCAAATGACATTAATTGCTCTTAAAGTCACATACTTAAAAGTAATTAACCTAATCATTTCCATAAATAACCCAAATAATTATAAATCCACAATAAAAACATAGATAAAAATCCACCATTACTCCTCAAATGAAATCCCATACTATTCTATTTTCCTTGGGCATATAGTGTTCACACCAAAGCAAACAACTTCCAAAATAACATTTATCACTTAATCACAAAATCATTTTCCTATACTAAGGGTATTCATTTGATAAGACATAAGATCCCAAATCAAATTATTATTGATCAATTAAATAATTTAACTAAAAATAATAGTCACACTAACCAGGGACTTCACGTAGTCCAGTGGTAGGCGATAAATCCCAATCGCACTTTGGTTGTGGGTTCGATTCCCACAGCTTTGTCCGACGCGACGGGTTGTCACACGGTCTTCGTGTTGTCCCTCTTCAAAAACTATATTTTATAACATTATCAAAATGAGATAAATTCCTCAAAATAACCATAACATAATTTAACCCCAAATGTTATGTCATACCTTTCATTTTTATCCCAAATAACTAATAATTCCCTCAAACCTAATGATCATATAAAACCAAATGGTTATTCATAACTATAACCACAAGTGAAAAGATAATTATTCCTCAAATATCATTCTCACATGGAAAACTGCAGGGTTACAAATACAAGAGAAAATTATTCCAAAGTAAACCCATCAACAAGGAGCAATAATAATTTTTAAACATTTCTCCAACCATTTATTTCCACATTTCTTCTTCTTTGAAAATGAAAATATCCTATAGAATAGGGCATTCACTCGGGTAATGGCCAGGTCCCCTACATTTACGGAAAATGACTGTAAATGGACTCTGGGGACCATTTTTATCTTCTTCCATAGTACTCTTCATTTTTCTTCGGCAATTATTCAATTTATGTCCTTCCTTCCCGCATGTAAATCATTTCTTTTTCCCATTGAGACACTTTCCTGGGTGTCTCCTTCCACATTTCCTGCATGATATAAATTGATGATTTCTTTCTCCATGGTCTCCACTACTGGAGCTCTTATCATTCATCACCTTTCTCTTCTTTGTTGAGTCCGGTAATCGGTTAATATATATATTGTTGATCATATTTTTGGAAAATTTATTTGGCATAAAGACGATATCTTTTACGCCTATCAACATTCCATTTTGTTGCTCATTGCCACCATCGTTCCCACCTTGTACATCATTCTCAAAGTCACTATGACTTCATTGGAATCAAACCATTGACTAAAACCAGAAATCATTGTGTGAGTAATAGTAGTCATAAAATCATTTAGAGATTAACATGTCACCATATTCTCAATTTGAAACACATTAGGATTAACCAAGGCCATTTACTCTCATCTTATATATATAATAATTTAAATCGGTTTGTAAAGAAAATGTAAATTATCCTAAGCATATCCCCCGGGAGTGTCGTAACCAAGAGTGCAGCAAGGCCCGTTGTCGTGCACCAGTTCCCGTTCGAGTCTAGATCAAAGTGGTGTTTTCGGGTTTTACCCCTAGGTACATCTGTGACAGAGCCTCCTCTACCTGCTCGTATCCAGACATGGATGTATTGCTCAGAAAACTCACAAAATCTCTACAGTACCAAAATTCTAGGAACTTCTTCTATACTAATCCTCAAAGTTCATCTTAGTTCTACGTGCTCTAATCAGAGTTTATCTAAATATATCTTCTAAGGTTTGTACTAAACTTCCTCTGATACCCACTGTAATGCCCCGACCCTAGATACCCAGAGTCGGTGCATTATTACATAACATTGGCATGATCACAAGGGATCAAGTTTCGAAAGACTGATTAGTTTAGTAGTCTTGGAAACACTATATATATTCATAAGTCTTACATTACATCATAAGGTAAAAAAACTACAACAACGTCTTGTCTTCATATCCCCTCATACCATCCCTACAGGTCATTCATAAATTACTTCTTCATAATCCTGGGAAATATAAAACATTGAAAGGGGTGAGCTCAGATGCTCATTAAAGATAAAATTATAGTAGAAGCTTTCATAGATAAGCATAAACACTTAAGGCAGTTTATAACTAAAACAAAAGCCTTTTAAACTTGAACTTCAGCATAAAATGGAAAAGATAAAATAAAATAATGCCATTTACTTATTCACATGGATATTCTACTAGTCTAACAATCCCATGCAATATCAATAACCACTTTCATAATGATGGAATGCATAATGCCAGACTATCATAACCACATAGCCAAGGCCTCGTGCCAAGACTACAAATAAGATTTTTCCAAGGCCTTGTGCCAAGACACTAGTTTGTCTCATGAGACCTACCGATGCATCGAGGAGCTATAGCGGGCTCCACCCATCACTTATTAAGTCCAATGCATTCCTCATATGAACAGGTTTAAACATAACATAAACATTCGTATTAAAACTAGCATACGAAATGTCAATACTTTAACCACAAACCATGAATGGTATAAAAATAGCAGATCCACAGTCAAAAATAACTAATTCGATACAATATGGAAGAATGTATTGTATCACATTAACCTCAATCATGAATAATGAAGGATGTTGACATAGATGAAAATAATCATCAAAACTATTTGAGATAAATATCCCCCTTTTTCTTGAAATCATTTAAAAGTCACACAATTTGTCAAGAAGCCGTTTAACAATAGATTTTTGAATCAAAGTGTCCCATACCACTTTGAAACTTTTAAAAGGAGTTTAATTTTAAAACTTTAATGTCCATATAAATAAATCTTTAAAACCATTTTTAAAACATGGACATTAATGACAAAGATTTAGATGAATAAGTCTTTAAAACATTTAAAAATGGTATTTTAGTTAGAGATTCTAACCAAAAGAGATACACTCGAATAAAAATAATTGAGGTAATCAAAACTTTGTAATATCATGAGAATAAAGGGATTCATGATATACTATGTCAAAGTACATTATATACACCACATAAAAGTGATTTGGTGTATAACAACAAAGAAGTCTCAATGGAATTTAAGTTGAGATGAAATCTCTCATAAAGGCTGTATCCTTAGGTTAAGGATAAATCAACGACATAGTTATGTGTGACAAATATAAATAAACTAAATATGATTGTATATTTAGTGTAAAACAATCAAAGGACATTCACACATAATCTCTAAAAACAACACCAATGAATTAGATGTTTAACTCAACAAATGGAGAATGAGTTAAAATTACTCTTATCAAATTCATATCGAAGACTTGAGAAATTATCAATGGAGTGATTATGTGTATCAAAAGTATATCCAAAGGAAGGGGAGTGGAAATTATGACATAATCAAATGAATAGTGATTCCATACATAATCTTGGAGTGATATAATCAATGAAATATGCGTAAAGCCGAATGAGTGGAAACTGAAATCTCAATTTCCCTTATCGATTTGGTAACTTATGAAACATGCACCCATGAAAGAATGATCATACAATGATGATTTAGATACCCATAAATTAAAGTATATTACAAAATTAATACAATCATGGGCAGCACACATACACCACATGCAATAAATAAGTGGTGAACAATGGAATTCTCACGAAATTAAGAGTGAGATAAGAAACCCCTTACTTTGTACTTTTTACTTGGTCGACGGTAAGTTAACCTCATGTATAATGGTGAAATAATTGTTATTTAATTATAAAATAATCATTTATTTTAATATTATATCATATATGATCTTTTAACATTGATTTGTTAATAATATATTAGAATTATTGTCATTTCGGGTGTTAACGAGTTCATTTTACTTTATATTCTTTGTTATGTGAGCCATATTCATTATTAATGGGATGTATATTACTCATATCCGTAATGATATCAAGTCCTTAGATACTATTTTTAAATCATCAAATTATAATTATACTTGAATGGATATGATGGAGAATGAATCTCATCGCGTTCGTGGAGACGGTAGTCCGTACGTACGCACGAGCGACAATATCATTCTTTTGATATTAAAATAATATATAATTGGATGGTTTATTATATATACAGAATCATTATCATGTTACATTTATTATTTACATGAGTTACACATCATTATTATACCCACCCAAATAATAATATATTGAATAACAATTACACCACGACGTGGAGACGGTAAGCCGTACGTACGCACGTATGGTGACATGTTATTCAAAGGATGGATAGAATACTGAATATGGTTGTACCATATTTATAATAACATCACAGTATATATATTATACTGGATTTATTATTTTATAATGGTAATAACAAAGAAAGAAGAAGTGGAAGAAGAAAGGAACTTGAAAAGGGGTGGTGAAAACATTACCTCTTTTTCGGGTTCTTCCTTTTGATTTGATCAAAAGGGATCCTTAGGTTGGATTTCTGATCAAACTAAGGTCCCTAGGTTGTAGTGAGGGAAGTTGAGAGAGTATTTGGGCAGGGGTTGGCCGAACCAAAAGGCTTTTAAGGTGTGAAGAAATGATAAGGAGGAGTGCCCTTTTATAAGAGGGGTGAGGGGCACCTTGGGAAAAGCTAGAAATATTAATTTATAATAAATTCATATTCGGTTTCTAATGGCTCCAAAATTGATTATTCAAAGGTTATTGTGGGGATAGGTCGAAAACCATTCAGCCAATAGAATTTAGACAGTTTTGGTTCACTATATTAACCTTATCATTTAGTTTTAACTCTTAGTTAATTAGTTTGACATTTACCATGTCACTTTGTATTTTTATATTATATAGTTAATAAACTTACTATATAAATCCAAGAGACCCCCAAGTGGTCCATTAATGATGGACCTATCATGATATAAGTCTCTTGGTCGAACCTTAGATTTTTAGGAATTTAATATCAATTAATAATATAATATTTGTTTTAAAAACTCTTTTATGTCAATTTTGACACTATTCAATAATTGATTTTTGTAAAAATCATAACAGAATTATTACATCAAACAAAGTTAATTGAATCAATCCTAACATGTCATATTAAACTTGAAAATTAGTTTAATTCGTTAAAAGTCTCAAATTATATTTATTTGGGTATTTATAATATCAATTATTTTAATTTTTCACTATTATGGTAATTACTACATCATCATTGTGTCATAAATACATAACTTATTTAATGTCTAAAAAATATAAATAAAATACCATTATGTAGGAAATAGTTTTATCTTTCTAATGAATATTTACAATAGAATTTATCTTATTTATAACTCTATATTAAAAATGTTTTAGCAAATAAACTTTGATTTTAACGCTTTTTACTCTTCTTTGAATTAAATAATAATAAATGTCCTAATCTAATCCAAGTGGACCTAAATGATAATATTTTATTCCTAAAGCTGTTTTGGTCGAGATACACTTGTCCAATAGAATTAGGATATGTGTTAGGGTAATATTAATATCATTTTTACCCTTAATTACCCTATTTACTTTTAACCGTGGTAAATAAAAGTCAAAAGTTACTATCCACCAAAAATTATTTTCATCTCATTGAACCAAATTTTACTTCTTGATATTAACCGTGTCTCTCGGATTTTCAAAATTCCATTCACAGAAGCGGTAAAATTAAGTTTTATGAAAAATTCAGTTTTTTTAACTACCACTTAGTAGTTTCACTATTCATCAAAAATTGAAGTTTTTCAGAATAATGCCAAAATTTCACCCTAAGATATAATTGATATTCCGAATTCAAAAATGATTTCTATTTTACAAAATTCCAAACATATAAGTTGTATTAATTAATTTTATAATTAATTCCCCCGGTCACAACAAATAGCGTGTTTTTAAGAAACAATATATATCAAAAGATTGATAATTGTTTATGTCCAATTTCAAAGTGAAATTAATTGTAATGAACACCATTGGATAAAGTGGTAAAAATATATTATAATTATACTTTAAAACCACTCAATAATATAATTTATCACTATAAATTATTTTGATTAAAGAAGTTGTTTTTAAGTATTTTTCACTATTCATAAAAATTGGATGTTCTCAGAAAAATACCAAAAATTCAACTTAGGATAATTTCGATATTCCGAATCCAAAAATGAAGTCCATTTTGAAATATAAAATATATATAATTTCAAAAAGTAGGTATTACTATTCATAACGGCTAGTTTGATTTGTTGTGGTGTGTTAGAACTCGATGTTGCGTACAACACATGCTATCGCATTATTTGAAGAGAAACGTACAATGGAAGCTTGGGGTGTTACAGAAAAATATTCATTTTTCAGAGGAAATTTAATTTTAGGAATAACAACTATCCTTTCCTTTATAAAAGGAATTGATAAAATATAAAAATCATCTCTTATAAAATGTTATCTGCTAATTGAAATATGGTACTCATACTAGAAGGTCAGTTTTAAATGTGTTTGAAAATCATGGTTGGTTTCAAAACTAAAGTACAGAAATGTTTATGATTATATTAATGATGAAAATTGGTTAATCATAATGTAAGAATAATTTAACCAATTCAAATAGAATAACTTTTGAATACATGTATCAAGACATTATGATCATCCCATTATTGGAATGAAATTGGTTTTGAGGAACATGTTAAATGAGAAAGGTAACATCACTCATAAAAAAATAAAATGATTACTAAATTTTATAATCAATAATAAGTCACTTATTACAATGAGAAATTTTGTCAAATCAATAGGTTTGAATCCATTAAAATCATATTTTTACCTGCCACTCATTTAAATTTTATTCCTTTTGAAATGGATATAAAAATTACATTTTTAATAGTTTTATTTCTATAAAAGTATATACCCCCTATCTAGGTATGAAAGGTTAATGATTTTTCTAGAAAATTATTTTAAAATGTGAAAAACATATTTATAGTTTTTTAAAACCTATTTTAAATTATATAAAAAAATTTCAAATGAATATTTATGATGTAATTTATGGTTATATAATATAATATATTTATAATGGAATTTTAGAGTTAATTTGAAAATAATTTTAATTTAGTTTTCTGATCGAGTAAATGTTTTTCCCAATTTTCAAATTTCTAAAGACAAGGATGAAATTTTTCATAGCCATAGAATATAAATGAATGAAATTTTACTATGTTTTTGGTATGGATTGAGTTATAAAAATAATTAAACTTATTAGTACTTCATATAATATACTATTTGATTATACTAATATAAAAGTTGAAGATAAGATTTATAGAGGTATGATTGGGATCCTTATTTAACTTAACATAGCCAGGATAAACATCATGTTTCCTGTTTTCCTCTGTGATAATTTTTAATAAAATAAAAAACAATCAAATTTAAGTGATATTAAATGCGTTATTAGAAATTTAAAATGGTATAAAAATCTTGGTTTATTTTTTTAAAAGATAATCCTTCTGAAATTTTCAAATGGTTATTTTGGAGGGTGCTAGTTTGATTGGAAAAGTACAAGTGTGAATTATCACCTAATTGGAAAATACTTTGTCTCATTGAGTTATAAGAATAAAAATTACATTTCTATTTCAATGGATTAAATTGAATATATAGTTGTGGGGAGTTTTTATGTCCAAATTATGTTGATAAAACAAAATATATTGGATTATGTGATAACTTAACATAAAATTTTAATTAATTATAATAAAAATAGAACCATTCGTGTTAATATGTATATAATTCAACACCTTCACACTGTGAAAGTTGACATTAGACACAAATTCTTAATATATCACTTTCATTAAAAATTTATCGTGATAAAAGTTATATGTTTAGATCTTAAATTGGCATATATTTTCACTAAATGATTATCTCTAGACCATTTTGATTTTATTAAGGGAGAGTTAGGCATGGAATTTCTATGACCCCATATTTTTAATTTTCTGAAAAATGGGATTTATCATTTATTATATGTATATATATATATTTATTTAATTCAATGATATATTTATCTCACTTTATTAGGTATGTTTTTCTTTCGAATCAGATTTTATTTGTTTCATATCTAATTTTTAATCCTTTTACTTTGAAGCATGTATTTAATATGACTTTTCTTTTTTATTAGATGCACTAATTGAGGGGGATGAAAACCTATTTTATTTATGAAATTTTCCTAAATAGAGAAACCTATTTAAAAAATATATTTTTTTAACAATAAAGATATATATTATTATGGTGTGAAAATTTTAAATCTTCTTTAAAAGGATAAATTTATTTAAGATTTAAGATTTTATTTTAGTTTTAAAATCCTTTTTTATAGAAACTATAGTAATTTATCTTTAATGTCTTTCTTATATTTTCTACATTGAAGAAAATTCATGATGGTTTATCAAAAATTAACATATATTTTCTATAATGGATAGATCTCATGTTGTTATGACTACATTATCCGTTAATTCTCTAGCCTTATTTTTTACTTTTTTATATTCAAAAAGGGGAATAAAGTTATACAATTATGGTTCCATTAAAATTTCTAAATTTATATTAATATTAATCAATATTTCAAATTATTTTTAAATTTTAATAGTTTTAAATGTTATTCAATCCATGGACTATTCATCTTATTAATGGTTTTCAAATCCTTTTAAATATTCAATTATTTTAAAATGAAATGGTTTTTGGTTAATTTTTGATCATTATATAGAATTTTAAAATCCCATTTTTAATTTAAATAAGAAATATTGAAAATAATTTCAAAAAATATATGGGATATATATTTGAAATATATTTTTTCATTTAATAATTTTTTATTAATTTCATGTATTTGTTGTCATCCAGTAGTGTGATATTATTGGACATATCAGTCTCTTATGTGTTTTAATGGTAAATGTTTTTCTTGTTTTGATGATTTCATTTGGGGGTATTTTAGTTATTATTCTTGGACATAAAATTGGGGTGTTAACTAGAAAATATATGGGATCTTGGGTTGAATTGGAGGCCATTTTCAAGGCCACTTTTGGGAAATGGAACTATCAACCCCTTGGGAAGAAACTAAGTGACTGGTGGGATTTACAATAGTAGGTGGTTCTTAGATTCCACCAAATAGTCATCGATTTTCCACCGACCAGCCAGTGGAACCTGAATAGCCCAAGTGAGCCCTAGAGAGCCCACTAGGTAGTCAGTGGACCATAACATCTCGCTCGTGTAATTTTTCTAGAAAAAAAATACTTTGAATTGTTAGTGGTCCCCACTAGCTTGGTATTACTTATAATGAATCTAATTGAAAACCGAATAATATTAAATTATCCTAGGGTTTTTAGAGATTATAAATACATCCTAAGAAGTATTTTTTGTAACCAGTTACCTTAGATACTTCTTTGGAGAAGAAAGTTTTTTTCATTTTTGCAACTCTCTCTCTCTCTCTCCTAAATTGGTATATGTCTTTATCCCTTTTTTTCTTATTAAAATATTTCTAGGATATTTAATATTATGTTTTAAATGGATTGTAAAAATTAATTCTATTCCCATTTATTCTTCTTAGGTTCACACTACCTATAAAAGTAAGGTATCTTTGGTGCTTGCTGGCATTAGAGTGATAGAGTATGGGTTTCTTTATTTCTCAATTTAAAAGTAATTATTGTTTTTGGTTTCATTATTAAAAAATTAAAAAAAATTTATTTATCTTTATTTCTTATCTTGGATATCAGTAAAGAATAATTTTTAGTAAAAACAGCTCAAGAAATTGGGGGGAGGAGACACACAGACTTATCTTGAGTTATTTTTAAACCCCTCTATCAAATTGTGTTACCTTTTTAATATACACTATGCTAAATGTTTTTATTTTTTAATATTTCTATTTAACTCTTATAGTTTTTTTTGGAAATTTATTTGTTTTATATAACACATAATTGTATATATTATTTAAGTTTATTTTTTAAGATTAAATTCACCCCCTCTTTCCATCACACATGGATAAATAATAAAAAAATCCTTCACTATATGGAAACCATAGTGTGGTCAATTAATTCCTTAATTTACCAAAGGAATTATTTTTCCAAGTTGAACATTCTTTACAGCCTTAATATAACAATGGAGTAGGTTGAGAGTTGATACATTGATATTGTAAATAATTTTTTACCCTACTTTTATAGTGTATAAACTTTGAAATTAATTGTAGCATCATGAATTACACATGATCCAACATGTGGAATCACACATGTATATGATATATCACTATATAAAGAAATGAATATTGTAAATATGGTCTGCCATCCTATAATGATTTCAGATCTACTTTTTCTCCCAGAATTTGATCAAAGGTTAAGTGCACACAGACTTCCAAAAAATATACCCAACTCTGAAAAAATAAAATTGTATATTAAGAACATTAATATGGAATTTTTATCTATTAACAAGACATCTAAAAAAAGGTAAATATGCATTTATGGTTCTTCTGATAGTTTAAACATGAAAAGGATGGAGAACCCATGACTCACTTAGGTTAGCATGGTGATTGTGTTTTTTCCAAAAAAAGGTATGTTATACTCTATTATTTCCTCTTATAATAAGGGTGTACAAAAAAAGGAATAATACCATGATCTAATTATATACTTGGAGATGGATATATATATACATATATATATATATATATCACTTTTTTTGAATATCATGGGTGATTTTGAGTTTTAAATTAGAGAAAGAAATACATACTATGTTATATAGAAAGAATAATTTATGCCCCTCCTCAACTATGTGAAAGAGTTGATTTCATAGTTTACACAATATAAATTATTTTAGAATATATTATACTCATAAAATGATTAATATAGTTATTTTTAAAATATAACTATCAACCAATAAGATCTAAATAAGTATGAGATGGTGATTCACGTTGCACTTCACATGGTTGTCTCTCGATTAATCAATAATGATTTGGAGGGGACAAATACGTTTAATTATAGCTCATACTAAGGTGATATTTCACCCATTGTATATAAATTCATAGCTAATTAGATGTATCACAAAATGTTGTACCTCAAGTGTGGGTCTCCCTTACAGGATCAAGAAAATAAAAAGAGAATCCATAAGTGAGCAGTAAATTTGATCATTTATAACAACCCAAATTCCCAGAAAATCATCTATAAATTATTATTTAATTGGATAACCCTTATATACAAATAAGTAGGATATTAACTAGTTTTTTTATGTAGGAATCCCATGCTATTCCTTTCATTCTCATCATTCAAGGACTATTCTTTTCTGACAGATCATAAGACTTAGATATTTCTAGACATTGATAAAGTGTGATTTCATGAGATTGTCAGAGAATTAAAATTCATTCCAAATTCATGTTAAATTCATTCATAAACATATATATCTATTTTATAAGTTCAATTTTTTTTTTAAATTTCCATTTAGGGAATAGTAACCCTGGGTCTATGTCCTCCAGCCATGGCTTGAGAGTTTAAGTTCATCTTTATTGCCACCATTTTCATTTATAAATATTATAATCCTATACCATTGAATGTGTATAGAATAGTGGATATCATTAATAATTATAAATCCAATTTTATTGCAATATTTGGAGTCCCACATATGATTTTAAAAGATAATCTCATTAATTTTAGAGCCTCTAAATTTGTGAAATTATAATATGAGTATAAAATAAATTTTGATCGTTAATCTCACTATCATGTAGTGTAAAATATTAAGATGGATCCTTTAATAAGTATCCATACAATATTATTTATAAGATAGTGGATAATGACAAGAATACTTGGCTAGTTAAAATCATTCTGGTTTTATGGGTTTTCCTTATAAAACCCGTCCTTCCACAAGGGAAACCCCATACCCAATAGTACATTGGATAAAAGTAGTCTTTCTATTTAAAGTTCAGTTTTACTCACTTATCCTTTCTATTTGGGATCAACCATATGAAGATAAAAAATATTAGACTTAACTAGAATAATTGGAGTGACACAATAAGAATATGTTAATCACACTATATAACCTTGAATCCCATTAGTACTGTATAACATGCACATTTAGATAGAAGGTTCACCTCCACTCATTCATTCCAGGGTAATTGGAATTATCTTTGAGAAAAATAATTATACCTAGAAATAATCCAGAAAAACATGAAAAAATGCGATATAACGTTTTTTACAAAAGGTATACACTAATATAGATTAATCCTACATCATAGTGGTTGGAGAGCATAGCATGCTTACCACCAATTTTTTTTCCAATAAATACTTTTAATTGTATTTATGTTGATATCTAGAAGACCATTATACTTGAATTTAAAATTCTTGAAGGAATTCCTAGTCATATGAACATAAACTATAATACATAAATAAAATTGTCTCATAACCTAAAATTTCATTCCACAAAGTTACTCTCTATATTACCTTAAATTATTAGCATCTCATCCTTCAGATGATGGTAAATGGCATAACTCCATGTCCACCCAACATAACTAATAAACTGTTTTGAGAGGTTTGTTTCATATGATATTATTATTTATATGAGATCCCAATCCATGTAAATGTTTATTGTTTATGGTTTTCACATCCATAAGCCTATTATAGGACCAAACATTCCCCCAACCACACTCAATAACAATATGCATCTTGATTCATGTTATAAATGGATACAAGTGAATTCCAAACCACCAATCTTGAAAAAACTAAAAACATTCATCCTCCTGTACCCTTATGTTTGATGGGCCCCACTGTTTAGAGATTATAAATGTTCCACATATCCAACACATCTATGAACAACCAAATAATTGTTTTCATCTTGAAGGATAAGATCATATTACCCCTTAATCTCTTAATAATATTTCAACGAAACTCATCATTTGAAATTTTTCCATGGTCATCCTCATTATACTTGTTTAATGATATGGTAATGAGCACATCATTTGGAATATTGAAATCGGTTTCCCTAATATATTTGTTATCATCGAACCATTTCATGATTTTAATAACTTTTT
This sequence comes from Viscum album, assembly GCA_963277665.1. Taxonomy (NCBI): domain Eukaryota; kingdom Viridiplantae; phylum Streptophyta; class Magnoliopsida; order Santalales; family Viscaceae; genus Viscum; species Viscum album. The sequence goes on from OY728128.1 coordinate 887,362,407, forward strand.
TTATAATTCACATAAATTTCAGACTCAGTTTAAAAAGTATTGAAATATTTATTTTTATCAAACCCCATATGGTTTTTAAACATTATCATTGGTTTGAGTACTATTCCCTTAATCATTATACACACCTTCCTAAGACCAAATATAAAATCACTAATCCCTCTATTTATATCGGGTTGGTTTCAACCTTTTTGCAGTATAGATCACCTCATCTCTTGGTCAAAGATGTATGCACTTGAAATTCCAACCATGTTTTGGTTAAAGATATTCAAACATAAATATCATACACATTTCTCTACATTAAAAGACCTTAAATTTCAAATGTAAATAGGTGTAATTCTCTTTGGGTTGAAAACCAATAAAGGATAGCATGAGAATTTTTTTATCATTCATATTCTAGTCCTCCACCCAATATATCCTAGGAAAAAATTAATGATTTTAAAAGAGAAAATGGTAAAAATATTTTTAGGTTTAAAAAATATAAAGGGAATAAAAAAATCACAATATTAACTTTCTAAGGCTTTCCCTCTCAAGGATTATAAAAAATTTTATAATGAATAGAATATAAAAGAAGACTTATGGTTACCACCATATAGTTGCAGTAACAACCAGACTATGCTTAGTAGGTCTACCAATTAGGGTAAAATTTAGAGCACCCTTTCATTCCTATCTTATATTTGTTCAGATGATCCATGCAACACAGAGATATAATTTCATGGTATTTAAACCCTCTTGAAAATTAGTTATACTATATGAATTTTCTTTCAAGGTACCAATTATAATAAGCCACTACCCATCCAAGTGTAAAAGTTTAGTAGGAGACCAAACTATAAAAATTCACTCAATTGGTTTATGTCAGCTCATGGTGGTGGTATATATAAGATAATTATATATCTTTCCTATATCTATACAGAAGAAAATTCTTTAAGGACAATCAATTGATTTTGACTTCTTCATAATTTGACTAATATTTTTGAGATTATGATTTACTAAAACCATATTTATTTAATTTTTAGGTGGATTCAACTAACATGACATTACTCCTTGTATGTTTAAAATATATTTTAAAGGATTAGCTTTTGAAGTGAAATAGATCATTGGAAATCGATAAAATATTAAACAAATCATTTTCATTCATTATGAAGGGGTATCTTAAATTTGGAGTCTCTCCCTAATTGTCTACAAAATAAATTAAATATAGCTTATAGATATTTCAATAACAAATATTTTATTATATTGATAAATTTTATTGATTCACTAATACACCTTTTAACTTCATCTAGATTTGAAAGTTTATCTTCTTTAATTAGGGACAACATCTTTTATTAGGTTAATAAATCTTCTCTTTGTGGACATTTTCAAGCACATTGTGATTTTGTACCATTCTTTAGTTAGCTGTGCTCATATCTTGAAATTAACAGTTTAGAAAATTCATTTCCTCATTAGATATAAATTGATTTTTAATTTCCACCTTCACACAATGAAACCTTTATTAACATTTAGCTGCCTCGGGGTTTGTAGAAAAAATCACCCATTTTCCATAGAAATACATAATTGTGATTATTTTTCTTATTCTTAATCATGGATGGTGTAGATACCCATACGTGACATACATAGACATTACAATACTTTTTTGGAATACATAATACATTACAAAAATAGATTCCCAAAGACTGTATTAGTTTAGTGTCTTTGGAAACTCATATCATAATCTTCTAGTCATTGTGAAAGATCTTCAGCATCTCCCATAAAGATCTCCCCCTTTTGTTTTATTACCTAAAACATTTCTTTATATCCTGGGGAAAAGAAAACATATAAAGGCTGATCTCAAATTCTTAGTAAAGGTAAGCATGGAGAAAATAAATCAAACCATATACATTTGAATTAAAAAACATGAACATAATGTTTAAACATTAAAATTTTGAGAAATGACATAAAACATGGCAGTACGTAAGGCATAGATCATAATGGAACATCAATCATGCTAAAATAGCATGGGTAATAAAACATGTAATTGTGGAAAACCAATAAGAACATGATATTATATCCATAGTAACCAAGGCATTGCTACCAAGACCATCATAGTGGACAATATCCCTTACTTAATCTAGTTCACTCCTCGTTCCAGTCCTGTATCACTGAACCAGATTAACTTTCCATTCCATCCATGTCTATCTCATGATATATAAATTTTTACACAATTCATTTGAGGGGGATATAGGTACCACCCATCTTATAATGAAACCATTCTTACTTGTGCCACAAAATAAACATAAATCATTCATTATAACCCAAAGAATAATACGGGTTTCATAAACATCATCCCATCATAACATAATCCATATAAAACAAATGGGTATCATTTCATCATAAGAAAAATAAAAAAATGTAAATAAGGGATACATTGTAATTGAAACATAAAAATACTAAATAATATCATCTTACATGGAAAATAATTTTGATAAAACACTTGAAATGAATCCTTGAGGAAAATATCTTTTGTTCTTCAAAATAATTTTTTTTAAAATTCCATGAAATTTTAAAAGACAAGGATTTTTTTTGAAAATAATCATGAAATTTTGTATAGATGTATTCATGAAAATAATGCATTATTAAACTGTAAAAATCCGGTCATTCCATATAAGGTAAAAAACATCCTCCCCGTACTTTTAATAGAAAAGTCAAAAAGTACCACGTATGGTAAACAAAAGAAAGATTACTTCCATAACACAAAGTAATAGTAAAAATGACTTTAAAAATACATGGAATAATATTAAACACTTTATGAAAAACATTTTATGGACATGGATGGAAAATATAACCCCAGTAAATACTTAAGTAGAAGCAATCTTGGATAAAAATAAGATTTGAAAAATTATCCCTTACCTTTTATAATCAGTGGAAAATTACATGCATATGTAAATATCATATCCTTCATAATAAAAAATCATAAAACACACATGGGAAGATTAAACACCATACAAAAGAAATAGTTGGTGATTATGGCATATGTCTCACAGAAATAAAATTTAGACTAAATAATCCCTTACCTTATGTCCAATTTCTTTCGTATGTGTCCGAGACTCTTTTATAGTGGGTTGAAACATATTATTAATTTGTAACATAACCATAATAATATTTATTATATCATATATGATTCACTTATGACTTTATATTACCCGTTCTTTTATAAATTCCATGTTAAAGCAGATTTTTGGGTAAAATAGTTTCATTTATCGTACGTGTTTCGACTTTTAGTTCTTGATATTATTACTTATATCCTGATTTAATTAATTCCATAATTTAAAATATTATTTATATATTATATATATTTATCACATAAATATATATGATAGATCGATAAATGGAATGAAATACACCATTCATGGAGACGGTAGGCCATACGTATGCATGAACGCTGTTTTCGTTTCCTTATTGAATCGAATGGAATTAAGTAAATGAAACATATATGTAATTAAATCCAGTATAATTATTCTGTAATATATTTCATTATTATTTATTATATATACTTTATAATCATACTTAAATGGTTAATCAAGGAAAATGAATCTCATCACGTTCGTGGAGATGGTAGTCCGTACGTATGCACAAGTGATAATATCATTCTTTTGATATTAAAATCATATATAATTGGATGGTATATCATATATAAAGAATCATAAAAATGTTATATTTATTATTTATATAATTTATACTCATTATTATACCCATCCAAATGATGCAATGTTTGAATAACAAACTACACCATGATGTGGAGACGGTGAGCCGTACGTACACACATGTGGTGACTTTTTCATTCATACGATGGATAAAATAACTAATATTGTTGTAAAAATTTTATAATAACATTACAGTATATAGAGTATACTAGAGTTATTATTTTATAATGGAAACAATAAAGAATGAGTAAGTGGAAGAAGAAAGGAACTTGAAATAGGTGGTGGGATATTTACCTCTTCTTCGGGTTCTTGCTTTTGATTTGATCAAAAGGGATCCCTAGGTAGGCTTTATGACCAAAGTAAGGCCTCTAGAATGAAGGGAGGATAGCTGAGAGGGTATTTTTGTAGGGTTTGTCCTAGCCAAATGGCTTTGGATGTGTGAATTAGAGAGAAGGTGGAATTCCCTTTTATAAGAGGGGTGAGGGGAACATTAGGAAAAACATAAAATATTATTTTATAATAAATTCATATTCTATTTATAATGTCTCTAAACTGACTGATTTCTAAGATATAGTGGGTATGGTCTAAATCCTCTCAACCAATAGGTTTTATACAAGTTTAGGTTACCATTTTAACCTTATCATTTATATTTAACTCTAAGTTAAATAATTTAACTTTTACCGTGTCTTCTTGTATTCATACACTATATGGTTAATAAACTTACTATAAACTGACAATAAAACTAAAATTGATTCATTACAATCATATATATTATTATTTAAGTCCTTTGGAAGAACCTTATATTTTTAGGAGCATTATATCAATTAATAATGTAATATCTGTTTTAAAAACTCTTTTATGTCAATTTTAACACTATTTGGTATTTAGTTTTTTTCTAAATTCGTAACAGCATTATTACTTCGAATGAAATTCATCTAACCAACCCTAATATGTTAAATTAACCTATAAACTTAGTGTGATTAATAAAAAGTCTCAAATTACATTTATTTGGGTATTTATAATATCTAGTATGTTAATATTTTATTAATAAGCTAATTACTGCATCCTCATTGTGTCATAAATAAATTAAATTATTTAATGTCTAAAAAATATAAATAAAATACCATTATATAGGAAATTATTTTATATTTCTAATGAATATTTATAGTCTAATTTATCATAGGTATAACCCTATATTAAAAATGTTTTAGTTATTAAACATTAATTTTAACTATTTTAACTCTTCTTTAAATGAAATAATAATCAATGTCTTAATCTAATCCAAGTAGACCTAAATCGTAATATTTTATTCCTAAGGTTGTTTTTGGTCAAATTAAACTTATGAAATTGAATTATTACATGTTTTAGGGTAATAATAATATCATTTTTTACTCTTAATTACCCTATTTACTTTTAAACGTGGTAAATAAATGTTAAAAGTTACTATTCACCAAAATATTAAATTAATCTCATTGAACCACATTTTAATTTCTGATATCAACTGTGTCTCTTGGATATTGGAAATTCAACTCACAGAATTGGTAAAATTAAGTTTTATGTAAATTTTCAAATGCTCCTAGGAGGTGGGTGAAAGACTGTAAAAAGTTCAATACAATTTTAATATATCTAAAATTATTATAAAATGAATTCAATGAATTAAATTGAACTTATATAGGTATTATGTATCTATTTTTACATAAAATAAATTTAAATAATATAATTGATTATTTAAATAAGATGTCGGTTTTAACCAATAATGAAGTTTTTTTTACTATTCATCAAGGAATGAAAGTTTTCAGAAAAATACCAAAAATTCACCCTAGGCTAATTTCGATATTCTGAATCCAAAAATGAAATCCATTTTAAAAGATAAAATTTATAAAATTTCAAAAAGTGGGTATTACTATTCATAACAGATAGTTTATATAATATTTTATTAACATATCGTTGTTTTGTGAAACTCGGTATTTCATACAACGCAAGCTACCGAGGAAGGTTGCGATTGCATGTAATACAAGCCAAGTCAGGGCTTCCTGTAGTGGAAGCTCCCTTTGGTGTCGCGTATAACATAATCAAAACATATTTCATTTATACATTAGACAAAATCTATACATATTATTGCGTAGAATAATTTCTACAAAACAATCTTGAAATTGTGTGTAACACGAGCCAAGAATAGTGTGCATATACTGCAAGATAATATGGTGATGCATATATTACAAGCTAATCTTGATGTAGTGTACAATAGAATACATCAAAAAAATTAAAAGGAATATATCTCATAAAAACTTGGGGTGTTACAGATGGCCTCTTTCATAAAAACATGGATGGTCTGATAGTCAAACATAACATATATAAGGTTTATGAACACATAATAGAGCTTTTTATTTATATCCTCCATTGGGATTTTTAGATAAAATTGAAATTTTCATTCCATAATAATTTCCATGAGGTTTGTGTGAAATTTATAGACTGATGTTACGACTCATATTTTCTCCTAGGAAATGAAATATATTTTGAAATTATCTCACTCAAGGGGGATATTTGTTCACTACTCCTTGATATCACTGATTCCTGTAAAAATCCACCCTACATACTCTATTATAGTTGTAAAGTTGGAATTTCATCTTTGTCAACCCATACCTATGTTTTTCATAATGAAAATATTACAAATGAAATGGATTTAATTATTAATATGATTCAATGATTAATAAAATAATTATGGATGATTAAATTCACCTTCTAGGACACTATATTCTTTAATTATCATGGTATAATTTGGGGAAACTAGGATGAATTCTCCCACGACCATTGTATATTTCTTTATTATGATGAGAAACTCTTCATTTATTATCACCACTCTATCATCTCACACATGTCTCGAGAAACCATGAAATTGACCCTATATAGGATTTGTAAGTTTCACATCCTACTCATGGTTAATTACCAGGGTAGGCTCAGCCAAGGGGTAATCCCTTGACCGTTTATTAGAATAAAAGAAAAAGACAGTAGCAAGCATCACAGATAAAGAGAAGATTACATGACATCAAAAACATCCCCATCCTCACACCCCTGATATCCCACTTCATCCACAGTCACCGTCTCCCATTCAGAGCTGTCATGATGCTTCAGGATCTTAGCGTATTTCCTCCGCAGATTCATCCGTTCCAAGGCTAAAAGCTCAGTATTGCCACCGGAAGACCTAGTGTTCACCGGCTTTGGCAGGTATGGGTAATCCTTTCTTGGCCTGCGACGCAGAGGAGCGGTCACAGCCTCCTGAGGCTCCCTTATCTTCATCCTCCTACCTTGGACCACCTCACTGAAAGAGGCCTTGATCATGCCACCATGCTCCTCTTCACTCTCACAACAATCCCCCCACTTCCCATTGATGACCACATTCTGAAAAAGGTCCTCTCCGCCACAACCCTTCTGAGCGAGACACCTCGTCTGTTCCGCCGGCTCATAACAGATCAAAGCCCCCTGTTGCAGGTCTTCAGCTTCACTGCCACCCTTCTGCATCGAAGGCCCAATCTGCCTTTCAACCACTGGACAGCCGTCCTCCAAATTCTGTTGCACCATGTATTGGAGACAGCCACCAGCACCATTTGTGATGTTCACACCCCCATCCTTCACAGTTATCCCTTGCTCCCCATTCGCATCATCTAACACCCCCAAGGAACCACTCCGACGGACAGCAGCATCCGACCCACTTCCATCCACCTTACCAGCTCCCTTGCACAAGTTCACATTCATCCCATCAGATACCATTGCACCCAGATCACACTGCAAGTCCTGCAGGACTGCATCTTCAGTCGCTGAGCAAACCAATTTCTCCCTATTAACAGAGTTCCCTGCATTAACTGACAAAGCCACCTTGTCCAACATCAGATCTTGGCGCATCCTTCTGAAAACAGCAGACACAGCAGGATTTGCAGATGCCTCTGCCTTCTTCAAAGGCACAGCATTCCGGTCCTCCATACCACCAGCAGCTCCATAAGGCACACCCTCAGCAGGAAGCAGCCTCGACCCTTGAGACTTCCCAACTCTTTCCCTCAACTTGACACTTCCTCGAATTATAGCCTCACCATGACACCGCAAGGACGCATGCCCCAAACGGTAGCAAGAATTGCAGTATTCAACCCAAGACTCGAATACCACAGACTGTCTCCATCTAAATTCTTCCCCTACCGCAAGCCATATCCAGTTAACTGGTGGCCTTGCAACATCAACCTCCACGCATATGCGTGGATTGACAGGATGGCTGATAGTGGACGTCCGAACATCAGAACATAAGTATCTTCCTACCATATTACCAATCATGCACAAAAACGCAGGATTTTGGAAGGGAAGTGGGAGCTGAGGGAGACTAACCCAAGTCGCAACAGTCGATGGATCACGATTCATGCATAACTCGAATGACCAGCGAAGAAGGAAGAATCGACATCCGTTGCACCTACGCGGGGCGCTGTTAATTATAACATATGTAAAATTAATGGATCCTGGACTCACTTCCTTTTGAAATTCACTTTGATTTATCTCATAATGGATTACTTACATAAAAATGCATATTAATTAGTTATATTGATATAAAAGGTACATATTTCAGGGAATCATTTATTCTTTTATAGATTCTATGAATATATTAATATTTTAATTCAAATGTTCAAAAAAACTTAAACATATATAAAAAATACATTATAACTGTGTATATTGAGACATTATCTAGAACATTAAAATCAATGATTGATTATTATATATCCTAGGATCTATAAATTACTAAATTAATAGAATAACCTTTATGGTTGGTGAGTATTTAATGCTTCTGAGTGATCAATAAAATTAAACTCAATAAGTTCTAATTGAAGCCTATGAAAATAAATATGTTATCTTGAGGATGTAAAAATAATGAACGAAATAAGTGAATAATTTTTAAAATCAATGATTGATTATTATATATCCTAGGATCTATAAATTACTAAATTAATAGAATAACCTTTATGGTTGGTGAGTATTTAATTCTTCTGAGTGATCAATAAAATTAAACTCAATAAGTTCTAATTGAAGCCTATGAAAATAAATATGTTATCTTGAGGATGTAAAAATAATGAACGAAATAAGTGAATAATTTTTAAATTAACCTTATAGCCCCGAGTAGAGGTGGAGATCAACTATACATATATTTTTCTTCTAGTAATGTTTCTTAAAATACTTTTATAGAGTAATTTATCGATAGTGGAACTTGGAATATTTCACGAGGCTCAGAGGCCTTGGTTTTAAACCATTCCATTCATGTAGGAGAAAGTTATTATAAAACACTACTGCTTGAGTTGGAACTTGAGCTGATCAATCTCTATCCGATCAAATACTCTGGATATGCAATGGGTGACTGAACCCCATCTGGCTACTACTACTGTTAATGTAAAGATAACATTAGACAAACTTATTAGATATGAATAGAGATAGATTTTACTTCCTTCTAAGAATAGTTTTGAGTAACCTTCCCCTCATCTGTGGAACTCCCTCCCTCTAAGTCATCACTATCACCACTATATTCATCATCGCCAACATCACCAATAAGACCAAGATCCAACATTCTAAGCACTTTGTTTGAGTAAAAGGTGTGACCCTCAAATGAGTGGATGAAGGCCTAAAATTATTTAATACAATCCCACACTTCATTTGATGGGCTCTCATAGGAAATATTTGACAGAAAAATGATTTTTTCATGTTATTTTAAAATTATCACCTCTACTTGGTAAGTACCCCTTATTTGTTTTGTAGAAAAAGTTTTCCCTTAGGAATACCACTCACTAAATGTTATCAAAAACTAGGAATATATATTAATTAGTGATAAAGAATCCTCCCAATTATAAAGGGGTAGGTTTATGTGTTCAACGAACACTTCCCAGGTATTTGTCTAACCATAGTATTTCGCTGTAGGACTCCCTCTTGTTTCACCTTTTATTCTCTAACTTTAGTTATTGATGGATGATTAAATTGGAAGACTAAATTTTCTAATGGGATACCATGGTATTTCAGGATAATTTTTTTTACATATTCTCTTGATAATCTAATAGAAACATCATTTAGTGGGAAGGTAACTTTTATAGACCTTTTATCTTATGAAATTATTTACTATGATTAGTATACCATATTGGGATTTCACTCATCCTAGACTATTAAAGGCAATTAGAGTAATTTATTTTTCATATAATTAAATTTCTAGTAAAAATTTTAAGTAGAATACAGATAAAAATAGTATTCTCATCTTTTTGGGATTCCAACACACTATCTCTTAGTACAATTTGGAATGTACACTATTCTTAGGTTTCAGTAACATTACCAATGGTTAATCCACTTAGGTTAGAATATAGATTAAAGATGAATCAATTTTAAATGTTCAATATATTATACATTTTTCAATCTATAAGTGAGATTGGTTTAATACCACTAGTTCTTTAATGATATTTCTTGAACTAGGTTCCATGAATTTCTTTATATTTTATGAATTCGAAACCTCCAACATGTGCTACAATCCAACCCTAAGATGAATCAACCAAAAAATACATATATATTAAATTATTTTAAAATTATATTCATTAAGTATAATATAAAATCACTCCCCAAAACATATATATTTATTCTAATTAGATATTAGATAAATAATTAAATTATTTTGCAAGCATTAATCAATATATCATGAAAATAATATTCCAACCTAACATCCTTCTAGAGAAATCATAAATTATAATACACTTTATTACATGGAGAATAGATAAATATAAATGTGAGAGATTAGACGGTTAATAAGTTGTGGACATAATAGATATAAACTGAATATCATAAGTGTGTATAAGATGAGAAAGTGGGCATGAAAACCTAATCAAGGTACATGAACATATCATATGGAAATAATACTCAATAAAACATAGATAATAAATCAGGAATCATGAAAACAATTGTTTCATCCAATCATAAAAAATTGTATATAATAATTTGGAAAAAAGATAAGCATAGAAAACCATTTCATATGTCAAGGCTCATTGATAATACCATCATCACATAGTGGATAGAGTCCATCCAGGGTTTGGGTTCAATCCCCATTCCTTTATCATAATGGATATAGTTTCTAAGGGGTTTGGTTTTACTCCCCATTCCTATAAACATAGTAGATAGATTCCTTTTGTACTTTTCATTCACTCCCCATTATTTATTATCTCATAATATATAAATCTTTAACTAATTCATTGGAGTGATATATAATTCTAGACCCACTTAACAAATAGTTGATTGGGTCCACTCTCCACCATTATTTATCTCATAGGATATAATGATTCACCAAATGTATTGGAGATCAATATAATTCTTGGCCTACAAATCTCATAGTTAGAAACCAAGAATATTTATTTCACATGAACATGATCAATGCCATAATTCAATAAAATCATAATTAACTAATACAATTAAAACAATTTTCATAAGAATCATTATAGGTGATTAAAATGAATCACATAGTGAAATAAATTGTATAATTCCATAAAAATACATCCCTAGTGAAACCTAAAAAATATTAAATAATATTAATATAGATGAAAAAAAATCTATTAATGAATTAGAAAATTACTATAAAAAATAAAATGAGGTTTCCTTTAATTTTGGATAAATTTTATTTAAAAAAGAAAAAATTTATAAAATAATAGTATAAGAAAAATTTGAAAGTAAATAAAAATTACTTTGAATAATTATGAAAGCATAAAAATGGATCTTTATAAAGAAAACCAAAAAAATTAATAAAAAAGACAAATATAGAGAAAACATTAAAAAGATCCCTTTTATAGTTTTATTAATAATATCTTAGTCAATATAAAATGACATTAAGAAATAAAAATAGTATGAATAAGCTAATTGATAAAAAAATAAGAAAATAATGGACATAAAGGAGAAAGATTCTTAGCTGAAGAGAACCAATAAGTCCAGGACAACTTTCAAGAAACCTATTAGTTAAATTGCAAATGAATAAATGTGAAATTGAAAGGTGACATGCTAACCCCAAAATTAGAATATGAGAAGAATATATATTTTTTTATTTAGAAAAAACATATAATTTTTACCAAGATAAATTTAATAATAAATAATATTGATTTCAAACTAATATTTTAAAGACATCATGAACTTGAACTTCTACTTTGTCAGAAATGCTCTGAGTACACTAATGACTTGAATAATCACCAAGGGGGACTCATGAAAAAGATGGATTTATGACTCCATTTTGTGTTGAATGGTTCTTAAATGTGTTATAGTCTTGTTTGATAGATATTTTGGTCTGGTATTGAGGAGGAAACTAAAGAAAATATATGGATTGATGTGGATAGAGGTGGGTACTTTTTATATATGTGGATGAGTGTAACTTTTACAAATACACATTCCTTAATCAATAAGAAATTTAATATCTCATGGAATATAGATTCAGTGAAAATAATAATTGATATAATATAAGGGGAGTTTTATCATTCCCTCATCTACTCATATAGAGAAAATATTTCTTATGATATTTTTATTTTTTCCCCTCTGTTTAACAATTTTACATCATTTTATATTTACTGTGGTAACCAAATTTTCACATCGATATCTTATTTTTAAGACTAAAAATAAAATTTACCTTATTACCTAATTTGGGTATGATAATTAAAAATATAAAATCCATTTTATTATATTTTATTTTGAAAATTGATAAAAATTATTTTTAATATAAGAATTCACAACATATATATTTTTAAAAAAAATGTATTTTTAAGAATACAAATACATTTATTAATATTTAATAATATGTAATAATAATTATATGTATTATAATGTTTCTGCATATATTTATATAAAATTTATATTTATTGAATTTTTCTAAAAGAGATCATTTTAATTTATAAAAATACAGTATATGTGATAAACAATTCTTTGAAAAATAAGCCATTTCACATTAAATTATTTTAGTTGCATCCCATTAATTATTTATCTTCTAACAATTAATTTTTTAATCCATTATTATTGGAATATTTATTTAAAATTTATAGATACATTAAATTATTTTTTAAATAATAACAATATTAATTATATTTAAAAAATAAATATCATATTTTTTAATAAATATTTTTTATTAATTATTAAATTTTTAGTTCACTCCCGAATTATTTTTTATTTGTTACATACATTTTTATAATTTTTTAATAATAAATGCAATAGTTTTATATATTTACTATATATAGTTGTTCCCAATGACAATACATCCAGAGACTGTATGTCCAAAAAACTATATATATAGGTCTCATTACATTTCCATATACAGCATTACATAACTGTCTAACATCATTCATCTTTTTCGTTAATAAAATTTTCATGATTTTTACCATATTTAGGACATGTTTTATTCATTTTGTAGTTGTTATTTTTTATAATATTTATACATATCATATTGTAGATAATTTAAATCTTATAGTTCTTACTTGTGGTTTAATTATTTTAGTATTTTTATTAATTAGGTTTTATTTAGCTTTATCCAAAATTTATTAAATTTTCTATTGAAATAAACTATTATCCATTTGGTTTGGTTTTATGTCTATCACAAGATGTCAAACAAAATATTTATTTAAAGGTAAATACATAAAAAAATTAGGGGGTACTTTTTTCTACCCCCTGAAAATAATATTAACCTGGTAGTTTTGTTACCTTATTGAAATCAGTAAAGAAAATAATATCCCTTACTTACACTAGGTCATCCTCAATGAATCAAGTAGGTTTAATAATACTTTTATTGGATAATCAGATCATAGTTCCTATAGGTTTTATATTTCAATCCTATAATGTAGATTAAACAGAATGAGACGTCACATTTATCAAAGATACCAAATATAATATAAAATCTTGTAATTAAAACTACTATATAGTTCATGGAACTGTAAAAGTTCATGTATCATTTAATCTGATAGGGTGATAATTTTTAATGTTATAAGAAAAATTTCTCTTAAGGTTCAATTTATCTCCTCCCTTCAATTTTGACTTATGAGAGTATTTCAAATTTGTTTTTTTTCAAATTCTAGAGTATGTTTTAATGCATCCAACGCAGTAATTTTAAAATGAACATTCATAAAGGTTTCTAAGATCTGTTTTTTCTAATTTTATCTTAATACACTTTTAATTGAAGGGATGTATCTATGGTAAGATAGTTGTGTTTTTGAAATATCATAATCATTTTAAACTCTATTTTAATAACTATAAGGTCCATTATTTCTCTTCTAGCATCTTTGAGTCCTCTTAAGAAAAACATACTCTTTAAGAAATGGGTTTTATTTCAATATAGGATTTGGAATTTATTCAGAAAAATTATTTTTTGGTTTTTCTTTAATAATCTTTAAGTTAGCTGTTTATGGTGGTGAACATTCTTTAATTGGTTATAGTTCAGGTCTCATAGTTTTAGGGCTATTTAAATGAGTTCTATTTATATTTTATATGTCACTAACATTCACTATGGACTTTATTTTTGTATTTATTTTAGTATTTGATGGAAGGAATTTCTCATTTGGATCTTTATACTACTAATATTTATAACCATTTTCTCCATATATGTACTCATAGTTTTTAACCATTTTTCTTTTCTTACTTGGATTTTTCAATAAAAATGTCACCAGATTTTTAGCAGGCTTTACAGGTTAAAATTATTTTCTGCATGAGCATTGGATCTCTTCTAGAAATATCTTGGTTGACTGTTAATTTATTGAACTTGTAGAAACCTCCCTTATTAACCAGGATATCAAAGCCGTTTATTTTTTTTGTTATTCCTTACCTGATAATATTTTTCATTTTTTTGGAAATTCTATGATTGGTTATTGAATCTCTATTGAAATAAAACATTATAAGGGTAATTATATTATTTTATTTATTTTTATCATTAACTAAATTTATCCTATAAGGTATACATTCCCAAATAAACTTATTTTGGAAACTTTTTTCAAGTTCATTTAGTTTTTTTAAAGTATTAAACAATATTAAGGACTTCAAAATACTGGTAAGATAAGTAAGTTGACTTATAGTCATAATGTTTTCAGAACCAAAAGTTTGAACTTCTTGAAAATACTTCATATTAAATAGTCCCTCGGTCCTAAAATATTTAGTATTTTATGTTATGTTTGAAATAAAATTACTAGAAGGAGTTGGGGTTTTATTTACCAAAGAAATACATATTCTAGCATATATTATTCTCCAATCAGTAAGATAGATTCTTTCATAAAAATATTAAATCTATAATTTTTCACTTTTTTTATATTAGGGAAACTAAAATATACTATTTTAAATATTTTTCAAAACTCATGAAATGAATTGCCTTGATTTTGTCTAATTCCATCAATTCATTTTCTAATTATAGCTATTATAGAGTCAGGGGAATATTTTCAGGAAAACATTTCATTAGTTTATTCAAATATCTTATTAGAGTGGAGTGGGAGTAGAAAAGAAACTTTTTTCCACTCCTTCAAAATAAAAATGATAATATATTAGTTTCATTTGATCTCCATTTACCCACAATGGTTTCTTTTTAACACAAGGGTACCTAAATTCTTATATGTGTTTATGTGGATCATCTCATAGAAATATATTGAATTTTTGAAGTTAATGAATGAAAATATATTTAATTTAAAAACCAATTTTTTTATTAAAGGTATTAACCATTAATTTGTTGGTTATATTCATAGCATGAAGCTAATTCATTAAGTATTCTTTTTTTTCTTTTTTTATATTTAATAGTTCCTATTCTCAGTGATTTGAGGTATTATAAACTAGAAGAAGAGGTCTTAGGTTGGTTTACAGATTTAAAGAACAAGGTTTTTTTATTCCTCACACTTCACTAGTTTATATATAATATGATATATCCTATAAATTTCATTTTTTAAAGGCACTAAATGAGTATTTTGGATTTTGGTCATAAAAAATTAAATCAATTTATTAAACCTTCATAGTAAACAATGCTAGTTGAAAAATGAAGGGCTTATTCAAGAATTCCTACTCAAAATGTATCTCTAAGGAATATATAATAGTATCACCCAAGCTTATATTCTTAAGAAGTTGTAATCTAAGATCAAATTTCAACTTTTTTTCTATTTTTAAAGAGAAGAAGAAAAATAATAATTTATTGTGTTTTTTATGAATGAATAAAACTAAATATTATTAATTAAAATAAAATGAGAGGGCCAATATTGGAAAATAAAATATACATTAATTAATGGAATTGTGTAAAAGGACTAATAATTGTAGTAGTGAAAATTTATTAAACTCTGGATGTATTATTCTTCATCATAAAGAATTCTCTTATTTAAATTATCCAATTCACAATCTAAGACCTTAAAGTTCACACCAAATTCCATATGAATGTCATCTAAATACTCCAAAATGGTTGTTAATACTCATATGGATGTGATTTAATTAACAAAATTCCTTAACAAAATTTAAAACAATTTAAATCAATATGTTTATGAACAATACCTTTTTAAAGAAAATTAATAAGAAAAAATAATTATTTTATTTCATATATTGAAGATAATTGAAAAATATATTTTAAGTGAATTGTATTATTGAATAAAAAACCAACTTTATTCAAGAAGACAATTTTCAGAACAATTAAAACCGTATATAAGAGAAATAACCAGGACTTATAAGGGGTTCCACACACCCCTTATATGCCAAAAATATCTCAAGTTTATGCATACATTTCTAAACATGGCATAGTCTCCCTTACACCTAGTGTGATTATGAACATATTAATGATGATACTACTTTATAAATAACCCATTTTTTAAATAACCAATATTATCTTGAAATTAACACCTTTCCCTAGACTTGGAATCACAACTGAGGAAGTATATATATACATAACAAGCATTAACTGTTCTTTGAAATTTTCCCAAAATAAACAAACATATCATTTTAACCATTTAGTTTATGAGGTCATCATATATAGCTCCACCACTTTAATGGGGTTTTTTTACAAATGGTGTTTCCATGTTGAATATCTTAACAAATATCCTTTACAAAATTACTTCTAACCTTCATCGATTTCCTATTATTCCTATAGTGTGGGAACCATTAAAATTATTATATCTCATATATTTTCAAAAGATCCTTTATGAGATGCATCATCACCTTGTAACACAAATCATTTATAGGTTCTTTAAAAATATTAGTCTTAATATGTATTACTATATAGATGATCTTCCGTGATGAAATTATTCCTCGTTCATTACTTTCAAAAATTAGAAAAAAAATTTATGAGGCTTACTGGATATAATTTACTTAAGGAAAAAATATTAATAATTATTTTTAACCTTTTTATATTCCTCATATTAACTGACATAAAATTACCAGAAAATAAAAATCTTTATTCAAAAAATATATTATGAAAATAATGGTGTTGCCAAAAAAATTACATATCATCTCAGATATATTATTACTCAGTTTTGGGCTCTATCGCTTCATCTATAAAGGATACAGAAAGAATGTTACCCATACTCAGATAAAAATATTATGTGTCTCTTATATATTAAAAATAGTTATACTTATCAACGTTCTACACATCTCTCAAAAGAAAAATATATTATGCATTTTTATACTTCCTCATAGGAAAATAAAATTATCATGCACAAATTGAAGAATGGTTCATGTCCATTGAAAATATTTTTCATTAAAATTTTGTTCAATCATGAAGGCCCTTGAAAAATATAATTTAAAGCAAGGATATTTGAAATGATTCCATAAATTAATAAAAATAAAAATAAATTATAAATTAATAAATTTTCATAATAAAGTCGAAACTTAAACTAAAACATTAAAATAAGGTAATTTTCCATTAAAATGTAAAAATGGAGGGTGATTAATTCATTGGTATGAAAATTAAAATCAATGGAAACCTAAACACTCATAATTTCATTACAATTAATCTTTAGACTCCTGGACAAGTAAACATACAAAAATTACCAAATTAATATTCAAAACACTAGCCCATGTGGGTCAAAAAATTAAACATAAAAGGAACCGAAATCCTATCACGAATCCTCATTATAATTAATCCCGTTTTTATTATTTTGATCCTCCCTTGGACATGAATAATTATAGGAATATAATTGTTTTAATGGAAATAAAAATATGAGTTTAAGAACATTTTTTCAAATCCAACCACATGCAAGGGTAAACATAGTCTTGATGAGTTACTAAATCTATAATTGATGAGTCTGAGAGTTTTATAAATCTGGAGAAAATATTTAGGTTGTTCAATGGTTAAGGGATGTCATGTTTCATTGTTAAAAATATAAGGCAGAATGATGAGATTTGTCTCTAATTGAATCACTTTTCATCATTTCTAGTTTTATACTCCACAATGGTATCCTATTCACTCTATATTTAAATGATTCAGTTTCTAATAAATTGATTAGTTGGTAAAATTCACACCATCATCATTTAATCAACACTAATTCTATTCCCAACTCACTACTTCTAAATATTTTTTTCTTATATTTTTTGTTTTATAATTATAAACAAATGTTTTTATTTTGAATACTAAGATGTATTTTTTGAACATTAATCATTGGTGTGAACATCCCATCCCAACTTTTGAATGATAGTTTCCCTTCCTACTTCTCATGACATATATTTATGCTTATTTTTATTCAGATTTTTTTACTTATAATTGATTATTTTCAAATTGATTTAGTTTATAATACATTTATAATTTTGGAAGATTCACACCATCATGATTTCATTTACAATAATTGTTTTCTAAACTCAATACCTCTAAAAAAATATTTTATATTTTTAATTTTAAAACTATAGTTATAGTTTTTATGTTGAAGACTTATAGGTATTTTTTGAACATAAATCAATGGTGAAAAAATACAATAAAATCTTTTTATGGATATTTTCACTTCCAAATTCTCATAATAGATATTTATTTTTTTTCTTCAGAATTTTTTAGTTAGAATATCATTATTTTGATTTTTATTTCCAAATATATTAATTAATATATTTAGTAAATTATTATTCAATGAAACTTTTTTGAACTAGTTTCCTTCCCAAATAGCCTCAATTAATATAGCACCCACAAAACTAGACCCTATGCCACATATGTTTTAAAATAATATCCTGACATTTATTATAGTATAGGTTGGATAATGGTTTCAGGTTCTAATGTGGAATCCAAAAATTCATGTCCATGGATACATGGGGTTGAAAAAGTTTATATGTAATAGGTATAATATAATATGGTTTTAAAGTAAAAGGGATTATAAATTAACAGAAACCTCAATCATTTTTTACATAATTACCATAAATCTGCATGGTTTTCATTGAAAACTCCAAACAATTATGGTTAAACAAGAAGGGTTTGGTTAACTCAACAATTTAGTTTTTTAAATGTGTCATAAAGTTTTATAAGTATCATATATTTCAATGATAGAATGTTTTTTTGTGGCCTGAGATTCATAAATCAATGGGTTTTTGTTGAAATTTTTTAAACATCAAATTTATAATTAAGTCGATTTTAGTATTCATATAACCTAAGTACCATGGAAAATATTAATTTACACAATGGAATAGGTTCTAAAAATTAAATTTTCTTTTAAGTTAATAAAAAAAGAATCAATAATTTGAAGAAAAAATTAAAAAAACACATGTAAATTAATAAAAACTATAAAAATAAGAAATAAAAACACACAAAATATTATTATAAAAAAGGATATACCCCCCACACACCTTTGTTTACAATTTACACATTGTGAAATAACTCAATTAAAGATTTTAATGTAGGAATTATAATAAATTTTTTTAAAAAAATAAGAAGGATTATAAAAACCTTTCCTCATATGTATGTATTATGTTGAATTAAAAACTCCTCAAATGGAGACTCTTGAACATTATCTTTAATTATTTTAATATATTCCCATTTCCTATAAATGGTAAATATATTATAAGTTCCATGATCTATATTATAATATAAGTAAACAAATTAGTAACAAAAAAAGATCCAGACCATTTAGAACAACATTTACTTAGAAATAGATTTAATATATAATGTAACATTTGAACCTTATGTCCTTATATAAACTATATATTGATAATTAATTGATAATAAAAATATTTCATTTTCACAGTGTAAATATGGAACTTTCCAGAATAATTTCTCCTAATTTCCTTTATTTTTGGTAAGAATAACATTCTTTATTTCTGTACTTTAATCAGATTTAGGTTTTATCTCTTGATAGCCAAAAAAAATTTATTTTTATGTTTTATAGGTAAATTAAATGTTATTTTATTCACTATAATAATATGTTACATTCCAATTGTAGTTTTTAAATTTATCATATATACCCCAAGATGATTATCCATTATGAAATTAAAATCCTTCTTTTTTAGTGGATGGTTTTTAAAATAATGTGTTCTATATCAACAAGGTGTTTGATCCTTCTTGGGATGTCCAATAGAAAAAATCCATAGTGATGCTCTACCATTTCCATATAGGTATGGGTAATTGTTTCATAATCCACTTAGACTTATATCATTTCTCCTTAACTTTATCGTATACCAAGCATCAGAATATATAATTTCTAATCCCATTCTTCAGGCTGTACCACTATAAATTCTCCTCGAGATCACTATACACCTTTGTGATTTCTTGTTGGATAGAGAATAGTGATCTTTTTAAATCATTAAACAAATCATTATTTAATTATGACATTGAAGGGATGAATATTAATTTCCCAAATCAATTATTTATATAATTTTTAAGGTTTAAATCCTTAATATTACTTAACTAATTTTGTATCACTATATCCCTATTTTATACATATTTGAGCTTTACATTAATAGATGGTTTAATAGCCATTCAGACAAGATAATATTTCTCACTTTACCTTTTGATTCCCTGGTCCATCTTTTTGAAATCCATGAGTATTGGGTCACTTTAAATCATCATCCTAAATAACTTTTAATGTTCATTCTAGCTTAGAGCATCATGAAATTTGTTTGCCTTCCCAATGTGGTATTTTATTAAGAAACAATAGTCCATGATCAAATCTAACCATCACCAATAGTTTATGTTCAACTCCTTATATGTGAATATTTTACTCTTTTAATCAGTATATATATAATTATTTTCACTATATAGATAATTCCTCAATAACATTAGTGAAAATTTTATCAAATTTAGCTCTAAATCTTGTGTCAGTTAATTTTTCTCATGAAACATTAATTGGCATTCTGCATAAGAGACCACCATGTCATTTTGAATGAGGAAACATCCTAATACATTCGTTTTTGAATAAATATATCAAAATCCATTATCCACTAAAGGGTAGTCTGATTATAGGTGTGGTGACTAACCTTATCTTAAAGTATTTGACATTTCCATTACATTCATATATCTAGAAGAACTTTATTCCCTTTCGAGTTAACATTGTTAGTGTATTTTTTTAGTCATGAGAAAATTTTAAGAAAGCATAAATATTATTCATCCAACTCTAGAAAAATAAATATATCAGTTATAGTGTTTATTATATGCCATTATTTAATTAGTTTTGCCTCTTATGGATCTACATATATACCGTAACTTATGTTTACATGACCCAATAATGATAATTTCTATAGTTATAATTCAATATTGATAAATTTAGAATATATTTTATCATTTGTATAGGTTTTTAGAGAAACCCTTAAAAAATCTTCATGATCTTATTTTATATTGTAATATATATACCACCAAAAATTAATTTAGGTAATATATAAATCTTCAATTAATTAGATACATTATTATAAAAAGGGTATTTATAAGTCTTAATTTAATGAAAATTAATTATTTATGTCAATAAATTTTATAAAATATTTTCTTGGGTACGTCTACTCTTTTCACACTTAACTAACGATATCCAAAGCAAATGTGAATCTTTGATAACTATTGATATCCTCATAGATTATCAAAAAGTTCAATAATATGGGGTATAAGGTATGTATTATTGACCATGATATTATTATGGATATTATAATCACTAAGAAGATACAATAATACATATTTATGTTATCCAAATAAGACTAGTCAATCTCATTGTATTACACTAGGATGTGTAAAAAGCTTATCTATCTTCTATTATAGTTTCTTCCTTAATTACTAATATTCAATTAGGGCCATTATGTATAGGGTCATTGATATATGAATAAAACCAGGTATGAAGTATATGGAAAAAATAACCTCAGAATAAATTTTCATACAAGATATATATTTTAAAAAAATATATATAGTCATTAACAATCATTATATCCTCAAAAATAAGTTTCTCCCTAACCATTAGAGAAAAATATCCCTCATGATTGGGTTTTAAGACCCATATAAGGAAATTAATTCCCATACAGAGTCCATAATTATCCTTGAACTAATGTATGATCATAAGTTAATTTAGGATATGAAATGTTATTTATCTATATATAATGACCCAAGATTTTCATACATGGATATTACATATTTTAAAATGAATATTACCAAAACACATACCTGACGACCATAATAGTTTAGTTCCTTTGGAACTTGAATCATAATCTTCTTAATTCATAGAAAATATTCAATATATTCTATAATGACATTACACTTTTTATGTACACATAAAAACCTTTATACATAAACTTTGGAAAGGAAACATAATAATGGGTGTGATGAAATTCTCAGTAAGGGTAAATGATGGATATATATAAGCATAACATGAGAATAATGTTATTAGAATATGAACATAATATTTTAAAACCATACTATGCATATCAAAAATCATAATCTTATGTTATGGAATAAGACATTAATAATAATAAAATCAAATAACATGAGCCATGATTTCGTAACATTGTTAGAATACATAGATTTATAGAATACACATAAGAATAGAAAATCATTTCCATAGTAGTCAAGGCTCACATAAAAAATTATAATTGAACGATATAGGTGGATACACTTCTTTGTTGGGACACACCACCATCCCCAATGTCATCCCTTTTCTTGTAGTCGAATGAGTTCACTCCCTAAGAAATCAATATAGTAAAGATTCTTCCCCAATACCATCATAGTGGATAAAGTACCTTACCAAACCAAGTTCTCGCCCCATTACAGTCCTATCTATATCATGAGATATAAATATTTACCCAAAGAATTGGAAGGATATATAGTTTCCACCTTTATTTCACTATAACGTATCAAACACCCTTGGTTATAACTTAACCACTATAAAATAATAAAAATCATTCATATGTGTTCCAAAAGACCATTAAAAATTAATCATATCATAACCCATGAAATGAAAAGTGTTTCATAAAAACTTCATCATATCATAGCTTGTGAAAAAGTGAATGGTTTTATAATCATTTCATCATAGAATTACACATGAAAATAAGTGTGTTTCAAAAGAGTTATATCATGGTATAACCCATGGAATAGAAATAGGTTTAATAAATATCTTTTCACTATAAACATAAACCATTCATAGAAAGAATAATAATGGTATCCTTGGTTCATATCCCTAGTAAATCATAAATTATATCAAAGGATATCACCACAGATAGAGAAAACACTTCACTTAGATAATTTATTAAGGAAAATATCCTTTCATTTAAAATCATTTTTAAAAAATAAAACACTTTAAAAATAATTTTCTTTGAAAATAACATTCAAAACTTATAAAGAAAGATTCAAAAAATCATTTAAAACATTTCTGGAGAAAAATAACTTTTTCACGTTGAAAAATAAAATTTATAAAATAAAAAATTTTAAAAATACTTTTATTTAAAAATAAACTTGTAAAAATGTAAGTGAATATTGAAATAAAATAAGTTTGATGATTAAAGGAAGTTTTTTTCATCCAAACATGTTAAAAAAAGATTCCTTTCAGAATTTTAGTAAATTGAAAATAGTCGTTGTTTAAAAAATAAAATGAATATTAATTTAAATTTTTGTTGTTGTAAAATGTAAAACATGGGTAAAAAAAATTTCTTTTAAAAATCACAATTTAATAATAAAACCTTTTTAAGAACATTTTTTGAAAACATTGTTTTGAAAGAAAAAAGATTTCCAACTGTAGAGATAAATTAGTCTGGGTTTTCTTAATAACATTTTATTATTTATATTAAGTACCAAAGAGTAGAAAATGATACTATTACTTAATAATATAATGAATAACTAGAGTAGAAGAAAAATTATAAGTATATTAATAGATTTATTTTGATATTTTATCATAAAAAACCAAATCATAAAATATACCAATAAACTGTGACATTTTAACATAAAATCATACCAATTTGGTAACATTGAAACATATGAACCAAGAAAGAATAAAATTAAATAACAATTTTAACATCATAAGATGATATATATTAATTATATAACAAGTCAAGGTGAATAATATAATCCTCATAGAATAGAATAGGTGCATAACCTAACTTCTGTCCCAAAAAAGGAAAATTGATACAAAAATCACCTAATCATTTTTTAACTGTTGAATCATAAACCCCATGAAAGGGAGATCCTCAAATTGATATGTAAAAAAATAGTTTTCATTAAAAAAATTATAATATAATATCATGGGTAGTAAACAGACCACATAAAATAAATATTTGATGAATATGGCATGTGTCTCACAGAAGTAAAAAGTGAGACAAAAATCCCTAACCTTCAGTCTTGAAATCCTTCATATATGTTCAAGACTTCTGTATAATAAATAAATGTTTTTTTATAAACATATTAAATAATAATAATAATATATATCATACCATATATTAATTTTTTATTACCTTTTATTACCTGTTTTGTTAGCAATTTTATATAAAACTTACGTTTCGAGTAATAACCGCTTTTTTTTCTTATATGTTTTGATTTGTTATTTTTGGTCCTCATAAATTTATCCGGGTTTCATTATCTCAATATTTCCAAATGTGATATATATTATATATATATTAATTATATATTTATTTAGAGTAATTTATAAAATTTTGTGATAGAAAATAAAATACATCATTCAAGGAGATGGTAAGTCATACATACACAAGAACACTATTTCATTTTCTTATTAGATTATAAGAAAAATGTAAACGATATATATAAATATATATTAAAATTATATAATAGTGGTTATTTAATATATTTTACACATTTTAATAAAAAACATCCTTAATACATTCTATGTAAATTGTGGATGAAACACATTGCTTCGCGAGGTGGTAGTCTATCGCACACAATAGTGACGTCATCGTATTTTGGAAAATGGTAATCATATAGGTATGTTTGATATAATAATTTCATAAGAATATAATATCCTAAATATTATATATAAACAATAAATCAATCATTATTTCCAACCACAATAGGTCGTAATGTAAAAACAATCAACATCGGTTTGTGAGGTGGTATTCCGTTATACAGATGAATGATGATTCGTAACCAATTTGATGGAAGGGGATATGGTTGTAGTTCTTCACCATAACATTAAAAAACATAATTATATGTAACATATTTATGTTATTATATAATCCTAAAATAATTATAATTAATGGGGATGGAGGAATTAGTAAAACAAGAACACTTGTGGATGAACGATACCTCTTCTTCAGGTATCATCCTTAGGTTTGCCCAAATTTTTTTACTAGAATTGATTTTGTCACAAAATAAAGATTTTTGATTGAGGGGAGGAAAGTTTTTAAGTGATTTATATAGGTATTTTTTAATCAAAATGGGTTCGAATGTGTGAACAAGATAAGAGATGGGGTGCCTTTTATGAGTCGGGGAGAAGGCACACTTAGTATTTTTGAAAAGAATTGAGTGCTTCCACATTTTTCATATCTATAAAGTGTCAAAAAACGATTCATTATTTAAACTTATAGGTTTAATGGTCAATATGTGGTCAAAAGGTAGTTTTTATACAGGTTTATTGGTCATTTTAAACCTCAACTTTTTATTTTACCCATATAAACCCATTTTTTCTTAACTGTGGCAATTAATTTTTATCACATTCACTGTTCATTTTGGTAAAAAATAAGTCGAATTTTTTAGATAATATAAATTATTATTAATCCAAATATTTAAAATATTTTTTAAATTTCACTCACATAAGTGTAATATTTTAATTTTAAATTAATCCCACATGCATGATGAGAAATATGTTTTTTAAAGAGAAAATGTTCAAATATTTATAAAGTTTTTCCTCAGAATATAGTATAAAATTGATAGTAATAACCTAAATTGTATTAATGGGTGTATAATATTACTATTTTTACATCAAAATAAATTTAAATATAATCTAAATATAATAATAAATTAAAAAAAATTCCTTTTTCAAATAAATTTAAGTATTGTTCATTATTCCTCAAAAAAATTAAACATCTCCAAAAAGCCAAAAAATTAACCAAAATATAATTTTTACATGATTATTTTAATAATTATTTTTTTTAAATTAATTTTCTAAAATTTTAAAAAATAAAATTTAAAACCGAACTCGTAGACGTAATGAAAAAGTAGGTTTTCAAGAAGTAATATTTTCAATAACAAGGCAATTTTATACTGACTATATTTCTAATAATAATTATTGTATGAATATAAATTAAAATTTCTTGATATATAATCTATAAATTTCATTTAAAACATTCCTAATTAGTTATTATTTTAACAAACCAAAATAAGGAATGATTATGTACATTAAAATAGTCTTTCAAAAAAACTATATTTTAAAACCCAAAAATAAAAATATAATAAAATCTAATATGATGTTTATTAAAAAGTAATAAATTGGATTAATTATAAATAAATAATAATTATTTTACCTCAAAACATAATGAGTCTTTTAAATTACTTAATTTATATAAAATAAATGAATTTTTTATAAACAAATCAGCATTTTTGACTATTAATTGAAAAAATAATATTTTTTGAAAAATACCAAAAATTCACCATAATTTAATTTTGATACGATTATATAGAAAATAAATATAATATTATAATGTTTTTTTTAAATATCAATAAAAAATTTATTATATTTTCTAATTAAAAATAATTAAAATCATATTTATGAAAATATATTTTTGATGAATATAATTAAGTAACAAAAAATTGGATAATTATTTAATAATAATTTATAAAAAATTATATTAATTAGGTATTGTTTATGTATATTTCATAAATTAGTTTATACTATTAATACCCAGTCTATTAAATAGATAGGTTTCATTGTTCATATTTAAAATAATACAAGATTATGGTTTACATAATCTTGATGTTTTATGCCATTCATGATATCTCTGTTGTGCATAACACAACCTAATTAATTTTTGTTATGTATCTTTAAATATATAATAATTATTACATTTAATACAAGATAAAAATCGTGTTTAGTGTAATGGAAAATATTAAAAATATTAAATTTAATTATAAAGAAATTCAATACATCAAGATGTTTTACATTCAACCCCCTTAAAATGAGTTTTACCTTCGAAATTTCTATCACTAATTAAAGTTTTAACTTTTGAAATTTCCTTTACAAAATGCGACATCATAAAAAAGAAAAATAAAACCATCCTTATAAAGGGAATGTTGGAATCCTAAGGGCTACCTAATGTAACTCATAACTAGGTTTCCACATAAGAGAAAATTAGTGGGAAGTAATGATTTGAATATTGAAGAAAAATGAAATAATTATTGAGAGTGATAAAGATCATTGATCCCAAGAAAGTAGGTGATCTAGAGAAAGTTAACAACCAAAAAACCATAAAACAAATTGGTGTGAAAAAGTTCTTTTATATCATAAAAAATGTTGATATCAAGACAAAATTTTATACCAATATCCTTTTATTAAAGTTAATGAACTTTACTTAAATGATATGCTTACTTAATTTAATCCCATTTCATAAGAACAGTCTCACCTTTGGGTTGTGCCTTGATTAATTTCAACTTAATCTCTTACTCTAAGCAATGAAGGTGAAGTTTTTATTCCCAAAGCACTAAAAGATCATAATATCCATAAATATAATGCTAAATCATTCCGTCTATCTTTAGTTATCATCATAGAAAAATTGTTATAACATGTTATGCATAAATCATTATATTAGAAAATATTACATTAATATAGGATGTCTCATCCAAATTTCATCCTAATACTTTTCATAAATGTTTATCCTTATAAACCTTACCAAATATTAAAATAAAAAACATTTGAAATAAGGTCACTAAATTTAAAAAATGAACTTTTCATTAATCCTAAAAATAATATGAAATAGTTATTAATTTTTACATACTAAAGATATCAATACCTTCATCATGTTTCCCTTAAAATTGGTATCATTATAAAAACTCAATTAAAATATTCAATATTTCTTATTCCTTTAATAAAACCAAATTTAATCTAATATATTCCATAGATCCAATATTATTGTATATTCCATAAATGAGAATATAAACCTCATTTTCAACAGATCCTTTATCAGTTATGAGGTCATCATTACTATCCAATTAAATATAAGAATTTCAATAATCTCTTTATCCAAACTAAAAACCATTTTCTCAACATTATGAAGAAATTAAGGGTTACCTTCCTATAATAAAAATAACCCCTTTCATTGAATCACTGTACCATTACATCAACACCATTCAACTTATTATTTGAAATCCTTAATGAAAAATTTATATGAAATAATACTTATATATTTCATAATTTTTTAATTCAAATACATAAATACATCATTAACACCACTTAATTTTAAAACCATTAACTATACTACATAATATCATTTCTTAATACCTATTTTTTTTTATATTTCATTTATAGTATATTCATCATCATTAATATAACCATTACTCATAAAACCGTAATGAATTTCTTCATGAGATTTCACCTTAGGACATCAATTTTCATAATTCCCATACTTTACACATTTAAATAATTCAACAATCCCTGATATATTAGGGAGACCATTATTATCATCCATTTAATTAACTGAAATTTTAATTTTCCCATTTCAATTACTTGATTTGTGTCTTTTTCCATAGTCAAAACATCTTCCTATTCATAAAATACATCCACTTGGCTATTTTCACCATATTATTAACACATAAAAAAATGAATAATCTTTCCTTCATGGTCGCCACTACCCAAAATCTCAGAAAACACTTTCATTATCTTCTTTGGTGAGTTTGAGAGTTGGTTAAGTTACACATATTGAATAAACTTCCGTGAAACTGATTAGGAGTAATCAAAACATCCTTTACTCCAGTCACCATCCCATTTGAATACTCATAAAAAAATTGTTCATCACATTCAATGTTAACATAGTTCATTTTTTTCCACACCATTAAATAAAACTATAAAGTTTGTGTGAGCAACACCAATCCTAATATGAACCCAAATAATCAAGGAGATCACTTATAAGACATATAAATCATGAAAACATAATTTTATCCTATGACACCTTAGGTTTATCTTAGGTCATTAATTATTCATAATCTTTTCAAATCCTTCTTGATGTTATTTAAATATTTTTTGAATTTCTATAGTATATCCTCCAGGAGTGTGTAAAAAGATTTGTAGCAAGGCCTATTGTCACACATAAATTCCCAAATGTGTCTAGATAAAGATGGTGTTTTGGGGTTTTTACCCCTAGGTACATCTGTTTTTGATCCACATCAACACTAAGTATCGATACATGGATGTATTACTTGGAAAAACTAGCTCTATCCATTACCAAAATTTGAGGATATTTTATTTTAATTTGTCTCATTCTTAGACTTATCCTTTAACATATCCTTTGGGATCTTACTAATACATTCTCATCCCTGTTTTAAAAGTTTAACTAAACCATTTTTAATTAAAAATATATAAACCTAGGATTTTGATATAAGGATATTAAATATTTTTTGATGAATAATAAAAAAAACGAATTCACAAGGGTCGTAATAAGTTAGTGTATTTGGAAACATAGAAAATAATATTCTTACTTCATGGACGATCTTAAATTTCTTCTATAAATACCTTCCCATTTATACAACTACTAAAAAAATTTCTTCATAACCTAGGGAATGGAAATATAAGAAAGGGAGAGCTCAAATTCTTAGCAAGGGTGTACAGGGGAGATATATAATAATAAAAAAATCATAAGGGTGTGAGAACATGAGCATAGAATTTGAAAACCATACCCAATATATAAATGCTCAAAACATTGAATCATGGAATAAATATTGGCAGTTTTTTAGAAATTAATCATATGTTAATTAAATATAATGACCCATGAGAGAATAAAAATGGCATATTATAGATATTTTTACTTATATATAATCATAGAAAATAATTTCCTTCGTAGTTAAGAAACATTTCCAAAAAATATAAGGGAAATATATAAGTGGAAAAAATTCCTGGGTGGGATACACCCCCATACCCAGTGGAATACCTTTCCTTATTATGGAAAGAGTTCACTCCCCAAACCATTAAGGTATTCAAGATTCAGTCCCTTGAAAATAATAGAGGACAAAGTTTCTTAATTAAAAAAGTTAATTTGTCATTACAATCATGTATGTATATTTTGATATAAATCTTTTCCCAATGAATTAAAGGGTGATATATGACCCACTTGTCTTTAGTAATATCGTTACCATTGTCCTTGGTTATAACGTAACCACTATCACATACTGAAAATAAATCATATGCTTCTATAAGATTATAAAACATCCATTATATAATAACTCATGAAATGAAAATGGTTTAATTAAAATTTCATTATATCATAATATGTGGAAAGGTGATTAGTTTTATAATCATTTTATCATAACATAACCCATAGATATTCCTTTCAAACATTACATGTTAAATACAAATATTCCTTTCACATTTTCTCTAAAATCCAAACAAGCCTTATTTGGAGAATTCCCTAAATATTCGTTTCAATTTTTTTAAAAGGAAAACATGGGTAAAAAAATTCCTTTAAAAAACAATGGATAATATTTCTTTATTGAAAACACGATTTTTAGAGAAAACATATTTCTGATTAAAGAGATAAATAAAGTCATATTATCTTAAAAAAATTTCTCATTTATATTACATGACAAAGAGTGGAAAATGGTACTAATACATTAAAATATCATGAATAAAAATATGGGAAAAATTAGTTCTTTTTTGAGATATGGTTAACAACATTTTATCATCCGAAACATAATCATAAACAATCCCAATAAATGTTGAGATTGCAACATAAAATATTTAACACTTCGGTAACATTGAAATGTAAGCCCCATGAAATAATAACATAAAATGAAACATTTAATATAATAAAAATATGGATATACATAATATAAAATTAAATGGTAATTATATACACCTCACAAAAGGAAATAGGCCCATAGAATAACTTATGTCCCAAATAAGGAAAACTGAGTAAAAAATTCCTTACTGATTTGTTAACTTCTTGAAGAATAAACACAATGAAAGGGAAATCCTAAAATTAATACATAATACCCAATATTGTTCAGTAAAATAATAATAATATACATTCATTGGTCTTATATAAACTGCATAATATAAATTTCTTGTGAATATGCAATGTGTCTCAATGAAGTAAAAAGTGAGACAAAAATCCCTTACCTCAAGTCTTGATGTGTTTGATACATGTTAGAACCTCTTTTATAATAAATATATGATTACTTTACATATATTACATAAAAATAATAGTATATATCATACCATATATGATTTTATTATGAATGCTTGTTAACCATTTATTAAAAATTCCATCTTAAAGTTATGTTTTTGGTAATAACCTTTTTATTTTTTGTATATGGTTCTATTTGTTATTTTTATATCTCTTAATTTGATCACAGTTTAATCAAATCCATAATTTTAACAGTGATATAAATATAATATTTATTCAATATATTTGTATTTATATTAATTCATAAAATTTAGTGATAGAAAATGAAATACACCATTCATAGAGACGGTAGGTCATACATACGCATAAACGCTAATTTCATTCTCTTTTTAGGTTAAAAAAAATAAAAAAATGATATAAATTATCATTAAAAAATAATATTTATTTAATATATATCACATATGTTTATTTAACCCATCTTTATCAAACTACATGTAATGCATGAATTAATCAAATCGCTTCACAGGTTGTAGTCCCACGTACACACAAGAAACAAAATTATATTCACATAAAATTGAGATAATGAAGATGTGTGTGATATGATAATTATATAAGAATAATAATTTCATAAATATCATATATAAATAATAAATTTGTCATTATGTCCAACCATAAGTGATTTTTTATTGAAAAAACGAACGACATTGGTTCGTGAGCCGATAGTCCGCCAGATACATGAATGATGATTTAGTAAACCATTTGATAGAAATGGAGATGTTTGTAGGTCATGGACACAATATAAAAACATTTTAGTATATAAAATATACTGAGTTTTTTATATAGTCATGGAATAATAATAATTTAAGGGGGTGGAGGAATGAAAAAACCCAAAAATTCTCGTTGATGAACAATACCTATTATTCGCATATCCTCTTTACATATGCACTAAAATCCTTAATAGGATGAATTTATTCCCAAAATAAGGATTAAAATATGAGGGTAAGGATTTTTTTAAGTGATTTGAGTAGGGGTTGGATGAAAAAATTGTTTTGAAGGTGTGGATAAGAGATGATAGCAGGTGGCCTATTATAAGCGGGGGAGAGGATAGACTTGGTATTTTTGAAAAGAATTGAGTGATCCCAAATTTTTTATATGTTAAAAGGGTCCAAATTGGTCCATTGTAGAAAAATATAGGCTATATGGTCTAAATAATTCAATTTAATAGTCTCTATACAAGTTTATACATCATTTTTACCCTTATCCTATTAGTTTAACCCCTGGTAACCCATTTTTATTTTAACTGCATTAATTAATTTTTACCACATTCACTATTCAATTTAGGAGAAAATTAAGGTGAAAAAATTAGATAATATAAATAATAATTATTAAAAATATGGACTCAATTTTAAAAAATTCCACTTACAAAAGATGGAAATTTTAATTTAAAATTAACCCTGCAAATGTGATGAAAAAATGGGGTTTTAAAGAGAAAATGTTTATAAATTTATTATGTTTTTTATATCAAAATCCAATATTAAACTGGTTATAGTGACCTGAATTAGAATAATGTATCAATAATTTAATTATTTTACCATTAAAATAAATTTAAAATATAATTTAACTTTATAAATAAAATAAATGAATATACAATTTTCATTTAAATTTCTATATATATAACTATTAATATAAAAATGAAATATTTTAGAAAAAACAAAAAATTAATCTTTATATAATTTTGAAATTATGATTTAAAAAATAAATTTTTTCTTGTCTAAATAACTTTCAATTTTTTTTAAAAATTTTATTAAAAAAACACACAAGCGATGAAAAAGCATGGTTTCAAGAAGTGCATTTTCAAGCACAAAATGATTTCATATGATCTATAAATATAATTATAATTAGTTTGTGAATTTAAATTATAATTTATTGATATGTCAAATATAAATTTTATTTTAAAAATTCCCCATTTGGGATTAATTTATTTAATTAAAATTGAGAAAGATTAGGAACTTCAAAAGAGTTTTCAGAAAAGCCCTATTTTAAAACCATAAAAGAAGTTATACTAAAATACAATATAATGTTGATTAAAAACTACTTAATTAGACTAAATATAAATATATAATTATTATATTAATTTAAAAAATGTTTTGGATTTAAATTAGTTAATTTAATTAAAATAAAAGATAGTTTTATAAAAATAAGTATTTCTCACTATTCACTGAAAAATAAATATTTTCCCAAAAAATCACAAAATTTAACCATAAGATAATTTCAATTTTATAACTTTTAAAAAGAAGTTAATTTTATCATATTAATTTCTTAAAATCTTTATAAATTAATTATAATATTGTTTCATAAAATAGAATAGAAATCAATTTTTGTAGAATTCTATTGAATATAATTACTTCACAAAAATTTTATTGATTTTTTACTAAAAATTTATATATAAATTTATATTGAGTATTAATTTTTTTTACATTTAATAAATTACTTTATAATATTCATACCCACTTATTTTTTGAAATGTTATAATGGTCTTATTTAAAATAATACTAGTTCATGGTCTATTGAAGCACCGTGTTTCATTTAATGCATGATATCATTGTCGCTTGTAAAAAAAATTAAAATTTTTGTTTCATGTAATGCAAGATAAACTAAGTATTAAGTGTAAATAAATTTTTTTTATTTTTCCCATAATGAAAAATATGTAAAATATGTAATTTAATTTGATTTTTTTAACAAAATATTGGGGTGTTAAATAATCTCAAAAATTAATTTGGGAATATATGTAGAGAGACATAATATATTGAAAAAATTAAATAATATTAAAATAAATGGGTAATAATATGATTTTTAAGAAGTTTATTCCGACAATATTCTATGAGAAAAACGTAATTAAATTGGGATTTTGTAATTATACTACTATGAGTTTTCGATAATAACTAATTATATAGACATTATAATGATGATTTTGTGATTTTAAAAAACATTATAGATATATAAGAGCAGGTAGAACTAGAATAGAAACATACATTTTTAGTTCTTGAGTGAATGATAAGTGTACCTTTCAGTACTTCTTTTTTGGACCCACTTTGACAGTTTCGATTACATTGTCTTTCTATCCATCCCTAGGATTAATAGGTTATTAACATAATTTTTTTTCGTTCAAACATAGATTAGTGAACTTATTGGTGAAATTCGATAATTCCATATAGTTAAAGCATTAGAGTGATGGGTGGAATTGGGATGAGACTTCTTTCCACACATTTCATTAGTTTTTTATCTTTATATCTATTTCATATTCACGTTCTTGATAGAATTATATTATGAACTTGAAGAAGTCATATTTTTTACTCAATAAATTAATACAATGATTATTCCTATATTTTTAGCATGAAAGAAGATAAATAGTCTTTTATCTATGAGTTTTTTATTCAAGTTTCCATGAAATTTCTTTCTTCTATTTTTTCTCCCAAAATAATAAGTATAATTGGAGTCTCTAGTTTGAATTTTTATCATGAGAGAGAATAAAATATTCTCTGTATATAAACAAAAGGATCTTATAGAAAATTATATTTAAAGACTTGGTTTCTAAAAACAAAAGAAATAATCAATTTTTATATTTAGTTCAATGACAAATTAGAAGTGCACCATGAATGACTTGAAATTGTTTCTTTATAGGTACAAATAATTCAGCATCCTTTTAATTAAAATTATGGAATTTTCTATCCATGTTAGTTTGAAGAGTTCATGAGAAATATTTATTAAAAAATAAATTCTTAAGCTCTTATCATTCAATAGAGTGGGTTAATTCCTATTACCTCATGTTATTGATTATGTTCCAACATTGATTAGCCTCACATTATAAATGATAAATGGATAAAAAAACCATTTCATTATGTAAATTCTAAATAATGGAAAATATATTATCAATTGTGTTGGTCCATTGGTTGGAAATTAATGGATTAGAAGTCCCATTAAATGATGGTGAATATTATTTCATGAATAATTAAATGGAATTTTTTCAAATTAAATATTAATTTTATTGTTATTTATAGATTGAGAAATTTAGGGGAGAATTTAAATGTTATTTTTCAATCTATATAACTTATCATTGTTTCAAACATCATGAAAATAATTTCATTTTATATTTCACTCGTTTTATACTAGGTCTGTCATGGTTGAACACATTGATTAAAAACAAAAGGGTAAGTGTGAGTGTCAATAATTAATTTTCAGATTAAGAAATCATATGACAGGGAAAATCATTTCAATGATTTTGTACATTATGTTTCTTCTATTTAAAACTATGAAATTTTGGGTTCAACCTAGGTTGTTTTAAGATTTACCATCATATTTTTAATAAACTAATCACCAAAAATAAAAAAGCCATATTCGATACCAATTGAGATGAATCAAACATAACATATAAATATTTTACATCATTTTACAAAAATATTTTTTACATCCCTTAGTAAATCATACCCCCTAACCTATAGGTATATTTTCTTTGGATATTTGATAAATAACCAACTTATTTTACAAATATTTTTTTGTATCTCACATAAAAATTCGTATGAAAAGTTATCCCTCTTTAAATATAATCTATAATTATCTTCTTTGTTATTTTGGGAAAGGAAATTTAAAAATTGATGAGATTAGTTGCTTAGTAATGGGTGAATATAACAGATATCAATCAAAGATCATAAGTAATAATAGTATGAACATGGGTGTATGAAAATATAATTAAGGTACATGAATATAACATACAGAAATAATACCCAATAAAACATATATAAAAAGAGTTTATCATGACCTGATAGAGTTAATCCTAACATATTAAATGATCCATATGAATATGGAATATACATAAACATAGAAAATTATTCCATAAGTCACGGTTAACTACCAAAACCATCATCATAGAGTGAAAAGAGTTCATTAGGTGTGTGGGTGAACTCTTTATTACCATAAGTATAGTGGGTAGAGTACCTTTAGGGTTTGGGTTCTCTATAAAATCCCATAAACATTTTTAATAGAGTCCAATAGGGGTTTAGGTTCACTCTCAATCCCATATCATCACACAAGCTACAAATCATTACCCAATTCATTTGAGGGATATATAATTTCAAGTCCACGTATTATGTTGTGTATGGGGTCCAATCTCTAATACTTATAATATGATAAGATATAAATATCTACCCATTAAATTAAATGGATAGTTAATTCTATGATTACCTTTAACATAGTGAAAAACTATACATATATGTATCACATTAACATGATCACATTCATAATTCCTTCCTAGTAAAATTAACCTGTTGAATGAAATGATTTTCAGGAGAACCAACAAAATGTAAAAAAATGAACCACTAAAAGAATGAAAGCTGAAAATCTCATTGAAATATATCCCCAATTAAACATAATAAACATTAATGTATATTTACATAGATGATAGAACACATTGTAAGAGAATTATAAAATAGGTTTGAAAAATAAGAATTAATATATTTAACTTTTGGATAAGTTTTATTTTAAAATGAAATAATTTATTAAGTAATAATTTAATTAAATTATTGATATATTAAATAAAAATTAATTTAAATTATTATGATAATTTTTAAAATAGTCATTATAAATAAAAATTACGAAAACGGTGAGAGAAAATGATGGTGGAGAATATTTTAATAAATGATTCCTTTAAATATTTTGTAAAGAAAGTCAAAGTCAATAGAAATAGACTTTATGAAATCCTTAAAGTAATAATAAGTTCATAAATATAATATTTTTAATGTTATTAACATGGAAGATAAATATTCCAAATAAAATTGAGATAAGATTAGATCCACTTATAAGAAACTATTTGGTTAAATTATAAACCAATGGGAGGTGAAATGGTATAGACATATGTAATCCCAAGAAAGAACCTAAGGAGAGGAGAATAGATGGGGTTTTGGAGATAGAAAAAATAAAATTTCACCCAAATGAAATTTAGTCATAATCATCCTCAATTTTAAGTTGATATTAAAAAGAAACCCATACCTTGAACTTTTACTTGGTCATACACACTATACCTTTGGTGAAGACGTAAATTTTTTCATATATAGCCTCTTAGAAATGGGGGATTCGGGATTATTTTTATGAATAGAGTATAAAAAATTGGGTAGGGTCTAGTTAGGGAGATAATTTGGGTTGGAATTAAAGATAAAAATGAAGGAAAGGTTCTTGTTGAGGTGGGTAGAGGAGTGACCTTCTTATATGTGATTTTTAAAGATATTTTAGAAAATACAGCTTGCTTAATAAATAAAGAATGTTATTTTTAATAGAAAATGTCTCTAAATTGGATTAATAATGGAAATATAATAAGGGGAGGTCAATTATTAACTAATCCACCCATTTAGATGTAATTTATTTTATATTATTTTTGGTCTTTCACATGTAGTTAAAACATTTTAACCCAGTCTACCTTTATCATGGTAACCAAATTTTTAGTTTAATAACCTTATTACATTTTTTTTTTGATATTTTAGTTTTAAATATAAAATATTTTTTACATTAAATTTATAAAGGTGATAAAAATTATTTCTAATATGAGAACACTTAACTCATAAATAACAATTTCTCAAAAAATGTTCTTTTAGACATAAAAATTCATGTTTTATTATTCCTTTCCAAATAGTAATAATTAGATGATTGATAATTTGACTGAATATATATATATATATATATAATTATTTTTATTAAAACATCTATTTAATAAATATAATTTTAATTTAAATGAATAAAAATTAAATAAAACAATTCCTTGTAAAATAGGTTTTTAACATTAAAATTTTTTAATTCCATTCCTTAATTTTTTTCTTATAACCATTAAATTTTAGAAATAAATCGACAATAGAATATTTATTTGATTTTTATTAAGACATAAAAATATAGTTTTTAAATAATAACACTAATAATATTATGCGATGAATAAAAAAACATTTTTTGAAAATAAAACATCGTAATTAATCTTTATCATTTTATTTTATAGTATATATATTAATTATGTGTGAATTATTTTTTTAAAATTTTTACTAACAATTACACAACATTAATTTTTTATTAGATATTGGTATTTCCCACAACCATATACCCAATGACCACATATCCGATGAAAATCTTCCCAACAACCATATATATAATGTTTATATTCCATTACAATATATAACCTTATATACATCACTAAAATCAATCATAATATTCTATAATTTATTTTTCAAGAATATTTATGTAGGACTATGACCAATTGAAATTGTTAAGATCATTTTCTAATGTACCAAATGGATTTTCAAATCATGGGTGAAGATCTTGTTCAATATAGTTCCTTCTTATTTGTATTAGATCACTTAAAAGTGAAGGAGTCTACTCCACATGATCCAAGGAAAATAATTTTTTGAGGAACTCTTCGTACATTTACCCTAGTATTAAAGGCTCAAATGATGATATGTTTATCCTAAAGGTTTGTACAAACATTTCTATATATTAAATGTAATGTATTTGCATCTCGGATTCACCTGATTAGAATTTATAGGATTATTCTCTTATTTTGATGTGAAAATGATTGTAAAATCCTATATATTTCATATAATCTTACTACCATGAGTTCTATTTTGAACTATACATATCTTTATTGTACCTAGTAAGGCCTCCCTTATCTATTCCCAAGTCTTCTCCCAGGCATAGATTCTAACATGAAACCAACACCAATCTTCGGTAACCTATGGCTCTTCATAGAATGTTTGAATAGTTGCGAACCTAAGGTTCTCAGATAAATGGTCTACAATCTGGGTATTGTGGGGAAAACCCCCAAATATACCCGTCCATGTTATTTCCATCATTGATGATGTGACAAAATAAAAATATATTGGATTCGATAAGATCTCGGTGATAGTTTATCTAGTGCGTTGGTTGGTTCTCACATTGCTTTGATTCAAGGATGGTTTCACCTCATAAAGTGAATCTATCAAGGAGATAATTCTCTAATTATGGATGCTTTTAGTTTCCTTACCCCTATTAGTTTTTATTAGAGTATGTTCCATGGAAATATCTACTGACATTTCTCATTGTCAACATTGTTAATAATCTCTATTTACTAGACAAAAATATACTAGGAATCTTTTTACCTATTCCTCCAATCATTTTTTTTCGCATTTTCATATGGCCGGTTTAAGGGGTTGCCGGTACCCAAACATCACCATCCAGTAGCCCACATCACCACAAAAACACATTACAAGTTTCAAATTTCAAATTTCAAAAACCTATTCAAATTCAAATTCATTTGCCTCGAGCCACGACCCGATACTGACAGGCCTCGTGTCTCGAATCAGAAATGTCAGTCGCCTTCAGCCCGCACGCCAAACGAGATCCGAGCGACAGCCTCCATCGTCACGCGCCACCGTTCACCGGTGCTGGAAAGTCGACGACACTGTAAGTCCGTCGTTCCTCCGGCAACCCACAAATCTCCACCGGCAGATACACATTGGGAACAAACAAACCAATTATGAAAAACCTATTATGAAAATGGAGTCAATTTAAAAAAAGGATTAAAATAAAAAAGTGTACATAATATTTGAAAAGTTATAAATTTCATAAAGAAATTATGTAGATCTTATAACACCTAAACCCATGTTGATAATTTAATACTATATAAATAGTTTGTGAAGGTAGTTTCATTAATAATTTCTATTTAGTTACCTTAATTATTGAATAACATTTTATTTTTTATGAAGATTTGTCTTTGGAGGATTAAAAGAAGAAAATTTTACATTTGTGTTAGAAACTACAATGAATTATAACATGATTGAAAGTAATGAATAGAGTTTCAATTAACATATTTATATGGGTTATGGTTACTCTCCAGCTTTAAATCCTATATGGTATGTTTAAGATTTCCAATATAATTTTCTATTTTTCTTATAATTTAATCCTCTTCATTTTCATTAGATCCAATTCTAGGGGGTGTCATTTTTTATGTGACAATTATATAATTAATAATTTCAAAAATATTTACATTTAAATAGTGGAAGAAACCCAAATAAGAGAGGTCAAAAGGATTCACTACAAATAAAATAACTCATATGCATAGAATTTATATAAAAATTCGTTGTATCCATGTGAATAACTTTCCAAAAATTTATTATTTGTGGAAGCATTGAATAGTCACTTCATAGTTGGAAGAATGTTTTACAGGGAAAAATTGATTTATGGTGGCATGGTATAGATTTATATGACCATGTATCATCTATGCGGTGGTAGATCCATAAGTCCCATACAAATAAGTTGCATGGTTTTCCTATAAATACCACCCTGATACACATTCTAAAGAGGAAAAAATTTTAAAAAATGAAGTCCTAGAAGAGTCTTATCCTTTTTTAACTCCTCTTATGAAAAAAGGATTCAAACAATCCCAATGGTATATTTTTAATCAGTACTTGGTAGAGGGGGAAGAACACTACCATAGTTCTTTACAGAGATGCCCCCTCGATGTGAAATCTTCCCAACACTAACTACATAAGCTCCCTTGTGATGGATGTGTACATTATCTCTTCAAGGAAAGCTTCACACCTTTTAAATATTGTGTAGTAGGAAACATTGTGCCCCTATATCTTCTTTTCACCCCCATAAGATTATAACCATAATCTTATGAGATATAGACACATCTTAATGTATATCTTGACCTTTTTTCATGGTATATAATTAGGAAGGATTTGTCCAATGATTATCCACTTTGGTAAAGTTCCCTTTTGTAGAAATATAGGCCTCCTCAATGCCCCCACCCTCTCTGATGTCGTATATATGGTTTGAATTTTTTATCCAAAGGATCTTGTTCGCTTCCTTTAAGCTAGGTCAACCCTTGAAAGACCAATTCCATCAAGGCCTTATATAAATCCACCAGACATACATGATTAGTTCAACATTCAAATCTACATGGTACCACTCAACTATGTATTACATTTATTACAGGATTTAGGAATTTTATATATTTTAAACTAATGGTTGTTCTAAATTTATCATAAAGTTCTCATAATATAAAAAAACACGTATTCCTTTGATAATGAGGACCCTTGTATATGGGTAACCTATGACATCTCCAATTTACCTGGACACTAATCCAAACCTATATGTACTAGAATATTTTTTTTTAATATGAACATATTTTGTTTATCCAATAAAAGAGACACAAATGTTCTCATTTTTCTCAACTTACCTAGATATTCTCCCTTAGCTATTTTAGATTAACACCTTGTCCATATAAAACACTATTGATATTGGATAATCCATAGTTGTATCAAATTAATGAGATAAATATATAAATGAGACTCTAACTTGGTTTAAGGCCCAACTTACCCTCACTTGAGTAATTTATTAGGTTGAATTAGAAATGACCTCTTAAACAAAGGTTTGACAATAATCATTCTTGGTCCCATCTATTTGGTAGTGCATCATGCATGATTTAAAATTTCTTAGAATAAGTTATTTCCATATGAAATTAAATGATATTATTCTATGGTCCATTCCATATAAACATAATCTAGAGACACAATATTCATGGGTATATGACCATAATAGTAACACCTTTGGTTATCGATGAAAAACATTAAAAGTAACGCCTTTGGCTATAGTTTATGGTCTTAATAAGATCCAACATGATCCTTGTAAGACAAACATGAAAGTTATGATGTGTCCAATTAATTTTAAAATAACATCATGGTTCTTGGTTACCTTTTTATGTAAATATAGGAAGTCTCTCTCTATTACTTGATGAAAAATCCTCCACACCTACTACCTCTCAGGGTGGTGATAAATTTTAGAGTAGCCACCTATATGGCTTTAAAATAGATAATAACCTACCAAAGGGTGAGGTGGGATAAATAAATTCTCATATATATAGATATTCACATCGATAAATTATATTAATAAATCTCTTCTATGAAAAGTGTAGATGATATTACTATCAGAAAGGAATTCATAAATATGTCATAACACTATAAGTGAGACTTAGAATAGAGAATACAACCCTTAATGGTATAAAAAACATTCCATCATATCAAACCCAATGTATTATTCAATGTTTCAATATTCTATCTTAATTATATATCATATAGAGAGTGGGTAACACTACGCATCTTGGGCTTGAAGGGAAAAGCCAATGGAGTCAGATAGTATTGGGATCAGAAGCATGGTTGACACCTTTTACATAAAACAATTCAAACTGGTGTGGGAAGCACTGGAAGGGTGTTATTTGATGGAAAAAATTATCTATGGAACTGTGTAAATGTTTATAATGATCTAATAGGACAAGTCACTAAGATGTGGAATATGACGCACAGTCATCTTTCTGAACTCCAGCACCAATCGAGGTGGATTTTTGGCCACAGTGAGATCAAATAAAGTAAAACCAATTTTGTGGGAAATAATGTTGGATTTATAGGATTCCTAAACCCTAATATATCATTTTATGAAGCCTATTAATTTATATGTTTCATTCAATCCACCCTTGATTCGTCATAGTGAGAGGTTTTCCACAACATCCAGCATTCTTCTGATCCTGAAAAACATGTTCCACTCGTGCAACATCCGGGATATTCTTGTCCAAGGAGTACCATATTTCCTTCAACTGTTTCCAAAAGAGGTAGTTGGAAAACATTTATTGTGTAGTGATATTATTATCAAGTACAATTTTCTAGTAAGGTGAATCCGGAACTGTGATCTTCCATCCGATGATGCTATCAAACATTAAGCTATCTGTTTGGTGCCCAAATGATTATGTTATTACAAACCCAAGGAAGAATCACTTCATCACATCTAATTTGAAAGATATTGAGAAAGGATGGAATGGAATATTTTTTCACACTTTATAAGAGATGATATTCAGGTTGGTAATGGAGAGTTCTTCTATTCTTCATGGTTTCAAGGATTGGAAGAAAACAATTTGGAGAGATAGGTAAGGTACACCTTTCTTTTTGAAGGCTATTGAAGTATATGTAATTCTAGGAATAATCCTATGGTGAATAGTTTCACATGCTCTTGTTTTCTATAAAAGCTCATTCTAGGTGCCTCATTATGGATTTGGGGTCCTTCTGAAATGCTGGGAAAAATCCTAGTAGAAAAATGGGTATTTTAGAATTCACCTTGAAAAAACTTCAAGATAAATGCTGTTGGATCATGAATCATTGTTATCATGAAAGGCTAAGGGGTTTTCCATTACTCAAGTAGTTCCATGGTACTTTTTTCTCTCTCGATTTTATGGACTAGGTGACTCTATTATAGATGATGAAAAGGCTTTGTTTAATGGGTTGAAGATTTATCTCTCTAATATATTTCCCATGGAAATTGAAAAAGACTCTTTAGTTATATAAAAATCCCTTCAAGGAAAGTATTACCCCCAAGGTCTATTATCTACATTATTCATCAATTCAAGGTTTTCATTAGCCATGAAAACTTGAAGCATATGTGGTGGGAATTGAATTTCATCATGGATAGCTTTGCCTCAAAGGGGAAACAAAACGAACCTCGTATTATTTACTCTAATTTGGGTTCCTTTCTTTATGAGTGTGTTTATTTTATTATGGATGAATCATTAGAACTACATTACGGTAATCCTCCCTGAACATGTTGTGTTTTTCCTTTCTTCTTTATGGTTAAAAAAATAGTAAACTTTGATGATGACTATTGTAACCACAATTTAGTGCTACAATAACAAAAATACATAAAGAATAAAAATATATAGTGAACTCATCTCCATTATAAATATTGTGAATAATAAATATTTCAATATATAGTTAATAAATAAATTTCATTTTTTGGGAACATATTTATCTCTTATGGTTAAAAAGGTAAAAATACAATATTTATATAAAAACACACATTTAGTAGAGCATTTAAGTGAATCATTAATCCTCTTACTTTCAACCTATAAAACAAATATATTTATAATTGAGAGAAGTAATATTTAAATAATAATAGAAAATATTTGATTTATTAATTTAACTTGTAAAATATAAAAATAATTACAATTGGTGTTGATGATGGGCAAAATGCGATTTCGACGAGCCATCCTCAATGCAGCGGCAACGTGATTTTCTAGACATGTTCCTCACATGACGGTTCCCATGATGATGAATCTTTAAAATTTTAAACATGTGGTCTGGTTTTGAATTTTGGATATGTATCCCATAGTAAGGTGTTTTGGCCATGTATGGTTCCATCTTTGTCTTCAAAGAGGTGATTATGAAAATAAAAAACATTATTTAGAGGTAATTCTCACTACAACATGAACTAAAATTTTGTGTGATTTATTATTATAGGCCACAAGTGAATAAATGAATTTTTTATATATTTTCATGATAATTATACTATATTTTCTAATTTTTGGGTTTATGATGCACAATTTTAACAAATTTAATAATTAAAATATAAATTAAACTTTCTGAATTATAAACATGTTAAAATGACATAAAATTCATTTCTACTGGTTAAAAATGAATAGAAAATAAATTTAATATATTTTAAAGATAATATAAGACTATTTTTATTTTTTTAACATGTGACCCACATTTAGAACTAAAATATA
Organism: Viscum album; assembly: GCA_963277665.1. NCBI lineage: Eukaryota > Viridiplantae > Streptophyta > Magnoliopsida > Santalales > Viscaceae > Viscum > Viscum album. Next base: position 887,407,374 of record OY728128.1, read on the forward strand.
AAATTAAAATTGAAAATTCACTATTTTAGTCATACCAACCACATCGCACGTTAGAACGACATTATGTTCATTCGTACATGTAAAAAATGAATTAAAGATTATTTTTTTATAGTTTCATATAAGTATGTGTGTGTTTTATTAGTTTTGACTAAGTGTCATGTATTCTAATGTTATTTAATTCTTTAAATGGAAATTTACAGTTTTGGCTATATAAATAACATGACAGGTTGAAATGATATATAGTTAGTTTCTAAAGCTCAAAAATAAATAAATAAAAAAATAATTATTGCTTCCTGACAACACATGATAATTTTATCAATTTTGGTCATGTGATGCATGTTTTGAAGTAAAATATCACTTTTTAATTAAAAACATGTGCTTTTAATCATTTCAACCACACCTCACATCTGATTGACATGTGGCTAAATTTTAATTGTATAAAACCAATAAAAGGTTATATTACCATATTTTCATCAAAATAAAATACTCTTTAACATGTTTTGAGCATGTAATTCCTATTTTTAGATTCTTAAATTCTTAAAATGGAACAAAATGAACATTAAGTATTTATAACCACACCATACATCAGAATGTCCAGTCTTTCATTACTAGAAGTTACAAAAGAATCAAATAACAATTTCTGTTCATTATTATGATAATCCAAGATTTATTTCTAGGTTTTGATCTTGTGAAGTTTGTTCCCAACTAAATTATCAATTTTTAATTGAAAAAAACATTCTTGTAGACATCATTAACACAACAAGAATTAAAATGTTGAGAGGTTCATTATAACTTGTCAGAAATCAATCAATAAATAATTTCTAGGAGTTATATTTTAATATAATAATGTCTGCTCAATTTTGAGTATGTTATGTACATCTTGAAAATATTTTATTCATAAAATGAAAAATACACATTAGTTTATTTTGACCACAAAACATATAAAAAAATTATATGAGGTTTACTCCAATATTTCAAAAATGGATTCATTTTTTTCATAGAGTTTCATGATAATATGAGATTGTTATGTCATTTCTGAGCACAAGATCATTGTAGTGAACTAGAATATCACATTTTAATTGAGAATGAACAAATTCAGTCATACTGACCATAAAATTCATTATAAATATGTGTTATTTATTCCTACATGTCACGAATGAAAAACAATTTAATGTTTTTGATTTTTGTGAAATCCAATAATGATTTCTCAGATTTTAGAATAACATGTCTATTTTGAAAGTATTCAATTATTAAATGAGAAAAATATAATTTAGGTTATTCTAATCACTCTTTCTGGTAGAATTATATGTGGTTCATTTATAGAAGTAAAAAACTAATAAAAAAACATTTTTCTCAATTTTTTTATGAAAACTCAAGATCATTTTCATGATCTTAAGAATGTGATGTGCATTTTAAATTAAAATAACACTTTAAAATGAAAATAAAACTATAAACTAAAATAAATTAAAATAAATATGAGAGTAAAAATGAGTAAATAATAAATATTTTATATTTAAATGATTAAAGATACCTATGTCTCTTAATTTTAGTATTTAATACTATAATATTAATGATTTTTTTGGTAAATTATAAAATGAAGTGATAATTGACCACACCATTTTATCACTAGGATCTAAAATACATCTTTTTTGGCCAAATTTGAGTCTAATATTTAGTAAAATTTATTTTTTTGATAATATAATTAAACTAATATTCAATCGTAGAAATATGTTATACTCAAAATTTTATTAGAAAATGTAAAATTTCTTCTAGAAGAAAAATAATTAAAGATATTAATTTCATACCATGCATCAAAATGACATCAAATTCAATTTGACACATCATAAATAAATCTAATATAATTTTTTAGTGATTCATTATAAAAAGGGCATGTTTTTTATATCCATTTAAGATATTGATTCTTGTAGGACACTCATGAAGTTGAATTAACATAATGGGAGTTTAGTTGATCTTAATTTAGACATGGTCAATATGTAATTATTAATATACTGAGGGATTATTTTCTATCAAAATTGCTATTCTATCTTATGGTGAGTTGTTTGGATAAGGTATTTATTATAGGTATGCTATGAATTATTTCTTGAGAATAATTCAATCTTGAGTTTGGGATTTATCCATGTTTTATTCATTAGAAAAATTCTCTTGTTTGAGTTGGAATCACTTTATATTTTAATGGGTATGCATAATAATTAATGGAGTGAAGTTTAATTGAAGATTTAAAATCAAAACATAAAGGATATGATCATTTAATATGTAATATATGTCAATATCATGCCTGTAAGACTTTAAATGCTTTGGGAGGGAATAATCCTTGACTTAGTTCTATATAAAAAAGATTAATCTCATATGAGACAAATCAATCTGGAATGGTTGTTCCTTAATTATACTAATTAGATGAATGAGTTAATTATGTGTGTGTGTCATGTAATTGAGTTAATATAACATGAAAAAGGGGTTGACCTACATGAGATAAATCACACCATATTATTTGTAATTATACCATAATGATACATCAGAAAAGTTAAAGAGAAGAGAAATATGTTATGAAGACCACACTGAGGTAATTAAGTGTCATGCTATTTTGGTTATTTATGCGATCGTACACCAGGAGGTAGTAGTTTCCATCATAATTGGAAGTGAAGTGAATAATTATATACCACATTTTGGGTTTTGTTCTAAATGTGTTTAACTAGAGAATATTAGAGAATTTGTGGTTTAAGAAAAATTGAAGGAGCCGCACTATAATCAATGTGTCAAATTGAAAATCCCATCAATGATATATTTAGATAATTTGAGGTCATTGGTATTCAATAACCCAAAAAATTAAAATCTAAATAACATGATACAAGTATGTTGTTGTGTTAGAAAGCATGTAATTTGTATAAATTTATAGTTGAATTATCTATAAAATTTTTGTGTGATGAAAAAAAGAGACATTCACCTTGTCTGGGAGCATTACAAGAGTGATTCAACAGGTTTTTGAGGATAAAAAAGAGTTCACTGCAAGTAAAAATTCATGTGGAGATTGTGGTATGCGATGTAAATATCATTTTACTTATTATCACCATCCATTTATCTTATAATCATATTTCTTGAAACTTTTATTACTAATTTCATTTTTCATTTGTTAAAATTCGAACCATGGGTATAGAGAAAAACAATCTACACATAAAGACTATCCACTTGATAATAAGGATTGGTGAATCGTATAAAAACCCCTTTTCCTATTTGTGTTATTTATTTGTCATTATCTCATAATTACATTATCACTATAGAAATCATTGGACACTAATCAGGGTGGAAAATCATGTTGTCAGAATTTGGGGGTTGGGGTTTTTAGTCACCACTGATTCAATCCACACATATTGGAAGTATAATCTCCCCTTTCCCTAACAAGAAGTATGATAGTGACATTGCTTGATTATGTTTTCAATGATTTGAATATATAATTTGTTTTAGAGAAATTTTTGAACGATAGTTCTTGGAATAATTATCTAAGAAACGATTTTCTTTATAATTTTATATTTTTTTGATTGATGTGATGAATAGAGTCTATTAATACCATAAAATCTAGTGACTTAATATTTTTAAGGGAAAGGAATTCATTTCATAGAGTGAGAGAGGATAATTTAATATCTTCTGTCACTTAGCTATGGCATTCCCAACATATCTAAGATTGATTTTAATCTTCTTGAAATTTTTATGGGTTATACATTTTTAAAAAATAAAAATATCATTTTTTATTAGAGAGTGTGAAATGAATTACTATAACCACTCTCACATAAAGAGTTGGAAAATGATATGGGTGTGAGGACCAAAATCAGAATATGGAGAAAAATCCATGATATCTATGAAGGGGATAAAATTGTAATATAATATCAATTAAAAACCAATTGGTATAAATTAAAATATATCCAAAAGGTATGAGATAAATTATTTGATGGATTGTTAATTTTGGTGAATAAAAAAGTTGGATCAATTAAAAGAGAAAAAAACATTAATATTCTTCTATCATGGAAAAGATGATAAGAATCCTCCTTGATAAATTTGATAGAGTTATTTAATTTTATGAGGACCAATACTTTTTTTATCAGATAATAAATAAACTCAAATATATTTTTATCAATTATTATATGAGAATGGATGCATGCATAAATAGAAAAAGAAAAATTATAAAACCAGATAGATGGAAAATAATTTAAAGGCTCAAATAATGTTGAATTAATGAATTATTATGAGGAATAAACTAATACAAAAAATGATTCGATGTAATTTAATGAATTATAATCTTTTATTTTATAAGTTATAAAATATGGAAAATGTAAATATAGAGAAAAAAATAAACATAAGATATTTAAATATAGAGATGTTAGCAAATTTTTTGTAGGTTTCCCTAATAAAAAAGAAAAATAAACGGAGGATGAATGACCAAAAATATCTTCAATTAAGAGAAATATATCTAGTGAATAAAATAGAGGAATTTATTTCTAAAGAAATGGAAACCCGAATACAAAAGATAAGAGTATTATTTTCTTTTCAAAATATTAAACCCCATCTAATGATGTGGAAAGTGGAAGAAAATCAGAAGAATCATAAAGTGATGCGAAGACAACCTCTATGAACAAATCAAACTAGTACGCAGGTATCTAGAGTAGATAAGAAGAAGGGATTAGTGAGGTATAAAGTATAAATGACATTCAAAAAAAATTGTTTAAAATTAGAGTGAATATCGTTGTTTTGTTGAAAGAAAATATGAGACTTAAATGTGATAAGGAACTAAAGATGGGTCATGTTTTATTATGTAAAGAAATTCATCTGATAAAACGTAAATATATTTTGTATAGGAAATTTTCGTTAATAAAAAGTATTGGATATCTTAATGAAATTCATGGAGTGAGAGAAACAATTCTGGAAATTGACAATATAAATTTAATTTTCATGAATGAGGAAGTAAGTATCATGAGGCTAAACTAATGGAGGCTGAGAATTACATAAGAAAATACAAATATGAGAAGTTTAAAAATTTTATGAATGATGTAGGAAAAATATCAAAAACCTTGTAGATTACTGCTACTAATTCTAAAGTTCTTTATTTTTGTCTTATAATTCAAAGACCAATTTTATTTGACATTTTGGATTTCAATTATAATAGTCTAAGTAGTGAAAATGATAGAAGAGATGATTTTATTTCCAAATGAAGATGAAAAAATCCAAAAAATTAATGACATTTCTAAAATTTGAAAAGTCACAAAGGCATGAAATGATAATATTGCTACTATGATCACTAAGGGAAAGGTAAATCTAAGAAGAATTCTTCCAATAATGAGAATATTAAAAAATATTATCATATATAAATGTGAAAATGAGAATATTTTGAAAGTCTAATTTCTATATAAGTATATTTAACTTTAAAGGAAAATTTTGGTGATGTAAAGTATATGGGAAAAACGTTTTTCTATGGGGTTATAATTTATCACTCCCTCAATCAATGTAATAAGTAGTTTTAAGGTAAATAAACAGGAAATATCTAAATTACAGCTGAAAAACATCCCAACAAAATCGTACAATTCAAAATTAAACATTTTATTCTCTTGAGTAAACTTATCAAAGGTGTGATCAACCTAGACACACTACCAAAATGTGTCTTATCATGCCTCTAGATTAAATGAAGAAAAAATGTTCTAAATATTTTAAGATAATGAATAATAAAAAACATGAAATATTGGTTGATGTAGCTTATTAGGATGAAAAAGTAGAGAATACATGTATACTTGATACTAATTTCTCATAAAATAAAACTATCAATAAAAATATCTTGAAATATATCTAATAACCTGATAAAGGAATTTTCAATTTTAGTAATGAAATATGACACAATGTACAAGGTTTTGAATAAATCAATATTGGTAAAAAGAAATCTAATTATTCTCTCTTCATCAACAGTTTGAGGGATACTATTTTGAGTATTTATCAACATCATGACATTAGGAATAAAATGATCTTATTAAATAATTTGTGTTTCATATAAATATGGAAGGTTGAAATGATAATATTGGATGGGTAGTGAATAAGTGATAGCTTGTACTAGATTTTTAGAGATAAAAATTCTTATTTCATGAGTATAGAAAGAGAAAAACTTGTTATGGAATTGAAGATTTGGCCTTTTAGAGTATAATATTGTTTATAAAATTATCAATCATAAAAAATTGATAAATATATAGTATCTTTCAATGAGTTAAATAACATTACTTTTGAAAATCAAAATACAATTTTGAAAATTAGAATACAATTTTTAAAATCACAATACACTATGAAATAGAAGAGTTTGAAGTAAATTCAAGATATTTTCTTGATATTAAACTAATTTTATTCCATGATATTTATTTATTCATTGAAATATTTTGGGTTTTGGGATTATAGTGTTAAATCATTTTACTATGTACATATTCTTTAGATAGAAAAATTGGGTCTTTTATTTGCTTACTTGATTTTGGGAGTATTATGAATAGATTATTAATGATTATCATTTTTTATTAATACTATGAAGGATTTTGATCATGGATTGTGATATTTGATGACATTCTTGATAAGACAACTACTAAAGGTAGTGGTGAAACAGAGAGTATTGTAATTCATTTATCCACCTCAAAGTATCATGAAGAAATGGTGAAGGATGTTCTATAGAATACTGAATTCATGTTGGGTATGGATCATCCAATACTATTGAACTATGATTAAAAATTATCCATCCACAATAGAAATCATGAATTCCATATAATTGTCATCTAAAGCACCAAATATTCCACTATATACATCATTCCCTACCTACATTAACCGAATAGTGGTCGGTGTCGACATAATGCCTTTATGAAAATATATATAATGAGGATGTTTCAAAGTGACTTTTAATAAATTATATACTCTTAAATCAAAGGTTTTTTTCTTATGAATTAGTATTAATGGAATGAATCAGATTTATCTAAGTTTATTAGAATATAAGAGATATTTTAATTTATAAAAAACAGATTAGGCCATAGATTTTTAGGAAATATATAATTATTATTGTGAAAAAATATGATGCAAAAGGAAAATATTTTATAATTAAAATTAAAGGATTTCAAAGGGAATTTGACATGAAAAGTAGTAGAAATTTTTTTCACTGAAAATTATAGAAGATACTAATGGAAGGAGGGTGTATAATACTGGTTCAAAAGTTTGTTTCTTATGTTGTTGGTTTTATTTTAGTTATATTTTTTGTTTATTTAATTTTATAATGAATTATTATTCATTATTCCATTTTTTACCCTTAAAATAGAATGGTATATCATGTTCTTCAGGGAAGGGGAATAGATGGATTTTACGAATGGGTTCTTATGCTTGATGCATAAAAATCCCGTCTATCGATTGATATCATTTTGGGGTTTTTTTATAGTTTTAATAAAATTGTGTTTTTGGTTTTGTAATTATTCATTATTCACTAATTTTATTGTTTTTTATAATCTACCTATACCTAGTTGTTATAGTTAATGAAGGAGTAGAATATATTGTATGGTGAGTGCCAAGTAATTGATGGAGCATGTGTGGAGGTAGTGAGTAACTTCAGAATTACCTAGGAAAATCATCAATTGATTGGTTATTTCCTTGGTAGTTTAAAATTGGTCTACTATTTTGGTATCATTGATACTTTTTATACACATAGTAATGGAGGATAAATAATTAATAATCACTATTAGTTTATTCTCTACAATAACCTCCAACCTCAGGTTCTTGATGAGTAAATTGAGGAATAGTTCAATTTTAAATTAATAAGAAATGATATTAAACTATTTTAAAGAATATGATGACATTTCCAGAAGAAATATAAACCCGATATGATATATTTATTTATCAAATGAATAATTTCACAGTTATTTTCATTTATTTCAATGAAATCAAAACAAATCAAACACTCCATTTTTTCTCAAGTGAAAACCGATTAATTAGTAGTACCCTTGGGAGAAAACCTTATGGTTTCCAATGATATTAATTTTAACTTAGGAAATAATTAATTTTGAACACCTAAATTAACATTTCATGTTAAAAAATAGAATTGTTGATGGGAAGGTGGTGACAAATACCAGAAATTAAATTTTATTTTCTAGTATTTATAACAAAAAAATTTTCCATTTTGATCAAGAAATTGAATTAAAGTTTGTATTTGGACATAAAAATTTAAAATTAAAATATTACTTTGATTAAATTAAGAAGTTGGATTAAAGTGAAACATTCAGTGTTGTCTTAATCCTTTCTTCATAGTGTCTAACCAAAATCTTACCTTATGGGTCCTTTGTACACTAAAATTCATCAACCAAAACTATCATATATTAATCTGTGTGTTACAAATTGATTTTGAATTGAAAACTATCTTAATACAACTATTATAAACATTTAATGGATAGGTAGTATAAGATCCAAGTAAACACACAATAAATTTTAAAATTATATACTCTATATCTAAGCCTTATATAGTGGTTCAAAAACAACTTATGTGGGGAGAATTACCTTTTTCACTCAAAGGAGTAGCTAAGGTATATGTCCCTATACAAACACTTGCAAATCTGGTGATAAAAACACATTCTTTAAACATAATCAATGATAAAAACCAAACTAAACATTTACCTTTTTTTGATTTTTCTATTATTTAAACAATATATCTCACAAATTGTCACACAATCCGAAGAACACAAGTATTAGTGTCTTTGAATATCAGTTACATGAGAAACATAGTTTTTAATACTTATTATCATTTCTACATAATCAAAGTAATCTAGAATCCCTTATATAATTCTCAGAAGTTACACTCATAATAAAAAATTGGGGAGCGTAAAAATAAGAAAGAGTGAACTCAAACATCGAGTAAAGGAAAGAATTATAAATATTCCATCAAGTATATACCATGGTATAAGAGTGGGAGATAAGAAAAATATTATTATAAAGATCATAAGAGAATAATATTTTTCTACAAGGAATTATAGAAGGCCATATAAACTCATATTATCAAGTATATACCATGGTAGAAGAGTGAGAGATAATAAAAATGAGCTATGGAGAATAATTAGAGTCATATGATATTGAAATTTGGTAGAAGTACTTTAAATTATGACATTGTGAACAATTTTAAGAGATATCATGTACATGAATAATATTTTAAGCAAAACTATACATTATATTGTTTGAAAACCATCATATTAACTAATCCATATTAAATCATTTCCTCAGAAAATCATATGAAAAAACATAAGTGAGATCATGTTAATTAAAAATCTAGTAAAAAAGTAATACATGATCAAGTCCACACAAAATATTCTTAAAAATTTATATACAATCATTCACACACACAACCTTTTGAATAAACCATAATGTGATCATGTCAAAGAATAATCACATGAATAAATTATAATGTGATAATGTCCATACAAAAAATGGTAAAGAAATATAAATGTGTTCTTGTGCACACACAATAATGTGAATAAGTCAAAACATAATCATAACCACACATAAAATTATCATCTCATGATAGATAATACTTCAAATAATGAATTGGAGGGCCATATAAGCCCCCAAATGTAAATCAGGTAAATACATGTGTGAAAATTCAATTCAATAATTCATATTTCAAACCTCACTTAATTAACCCATATAAAAGATACCATTTTCATAAATACATTTATATAAAATTTCATTAACCTTCCAGTGGAAGATGGTGGCTAGTGTCATGAGAACATATAACATGTGAAAAATAAGGAGGTCAAAGGATTTTTAAATAGAATTTGAATTCCATTTTAATTTTTTTTATAAATCACTTTGTATAATAAAAAAGAAATATCCCATTTTGAAATTCTTGAAATCTACTTAATTTTTTTCATTAAAATGAGATAATTTTATATTGGTAAAACATTTAAAAATTATCTTTAAACCCCATTTTTTAAAAAATTTTATTATAGAAATTTTATTTGAAATGGTTCTCTTGATAAGGCATAAAAATAATTAACAATTCATTATTAAAATGTCAAGAATTTAAAATCCTTTTTAAATAAATATTTCATTTTTAAAATCAAATACTTTTGAAAAATATAAATACATTTACTTTTATTTTGAAAATCATTTGTGATTAAAATAACATCGAATACCATTTTAAAACCATGAAATGAATGTTCATAAATAATAGTGCTCATACAGTTAGAGAAACTGTATAATAGTTTTTTTATAAAATATTTTTACCTTGCGAATGATGATGTCACGAGTCACATTAAAAATTCGTTTTTAAAAATGATTAAGTGAAAACACTAGAATTTTTTTACCTAAAAAAATGTATCTTAGAGAATAATCCCTTGAAAATTATATAAATATTTTTAGAGGAAATATAGGGTGGATGATAAAATAAATGATTATAAAAGGAAAAAAATTATAATATTTTTAAAAACTGTTTAGAAATTACAGATTTCAAAAATAGTTAACGAAAATCATTTTTTATATTTATATAAGAAAAATATAAAAGTCACATGAGATAAAACATAATTTGGTTTCCAAATATAAATTAGAACCTTGGTGGGAAGACAAAATATTTCCTTGAAATTGAAATTATCATTAATGAAAAAGAAAATTATTCATAATAATGTCAAAATTTTATGCAGAAGAAATTCAAATATGAGTAATGTTTGAGTCTAAACTGTAATTTTAGACAGATTAAAATATCATTTTTAATAAATAACCTTAGTTAGGAATAAAATTATTAAAAAATTAAAAAATTTCACGATGAAACATTATAACTTAAAGAAAGCAGGTTTGAGTTAAGGATAACCCTTTGATCACCATTATCCTAATAATTGAAAACCCATGAAGGAAAAAACACAAGATGGAATATTTAAAAAATTATATTTCCTAAAAAATAATGATAAAATAAATCCATTTCCAATATATTCCCCACAAAAAGGAAAACTCGTTTGAATATAAATCATTTATTAGTGATGGAAAAATTAAATGAAAAAAAAAATTACATTAGGTCTAAATACGCCCTTTGCGTGCATGTAATTTATTGAAAAATAAAATGCACTTTTGTATAAAATCTATTAATTTTTTTTAATCTATATTTAATTTTATAATGTCTATTTATTATCATGTGTTATTTATTTACTAAATAGTTTTGTCTTATGTTGGTTACTTGAGGTGGTTTAGTCTATTTCTCTAAAACTTCATCGTTATGCTGAATATGAGAGATTGTGTTATAAAATAGATTTATAATATCCAAAATTATATATAAATAAATATATTTTTGTTCTATTATAATAATTTTTTTAATGTTTCTTAAGATTCCTAAAATGGATTGAATTCAAAAAAGTTCCACGACATGTTCATTTAAGGCAGTTAAGCTTTCTATGAACTTTTATTATTAATATCACTTATAGAATTCCCAATATTAAATTTCAAGAATATTTTTAGTGTCATAAATATTCTTTTTTATATATTAAATACATATTTAATTTCATCGATGTTAGGAGTTAATGGAAAATGAAATACATTGTTTTATGGAGGTTATATTATCTACAAACACATAGGAAAAACATTCAATTTATATAAAATGGGAGGTAGGGAGAAGAATAAATAAATTATCATTACAAAATATTATTAATCTTATATATATTATATATTTTCATTAAATAACTCTTTTTTACCATTCATGTAAGGGGGATATGAAAAACAGAACTCACTATTCATGGACGTGGGGGTCTGCACATGCACCTGATGACATATTTATTTTTCTGTTGGTTTTGTAGGAATGTAGAAAATGGAAATTCCATTTGTATAATAATATTTCAGAATATTAATAATATTTTTTCTATAATACATCATGTATAGATAATATTTTAGGGTATAAAAGATGGAATTTATTAAGAGAAATCAATTGGGAACATTACCTCTCCATTTTTATGTTCTCTGATGGGTAACACCTTAAGGATCCTTAGGATGGAGTTTGGGAAAGAACAAAACTTATAAAAAATTTGAATCGAGTTTATGCGATACTAATTAAGAGTTTTTTAATATAAATATTCTGAATTTTTTGAGAAAGGGGGTGGAAATGAACTCTTTTTATTAGTGAAGAAAATGATTTTTTTGTAAATACTCATTACTTCTTCAAGGATGGAATGAAACAATTCATGGGTTAATATCCCCAAAAGTGGGAAGTAATAATTTTTTAGGATATTTATCATCCAAAAATTTTCCACCATTAATTTTAACACATTTTATTAAACCTATTTTATATCTTCTGACATTATATTTTTTCGTTGTACTCTTTCATTCCTTTCTGATGGTAGCTTGTTCTTGTCAAAGTAATTTACTTTTTATTAAAAATTTTAAGTAACCCTAATTCGAAATTTTTGAAGATATAGAGCTAAAATTATGATCTTTACTATATAATTAAATTTATAAATATGTAAAAATAAATTCCTAAATTAAAACATTAAATATATTTGAAAATGATTTTTTGACCATAAGTGTTTCAAATCATATATAAAATTAATTACCAGTTAAATAGTGATAATATATTTTGATATAAAAATAATATCAAATCCATTATATTAAATATATAAATTAAATTAATTATATAAAATTTACCCAAACATAATAAAATATTTATTTTAAAGTAACCATTTTACCATTATCATAGTCATTAAATTTAATCTTATTAATCACACTTTTCGAATAAAAATGAAATTGGACATATTACATAATATGAACATGATGATGTAAAATATGAGATCCATATTTTTATATTTACTTCCTACAAGTGATGAAACATATTTTCTAATATATGTGAATAAATAATGGTTTTAGAGTATAATATTACTCAAGTTTCCAAAATGGTAAAAATGTTTTAATAAATTCAACAGTGTATTTTAAAACGACGTATTTTAGTTTCTAAATATTTATTTTTTATATAATAAGGATTATATTTTTAATACATTCCTTTTTATGAAAATTTCAAAAAAGTAATGGTATTAGGAAAATCATAATTATTTGACAATTCACTTAAAAATAAATTATTTCAAAAAAAATTCAAAAAATTTCGAAATGATTATTCTGACATGATGAATTAGAAACCAAAATTACATTTAAAAAAAATTAAAATTCCAAAATTAATAAATTTAATTTTGAGATGAAAATAAAATATATAAAAAATAACTTTATAGAAATATTTAGTTTTTTAAACATTAAGTGTTCTTAATTCTATTTTGTATGAATTTCTAGTTGATCATAGAATTCTTATTTAATAGTGGGTTTATTATTCATAAATTTTCATTAAAATATTTATCTAATATGTCACAACTAATTTTAATTAAGTGTTTTGTTCAGAGAAGGATATAAAATATAGTACTATTTTAAAGAAAAATATATTTCAAAATTTTAGGGTGTTACATTCTCCCATCATTAAAAAAATTGCATCCTCAAAATGCTTAATTATCAATTACTGAATATAATAGATGAGGGTATCTAAAATATATAGATGAATCTACATATGATTCTGAATAATAAATCAAAATATCAATATTGGTAAAGACAAGGAAGCACATACCTTCCCTCTTTTTAGGAATACAAGAATATTTTTAACCACTTATTACAAATATGATTCCTTATATAGTTATTAATCATAGGTGTATCTATAGAAATACCATTTTAAAATGACGATTATAAGATATTTTAATTCTGTAAATTTTTTTGGAGGAATAAAGGTGCATTAGGTCACATCCATGAGTTGAAAGAATACATCATAAGGTTTATAGATTCTATAAATTCTCGTTCCCATTTAGATGAATATATCATTATCGAGAGGAGTGTGAGAAATGAAAAAGTGTTTTATATAGTCATAGATTTTAAACATATATTTATGAAATTTCATTCCATACTTCTTTTCTATAATACCTTCAGGAATGATCCAAGTGAAATCGTTGAAGAAATGGTTGGTTTTAGAAATATATAAAACATATTATAATGCTTAAAATATGATATATATATTCTACCTATAGATAACCCACCTTTGTAGCTTTATGAATGATGATAAAAACTATTTTGTTTGTTGACATTGTGAAAAATTGATAAATTTCCTTGCAGTAATTCCCAAATTTTGTAACATGAGAATATTGTGTTTTTAAAATATATATTAAATATTTGAAATGGAAAAATATTATTGAATAATAGAAGGATGTTTTGTTATTTTATAATTTAAATTTCCAGTGATCTGAATTCTAGAAATTGAGATATGACCAATAAAACTATATTTTTCAAAAATGATTGCAATTAAAAAATCCTAGATGGATATGAGAGTTGGGTGAGATTTCCTTCATTATATATTGATAAAAATTAATTAATAGTTTAAAAAGATATACTTTATCCCAGAAATAAATTACCTACCAACTAATTATAATGTAACTAGAAACCTATGATTTATTTTCATTAAATAAAACCAAAATAGTTTATATTGAGGATCTATAATATCTGAGTAGAATTATAGAAAATAGATATATAAATTTTTAATAGTCCATCTTATGAATATCTAAGGCACCCAAATTTTCTAGAAGGATACTATCAGTTAATTTATATCACTCTTAGTTTAATATACTTTTCTTTATGTTTGGTTCTCTCTAATGAAACAACCTGAATCCTTAACATAATAAATCTTTTGTACTGAATTGTAAAGCAAGTGTAATTAACAAAAGCACACCCTCCAAGAGCTCCTAGTTTTGTATGAATTCTAAGGACAAATCATCATGTAAAGTGTAGAGATAGAGTTTATATTCAACAAACCTTTTTTAGGATGATTAAAACTTGGTGAATTTTTTCATAGCTTAATCTAGTTTCTTGAATCCATATAGGGATGTAATTACTAAGAAACAAAGAAATATCCACTTTATTAAAAAATTTATATGCTATCCAAGAAGTAGAATTATTTGTAGGGATTTCACAAAGATTATCTCTTCTCAATCCCACAAAATATCTAAAATAATATTTAAAAATAACTAAATACTTTTTTGGTACCAACTATAGTGCCCCAAACCAACACTCCTAGATCTGGAGCTAAACAAATTCTTTAAATAGTTCCATTGATACATGCCAAAATAAATATATTTATATATAACATCAATTATAAATGTAAAAAATTAAATCACCAAAATAGTCACACAATTCTAACAATAAAAGGTTTTGTGTCTTTAAGGATCAGATTAATTTAAAAATTATTTTATGATACCTGTGATTATTTCTTCATTATAGAAACACACACTACTAGAAATTTGACTATTTGTGACGGGCTATTTGTGATGGGATCCTGTCGTGAAAACCCTATTGTGATGGGGGCCAGTCGTAAATAACACGTTACAGAAAATAGTGACGCAATTAATATTTTTTGCGACGGGCCTATCACAAAAAATATTACTAGCGACAAGAAGCAGACCCATCACAAAAAAATGTCTGATTAAATACAATATATATACAAGAACCATTAGTGATGGGATTGTCATAATAAGTATTTGCAACGAGATACCATCCTATCACAAATAGATTATATGTTATAAACCTGTTACGACAGGCCCGTCACAAAAACGTTATTATGACGGTAAAGAGACCCATCGCAAAAAAACCTTAAAAAAATATATAATCTATTTGCGACGAGCCCACATCACAAAATGCCTCGTCACAAATACTTTATAAAATAAAAAATATTATTATTATTATAATAAAAAATTTAAAATTCTCAATATTGAAAAATAATTAATAAAATAAAAAAAAATCATGATTAATGAAAAATAATAATATTAATAGTATTAAAATAAAAAAAATAAAAAAAAATAAAATTAAAAATATTCCAAAAAAATATTTAAAAAAATAATTAAATATTATTATTATGTGTAAAATGAACAAATATTAAAAAAATATAATACTAATAATAAATAATAAAATATGAAAATATTAAAAATACTAAAAAAATTATGTAATATTCTCACTAATTTAAAAGATTTTTTTTAAATAGTTCATATTACAAAAAATGGTCAATTCCAATGTTTTTAATAGAACAAAAAAATTACTGGGTGGGATAGTCTTCTGGAGGAGCTGGAGGTGATAGAGGAGATGGTTGAAGAAACACCATCCCTAAACTATGAGTCAGATGGATCATGTACTCCATCTGATCGTGCTACTACTGCTGCCATCGATGCATGTCCTCCTCGTGATGTTGTTGTTACTGTTGACACCTCTCTTTCTATTACTTCTACAAACTCTCTATAAGCTCAATTTTTTCTCTCAACTGCTCCTGATACTATGAGCCATAGGTTGATCCCTTTCCATGAGCTCCTCTCGAGCTAGACATCGACATCACAACAGTACCATAATAAGTACCCAGAGATAAAATTAGAGATGATACGAACTACTTGTCCCTTCTCGAAGGCATACTCAGTCTCCTGCAACCATGTCGCCCCATCGAAATGGTGGGCACTATTCTAATCAACCTTCTTGGCCTGACTCTCATCCCGTGTCTGAGAGTTCGTGACCTCATATGACTCCTTCAGTTTCAATTTGAAATTAAAACAATGAAAATATTATTTG
The DNA here is from genome assembly GCA_963277665.1 of Viscum album. Classification (NCBI taxonomy): domain Eukaryota; kingdom Viridiplantae; phylum Streptophyta; class Magnoliopsida; order Santalales; family Viscaceae; genus Viscum; species Viscum album. The sequence goes on from OY728128.1 coordinate 887,424,030, forward strand.
TAGTTAATTTTCAAACTGAAAAAGAAATAAAATTGACCCCAATCTGACACTGGCGATTACCTATAATCTCTCCAGTGGCTAGATCATTATACATCCTCTGATAAACGTCATACTCCATAATATGAGGTTGCTCTAATTCCTATATGAATATAAAATAAAAAATTTATATATAATGGTATATAAAATATTTAAAAAAGATACTTACCAGATTCTGTCTATATGTACTGAATGTACGACTACCAACTCGATGAGTCACCTCCTGTCTCCCCCAGTTCTACCAGCCGAATGAAGATCTCCCCTAAAATCCACTACTCAACTATTGTGAACATAATCCATCCCACACATGAGATGAAATGTACTCTGGTGTGTGGACTCTAGATGACTAATCAAATATTGTTTCTTCTGCTATCTTAATGGTTGTCCTTCACAAATTATGAAAACACTGATAGAAATGCTCATGCATAGACTACACCCATGCCTCATGGATAGCGCCACACATGAAACCATCAAATGGATACTATAAACCCTCCAAATAATTTATAATATCAAGTTTTTAATGAAATAAATTTCTAAATAAATATTATTTATTTACGTACCGGCCAATGATTGAACATTCCAAGACGTACATCAACGAAATTTTTTTCCCATGTGATCCATGGCTGAGAAAAATAATTTCACAAGATAGCGCTCCCCTGTCCAAGAAATATATGTGAAAAATTGTGAAAAATAACAAATAATCAAACAATTAGTATATAAATAAATTAATGAAAGCTAACTAAAATACACTGGTTATCATACCACAACGTGCATGGATCGAAACCAAGATGTTGACGCTGCTAAGGGATAGGGTTAGGAATCATAAGTCACACAAGACTGCACCCCCTCTGCGTAACCCCTAAACCGCCAGAAGACTAAGGGCCAGATGATCCCAAATCCTCCACATCCAAAGGTAGCTCAGCCTCCTCCAACTCACGACATAGTTCAGGGTCCATCTAAAACACAAAATGATTGTTATTAGCATATAGTTGAAAATAAATATTACATATATATATATATATTAGTTAAGATTTTAACCAACATTTAACTGTGTCAATGTTCACCTTCACCATCATCTTCATATCTGACGATGTCAATGTCTTCATATTCATCATCAACGTCATCAATATCCAAATGAGTTTTGGTTTCATCATCTCTTTCCATTTCAAATTTCTTTGTTACATCATTAACTTCATCATCACCATCGACCTTTAATTGTGGGGTGTCATCATCGATATTCATGCCTCTGTGAAAAGGGTTGATTTTGAGTAGTCTCTTGAAAAATTTCAATTCCAAGTACTTCATCAGAACCGCATTCAGTTTGAGTAAACAGATTTTTACAAGATTTCATTTTTATTATGCTCCACCAATCACTCAGGTCTCTTGAAGTAGCACGGTACTTTTTGTAATATATTTTATGTTCTTATTGGGCCTGTAAAAATTGTTCATTTACTGCAAGAAGAAATTTATATTTAATATCGATGATTCCATGAATTAGATGAACACGCATGCCTCTATCCGAATATAACCACCGACATTTAAACATTGTTATATAATATTTCCTTAGATAACATATTTTAAAATTTTCATCTAGCATGACGAAAAATGTAACTTTAGTTTTTTATGATGTGGTCCTCTCAAGAAAACTCCAATGTTCCTTGTTTTTTGTGATTCTCCATATGCACATTTATTACATTGAAAACCATTCACCACATATGAATTGTGTGATTTAACCATTTTGGATGTTGGGTTACTCAATATGCACAATCGCTTATCAATTATATCAGTATGTTGAGACACCAGAAAATTTGTAAAACAATTATTAATATAATAAATAATAAATCTAATTGATATGTTAAACCATCAATAATTTATGTTATCATTTTTTTGAAACCATTGAGAAATTTTTTTCTATCAGCGTTCTTCAAGAGCAGTTGTTGTAATTTGTGGAAGCTATTTCTTGATAAGATTAATATATAACCTACAAATAAAATAAGTATACATACTGTAACATAAATTATAGAATTATTGATAGAAGGAATCATAATACAAATGATTTCATTTCTTCACAGTTGAGTAGAACATCTGTATAAGCTCTATGATGTTCATCATTCTAAAGCCATCGTTCATGAACTCCACAAAATCCAAGGTCTCCCTAATTAAAAACTGATAAATAATAGTTCATTTCATCATCATAATTACTCTTGTTCTATACCATGTATTTTTGTTTTGAGGGATATTCAGATTCAAAATAATGAGAGCCATAAAATAAATTTCATCTTCTGAATAAGCTTCACCAATTGAGCCTTCAACTGATGATTTGTTATATTTTTTTCTTCAATTTCTACATGCATCTCTCGAAAGGGTACATCCATCAAAATTGTACTAAACCTCCACATTTAGCTTCATATTGAAAATGTAATATCAAATATTCCATGGAGTCAAAGAAAGATGGCGAAAATATTTTTTCCAGATTACAAACAATGGCAACAACATATTCTTCCTGTTTACTTAGTGCATCATAGTCTACTGTCACCACACAAATTTCACAAAAAATATATGATATGTCTATTATAAAATCCAAAATAAAAGAATTAAAAATCCTATGAATCCAATCGGCATAAGTCTTTCCATTATAATAAGACAATCATGCCATTTTAATCCGGTAAAATGACCATTCTTAGCACATCTGCCCAAATTGGAAGCATGGCCATATGGAAGTATCAAATCATTAATCCCCAGACAAAATAATAAGAGACTCCCTTTAGACAGTGTATAAGTTTTTTTGGCTTCATTAACCTTTGTGATCTGACATTTTGAAACAGTTCAAGTTTCGTTCGACTGCAAATTTGTGAAAGATCTAATCATGCCTTTACATTATCATTAGTCTTACCTGGTGTATCCAAAACTGTATGAAATAAATTATCAAAATAGTCCTTCTTAATATGCATGACTTCCAACATTTTGCGGACCAACAAATCAGACCAATATGGAAGATCCCAAAAAATGATACATTTTATCCAATTATGCTTTTTTCCAATGCCATGAATTTTTTATTGGTCTACTATTGGCCCAAATGTAATGGGGGGTAATAAAAATACAACTAACATTAACTCTGTACCTAAGATCTTTTTTGGAGGTCCATCCCTTTAAATTGTGCCATTTCATAAATGAGATTTTTTCCTCTGAAAAGGATGATTAGTTGGATGAAATCCGCGATGGTAGTCAAAATAGCAAGGTTTTTTTAAATTGACATGCATAAAAGCTTTGTTGTCTCTGAAAGAGTAAGGACAAGAGGTCAGGCCACGTATACTCTAGCCATATAACATTCCATATGTCGGTAAGTCACTAATAGTCCAAATCAATGAAGATTTTAATATGAAATTCTATTTCGTTGTAACATCATATGTTCTAACACCATTACACAACAATGAATTTTACTTATCAATCAATGGTTTCAAATTAACATCAATATTTTTTTCTGATGTCCTAGAATTAATAAGGTCAAAAATATATAGGTCTCTTTAATCAACATCTGTGGATGTAAATTTCATGGAGTTATAAAGACATGCCAACATGAATACTGACTAGCGTAATAACCAAACGAACAGAAACTGTCAGTAGAATGACCCAATCACACATTTGGGGCTTCTTAAGCAAAAAACAGATGCATTCGGTCAAAATTTTTCCACAAGTCAACATCAGATGTATGATTCAAGATTTTATCTGTTGAAATCTTGGTTTTGTTCCATGAAATCATTGACGCTATGTTCTAAGACATAAACAAACGCTACAACCTGGGTATAAGGGGGAAATATGTCACCTGTTTCACAGGAATCGATGCAGACTTCCTCAGTTGAGATTATTTATACCTTGATTGTCCACATGTGGGACAATAATTCAATAACTCATTTTAACCAGAATATAAGATACAATCATTTTCATATGAATGAATCTTCCGATAACTAAGGCCCAGATTATAAACCGACCTCTTTCTCTTATAGTAATATGCAGGAAACACATTTCCTTCAGGTAATAGTGTTTTAAGAAAAGAAAATATATGAACAAAATAGTTGTATGACATTTCATTATATGATTTAATAACCATAAATGTTGCAACAGCTTCTATTTTTCTTATCTTGCAACCTGGATATAATGCATCCTCAGCATAACTCAACAAAACATAAAATTTGGATGGTCCCAACTCATGAGTTAAATCAATAGCATCCTGAGTATCAGTTTGTTGTATAGATGAGACTATAACATCATGTACTAAATTTTGAAACTGTGATGGATCTAGAATCATGTTATTAGTATCTTCTCATGAACTGCATTCACCGTGCTGATACCAAAAAAATATGGTTGGAAATCAAACCATAAGAGATGTCACCCAAACTTGTCAAATGTGTCAAATGTTCTCAGAGCACATTTTTTACAAGGACACTTAATTGTGCCTTATGAAACAAATTATGGTTTTGATGATGTAAATGATAAGAAAGCTTTAAAACCCTCAATATATACTGGATTCAAACTAGAACCATTTGGATTTTTGCGCAGATTTATCCAAGTGCGATCATCTAATAGTGACTGTTGTTGACTTCCTAGTTTCATATTTTTCTACAAAATATAAAATTATTACTATTTATGAATAGTTTTTAATCATAAAAACACTATGGAAAAAAAAGAAGAAAAATAATTACAACTACTTCTTAATAATTAACATTATTTATGGGTGACACAATTTCTAGTGGATTGGTAGCTACTCTTTTGTCCAGCGACTCATTTACTTGCATCTTTATCACAATTAAATCAAAACAAAGAATCTTCTCAAAGGTACGCATATTCATTCTAATGCATACGAGAAAGCAAAAGCGTACATTAGAGCATATTATACTTTGTGATTTCTGTGTGAAAAAGTTTCAAGTAAATGATCCATCAGACAAAAGATCCCCCTTTTCGTCGATGAATCTTCTTATTGCAACTATCACCTCCTGAAAACCTTATAAAAAATGTGGTCCTATGAATTCATATTCAAACTCGTGCATATGATATTGGATGTGCATACGTATAAGAATACTTTTCCTTATGTTTTGAGTCAGTGAGAGTTGAAAGGAGAAGAGTCATTGGGCAAAAGGGGTGCTATCAATTCACTAAAAATTGTACCATGTTATAAAAATTCATTAAAATTTATTAAAATTTATTAAAATTTATTTTATTGCTATTTATTATTGATTATAGCTATTTATTGCTAATTATTGCAATTTATTGCTAATGAATGCAATTTTTTTGCTAATTATTGCAATTAATTGCTATTTATTTCTATTTTTTGCTATTTTTTGCTATTTATTACAACTTATTTCTATTTATTACAATTTATAACAATTTTTTCTATTTATTTATATTTATTTCTATTTGTTGTTATTAATTATAATTTATTTCTAATTATTAGTAATTATTAGTATTTATTGCTAATCATTTCTAATTATTTCTAATTATTACTAATTATTAATAATTATTACTAATTATTACTAATTATTACTAATTATTACTAATTATTGCTAATTATTACTAATTATTACTAATTATTACTAATTATTACTAATTATTACTATTTATTACTAATTATTACTAATTATAACTATTTATAACAAATTATTACTAATTATTTCTAATTATTTTTATTTATTAGTATTTATAACTATTTAATACTATGTATTACTATTTATTTCAATTTGTTACTATTTATTAGAATTTATTAGTATTTATTACTATTTATTAGTATTTATTACTATTTCTTAGTATTTATTTCTATTTATTAGTATTTATAAGTATTTATTAGTATTTATTAGTATTTATTAGTATTTATTATTATTTGTTAATATTTATTGGTATTTATTTCTATTTATTACTAATTATTACTATTTATCAGTGTCTATTAGTATTTATTACTAATTATTACTAATTGTTACTAATTATTACTAATTATTACTATTTATTATTATTTATTCCTATTTATTAGTATTTATTAGTATTTATTAGTATTTATTAATATTTATTAGTATTTATTTCTATTTATTAGAATTTATTTCTTTTATTACGATTTATTTCTATTTATTAGAATTTATTTCTTTTATTACTATTTATTTCTATTTATTACTATTTTTTTATTTATTAGTATTTATTAGTATTTATTAGTATTTATTAGTTTTTATTACTATTTATTAATATTTACTATTATTTATTAGTATTTATTAGTATTTAGGGCTATTTATTAGTATTTATTACTATTTATTTATATTTATTACTATTTATTCATATTTATTTCTATTTATTAGTATTTATTTTTTTTATTACTATTTATTTCTATTTATTACTATTTATTTTTATTTATTAGTATTTATTAGTATTTATTGCTATTTATTAGTATTTATTAGTATTTATTACTATTTGTTGGTATTTATTAATATTTATGAGTAATTATTACAAATTATTACTATTTATTACTAATGATCACTATTTATTAGTATTTATTACTATTTATTAGTATTTATTACTGTTAATTAATATTTTTATTACTTATTATTAGTATTTATTACTAATTATTATTCTTTATTACTATTTATTACTATTTATTACTATTTATTAGTAATTATTATTATTTATTACTATTTATTACTAATTAATACTATTTATTACTAACTGTTAATATTTATTACTATTTTTTCTAATTATTACTAATTAGTTTTAATCACTATCAATTACTGCAAAATACAGCTACTAACTACTAATTTCTACTAATTATTTATATACATTACAAATTATCATTAATGATGATTAATTATTACTAATTACTATGAATTAATACTAATAATTTAATATTATTATTACTATTAAAAACTGATGAAAAAACAATTTAAATGTAACTTAATTAGAACTAATCAACAATAATTATATTAATATATAGAAAGAAAATAAATATTAAATTAAATAAAACATAAATACCTTTAAACTTGATCTCTTATAATTGTAGGCGGCTTCACAACTTCTTTATAATAAAAGCTTACTCTAAAAAATTTTCATTCTTAAACTAGAGTTTACAGAAGCAGAGGAACAAGAAATTCGGGCAGAGAGAAGGAAAAATAAAGGGGGGTATATATAGGCTAGATTAGTTGTGACGAGACTTTTTGCGATGTTATTACAATCAAAAACACTTCTGACCACATTAATTAAGAGAATCTGTGCGTAAAAAGTGACCTACCAACACACTTTTTGCGACGCGACAACATCTCGTCGCAAATATTTTTTTACCACCGCCGGTCATTTGTGACGGGTCCCATCTCAAATACCCTTCGGTGGTAAAACTAGTTGTGATGGGGGATCCCCCTGTCGCAACTAGGTCTTACTGCCTCCTGGAATTTGCGACGGGCGGTGCCAACCCATCACAAATACTCTTTCGCACGGTTTGGCGTGCGAAACGTGCCAATCCGTGCATAACATGTTATGACGGGGTGCATATTCCTGTCACAAATAATTGATTATTTGTGACGTGATGGTCAACCCATCACAAACAATCTCTTCGACGGACTTGTTGTGACGGGATTTATTCCCGTCAAAAATAACCGATTGCAAATAACAGTTTTTCCCGTAGTGACATTAGACTCCCTTTTATAATTTTTATAAGCTATACTAATCTTTATATGTTGGGGAACGAAAAAATAATAAATTGGTTATATCAAATGCTCCATAATAGAACAACTCATCAACAAGACAAAAAGGGTTATATCAAAATAAAATGGGAAAACATGAAAAGATGAGAAATATGTTATTATAAATATCGTGGAACAATAAGAGATATCTATAAGGTATGATGGAAGGCCATATAAACTTAAATGATCAAACATATAATGTGAAATTAGAGTGATAGTTAATAAAGAAGATCCATAGAGAATAATCATTGTCACATGGAATATAAATTTAGCATAAATATAGTAAATTGGGGAATGGTGAACAAAGTTAATTCAAATAATTTCCCCAAACAATATTGCAAGGAAATATACACTGATCGTGTATAGAAAACATCATGCGATTAAATCTATATACGATCATGTAAAAAAATAATTTGAACAAATCTATACACGATCATGTCCACACGCATTCATATGAGAAAGCTACAAGGGATCATGTCCACACCGAATCATGTAAACTAATCATCAAGCAATAGTGTGAATGTACTGTAACAACCTAGTATTTCAATGTGTATTCTTTATAATTAAATATTATATTAAATAGTTTGTTTCAAACACTACAACAAACTAAAATGAAAAGAATTTAAATTTTTTTAGTATTAAATATGATCATTAAAATATAGTCATTAAATTAGTTGGTATAAATTGAAGAAATTAAGAATAAATAGAATCTGAAAGTTGAAGTATTCCTTTTGAATCCCATTTTTAATTGATTACAAGGGAGGTATATTCATTAGGGAATTCTATATACCAATATAAAACTAAACTCGATAAATTATGGTTTTATAAAAACCATATATTGGGGAATTTCAAGCTCTGGGATATTGCCACAGGATCCGTGCAAGCTGAACAACCACCCAAAACTATAACAAGAGTTTATATCCTGTATATGTCATATGAGGAAATAAAATTTGATTATGTATATATAAATTAGAATTATGTCAACATGTAATAAAATATTTACATGTACATATATATCATTAATTATTACACTTTTCTGAATTATTTATTTAAAGAATTCAATTCAATCACAAAAATGTATATTCTGAAAATTATCATTTTATTTCTAGGAACTAAGTTTATCAGGATTTAATAAGTATACTAAAAATTTATTTTAGTAATAAAAATTTATCACAATATTTATTAGTAATTTATTTGAAACACAACTAAGAATAAATAATTTACCAAAAGTTAATTTATGTAAAAAATAAATTATCACAATATTTTATTAAAAAAAATTATAAGTTTTTGGATGTAAATTTGAAAAATTATATTAATATCTTGATTTATCATAAAAATATTATTTTAAGATTAATTTTTAATATTTTTCTAATTTTTTAGAAGAATAATGCAATATAATATTTTTACATATACGATAATTTTTTTTCATTATTAATCTATAATGAATGATTAAGATATTTATAAAAAAAATTTGAAAAAATATTAATTTTATTATTATATTATAAATTTAAAGATATTGATTATAGTTTATAAACATATATTTAATGTTTTAAAACATAAGAAATAATTTCATCATGAAATGGTTTTTAGTACACTGTATACATATTATATTAAAATTAAATTTTATCACTTTTAAATATTGAATAAAATTAAATGGATTCAATATTTGGAATGAGGAGGTCCAAATTATATAATACAAAATATTTTTTTGTATAAAAGATAATGTACTTTGGTAGTATCTAATTAAAGAGATAAGAACTAAAATAGTAAAATTGAAAATCTAAGAGTAGATGACTGCAAACATATTTAAAACTTGCATGGAAAATTTTCATTGAAGAATATGTTGGCCTTTTAACTTCTCTTCTATATTATATATTAATTTTTTTTGTTTCTTTCCTTGAGAGATACATCACATTATTATAAATTTGTTGGTATTTCTAAAAATGACATCCCTTTTCACTTATAAAGGGTTTTCTCCTAACTCACTCACAAAAACAAAACAACCCCCAACGTTCAGCAAAAATTCTACTCCAAATTATCCTAAAAAATCCACATTAGAGAAGTTATGGTATCCTCAAGAGACTATTATTTTAATGGTTTAAATCCCTTCTCAAAAGAGACAATTCAAGTAGTGAGGTTTATATTTGGAACTTCCCCTTTGGCTATTTTTATACATTTATGTGTGCTTATTCTTCCTCAAAATGAATTAAAACATATTAAAATGATAACATAACCATAAATATTGTAATTATATTCTATTATAAATATGTTATATAAATTAACCTCCTTTCTATTTCCCATTAATAAAAATGAAAATGTGAAACATGTGTACATGTGGACTACCACCATCATAATGTAACATGTTTATTTTCATTCACTACCTAACATGCCAATTAAAAAAGTCAATTTACTTTATAATTATGATATTTAGGACTTATTTAATATTATTAAATTATAAACATTATCACTCCTCTATCTCATTCTTTGAAAACAAAATCATCAGCCATGATTACATGTGGACTACCAACTCCACTGATCAATGTATGGTATTATTCATTACAAAATTTTATTTTTGGTTCTACGAATAGTTAAATTAAATAAATACTATTTTTATAATATTAATAAGGTTTTATTAATATAAATTGAATAAAATATTAATGATATAAATGATAAACAATTATTATAAAATAACTATCATAGCCAGGATAATTAAGTAGGAAAAACAATTTATTCCTACTATGTAATTGTTTTATTTGTATCAATTAGTCTTCCAATTGTTGATAATTATTATATATCACACAAATAAAGACAAAATTATATTACTTTGTAAATAATTTAATTATATTTAAATTAAACCACCTCATAATCATCAATTAATCAGGGTATGTCCATGTTTGGTTCAGTTTGACCACCTACTTGAACAATGCTACAAAATTATATCACAAATAAATATGAAAACATAAATAATGGTATTATAATAGTATTTATATATTTTAATGATGATTTTTATGGATAGTTTACATCAATATTTAACTCATTAATTAATAAAACACATTTTTATAGTTAAGAAAATCACAAATGTGCACTTATTATCGATTTCAACTTCAAGGAAAAAGAATTAAAGGCTTATCAAATGAGATTTAAACATGATAAATAAATATATTTTATCAAATATAGTTAACTTTATTATCTTTTAATGATGGATGTTGGAAAATTTACAAGTACATATATGTCTCCTATAAAATTAGTACAAATGGGCAAAACTATAAACACCCAATTTGGGAAGAAACCAATCACATATGTAAGATGTTCAATATTGTTTGAAAATATGATGATGGGTAAAAGAAGAGATTTCTGTTCAATATTAAAATTTATAACTCAAAGAAAGGAGGATTATGTTGAAAAAAACCCTTACATCATCATTATCCTTTAAATTGAAAACCCATGATGATTAATACATGAGATTTAATTTTAAATCACTCTCATTAAAGGATAAGTATTTATAAAATAAATATATATCCAATATAAGAACCCAAAAAAATCAAACAAGTGGTTAATACTCATCACACCTAAATGAATCAAAATTGAGATAGAAAAACCCATACCTTAGGTTCCAATTGACTCTTATCATTTTTCCTAACTTCCTGAAAAAAATTATTTTTATTAATAAATATATTATTTTTTTATTTATATCTCATTTTATATGGTCTATTTATTCTGTTGTGTTATTCATTTATGAAATAGTTTTTTCTTATTTTAAAAAACTGAGGTGGTTTTGTAATGTTCTTTGAAACATCCTTGGTATATTATTCCTAGTAAAATGCGATGTAAAATAGCTCAAAGAATCTAGAATATAGGTGTATGTATCTTTTTATTCAATTTCCACAAAAATTTATATATATTCTTAGGTTTCATGAAATAGACTCAAAATTAAGAATGGTGCCTCAATATGTCCATTTAAGGTAGTTAAGTTTACAATGAATGTTTATTGTTAATATCAATTATATACCAATATTATCTTTAAAGATTATAAATATTATAAAAAATATCATTTTTATACATTAAATACATTTTAAAAGTCATATATGTTAGGCGGTAGTGGAAACAAATTTCATTCAGTGGAGGTGGGAGTCCATATGTACACACATACAACACTTTCATTTTCCATAGATTAGTAATGAGGTAAAAAAATAAAATATTTTATCATTTAATAATATTAATAATTTTATAATTTTTATAATTTTCACTAAATAATTACTTATAACAACCCATGTAAGGAGGATATGAAAAATATAACACTCTGTTCATTGAGCCAAAAATCCACATGTATTCTTAACAATATCATTATTTTTCAAACCGTTGGGAAGGTTGGAATAAAATTGGATATTCCATTAGTATAGTAACATTTAATTATATTAATAATATAATGTTTTCATAATTTATAATATAGATAATATTTAATGGGGTAATATAAGGAAATAATTGAGAGAGTTCAGTTGAGAATATTACCTTTCCTATTGAATGTTCTACCACGATTATCACACTAATTATTCTTATATAGGTTTTTTTGAAATACTATGGATTCTAAAAAATGTATAGAGAGATTACGAGGGACTAGGGTAGAGTTTTGGAAGAACAATAGCTTTGGAATGTCGGGATAATGGTGGTGGACGTGATATCCTGTTATAATTGAATGAAATGAGTTTTTTTTGTAACAAATCATGGTTCTTTCACTAATATATTGTTTTTATTGAAAGTTAAACGACACCAAAATTTAAAAATAAATAATATTATGGTTATATAAGGTTTATAAATACAATTATATTAGTTTTACCATTTTTTATATAAATTAATCTTTTAACATTATATTTTTATATTTTTTTCATTTTGGTTCTTTACCTTAGTAACTCATTTTTCCCAAGTAATTAATATTTTATTAAAAATAAATTGTAACCAATCATTAAAAATTTTTATATCTTAAACCTAAATTTAATCTCTATATGATCTTATCAAATTTATAAATATTTAAAAATTTATTTTAAAATTTAAACATTTAGTATATAGGAAAACATTTTTTATAGAAAAATATTGTTTTACCCATTAAGTGTTCCTAATATTATAAAATATTAATTCATAATTAATTCCATGATAATATATTTGTAAATAAATTTAAAAAAATATCATATTCATTTTTCTAAAATTTATCAATTAAATTTTTTATATAAAAATGATATAACCTTAATAAAACAATTCTTTGAAAATAACCCATTCACTATTATCATGGACATTAAATTTAATCATTATAATAATTCTTTTATAACTTTAAAAGGAATTTAACTTATTAGGTAGTATGAACATGATAATCTAAAATTTAAAATTCATTAATTAAAATTTAATTCTAACATGTGATGATTTTTTAATATAAGTGACTAAAAATAGTTTTTAGCGTAAAATATTATGTATGTTTGAAAAATATTAAATATGATATTTATAAATTCAATGTAATATTTTTAAATTATTTATTATAACTTATAAATATATAATTTTTATAACAAAAAAATTTATGTCCTTGTATTATTATAATGTCATAAAATTACTGGTACTAGTATTATGTTTATTTTATTCTCTTGTGTAAAAATATATCATTTAAGAAAAATATAAAATAACTACCCAAAGATAAATTTTAAATTATCAATTCAAAAATGAATTTCATTTTACAAAATTCAAATTCTAAAATTTAAACAAGAAATTTCACATTAATCGAACCAAATGGAACAAGTGAATAATAAGAACTAGTCAAGGTATGTTGTTTATGCTCATTTCTTAATAATTTTACTGATTAGTGTGCTGGAATGAAAGGAAAAACATCTATGTTATAAAATATCTACCAAGGATATTTAAATGACCAACTCAATAATAGATAGAAAATTCCCAGTTAAAATTTTTTATTGGGAACCCAAAAAAAATCTATACCATCATACTAAAACTAATACCAACAATAGAACCAATTTTAGTATGAAAACCCACCATTCCAGAACCCACCACCCTTATAAAGACCATATATGAAATCTTATACCCAAAAATTCTATCATACCACTACATTATAGTCAAATATACCTTATGAAAAACCCTAAAACAACATTCAAGACCTAATATATAAATAGAAAGGGTTTTATGTTTAGAACCAAAGAAACAATGTTAATTATTTAAAGAATATGAGTATAAATCTTGTGGATATTTTATCAAGAAATCAAGTGAAATTAACAACCCAATATGTATCTAACACTATGTAAAATGTTATCATGGTGACCATAATAATTTTAAAGGAAATTTATAAATAAACCACCCCTAAACATGAATAAAAAAACTTTAAATTTAAGGGAATAAAGTTTAAATTTAAAGGAATGATCCTGGAAACTAGCCCCTAGAAGGAGGGAATAAAGAGAAATATGTGAGGGATAGAGCAATAAGAAATAAATAAGGAACCCCTTTGAAATGGAAGAAAAGGGTGAAGAAATTAATTCCACTTCCATTATCATCAAGAATAATCCAATCCAGTAAAATCCGGGAAGAAAAACATCTAAAAGAAATTTTGGAAGCCTTCTATAAAGTTGAGATTAATATTTCCCTTTTTGGATTCTCTCAACAAAATTTATATGTATGATAAGTATGGAAAAGATATTTTCACTATGAATAAGAGAACTTTAGAAAAGAGATGGTTTAATTGGTAATAAGTGTTTCGTCTTTTATTACACAATTACTTCCTAAACAGTTTTAATATCCAAAGATATTTATATCCCCTTCACCATTAGTACACTAATTTTTTAAACTGACTTTGGTGATCTTGGTAATTCCATTAATATCTTGAATCACTAAGTGTTCAATTATTTAAAAATGGGATCACTGAATCCCAAAATTATTGTGGTGGATCTTAAAATTTGATGTACACCTTTTTTAATAGGATACTTGAATGATGTTTTATGTTATATCTTGAACAACTAGAAATGGAAGAAATGACCACAATTCATTACCAATGAGTTTAATAAACCATTGATATAGAGTAACTATAGAAATAGTTTTTAAATTACAATTGTATATGATGCTAAATTTACCCCACCCACGTGAAATCCTCTTTCATATTCCCACTACTACCTTAATTCCTCCCTAGGTGGAATCTCCTTTTTCTTCCCCACCCTCAACTTTCTCTCATCATTTGGTGTTTTATTTCAGTATTCTGAAAAATATAATTAGTGAGTTCCAACTACATCGTATCTACAGCCAAGAATCATCTTAATTATTATTGTGGTATTAATCACTAACCAAGATTATATTTGGTCAATTTTGTTTCTTATTTATTGAATGTGGGTTAATTTTGATTTTATTTTTAGAGTGTCTCATAATAAATCTTATTATAGGTGGTATTTTGTTTTAATTTACTTAATCACTACTTCAACATAAATCTAAATTTTTTGAGTAGTTGAAGCTATGTTTTATAGTATTACCATATTTTAGTAATGTATTATTTCTAATATTTTTATTCAATTTTCTAAAGGGAATAACTTATTTCTAATTCTACTAAATTTTTTTATGTGATTTCATAATTTAGGATAAAATGGAAAGGTTGGAAAAGTGGGGAGAAATGATTCATGTCTTAAAAACAATTGCATTAAATATAAATATTTTATTGAGTGTTATATATATATATATTACTTAATTCCTTAATCAAATATTCTACAAGTTTTTTTAAATGATTTAAGGAGTTATGGAATTATTCGTTTCATTTTTTATTTTAATTATTTAATGATGAAAATTTATGTATAATAAAATTCAATTTAATATGGTTTGTAATGTTTTAATATTAATTATTCTAGAAAAAATTAATTAATTAGTCACTCATTAAATGCACCTTATCTTATAGAATAAACTAGCTATTTTAATTCCATGTATCCAAAAGAATATTGGTTGTAATGAAATTTTTAATTACTGTTTAATATGTTTATATTAATAGGATTTTTTTCCTATAATAAAATGGATTGAATTAAGATACATCATACCAATCAAATCAAATTTTTAATTTTTTTTATATTTTTCATTTTACAATGCTTGATATAGTGGTCTTATACGTTTGGTATAATACTATTTTATTCTAATACCTTGGTTATATATAGAAGAAATAATCTATAATATAGAAAATTTTGGATTTAAAATCTACTATTATGCTTTTTATCGTAATTGGGACATGAGGCAATCAAATATTTTTCATGAAAGAAATGAAAGGAGTATTATATAGAATATGATATTTGATTAGTTTCCATTTTTTCATCTTCAACAAAAAGATAGTTTTCAAAAATAAGAATTTAATGATATCAATAAACATTATAAAAATAATAAAATCAATGATTATGAGAGAGTGAAATAAATTTGGATGATTTTTGGACTCCTATAAATTGGAATGAACTAAAATAAAGAAATTGGAATTTTTAAATTGTCTATTTCATGGTTAAATCCTGAATGAGATTTATAATAACCCATTTATTATATTACTAGATTTTTAAAGGACCAACTTATTGATAATGCAGATATTCCATCAATTCATTAGATAACATAGAATTTATTTTCAATTAATATATTTCTTGCTTCCTAAAATATTACATCTTATTCTGGGGGGAAACAACATGCTTTATTAACTTTAAAGAATGTAATATATCTCTATGGGAGCCAAATGTAGATGGTAAACCATCTTGTGTGAGACAAAAAACTCTTTTCTCACTTTACATTAATTACTATGATTCACAATATATTTATTTTTATTGAAATATTAACCAATATATGATAGAATGATACTCCTAAAATTAAATATAATGATGATTTGGTTCATCTTAATGATTTTTTGACATTGATGGAATATGATGAAAAAAATATTGATTTTTTAGCTGAGGTTCATAATGTTAGGTTGGGTGTATATAATGATGGATTTAATCCATTTATCCATATGCATACTTATCACAACACATGAACAGTTTTTTTCTTGTTTATAGTGTTCTTTCGAGGATGTTTTTGAAACAATCATTCACTTTATTGAGTATAATCATATATATACCTTATGATCCTTGAAATTATATATATTATAACTTTTATCATTTAATAAAATATTTTAATCATCATTTGGAAATGTGTGTGAGAAAATTTTATGCATCTTTAAAAAACATATTACTGATTCCTGATTCAAATTTTTGGACTATAAATTATTTCCTCTCTTATGAAATGATGTTTATTTGGAGAATGAGTGGAAAACTATATCATCATATTTGTATGAATAATAGATGATCTATAATAATTTAATGTCATTATAGTTTTTGTTTCATAGGGAATCAACGATTCTTGAAAATGGATCATCCATATAGTCTGAATCTTGAGAGGTTTGATAATTCTGTTTACCCTTAACATCCACCTCAACATATGAATGGAAATAATATGCTTAAAAAATTAAAATATTTTAGTTTTTAAACAGGGAAAGGTCATAGAAAATAAAAAAATAGAAATAATGTTTGTTCTAAATACACTTCCAATTGGAAAGAATTGTCCTTTCAAAGTTGAAATGTTGGTAAACCAATTTGTTACATCATTGTTTAGTTGTAACACACATTGATAAAAATATATGTGAAATTATTCTTTTATTTATTTTTAATATCAAGGGTAATACCAAAGACAATATATAATATCGGTGAGACTTTTTTTAGTGTGGTATTTGATTAGAACATCATCCTCTATGTATTAGTGAAAATAAATGTAATGTTCCCTATGTTCCTTAGGTGATGACACCTTCAGAAAAAAATAAATTTCTAAATTATTAAATAACAACAATGTTCTTGATTCTTATTAATTAAAAAATCTAAATGAGTTCAAAAAATATTTAAACTAAAATCCTTAAAACTCATCTTTATCACATCCTTATTTCTGAATTGATTCTAGTATAAATTCACCATTTACAATCTATCAATTTAAGGGTGACGAGGATTCAATTGTTTCAATTTTGTAGAGTCCTTTTTCCAAATGTTTTCCCAATTCTTTATTGATAAAAATATAGGAAGATGAATTATTAATTTAGTTTGAGTAAAGGAAAATATATCCTCTATCAATTTTTTAGTTTCATAGTACATATAATATTCTATATTCTAACTAAAATACTTATTGGAGGACCTTTTTTCTTTTATATATATGTATCCTTCCGAAACAAAATGTCTATAATGATGTTTTATGTCAAGAATAATTATAATTATGAAGGATCCATTATGAAATGTTACTAGGATCAAGAATATATGGATTTTTAATGAATATAAATTTTTTATGTGAGTATAAGATATTTAGTGTCCAATGGGAAATAAATATGAGAATAATGGAGAAATGGAGACCTCATTTCCATCTCTTCCCTAAATAAGGGGAATTTTTGGGTTATATTAATTAGAAACATTGATCCTTGAAGAGTGGGTTATGACACATCACATAACCTTATTCAACTATTATTTCATCAATGAATATATCGAGTAAGTAATTTAATCATGTTTATAGTATCCCATAGTACAAAATTTGACATATACCTTAAAATTTTATTATCATTTTATATTGGTAACATAAAAAATTATAAGTAGAGTTCATTTTTTTTAATTAGATAAATTGAGATGATTTTCATTGAAAATAATAATTTGGTTAGCTAAAATAAAAGGTATGACCTTTAATTTAATCATCATAAAATAAAAATATTCAATTAATGTTATTATTTACATATAGTTTAGGTATTGTGTTTACCTATGGACACTGTCTCTCAAGAATTAAGAGTGTTGGATTGTGTTCTCAAATCATTGGTTCGGGAATTCAACTAATTAATAATTAATGGGTACAAATATGTTACAACTGATTTAGGAGTGAACATAAAAAAACAAGAAGGTGTTATGTTAACTAAAACAACAGTGTGTTTTGGCAGTGCATTAGATAACATTCCTCAATATGAAGTGTGACTTATTATGGAGTTTTTGAGAAAATACTATCATTATATTACTAGTAGAATGGTTTATTCTCTATGATGAAATAGAAATGGTTTTATTCAATGATGTGACATGGTAAATTTTTTGACGACTATAGATTTATCGTTATTTACATGTATCACTTCCCATCTACCGATAAACTGTATATTTTTTCATCAAATTTGAGAACATGTTTTTTATGTGAAAGACTATCTAAGACCTGATTTCATTGTCATTAATGAATTAATCTAAAGATATATTTTTAGATGATGGTGCAGATGAAATTGACATTATTGATTTGAAAATCAATTCTCACCAAAATGTTTTATTTGAAAAAAATAATTTCCCACTATCTGTAGTGATCTTGAATAAGAATTAGAGATGGGTAATATATAGAAGCAACCATATATTTACAAAGTTTATTTAGTTTATCTTGATGCGAGTTTCTCTGGTTGGTAGTATTTTATTTACTTTAATTTGGTTTATTTTTGGAAAGGTATTCTTATTTTAGTTTTTCTTCATTTCATTTAATTCAATTTATTTCAATTCAAAAAAACATGCTTAAAAATATCTTTGAAACATGTATAACATGGTTTTTAATAATAGTTTGCAACATAATTTCTTAAATAAACATCTATAAAACTTAATTTTAATACTAGTTTCCAAACTTTTACAATTTTTGTGAAACTCTATTTCAAATTGGTTGAATGTTTTTTAAGTTTTTTAATAATGATTAAAATTGTTCTATAATATTTTTAAATAGTTTTTAACCAATTTAGGAGTATAAATTTGTTCTATTTCTTATTTTTTGAATATTAAGAATTCCTCTCAATATTTTCATTACTGTTAAAAAAATATTTCTTAAAAATATTTTATGAATCACAATATTTTATATCATTTAAAAAAATGTATTAAATATATTTGATTCCAATCAATATTTTTTAATTATATTTTTTGTTAATTTTATTTTTCATTTACATTAGTTATACACAAATTTTTTTATAAAACCACATTTAACTTTTTATATTATTTATATGTATTTTACTTATATTTTTGCATGTTTTAGAGATTTAGTTTTACCTTTATGTATTTTTTATAAGTTTTATTTTTTACCCCTATGTGATCTATATATATTCATTTTATTACCTTTACCTGAGTTATTTTTTAATGTTACATATCATGTGTTAATTTATCTTTACTATTAACCTTGTTTTAAAACATTTTTTATAACCTTACATGAGTTTCCTAACCTTTGTTATACCTTTATGAAAGATTTATAAATTCTTATTTACCCTTACATAACTTTTTTTTATTGTTATAGAATATATGTAAATGGAATGTTACCCGTACACTAGTCTAATCTTACCTTTATGCAGCATGTACTAAACACATGTTACCCTTATGAAACATATATTTACCCATACACAGGGTATATGAAACAAAATATACATTTAAAAAACCTTTATAGTTCCTTGTTTACCTTTACACAATTGTCATAAATGTTGGTCTACCCTTACATGTGGTCTGAAAATATTTTTTTAACCTTAAATATAGTGTAAGATCATAATGTTTCCTTTACATGGCATAGTATTTTACCTTTTCATAGGTCATAAAATTTTCTTTTACCATTATAATATGAATATAAAAATTTTCTAAATTTTTCAAATATGATTTAATTTAATTTTACCAATAAGATTACATATAAACCTATAATTATGTATCAATGAAAATATGATTTTTTCTGCATTTCTATATTTTCAAATTTTTATGGTATTTTTATTTTTGGCATGTTTGTTTTATGTGTTTAGTTATTTTTAATGATTCTACAAGTTCATATTAATTTTTATTCCTTATATATATATATATGAATTTGAGCTAATGTTTTTTTAATTTTGTAATTTTTTTAATATAAGTGGTTGTGCAAATTTAATGGGATTCACTTTGGCATCCTAACATTGTTAATTAAATTTGATCATTAATTTAGATAATTAGTCCATATCTTTAAAATTTTAAATTTTATATTCACCCCCTCAAGACCATCTGTCATCACCCAATCTGACCATGCCAAATTTACATTTCATTCTAATAAAAACAAAAAATATTTTGAAGAAGTTTCAGTGAAGAGTTTTGTTGAGAATAATCAATGACTAAGTGACTGAGATATTTCTCCTCTAGTTCCCCTAGTGATTATAATAATTATAATATTTTTCTTCTGTATTTCATTTAATGTCAATTTCTTATTCTTTAACAAATTTTATTTAGGGATATTAATTTGAACCACAATTAAACTATACCAATCCAACTATTGCACATCTGTGTCATGGTCAATCGAGTGGTGATGCTCCTAGAGCTGCACAGAGAACCTATCATACCCATTCACACTAAGAACCACCACCAAATATTCTATATACAACAATTTTCCCCCTCCATATGATAATCAAGAGATTTTATCACATATTCCTGTATAATCATGTAATTTAAGTTCAATTATCATATTCCATTATCATATCCTAGGATGTATCATCATCCCTTTTATCCTTATCTTACCAGGTATATGTTGCTTCCATTTTTCTCCTCTTTCCATCCATAATTTTACAATTGACCTCCTTCAACTCTTACTCCAAAACATGTAGGTAACCAAGATCATGCATTAGAATAAGAATATCCCCCATAGGATACCGATATAGAACACCCCATGGGTCTATCAAAGTCTTGTAATCATATTTTAGTAGGTTTATATTTATAAGTTCATCAAATTATATGACATGTATTTTTATTAATTTTAATGTGAAAAAATTATAATTTTGTCCTTTTGTCATATTAAGTTTGATCTTCAAATAGGTGATGTGGGATCAGCCACAAGATTGAATCTTGGACCATAAAATAAAAATTGTGGTATATTATAATGAATATATCCTAATTATAGGTAAAAAGTCTAAAAAATGTTGAAGTTTCATGGAGACATTATCTTATTATAGTGATTTAATTCCATTTCAAGTAGTATTATAGAGGTATATTAGTAATAAAATCTTGGAGAATGAGTAGGATAAGATATTTTAATAAAATTTGTTAAATTTAAATCAATATCATTTTTTTATTTATAAGAATTAACATTTTTTTAGCATCTTTAATTTAAAATTCCCAATGGCCAAGATGTAAATGTGACATGGTTGATGGAACTTTGGAAAATGTGGTGATCATATGAACATGATCTATATATTAGTTAAAATAGTATAGTTTTCATTGAGTTAGAGGGTATACTAATATTTAATGTCTCTTGAACCACATATTAATTATTATGATCCAAAAAAACCATATGGTTGGTTTGAAAGTTATTTTTTTGTTGTGGTGGAATGAACCTTCACACTAGACACTTATTTTTGTGTCTTTTTGGAGAGGTTTCTAATGTGTCTTATTCATTGACCCGAAACCAACCAATTATTCCCTTATTCAAGATGATCGATTAGCCTACTTTCGAAAGGTAGATGGTAATAAGAAAACGACTCCAGAAACACTTAGGGACTAACATTGATTGAGAAGATGGTAGGTCGGGCTCATCAAAATTTTTTGATGTGGATTATTTCCTACTCTAGGACTTTATTATTTATATATGACATATTTTTTATTCATTTATTAATTCCAAATTATAACACATGTCATGAATAAGTTAAAAAAATTATCATGAATTGGATTCAAAATCATCTATATGTTACCACTATTTTTCATTGATGAAGACATATTTATGTATCCATGGTTTTCCATCGATGATACCCATTTTTATATACAGATTATAGATTTTCATATTGTTGCTTATCATGATGTTATTTTTAAGCCACACACTTGTGTGATTTAGAACTTATCGTCATCCCAAAAGATGAGATTTGTTTGATGTTAGAACTTGGACCATGACATGGGATTCCTAGGTGTCATTGGGAAAGAAATTAGTACCCATGTAGTTCAGTGAAACATTATAGGCCAAATCATACCATTTTTGGTTGTGTAATGTGGAACAAATTATGAATCTTAACATCACACATCAAGTACATCTTGGAGAAAGGTTCCTAATCACGAGATATTATGGGAATTACACTAAATTGGACCAAGGGACCTGGAAGGGATGTATCCGTCAAGGAAATATAGGTCCCTACTAAGAATATTTCCTATATACGATTACATTGAGTTTGGGGCATTGGATTTAAAACATATAGAGGCTTCCTATATAACCTGTTTGGATGGGAATCAAACCCCATGAAGTTTGAAATATTATGGCATAAACTTATATAGGAAGAACGGGTAAAGTTAATGAGAATATCTAGAAATGAAGTCTATTCTATGATATATAAGTCATTCCCCTTGTTATTCCACTGTTAGGGCATACATGTTCACTTCCCATGCCCCTCTAAGTGGGTCAGGGTGTAAACAATACCATGTAAGAGTGGAAATCAGGTGGTATAAAGGGTTTCCTAATTAGTAATATTTCTGTATGAGACGATGAAATTGTTTTGGGGATTACCCAAAATTAGAGTCCCCATAGATAGTGAGATGAAGATACAAAAAATGATTCCCCTCCTAAGAAAGATATTTTCTCCTGAAATGCCTTGATCGTCACTAACCACTAATCTCACATGAGTTATTCATGGTGTGAGATATAAAAGGCAGTGGAAGTTTTGAAAAAACACCCAATAACCTTTTTCTATTAGTGGATGTGGTCAGACATATAGATGGGGGGATACCCAATAATAAATACTATGGGATTACTCTATAAGATTTAACATAAAAAATGTCCTCTCCTCTACTCCTTTCCATTAATGGAAGAGAGAAAGAGGGTTAGACTATGGGCCTTATATATAGCCACCCGACCTGAGTATACACATGCTACTATACCTATTATTTAGACCCTCATTACTACAATAATGTAAGATTGAGAACATTTTGTGTATCCCACCTATTAGATTTGTTAACCATAGGACCTCATTTACTATAGGAATGTATGATTGATAAGATATGGTGATGTGTCTTGTATTCTAAGAACACACATCTGGAGGCTTTGGAGGAGACCTTGGATCAGTCCCCTTCAGTTAAGGGACCTAAGGTAAGAGGTTCTCTTCCATTGGTGGAATGAAAGTGGTGATCAAAGGTTTTATTTCTTAGATGACATCTGGGAAAATTGGAGATGCTTCACCCAGGTGATTCCTTGGTGAGCTGGATAAGCTTTTTCCCAGTGATGTATTGATGAGATGGAGATGATTTTCCTAGGAGATGTATGAGAGATCTAGTGATGCTTCACCTAGGTCATGTTTGGAGGATATAGAGATTACATTCCTAGGGAGGCCTAGAAAATATCTAATAAAGATAAACCTAGGAAAAACAATAGGGATAAGCTTTACTAAAACCTATAGTGGCCTCTATAAGAGCTTCTGGAAGGGGATTGTGCAAGTCCTGAGCTTGGAAATGGGATTCTTCCATATTAATTTTTGACTATGGTAAAAGGTTTCACTTGCATGTCTTTCAGTTTTCAAAAACTAATGTAACTCTAATCTCACCAATCTTCTCAATTTTCCCTTTACTAGAGGCTCAGAGAGATACCCTAGGGGTTTCAATGTCATGGTTTAAGGACTAGGGTGAGAAAATATTTGAGGCTTCTTCTAGACTTCATGTTGTCTCAAATAAAGAGTCCAAGGGTACTAAATATAGGATGAGAAGGATCCATAGGTGAAGTGGTTTCTCATTCAGGTCATTGGAACATGTCTTGGTGAAGGTGTGACCTGTTCTAGGGGTTTGTTGTGATCATAAGGTCATGAAATTTGGGCTAGAACATGACTTCTGATCACATAGTCTAGACCTGTGCAATGTCGTTGGGTGTGCAAGACTAGACCTACATGGTGACTGTGGGAATAGAGACTTGACTTTTGTGGTGATGCTTGTTTGGCGTTATGTGGGATCACATGTGATAATACATGTGATCCTTTATGTCTACCTACCCTCTCTTACGTAATGAATTTTTCCATTATAACTTCTCATTCTCAAGTAAAAACATATAGGAGTAGAAAAAGTCCCCCATATAGATTGGATTTGAATGAAAGAAGAGGGCATGAACCTAAGTTAGAATAGTATGGGAATTGATAAATATTTCATTTGATGGACTCCACATATTCATTTTTATTCATTATTTTCATTTCCTATATCTTCTATATCATGAAAATTTGAAGTGAAGGGATATGATGCATAGGTTTTTCATGCATATATATCATGAAAGATGACCACATAGGAATCCATACATCTACAAATAGTATTGATTTCATAGATGTTTATCCTATCTACCTCACCTATACATTTATCCCATAATGTATTTCTTTAATGCTATACTCACACTCACTGTGCTTGTCATTTCAGATGCACTTACTCTCTATGTTCTTTTCATCAGCACTGCAGTAGATGTCTCCATTCTTTTCATTCAGTATTCACCTTCCTCTAAGGATCTAATTACACAAATAGGGTATGACTTCATTAGATAATCAAGCGAGTGGAATTTACACGGTCACATGGTAAAGTGAACTTTCCAAGGTCACCTGAGAAAGTGACCTATGTGAGGTTACCTGGGTGAGTAACCTATATGAGGCCACTCCTTTTCTAAATTTCAGACTTTTTGATCCAAGAAATTAACTCCAATGAAAATATTAGTATTTAATTTCAAATTTATAGTGTCTTCTCAGAAGGCTATAATATCTAATAAAAAATATAGTCAACTCATTGTAGAGATTATAGACTTCTTCGGGCTAAATTATTATGAAGAATGTGACACCAATGTCCTAGATTTATCAAAGAATTTGTAAAAATATAATCATGAATATCCCAGGAGTGATCGAGGGCCACTATATGGACACGAGCTCTAGAATTATGTTCTCATCCCAAATCATAAGTATTATCTTTCACTTTCTTGGTTCCAAGAGTACAAAAACCTTACCATATAAATGACCTCATCTACAAGAATATAAATCAATAATGGAACAACACAACCCGATTGTGTCATTCAAAACAATAGTTGTGCCCCAGATTTAAATACAAACACTCATGATTTAAAGGCATACTATTACTCTTATATCTATTTCACTTCCTAGATGGACCAATAAAAATTATAAAAAGAATAATGGGACCTCCATCCAAGAGGATGTGCTAAACCAGAGTGGATGTGGGTATACTAGGTGTGCTATTCATGTACTGAATTTGGGTCCAAGATGAAGGCGATCAACATATATGAGTCAGTTGGGGTGGCCTATAAACACGTATACATTAGTATATATATCATCAACTAGTTATTAGGCTAATGGAGTTTACAGACTCACACCTTCTATTTTATACATAAAGAAATTTGTATCATCCTATTGGATGTTTAAAATATCTATGGAGCACCCAACCTCAGGGAGATGTGTGATGAGTTTCTACCATTGAAAGAAACATGAGATGATGCTTAATGGACAACTATTATGGATTTTCATATGTTAATGATAGCATAGTATGTAAAGAAGGACGACCCTCTTTTAAGGGGTGTTGTAAATTTTGGGGCATGGATGAATGCTTTATTGGAGCCCAAAGTGGGGGGGCCTACCTGCCAATATTCATTGAGGTGACCTTCAATTGAAATGTGGGGCATTACATGTAGATTCTATCCCATGATGGAATAAGGATAGTATAACTAATGGGGTTATGTAGTGTATTCTGACATACCTTCCAAGAAATGTATTGGTGTATTCTAAGAGACATAGTTAAACATTTACATGCTTCTGATTCACAAATCAAATAGTTTTTTAAGGCTCGAGACATTTATCATAGAGGCCAAGTTAGTAGAGGGAATCACATTGGGTTAGGATCCACCATCATGGTGAGGATTCACTGGTACTTATTGAACATTCATCTTTAAGTCCTGGGAAAAACATTTCAAAACATGGGATGAGCATAAAAAGCTCATTAAGGGTTATAAAATAAAGAAAGAAAGCATTTTTTTATCATTTCTTACATAACATAAGCTCTTTAACACACCTCATGAAATCATAAGATTTATTAATAACTCATAGAAAACAAAAATCATAAAGGTAACTTTTGGCATTCATATCATTCTTAAATTTTAGCTATCCCAGCTACGTAGGGAGTTACATTTGGAATACCCATCACAATATATTCCCTAAATATCATAGTAGAAACATTCACATTTACCTATGTCACATTACCCAATGCATTAGAGAGCTATCTCAGGCTCACCCTCCCTAGGTTTATCAGGGAACCACCCATATATGTAAACAATTCCCAAGAACCATAAAATATTCATAACACATAAAACAAACATAAAGGGCTGAAAACATGTCCACATTTCAATCACAATATATCATTTAAATATATTGACATAACAAATCCATTATCAAAACCATTTTTAATACCAAAATATGTAAAAAGATTATATGGTATTTATTTTCCTTTTAAAAACATTAAGACTTGTCAAAGAAGGAAAAAGATCAAATAATACTCGTGGCGGCAGAAAGGTCATTGTCAACACGTACGATAAAAAGAAACATTTTTTTTGTTTTTTAAAATGATTTGTAGAGAAAATATTCCTTTTGAATTAAAGTAAAATTCAAAGGTGTATATACAGTGTATAAAATAAAATCACGTATTAAAACAAAATATGCCTCAATGAAAGGATATTGAGACGAAATCCCTTACCTCATGCCTAACATGACTCGTTTTTTCTTTAATCTCAGGAATAATTAACTAAATTTAATTTCTACTTGATTTAGAACCTTTTTCAATTGTATTATTCCATTTATATCACTTACTACCATGTTATAAACCTTATTTAATCATTTAAGTTAAAAACGTTCGTTTTGTTGATATTTGGTACTTGAGTAAAAAATAGACTTCTTATAATTACAAGTTGTTCACATGGTCAAACGATCAGTATATCCATAATTATATTCATGATTTATATATCAAATATATCATATATATCCAGTATATTCATGTATTTATAATAGTACATAACATTTCGAGGAAAGAAATGAAATGCACCGTTCATGGGGACGGTAAGCCGTACGTACGCATAAATGCTACTTTCATTTTAATTTCTTATTTAAATGGAAATAAAACATAATGATACATAGTTATATTATAATTCTAGTATAATATCATATATAATATCATTAAAACCATCATTTATATATCCCACATATGGCATTAACGAGTCAAATCACTTTGAGGTGGCGGTAGTCCGCACTTCCTCAAATAAAATTATCATGTTTACCAATAATGGAAACCATAAAGGTATGATATAAAAAAATACTGAAGAATAAAGAAAACATAAACATAATATATATCATATATATATATTGTCATCTCAATTTCCACCATGAGAGGCGATAGGAGATAATCGAACAATCATCATTTTGTGAGGCGTTAGTTTTCCATCCACAGAAACAGTATGTTTATCACCCATTAGATGGAGGTGTGTGTAAGTGTAGTTAGAATAGTTTTCATAAAAAATCCTAGTATATTTAGGATACTGGTGTTTTTATAAAAGAAAAGAATAAAAATAATTTAGGGTTTGTAGAAGTAAAATAAAAGAAAATGTGTTAAAAGGAACTCTTACCTTTAATTGGGGTAACTCCCTTTGGTTTGAACCAAGAGGACTTCTTGAAGTGACTTATGCCTAAGGTAAGGCTTCTAAGAAGATTATAGAGATTTTGAAATATTATTTGGATAGGTTTTGGACTAGCCAAGGGGCTTGAGAGGTATGAGTAATGGGTTAGAAGTGAGGGATTTTTATAAGGGGGAGGAGGGGCTCTTTAGGAAAGTGTGAAAATATTATTTTATTGTCTAATACTATTCAGTTTATAAATGTCAAAATCTAATTAAATTATAATATAAGATGTATCAGGTTCTAGATAAATTCATCTAATAATAATTGGACAGGTTTCAGATGTTATTTTAAAATTTATAATCTTATTTATTTAAATCATTTATTAATGAGGTAAATACTGCATCATTATTGTGTCATAAATAATTTAATTTTTTTGATGTCAAAAAATTATAAAAAAATACAATGATTTTGGATATATTTTTATCTTTGTAATGAATATTTATAGTTGAAAAGATAACTTATATAACCACTTGTAAAAATGAATTTACTAAAAGATATTTGTTTGTGTCATTTTTGTCTTTACTTTAAGTTAATTAAAATAAAGTGTCATTGTCACTATTAAGTGGATCCATGGGGTCACAAAATAGACCCAAGGATTCCCATGGTCTTCCATGGCTCAGAAAATAATGTTAGGATAGGTGTTAATGTGATTGTTTATTATTATGATATTACATTTACCTCGAATTACCCAATTTACCTTCAACCGCGGTAAATAAAAGTCAAAAGTTACTATTCCCCAAAGATTATTTTCATATTATTGAACCACATTTTACTTACTAATAACAAGGATGTATGTTGGAATTTCAAAATTCAACCCACAGAAGTGGTAAAATTTCATTTAAATGAAAATTTTAGTTTTTAACTACTACTTAGTGGTTTCACTATTAATCAAAAATTGATGTTTTTCAGAAAGCTACCAAAAATTCAGCCTAATATATATTTGATATTACTAATTAAAAAATGATGTTTATATTACCAAATTAAAAAAATATAAGTTTCATTAATTAATTTAAAATTAATTTCCATTATCAAAACAAATTGCTTGATTTTCAGAAATAATAACTATCAAAAGATTGATACTTGTTTATGTCCAATTTCAAAGTGAAATTAATTACAATGATGAGAATTGGATTTAATTGAAAAAAAATATAATTAAAATTTAAAACCAATTAAAAATATAATCTAAACATATAAAAAAATTATATTAAAAGGCACTTTTGAATTGAAATACAGTATTTTTCACTATTCATAAAAAATGAATTTTATCAGAAAAATACCAAAAATTTACCCAAAGTAAATTTTGATGTCCTAATTATAAAGAAGAATTTTATTAGGTCAAATACAAAATATAAAAGTGACTAAAACTAAATTTAATGCTTTTTCTCCATCAAAAGGTGGTAAATCAACCTTTTGTGGTAATTTACGATTAAAATTATATTCATTCCCATATTAAGCCTCTAACAAACATGTATAATCATATTGTAGTTACTTATGTTAATTTCTAGAAATATAATAGCTAGGCGTTAACTTCCATTTAAAATAATATTATTATATTATTAGTGTGAAATGTATGATTTCAAAGAAACCCGTTGTTGCGTATCGGGAACACCATCGAACATAGAATCCCCTTTAAAGTAAAATTAAAATTTAATTCACAAAATATTAATTAAAATGAAAATTTATTTTTTCTTTATTTACCTGGAATGTTACATCCTTCCCACATTTTGGTAACTGTGTCCAAACAATTTTATTCATTTTTTAAAAAATGGTTGTATTTACCCCTCATAGCATTTTTAGATTCCCACGTTGCCTCTTCAACAATATGGTTCTTCCACAAAACCTTTACCCAGTGAATTAACTTATTCCACAACACTTGATCTCTACAGTCGAGAATCCAGACTGGTTGGTTTTCATAATAAAGATTCTCTTCCAAATGAATAACCTCTTGACTTAAAACATGAGATGGATCTGTCATATACTTTATCAACATTTAAAGATGAAAAACATTGTGTACCTAGGAAAAACATGGACGTAAAGCCAATCTATACGCAACCGATCCTACATTCTCTAGGATTTCATAAGGTCCAACGAACCTCATACTCAACTTTCTATTATTACCAAAATACATCAGACTTTTCCTTGGAGAAACTTTAAGAAAGACATGATCACCATCCTCAAAAGAAAGATCGTTCTGTCGATTATCCGCATAACTTTTTTGCCTACTCTATGTTGTTCTCATGTGTTTCTGAATCAACTAAACATTTTCTACCATCTCTTCTACCAATTTTGGTCCCATCAGCTTTATTTCACCTACTTCATCCCAAAAAGCTAATGTTAGACACCGCTTTCCATATAATGCCTCAAATGGATCCATCTGTATATTGGAATGAAAAATGTTATTATAAGATAATTTAACCAAAGAAATATCTTGGTCTCAACTTCCCTGGTAATATAGTGAACAAGTATGTAGCATATCCTCCAAGGTATGAATTGTTCGTTTTGACTGCCCATCTGATTGCAGATGAAAAGCTGTACTAAAATTTAATTTAGTACCCAACGAATTCTGAAAACTATTCCTAAAGTTAGAATTAAACCTAGGATAATGATCAGATACAATGTAGAGGGGAACTCCATGTAACATGACTATCTCTTTAACATACAACCGAGAAAGTTGATCTAGAGACAAAGTATCTCGAATATGAAGAAAATGAGTAGATTAGGTAATCATTCAAAAATTTTTCAGATTGCAATATTACCTCGAGATGTCTTTGGTAATCCTACAATGAAGTCAATGGATATATTTTCGCAGTTCTACTTTGGCACCGGTAAAGTCTAAAGCATCCCTTTAGGTAACTTCCACTCTACTTTAACCTACTGACATGTCAAACACTTCATTGAAAAATCAGCAATATCTATTTTCATTCCATTCCACTAGTAATACTCATGAATATCTCTGTACATATTAGTACTGCTAGGAAGAAATGAAAACAAAGAACTTTGAACTTCACATAACAACTCATTCCTCCACTATGAATCACAAGGAACACATAATCTCTTCCCAAACCTCAAAACACAGTCATTATAAACATTAAGTTTAGGTAAGCTACCATTCTGAACCAACTCTACATTTTTCTGTAACTCACTGTATTTCTTATGAGCTTGACTAATTCTGTCTGATAGAGATGATTTCACTGAAACCTAAAAAAATAGAAGAATTTCCTTAAACAAAACTTCTTTGCCAAAGTTTATCAATTCAAGAACCATAGTATCTCATTCCAAATGTAGCATGGTTAATGAAGCATTACTTTTTCAACTCAATGCATCATCCACATCATTTTCTTTTCCCAGATGGTAAAGGATTGTGCAATCAAAATCCTTGATTAATTCAAACCATCTACTCTTTCTCAAGTTCTATTATTTCTAAGTGAAAACATACTTCAAACTTTTTTGGTCAGTTTATATTTCACATTTTACTCTATAAAAATGATGCCTCCAAATTTTTAATGCCAAAATAGAAACAGCTAATTCCAAATCATGTGTATTGTAATTTAACACATGAGGTATCAACTGAAGTGAAGCATAATCAATTACCTGATCATTCTGCATAAGGAAACTACCAAGTACTTTCAATTAAGTATCACTGTAAATAACAAACTCACCATTTCAGGGTGGTGGTGCCAAAAATGTAGCATTCACCAATCTTATTTTCAATTCCTGAAAACAATCATCACATTATATTATCCAAACGAGCTTAACACCTTTTTGAGTCAACTCAATCAGTGGAATAGATAAACATTCAAAATTTTCAACAAACCTTCGATAATAACCTACCAAACCAAGAAAACTATGAATCTCAGATATATTTTTGGGTCTTCGCCATTCTTCAACAACTTTTTTAGTAGGATCAATAGTTAATCCATTTTTTAATACAATGTGAGCAAGGAAAGAAATTTTCTGTAACCAAAACTATCACTTGTTGAATTTCCCATACATTTTCTTTTCTTATAAGGTTTGAAAGAAAACCCTTAAATGTATTTCATGATCCTATTTACTTTTAGAATAAAAAAAATATCATCAATGAACACTACCAAAATATTATCCAAGAACTCAATGAAAATTATATTCATAAGATCCATGAATACATTAGGTGCATTGGTTAAACCAAAAGGGATAACTAAAAATTCATAATGACCATATCTAGTATGAAATGCGGTATTCAGAATGTATAATTCTTCTACTTTCAACTGATGGTACCCCAACCTCAAATCAGTCTTTGAAAAATTCTGAGCTCCCTAGAGCTGATCAAACAAATCATCGATATGAGTCAAAGGATACTTGTTCTTAACAGTGAAGTTATTCAATGTTCTACAATCAGTGCAAAGTCTCATTGAACCATCTTTCTTTTAAACAAAAAATACAGGAGCACCCCATGGTGATGTGTTAGGTCGAATGAAACCTTTATATAATAACTTATGCAATTTCTTCTTTAAGTCTAAAATTTCAATTTGATCAATTTGATAGGGGATTTTTGAAATTGGATTAGTATCAAGAACTAAGTAAATAGTAAATTTAACTTCCCTATTAGGTATAATATTGGGAAATTAATCAGAAAAACATCAACGTACTCATTTACCACTGTCACATCATTAATCTGAACAGTTCCTTTGTTTTCAGAAATATGTGCAAGGTAATATTCATTTCCATATTTTACTAGTTTCTCAGCTTCCGGATATGTTATCAAAAGAAAGGGTTCATTCTTGTACACAAACTGAAAATATTTCTGAAAATAAACCTCTTTAGCTCTATAGTCAATCTTATCTTGATAAACATAAATACAATCCATACCCAAAATAATGTCAAACACTACTAGAGGAAAAACATTGTGGTTTTCAGGTAGATTCTTTCCACACACTAGAACATGAAGGTTCTTATAATTTCTTTTTGTCACAAACTTTCCTCCTGGTGTTTTTACCAAAAGTTCATTATTCATATCTTAAGATGGAATTTCCAATTTAATAGAAAACATTTCAGAAATGAATGTGTCTGTAGTCCCTGAATCAAACAACACATTTGCATAACTTGAGCAAACAAATAGTGTAGATGATACTACTTAATTTGATGTCCCAACATCGGTTGAAGTAGTTTCCAAGGACTTCATCACCCCTTTTTACTTGTAGTCTACCTTCTATCCCCAAGTTGAGTTCTTCATTGGACACTCATTTGCATAATGACCCATTTCATTGCACTTAAAACATTTTACTGACTATAAATCATATTTTATCTTACCATTTCCTTAATATTTTTCAGTGAAATTAGGATCCTTATGTCCCATTTTACGACATCGGTGGCACATACCATAATTCAAAAGACATTCCTCAACATACTTTTTACCACAATTTTCACAAACTGTAAACTTAAGTTTCTTAGCATCAGAATTTTTTTGAAGAGTTCTTCTATTTCGGCTACCACCTCGACCTCTTATTCTGTTGTTTTTCAAAGAACACCTGATCATCAGTAAAATCTATTTTCACCTTCTCTGCAAAACGAAAAAGTTTTTCATAACTTTTGAACTCATGAGAAGCTAAATCCTTTCGATACATTGGCATTAAACCAGAGTAAAAATGGTTGTTTTTACTATCAAGATCTTGTATGAAATTTGGAGCATACCTTGTCAGTCGAGTGAATTTTTCTTCATAAGCAGCCACTGAGTCATCCTACTACCTCAATTATAGGAAATTTTTTTCTATCCTAAGACAAACCACCTTATGAAAATATTTCTCAAGAAACATATCTTTAAATTCATCCCAAACAATAGCATCAATATCTTCACTATCCCTGATATTTTTCACCATCGACCACCGCTGATCAGCTTCACATTTAAAATGGTAAACGAAAAGACTAACCTTTTGATGATATGAACACCGCATGGCATCAAAGAATCTCTCTAGTTCTTTAATCCACCCTTCTACTCGCACAAGGTCAGATGACCCTATGAATGATGGGGGATGTTACCTCATGAAATGATCCACTGATGACTTGTTCATCTGTGGTTGATCTGGTTGATCTCATGCATGGATACCACCACTATTTATAGCCTGAGTCAACTATGCCATCACTGCAACAAACTGTTCAGTTCCGATTTCAACCATATTTGTTTGTTGATTTGGAAGGGTGTCTTCCTCCTAATGTAGTCCCAACATATCTACAATGTTTCCTCTGTAGATAACCATTCTAACAACAGAAATATCTTGGGTGAAGCAACATGGTTATCTATAAATGCTATATCATTTAAATATTAACATAAATTAATTTATGGATATTAATTTAAAAATATTCTAACCCCAAAAGTTATCTATACCTCCCTCAAATACCAACTATAAGGAACCAGCATTAAACATTACATAATCTGTAATTAAATGAATAATTTACAATGAGTATATTTTCTGGTTTAGAGTTTTAGAGAATTATTACATAACTATTACATTAAATCTCAAAAATTAAAAGGTAGACACTTCTACTCAGTTTCCATTTAAAAAAAAAATAAAAACTCTCGAATAAAGAGTAATGTCTAGTACCATGTTTTAGATAGCATGACTTTTCCTTGTTCCCATCCTTGACACTATTCATCTTTAAGTACTGTAAAAAACATTTCAAAACATGGGAAGAGCATAAAAATCTCAATAAAGGTTATAAAACAAATAAAGAAAAGATTTGTTCATCATTGCATACATAACATAAGCTCTTTAACATACCTCATGAAATAATAAGATTTATGAATAGCACATAGAAAACATAAATCATAAAGGTAACTTTTGGCATTAATATCATACTTACATTGTAGCTATCACAACTACATAGGAAGTTACATTTTGAATACCCGTAAAAGTATATTCCCTAAATCTCTTAGAAGAAACATTCATGTTTACCTCCGTCACATTACCCAATGCATCAAAGAGCTATCTCAGGCTCACCCACCCTAGGATTATCATGTAACCACCCGTATATGTAAACAATGACCAAGAACCTTACCATACTCATAACACATAAAACAAACATAAATGGAAGATAACATTTCCACATTTCAATCACAATACATTATTTAATTATATTTACATAACAAATCCATTATCAAAACCATTTTCAATACCAATATCCTTAAAAATATTATATGGTATTATTTTCCTTTTAAAAACATTATGACTTATTAAGGAAGCCAAAAGATCAATTAATACTCGCGGCGGCAGAAAGGTCGTTGTCACCACATACACTAGAAAGAAACATTTTTTTTGTCATTTAGTAAAACTATTCATAGAGAAAAGATTCATTTTGAATAAAAGTAAATGTAAAAGTTGTTTATGTAGTGTATAAAATAAAATCGTGTATTAAAAGAAAATATTCCTCAACTAAAGGAGATTGAGACGAAGTCCCTTACCTCGTGTCCGACTTGACTCGTTCGTTATTTAATCTCCAGAATAATAAACTAATGTTCATTTCTACTTTCTTAAGAAACTCTTTCATATTTATTATTCCTTTTATATCACTTATTACCACGTTTTAAACATTATGTAATCATTTTAGTTAATAGAGCTCGTTTTGTTGATATTTGGTACTTGAGTCAAAAATAGACTTTCTATAATTACAAGTTGTTCAAATGGTCAAAAGATCATTATATACAGAATGATAATCATGATTTAGATATCATATATATCATATATATCTATTATATACATGTATTTATAATAGTACAT
The DNA here is from genome assembly GCA_963277665.1 of Viscum album. NCBI lineage: Eukaryota > Viridiplantae > Streptophyta > Magnoliopsida > Santalales > Viscaceae > Viscum > Viscum album. The sequence continues at coordinate 887,460,229 of OY728128.1, forward strand.
AAGATTTGGAGGTTATAAATGAAATGCACTGTTCACGGAGACGGTAAGTCGTACGTACGAATGAACGCTACATTTATTTCTATTTATTATTTTAATGGAATTAAAAAATAATGATAAATAGTTAAATTATAATTCCAGTATGATATCATATTTAATATCATTAACTCCATCCTTTATATGTCCCACATATTTCCTTAAGGAGTCATATCACTTTGAGGGGGCGGTAGTCAGCATTTCCTCAAATGAAATTATCGCGTTTAACCATAATTGAAACCATAAAGGTATTCTATAAAAGAAAAATACAAAAGAATAAATAAAACATAAACATAATATATATCATATATAAATATAGTTTCATCTTAATGACCACCATTATAGGCGGTAGGAGATAATCGAACAATCATCGTTTCGTGAGGCGTTAGTTTTCCATCCACAGAAACAATATGTTCTTCACCAATTAGACGGAGGTGTGTGTAAGTGTAGTTTGAATAATTCTCATATAAAAATACTTGTATATTGATTATACTGGGGTTTTTATAAATTAAATTAATATAAATAGTTTAGTGGTGGTAGAAGTAAAATAAAAGAAAAGAAGTTAAGAGAAACTATTACCTTTAATTTTGGTAACTCTCTTTGGTTTGAACCAAAAGGACTTCTTGAAGTTCTTTATTCATAAGGTAAGGCTTCTAGGATGAGGATAGGTATCTTGAGATATTATTTGGGTAGGGGTTATATGAAACAAGTGGCTTTAGTGGTGTGAAGAATGGGTTAGAAGTGAGGTCTTTTTATAAGGGGGTGGAGGGGCTCTTTAAGAAAGTGTGAAAATATTATTTTATTATATAATGATATTCGGTTTATAAATGTCCAAAAATAATTAAATATGAATATAAGATGACTCGTGGTAGAAATAAGTTCATCTAATAAGTATTGGACATGGTTTGGATTTTATTTTAATATTTATAATATTATTTATTTAAATCTTTTATTAATGAGGTAAATACTACATCATTATTGTCATATAAATAATTAAATTTATCTGATGTCTAAAAATTATAAAAAATTACCATGATGTAGGAAATATTTTTATATTTCCAATGAATATTTATTTTCAAAAAGATATCATATATAACCCCTTTTAAAATTTAATTTACTAAAAGATATTGATTTCTGTCATTTTTGTCTTTACTTTAAGTTAATTAAAATAAATTGTCATTATCAATCATATGTGGCTCTATGGGGTCCCAAAATAGACCCAAGGATTCCCATGATGGGTCATGACTCATACAATAAGGTTAGGAAAATTGTTAAGGTAATTGTTTATTATTACGATATTGTTTTTACCTTGAATTGCCCTATTTACCTTTAACCGCGGTAAATACAAGTCAAAAGTTAATATTCATCAAAAATTATTTTCAACTTATTGAACCAAATTTTACTTTCTAATAACAACCATTTATGTCGGATTTTCAAAATTAAATCCACATAAGTGGTAAAATTTTCATTTAAATGAAAATATCAGTTTTTAATTACTACTTAGTGGTTTCACTATTCATCAAAAAATTGAATTTTTCCAGAAAACTACCAAAAATTTAGCCTAAGCTATATTTTATATTCTGAATTGAAAAATTATGTCTATTTTAAAAAATTCAAAAAATATAAGTTGCATTAGTTAATTTAAATTTATTTCTTGTTATCAAAACAAATAGCCTGTTTTTAAGAAACAATAACTATCAAAAGATTGATACTTGTTTATGTTCAATTTTAAAGTAAAATCAAATCCAATGAACAACATTGGGTTAAATGGTAAAAACATAATATAACTTTACATTAGAACCAATTAAAAAGATAAACTCACTATATAAATAAATTATATTAAAAGGAACTTTTGAATTAAAATATAGTATTTTTCACTATTCATAAAAAATGAATTTTATCAGAAAAATACCAAAAATTTACCCAATGTAAATTTTGATGTCTTGATTATAAAGAAGAATTTTATTTGGTCAAATAAAACTTATAAAAGTGACTATAACTATATTTAAATAAGTTTTTCCATCAAAAGGTGGTAAATCTATTTTTTAAGGTAAATTATGCTTAAAATAAGATTCATTCACATTTTAAGCCTTTAACAAACATGTATAATCATATTGTAGTTAGTTATGTTCATTCCCACCAATATAATGGCTAGGAGTTAACTACCATTTAAAATAATTTTATTATATTATTAGTGTGCAATGTGAGATTTCAAAGAAACCCGTTGCTAAGTATCAGGTACGCCATCGAACATAGCAACCCATTTAAAGTAAAACTAAAATTTAATTCACAAAATATTAATTAAAATTAAAATGTATTATTTCTTTATTTACCTATGATGTTACAGTGTTTATGCCACATTCAAGAGAATACTCAAGGTCCAACTTCCCATCCTTTGACCACGATAGATATAATAGATAATACATTGAAATTGGGGAGTATCATGTCTACTTCTGGGAAGGCCAGAGGAAACATGAATTATGTGTGGTCAGAGGCATTCCAATTTTGGTGGGTCAAGAATTTTGGTTCCAAGGACTTGTTGTCTATTCTTCTGATTGAATTATTGATTCCTTAGATCAGGGATGTTCAATACCCTCCTAAACTCCACTTTGATGAAAACCTTATCAATGAAGGAATACACATCTAGAAGCTAGAGATTCTTATTTATTCCACTAATAATTATATACCCACTATGAGGTGAGTGGATGATATTTTTGATTGGGGTGCTACTGAAGGGGTTTATGAATAGTCCCCTAATGAATGGGTAGTTTTTATCAATCCTATGGCTGTATGTATTTTCCTTCTCATATTTTACTTTTCTAGTTTGTTCTTTTTTATTGGGAAAAAGTAATTACTGAGAAATGTGTGACCTTGATTTGTAGTGAGTTGAAGGAAAATCATATGGGAACTCATCTTTGAGATATGCCGCAATAATCCCCAATATCAGGGTTAAGGGATCAAATCTTGAATCATGGGAGCCATAATTTGGATATAAGATGATAAAATATGGGATGCCAGGATAATCTTCTCAAATACCACTTATACTACATATATTTGAGGCAGGAAGTGATAGCCTCCCTCTATCGAAGGTGAAGGAATGACATAAATTGATGCAGTTGTCCAAGATCATCATTAATTTTGGTGTGTTTTTATGACATTATTTATTATTTATTTTTATAGAATATTTTTTTATCATGATGGTGGGTTGAAGGATCTTCTCACCACTCATCTCTCAAGGGGATCAGAGATGACCCTTTGAGAACTGAGGAGGATATTAAAGATGATTCATATATTCCTGCAGGAAAGTCTATCCCTTCGACAAGATAAGTGTAAAGGGGTGATTCCACATTATTTCAAGTTAATGTAGAGAGGGAATAAAATCATGGTAATGTCAAATTCACCTTATAAGGTGTCATTCACCAATCAATAATTTCTATTCTTTTTGATATTTTTGTTTTGTTCCATACACTGGAGGACCTTGAGAACACTACCATTGGTCCCATCACCACCCTAGTAGGGGATTAAAGAGACCTTCGATCATGAAATTAACATGTTAGAGCTAATACTAATTTCGGGGGGGGGGGGGGGGGGTTGTGAATAATGAAATTGTAGTGGACAATTCTAACATAAAACCCAATTTTAGTCATGTGCCTAACATCTCGGATTCCCTTAATGGTGAGGGCACTATGAGATTTTAAGTATTATAAAATGAATTATTAGAACAACTTAATCAATATATTGACATTCCTGGCTCCCTGGAGAATTTTTGAGACTTTAATAAGGAGTTAGAAGGACATGAGTTTCCCTCTTTAATGTTTCCCCCCTTGACCGACCATCTTGCATCCATTTAATTATATAAATAATCTTGAATGGGGTATATTTTTCTACAGAGAATGTATCTATGGAGATTTAGGACTAGGGAGTTGAGTTATATTCTGCTCCACTTTCTAGGGGAATGAAAACCAAGGGAACAAAAGGGGTAGTTTCTCAACTGCTTTCGATCTTGACTTTTAAGGAAACTTAGAATGATTCTTTTCATTCTGAGGTATTTTATCAACGTGTTGAAATTAAGAGTGTTAGGGAGGAACCAATCCGGATAGATAATCCATTAAAGGGTGAGTTCCATTAACTAATTTAATACACTTTGGTATTTATCATTTTAATATTCCAATATAGTTTGCTAATTTTATTCTCCATTCAATTTCATCAGCATCATTGGTCAAACCTATAGGGGTGGCCCTTACCCCAACTCAACCAACTATGTAAGGAAATGGTGAATTTTCTCCACGATGGAAAACGTGAGTCACTTCTTTAATTTAACAAATTATGGAGAACAACTCCCATATTGAGACCTTCCCCACGACAATCCAGGAGGCTCATGATTCTTCTTGGTCGCTCCACCAGTTCATATTGCAAGGAATCTGAGAGTTAGTCCTTAGAACACCTTTGGGAGACCTACACACATGACACCATTATCTTTAGAGAATGTTTGATATGTTTGGGTTTGAGGTATTCCATTACCATAAAGTCTAACTTACATAAAAGGCGATCATTTTCAAATGGGAGCAAGAGCATGAGTCACAATAGTTCCCTATAAAAGTAATAATGCTCTCCCAAACTAATGATCTTAGATCTATATTATCCCTGGTAGAGATCAACCATGACATGAAATTAGAGGATTAAAAGAAATTATTTGATGAGAAATTCATTGAAATATTGTTCCTCCAATGAAATATGGATACCTACTTTGAGGATCACATAAAATTTCATCATTATCTAGAGGAGGCTTAAGATGAGGGGAGGACCACTACAACTATGGTGTAGTAACTCCTCTTGGCTGTGGTGTCTATGAATAACTAGCTAGCCAAGCTTCAATTGGATGTCGATGATTCTCAATAGTCCCTTCAAAAACTCAAGAGTTATATCGATGGACTTTTGTAAGATATGAAATAGGGAATCTGATTTAGGGATAATCCTTTGACTTTTTCTCTGTGAATGAAAATAATTTTATTCCCAATAATGTATGTCATCATCCGCATTATACTGTATAATTATAACATATAATTGAATCTTATATTTTTATCTGAATGTCCTAAAATCAATGTCTCATAATCACAATGATTAGAAAATGGATGGAGCTCTAATGTTTTCCTAGGTCTTTAGACCTAGTGAGTGTATTTTGACTATTTCTAGATTCATATGAAATACTATATGGACTTTGTTTCTTTTATTTCATTGACATAATTTTTTACTAAATCAAATTTGAAGAAGACTTATCTAGAGATACTTGAACTTTTATTAGGCTTCCCTTTACGGGTGTTTAACATAACTTATTTTATTCCTCTTTATCTTTATTGTTATTTTTTTGTAAACCATACAGATTGAATGTCTAGTGAATTGAAACTCAACTTTTTTATGGGGTTCCCTTTGTGGGTTTTCAACCTGGTGAGTACGATGTCTCTTTTCATGGTAATTTAAGAGTCTTTCATGCTAGGATAATGTAATTTGTGTTTTATGTCAAACAACTTTGACCGTGAGTTTAGAAATGATGACTCAAGCAATGATTTCTAGCCGATAATGTGATGAAATTATTTTGGTACAAAAATTAGATTTTATGTCATGGATTTTTTATTTATGGATCTGAAAAATTATATAAGACATGTATGAAAAAAATGACCACAAAACATGTTTGAAAAGTTGTTTCCATAACAATTTTTTTAGGGATTATGGAGATAAAATATTTTTCTCCCGAGGATAAAGGTCGCATTGGTTGATAGGCCTCTGTTGAGTGTCAATTGAAAATATAGATAGTAGCATATCAATTCATTTTCAAGTAGTGGTTTCCATTGTAATCATAAATTTTATTACCAATGTGTAGGGAGTATATAAGGATCTAGATTTATCAAGACCAAAGAGTGTAGTTTGTGAAGGTAATTTTTTGGAGAAATGATGAACATAAACATTTTGGCTCCTACAGTAGTTCGGTCTAGAATAGGGGATTGATGCATCTCTATGTGTCTTGATGAAATGTGTCTCAAGTCACACATAGTTCTTCTGGGTGATTTGGTGGATGACTGAAACTAAGACAAAATGATACTACTGGATGAGGGTTTAAGTATCATGCTATTTAATGTTGTACAACTAGGACATCAACTGAAAAGTTTAACATCTTAAAACAATTATGTGAGGGATAAAATTTAAGGCCTATTATATTTGATCGAAGAAATATTAATTTTTTACTTTCATGGTGAGCTAACCAAGAATGGTCCATCGTTTTTCATTCATGAAGAGGGAAGGTTGTAAGTTGTAAACTGGGGGATTTTTGATCTAAAAAGTGATATGGGGATGATATTCAAGGATTGATTTGAAACCATGGTCAAAAAGATGTTTCCAGCATAAAATTGTTAGGGATTACAAGCATAGAATAGATTTATCTGGAGGAAGAATGATCCTTTGGTTGAAATGACTTATTTAGGGAGACTTAGGTAAAAATGGAATGTGGAATAGTAGTATATAGTCAAGCATAGGTTTCCTCAAGAATTAAAAATTCTTATACTGATATTATGGGAATGCTTATGGAGATCCATATTTTCTTAGACACATAGATTGGTTTTTGAAAGGAAGGTTCCTAATATGGGAAGGATCACTTCATATAGAAATCACCCAATAATGGGAAAATTATTTTCCTACATAGGTTTGAACCATACGTAGGGAGGGGATATTTTTTTATATTACTAATTGGCCTAAGAGATTAGTTCTTGGAATCACTATGTATCTCATGAAATAAACAATCAAGGAACAAAAAGTTCTAGAGTAGATTCACCACACACATCAAATTCTGGCTTGTAGAGGGTGAATATGTTGGAATACATGTTCACAATTGGGGTGATTAACCATACTGGAACCGGTTACAAAAACATGGCTCGTATATAGGTGAATAAGATCATTTCAATATCTAAGATAGACCAGGATGTAGGATCATTACATTACTATGTATCTCATTTGAATGAAAATCAAGACATAGGTATTTATTCATATTGAGGTGCGTTGGGAGGCCAAAACCCAAGATATTGTTCCTCCAAGATGAGGTACATAGTAATACAAAGAATGATATCCTGAAAGAGACATCAATCATGTAATTTAAATTTATGTGGTAAAAACATTTGGTGTGACTTTTTGAGGCCTTACATCAAAGACCATGCTAAACCCAAAGTGAATTAATATTTCTTGAAAATGTAGGTAATCCTTTACCTAAACTTTTAAGACCATGTGAGCTATGTTTGGTGCGAGAAACATGTACTAGAAAAAGTTTTTTTTCAGGAAATATAGCAAGTTAAAAAAAGGATAGGAAAATTTATATCACATGGTGGATGGAACATGATGTTGGATATAAGAATAACTATGTATCTCATTGGAATGAGAATCAAGATATACATAGTTTTGGTAAACTATGAGATATAACATCATGCGACTAGGATGAAGATTACCTGAGGTGTAGAAAAAGCACGAATCCCCAAAAACACCACCCAGACATTTAAGGAATCATATAACGAGGGGAATCCCATTTTTTGACACAAGGCATCCTAAGAAGCTTAACCAAGGAATCCTTTGTTTGGTAAATGGTTTAAGACTACATTTTAACATCATGTGGTGAAGAACATGTCCTACAATTTAATTTCTTGTGACTAGGATGATATATGTCGTTCCTTTTAGGGACATTTAACAAAGATGTATCATGTATTTTAATATCATGTGACTATGATGACTTGGTGTATTAAATTATTAGGTCATATATCTAGTACAATACATCATGGAAATGTTGAGTGATATTAGGCTAACAAGGTCAAAAATATTTCAATATACATCAAATGGGAAAAAGGTAATAGGAAACCCTGATCTTGGGGGTTTTCAGATCAGGAGATGTGATACGGGAAAATTATTCAAATATTGACTATAAACCATGTTCTAAAAGTGGATTCCAGCATGATGTTTTCCGGGATTACAGAGATTTTAAAGGTTCTCCTGAGGGTGAAGGTGCCTCTAGTTGATATGCCTTTTGATGGATACATATACATATCTAGGATGGGGTGTTTCAATGAATATTAAAACAAATTTTTCCTCCAGAATCATACATTCTATCATCTATTCCCAATGAAATCTTATGGAGATCTATATTTCCACGATTAATGAGTATGATTCATTGAATGGGATGTTTCTGAGCACAAAAGAAAATTTGGAGTGACATAGGTTGTGAAGTCTAATGTTCCTAGTATAGATCTCGTTCATATGTAGGTAAGTTGATATTTTTATTTATGTGATGGGATACTGAACATGGGAAACAAAATTAAGATCTCCATCATGGATTGGTGTCCTATATTGGAGGAAAGGTAAATATGATTTTTTTTGTGGATGGCCCTAGGTTGAAGATCCTATGTGTCACGATGTATCTAGTTTGGATAAAAATTAAGCAACACATTGTTCTCAATTTTCAATATAGTCCCACAAGTGAAAGGACCCATGTTGGAGTATCCTATATAGATATTTGTTCATATACATGAGAATTGGAATTTTCATTACATCTTGTCTAGGCTCAGTACATAAGGTATTGGATTCAAAACATATCTTATTGAGATAAAAATCAATCCACACACAGTAATTGAGTGGAGGAATGGTGGGAGGCCAACACCAAGGATTGTGATCCTCTCAAATGTTATATAGTTTTACATCATACAACACAGATATGAACTATGAAATATAACATTATCTGAAAGGGTTGTTTTTATATATATTAATGTATTGAGAATAGTATTCTAAGATACATAGTTTTGAGTATTTCAACTTAAAATATGGTGTATTAGAGTTTTAGGTCACATGATTAGGACTGTATTTTAAGAAATTTATAAGGTCATGCGAGGAAGAACATTTGGTGTTGCATTTAAGTTCATGCATCTATGTCCATGCTTGATGATTACAAAAAGTATTAACTAAGAAATATTCCATTTTTGGGTCTTTAATAATCTATCCATCCATCAAGATGATGGAACAAAATCTATTAGAGTGGACCTTGTGTAAGGCATAAGTTCCATCCACTTCAACTCAAGATTTGGAGGTTTATCCCCAAGTATCATCAGGGCCCTGAGGAAAAGTCCCTGTTATCTTTGGAGAAATGAGTGGAGGTTGAATTTCCTATTAAAAACCCATGTTATCCAATTTTTTTATTCTCCAAGTGATAAAAATAATAAAGTATTTTCGAATTAAGCCACTCCAATTCATCTATCAATTTTTAGTGTTCATTATTTATAGATATTTCATCGTAGATGAAAATTTGAGTTATGGAAAATGTACGTCAAATGGAAAAATTGCTTCCATGATGTGAACTAGCGAATATGAGTTATCATGTGTAGCAGTTTGAGTTGTAGTTTTGTAGGCCCCAATATTATGAAAGAGCTTGTCATACCATGACTTTTTATCTTTATCTACCATATTCTATAGTATGTTTGATAAGGTCTTTTTGAATTCATTTATCTTTCCATTAGGAACTACATGATTGCAAGACGAATGGTTGGACTTGATATTATACTCATGATACATTTTTTCTAGCATAGAAGAAACAAAATTGGTGCCATTGACAATCTATATCATTTGAACAATGAAAAATATAACAATGATATTGAATTTTAGGAAGCTTGCAATGATTTTGGTCTCAAATTATTTTAGGTGGTATTTCTTCATCGCAATTGGAGAATAAGTCAGTAGTAATGAAGATGTACTTGAAATACATATCCATAGCTAGAGGATAAAACCCTACAATATCCATTCACCATATGATAAATAGAAAGGAGTATTTTTCTATGTGTATAAAATATTGGGGTTGATGGATGAATTTGACGTATACGTGATAGCACATTTTAGTGAATTTTGTGCAATCTTGTGTCATTGACGGCCAATAATATCCTAGACTACAAATTCAATTGGAGAGTGTGAATTCTGATTAGTGGGAACCTTATGCTCTTGAATGTACATGTTTCATGAAAACAATAGTCTCTTCCCCATTAATAAAAATGGTAAAGACTCTGTCGGAGACCCATTTAGAGTGTAATTTTTGGTGAGTCGGACCTTTATAAAGAGTGAAGTTGGTTACTCATTGTTGGGGTTTCTCTTTTCCATCTTGGTATAATGAGATCACACTATTGTGAATAAAGCACATAGTGAGATTCTTACAATTTGTTGAAAGAACATCTAGTTTAGGGATATAATAGAACTCATTTATTTTATCTATATTAACATTAGAAAAAAGTGATACCATTCATCGGTGTGCATTGCTAATGAATGTTTTGTTCCATTCTAGGTCCGCCAATGCTATAGTTTAATTCACTAAGGAATTTACCAAAAAAAATTCAATCATGAGATAAGATTCAATGTTTTCTATTAGAGGAATTCTACCATTAGTTCCCAGACATAGTTATGTAGGGGGATTATATCCTTATTTTTGATATTATAATCCCCATTGATCTGTTTGATTTACTACTCTGAGTAAACTTATACCTTTAGGTGGTCCAATATAATTTCAACTGAAAATTCTATCCCTATGATTAAGGCCTGATATTTTTCATTATTATTGTTTCAACCTTCAAAAAATTTGAAATAGTAAGAACAAAATTCATTTTCTAGAGAGATGATCATGGATCCCATCCTTTTTAGATATTGAGGTATTCCATTCTATTCCCTATTGGGCTTCTGGATGATCCATACAAATAAATTTTCCTTGGATGGGAGATGTCTTGAATGGAGAATATATATTCATTAGAAAATTCAGTATTTAACTTTTTTTCATAGAGATATGTTCTAGAAGGAATTATTCTAATTCTTTTCCTTTCAACACGTTCTGTGGAATGGATTGAATACCAAATTACTAAAATCTAACCACCCACTATTCCTAATTTCTAGTCAAAATAGGATGATTGAGGCTATATTTGAGTGGTTTTCTAATAGAGATCAAATGGACATCGTGATGTTTAAGATATTTCCTCAGTTTTTGAATTGAAAATATTAACACTAGATAGCTCCTATTGATATATAAATAACAAATCATGATATCAATCATGGATCAACTAAGATAATAAAGGTTTTTTTGTCTCGAGGTAATTCTTTTGTGAGAGAAAAGAAACCCATGACCATTCTAAGTCTTCTTAATAAAATATAAGTGTCTTAAACTTAGTTGGAAGCATCAGCACTGGTAGAATCCAAATATATTTTTGGATACTTTTGAATGCTTCTATATAGTCATTATTCCACTAATATACAACGCCCTTTTCATCAACCTGGTGAAGGGAAATCACATGCTTTAAATGTTTCCTATAAAATAAAAAATATAGGTGGGTAATCATCATAATCCCCTAAACATGGTGAGGGTTTTAGGAGGAGAAATATCAAGGATATCCATATTATTATAATAATTTTCTTAGATTCCATGATGGTGAACCGTGAATCCAAGAATCTTTCTAGAGGCAACTCTGAAATAACATTTCTGGGGGTTCATTTTTAGGTTATTCCATCAAGGTTTATTGAATATGGTCTCAACATTATCTACAAGGTCAAAATTATATTAATAATTGACCACCATTTCATTTACATAGTGCTTGAATGACCTCCCTTAAAAGGGTTTGAAGATATGATTCATGTCATATTGTTATATAGAGCCAACATTTTTCAAACATAAGAAAATTACATGATATAAATATATCTATTGGGGTGGTATAAATGTGGTGGGATCCTTATATTAAGGATCCATCCTGATTTTTTATACCCTGAATAACCATCCATGATGGAAAGGGATTGATATCCAACCATAGTATTAATTAGTTGCTCTGTAATTAGAATCGTGAAATCATATTTCAAAAAATTCCATTTGAGATCTATGAAGTTGATTCAGACCATGATTTTCCAAATATTCTTCTATATAAAAACTCTATTAGACATTGATATCAGATAATAGACTTCATAAATGAAATTAGGCTAGAAAATCATGTCAATATAATCCTCTATTTTTGTATCATGAGTGGTGTGCATCCTTATAGACACCTATTTGTAGCCCTAGTGGTTTTCTAGTATGATCATGTGGTGAGTGGACACCTTAGGATCGAGACCAGTCATTTATGTGTAATTATAGGAAAAAATACCTATTTCTCTTTAATAAGGAATTATATGTCACTTATTATTTGGAATACGTGGCTGTATTGATTAACATGTGTTGTGGGTCCTCTTTATAACCCATGTTTACTTGTATAAGTTCATCAATATTGGTAGAGACAGCTTAATAGAATGATGAAGTGTAATCCATGAGGTCCTCTTCCTATTTCTATTCTCCTTACAGTTCTTCATTACTCTTAGGGGGAGTAGGTGATGAAGGTAATTTCAAGAAATTACGAGAGGAGTCAACATTTTAACATCCAAAAGATGAATCGACTTCCACTAGCCAAAATGAAAAATTGGTGTTTAATTGAAGCTCCAATGGGGATATGAGGGGTATAGATGAAGTATCTCTACTCCCTTATCTCGATATTATAGTTTTTTGAGATTCAACAATTGAGGTGGAGACTTGTTGTAGCTCAGAGGATGGACTGGGGGCATTTTCATCCAAGATTTTAGCTATGTTCAGAGAGTTGATTCTCTTTTTATCACGTCCAGGATCAGTCATCATGACTAATATTGTGAGATTCATTGAATATATAGAGAAATGTGGACTTATATTTTGGATTTTATTGATTCACAACCCATATTTTTCACTAATTTATTTAAAGGGACCAGTCAGGATTATTTATAGACCCTTAGGGATTTTGAATCAAGCAACACCACTAGTCAAGGGTTATTTCCCTTCCCTCATAAATAATTTAGCATCAATATACTGTGATTTTCAATATTTTAATGGAGATTTATCACTATGAAATGTCTCAATATGACCATTAATACAATATTTAAAGAATTTTGGTGTGACAATGGGAATACACATGACGAAGAAACCAATGTCTTCCTAGAATAATATTGAAGGTTATATCTTTCTGGACTACTAGAAATTATACGTAAGATATGAGGTCCTCAAAATGATCCTTGAGATTGATTCTGTCGAGAGTCTTTTACTTTATTTTTTTTGAAAATGTATGTCATTAGAGTATAAGGTTACAACTGTGTCTTGTTTTAACCATGTTTATATAATTTTATTACTAGAATGAGGTTGACCCTTGATCCATTATATGTGAAAGACAATGGGATATCAACATTACTTCTCTTTACAAACACTTATAAGATTATGATGTGTCCTTATATAATAGTATCTTTTGTTATACTTCTTGAAAGATATAACCATGTGGAACTCGACATGATCAAAATTTGCATGATTTTTTTAGTAGTGGAAACCTTAGATTCAAACTCTTGAGGGTTGATCAAAGCCTCTACACGGGCTTATTGTAGGTCTTTTGATATATTGAAATCATTTATGATAGATAACTTGTCCAGCACCCAGGCCAATTACTTTATTATACCATACATATAGGAGAAAATTCTATACATACCAACACGAATATAGTCTTTAATGGGTGATTTAGGTATAGTATTACTTGATATAGGCAGATCAACCCATGGAACAAGAGTCGAAGATGCTCCTATATTTTGTGGGTTAGGCTAAAAAGGTCTACCTTCTTTCCAAGGCCAGCTGTAATATTCATCTCCTCTAATAGATCTCCCAATATGATCAAGTCAAGGTGATGCTTGGAATAAGTGGGGGAACTTTATGATTCCTATTGATCATGTTTGAGGGATTTCCCACAAGTTTCAAGAGCATAGATAGTATAGGTAGGGACACAGACAGAGTATTGGTTTCTTCAATGATAGTCTCTTCCTCAGTATCCTTGGACTTTGTGGCCTCTTCTTCTGGTTCCCCAATCAATATTACTGATATTTTCATGGATATATTCATATTATTTGAAGGTATCCATTAAGTGATATAAATTAATAGAACTAAAGATTAATTATTTATCTAAAGGGGACTCTATTTTAAAGGTCAACTCTTGTGGTAACCTTTAGTGGAACAATGACCGTAACTTTGGATAAAAGGCATGATTCTTGAGAGATTCAAAGATATAATTTACCTTGGTATAGATTCATATTAAATATTTCGTTACCTTATATCTATTTAATTTTTTATGAGACCTTCCTTTCGAGGGATGTAGTGATAATATAGTCATCTCTTCAATAGAGAAAGTGACAAGAGGTATAGTTTGTTTTTTAAACTACGCTTGGAGGATAAAATAATTCTGGTTGATTGTTTTTTTAGTTATTGAATCACTAAAATTATTTTAGTTTTTGTTGGTAACTTTTTTCAAATCACCCTCCTACTCTAGAGTTGCAGAAAAAACACATGCTACAAGTGTGGGTTGTTTTACCTGATTACTTTCACTGAATCAACAATATTTTATGTGAAATATTTAAAAACAAAATTTTTCTATATGGTGTTCCCCAATATTCAATGAATGGGTAAATAATTGAGGTTATCAACAATGTCATATCATTCTGATATATTGGGTTCTAAATGGGTTAAAACTTGTTTTTTAAGGCTACTAAAAAGTAGCCAGGAACCTTCTCATATCAGGAGTAAACGTTATTCATCTAGTCTTCATATTGGAAGTGTTTTAGCTCTTCCCTTTAACACTAATGAGGATATTGACGTTTTTCCTCCCAGGAGTGGATACCACATGAGGAGGTGTGTGATTTGGAGTTGGATCTGGCAGAAAGGCTTGTTTTAACATAACCCTTACGGATTTAACTCTACCCATCCTCTTCACTTGAGGTGCCAACACAGGATGAGAGTTATCATGGGGGGTCAAAAATAGAATCTTCTATCCTTTGATATAATTTATAAATATCATGAAATATAGCTAGATAATTTACAAGGATATGTGGTGTTCATTGGTCATCAAAAATATTCTAAATGGAAAGAGCCAACAAATATTCTGGAGGGAGATGCAAGTTGAGTGAATAAGTTAAACTCATCCACCTGACAATAAAATCTGACACCCTCTCATTTTATCACGTTCTACATCTTGAGAGATTGAGGAATTTTTTTCTAAAATTTTGATATGAATTGATAGAGTAATTTTCACAGAATACCCCTCCATATATTGATTGATCTAGATGGTAGATTGGTATTCTAGGGGATGGTTGGCCCCTAAAAGTCTGTACATAACATATGATTATACTACATTCTTAATTCTTGAGGGTTATCATCATGGGGAAACACTATGAAATGAGGTGATTCATAAGTTATTAGGAATCCACTAAATCATTGAATGTTGGGAATATAGGATTCCAAAAATTTTTGAGGGGAAGAGTTGAATCCACCCATTTAGGGTAACTCATGATCTGTAGTTTTACAAGAGCACATCACCCTTATAAATATTATAATTGAACTTCTAGTGTTTAAATAGTGTATTTGATTTGGGGAGAAATGAACAACTATGAATGAGCCATAGTAAGGGGGAAAATAGGTTTGGTTAGCTATGAAAATTCTTCGTGTACTAATGGTGGTAAGTCTATAAAGATTTGTTTGACCTAGATCAACTTTCATACCAAAGGTAGGGAACTACTAATATCTTGATGCAGTGGGGACTAAATATATTGTTTTCCAAAACCCCACAATAAGAATATGTTCCAACTCCATTTCATCTAATAGGATATAGCCTCTTTGTTGAGGTGCATTAGATAGAAAACACAGGGTGATTCCCTTCTTATATAACATATACAGTAGGGATGTTTCTTCTGAGTGGTTCTTTATTGAGTTTTTAGAACTAATTCATATCTTCCTCCTATCAAGAAAATATTTCATCAAGTATGAGGAGTTCAACCTCTTCAGGTGGCGAGGGAGGTACATCCAAACCTTTACCCCTTTCTTTGGAAGAATCTCATAGAGGAGGAAGTAGTAAGGGATTCAAGAGAACACCCAAATTCCTAGAAAGACGTTGGTTGTGGGTATTCAAAAATTATTTAATAATTTCTTTATATACCATATTATGAAAATAAACCTCCTCCTAATATTCCTCTATATTGGCCTTGTGTTCAATAGCGTCTGTAAGGGAAGTTCCAGTGGTGTTCACTAATGAACAACACATTTAGGTGTTCAATCAACCACTGAATGATAAGAGCATTGATTGTTTCAGGGATATCAATTTAAATAACTTTTATTTCCAAGAGTAGTTGAAACCTTAAGATAATTCTCTTGTTTTCATATTCCATGTGGACTTTTCCTCTCTTTCACTGGTCATCATGTAATCTTCTGAAAAAGGGTGATATGAATTGAATATTTGGTCAATTTCATCACGACTATTCCTAGTAAGGGAGTCATGTCATGAGATAGGTAGAAATGGGAGTATTAGTTCAGCGACACTCCCCCTAAGTGTAAAATAATAACTTTTTTTATGGATGGGGATGATGTAAAAAAACCCTATCCTTTCAGGTAGTGTCTTCTCATATTCCTTTTTCACAACACTTCAAACACAATATTTTTACATTGAAGTTTGTGTAAAAATATTCCCCAACCCTGTGCGCTCGGGTTTCTCCGGGATTAAATTGTCTACTATAGCTATAACTTCTCTCTTCCATCCCAACATCTTCCAAATTCATTCAAGGATGGTTTTTTATTATACCACTTGTTGTGAATAGATCCTATTTTTCAAATCTGGTCAATGGCCATGAAATTACATGATGTCACATTTAGGGGGATTTTCAGATCGGGGAGAAAGTTGAAATGAAACACCTGGTGTTTTCCTTATCCTCTAATGTGAACTCTATATAGGGAGTTGATGACCAGATAAAGTAACTCTTTTATAACAATGAGACATGCATGTTGAAGGGATCAATTCTATTTTCCCCATTTTGCGTTTCATGAATCCAAGTGGTTCACCAAGTCAATTAGATATTCTTTATTGGGCAAGAATTTTGTTTTTTAAGAGACAAAGAGTAGTCCATATATTTAAGTAGATTACATACACATATTAGTTCAATAATTATTATGGAATATTGTTTTGGCGATTGGATAAAATATATAATATGACTGGTATGTTATCTTTATCCAATTGTCTCATCATGATCCATAAGACATCTTCATATTTGGAAAAAGGTCCTTGAACCTGATTCGAACAAATTAGTCATTTCCTTGTATATTTATTACAAACAAAAGGATTATAATGGATTTTTAATACCATATTGGATGTCAATAAATCCAAGGGCGGTTCATAGAATGACCGTTTCCTTGGACTTCTTTCTATTTGAGAAATGATATCACTTGTCAATGATGAGGCATTATGCGCGAATGAACTCATTTTTCAATGTCCATCACAATAGGAGGGATTTATCATAATTGATTCAAAAAAATGAGGAAATACTTGATGAAATAAAGTTTCACCATAAGGAGGACCTTCTCATTGAATTCCTTTATGGGGAGGAATTCCAAAACAACTTGATTTACAACTACAAGGATAATTTCTATTGTGTGTACTTTGGGGAGGGCCTTCAAGATGAACAATAGTAAGGATAAGACCTTATTTCTAAATTATTTTCTGGCCATGAGTATGGTTTCCATGGAATGTTTCATGTGATGAGATATTTGATCAATTAGATTCTGGGAAAAAAGTATACTTTCATGGTAATATGTCCATGAAGGACATCCAAAAATAATAGTAGAATATTTGTGGGGTGTAACTTCACAATTATTCCTACTATCTCCATTATTTGGTAATCGATGAGTAGGATTTTGATGCACTATAGATAAATGTATGACAGATTCAAGAACTATATATTTTAATAGAGAAGGATTGTATATCACCTCAACATTTTAAAATCACCTTTGGTGAGGCTTATTTTTGGATGGTCTCTTGTGGGAAAATGGGTTATCATGTTTTGGGTAGTAGATTTCATATATGAATACCTATTTAATTAAATCCCATGTTTCAGAAAATTTCTGAAAGATTTTGGGAATTTTGGTAGGGATATATGTCCGACCTTGAGTATCCATTTTGATTGACCCATGATCTCTAGTTGGAATGAGGGCATGGGGCTAATCTGGTAGTCCATTTATTGTGGGATTTGTCCCATGTCCCTCTTGGATGGAATAAGGGGTATGAATATACTCCAGAGTGAACCTCATATTATGTTGTTGATTCACCCAAATTATGTGGATAGAGTAGTGTTATTTTACCTTAACTACTTCCATGAACTTTATTATATCATTATAGGTTTCTAGGATATTGGAAGTAATTTTCCTCTTCTCTTTCGTAATTTTCTGGATTTGATGAGTGACTTTAGAGGCCAAAATGGGGATATATGCCCATTCAATGGTTTGAGAAGGCATGTGGGCCTCATTTTTTCATTAATTTCCAATATATATATTCCAATAGTGTTCATGTGTAGGGGTAGATATATGGATCTTACCTCTATTGGTTGTCATGATTCACTAGATGGTTTTAATGAATTATGCCAAACAAAGCTAGTAGGGTTGGTGTATGTAGATAATTGTGTGCAGTGGATCACAAAATGACACCATATTTGACTAGAGGGATTATTTAGAGGAAATATATGTATGGTCATGTTCTATATTTATTAGTCATTTCCCTCGGTGGGATTTTCTGAGTAATAAATCTTGAGTGACCCGGCATGAAATTATAAGGGTGACAACCTCGTCAAGATGAGGGTTTGATGCCACACGACCTTAGTAAAGGTTCCTTCTGGAAGGATATTTTTTTGAACCCCTATATTATTGGTATGAGGTAATTATAAACCTCTTGATTAGCCTCCGTACGATTGTAGAGGAAAATGTTATTGTGTTTTTGGGATAGAATTATGATATTATTTCAAACAGAAATTGGTATGGATGAATTCTGAGACATAGACCGTCATTGAGTGGATGGGTGGTAGTGCTTTCTAAGATGGGATATTTTTATTCCTCACCCACATTTTGGATAGTAACATTGAGGCAATACTCTCAAATCAGTGTATTTGAAACATGGAGTTGAAGGTGCAGGGTTGGCGACAACATCCTTTGATTGGATGAGGATCCTACCTATGAAATGACTAAAGAATAAGTTTAATTAAACTAGTAATATTCCATTTAGAATGGATGGATTTCTAGTTAAATGTTCCTAGGATATTCATGAAAAACAAATACAAGAAAACCCCATCAAATAATAATATTAAAAAATTAACTCATGCATAAATGATTGTTTTAGATCTATGCTTAGTCTACTTTAATTTTATGTGACCCTAAAAGGGGCCTAACATGTGGGTGATCAAGTCATTTTTATTATTAATTCATGTTAGGATTAAGATTTTTTATCGATCCTAATAAAACAACATGGGGACTAAATGGAATTTTTTGGTGGTATTGGTATTACCTATCATATCAGACACATATTTATACATCTTTTCTAGGTAGTTTCCAATGAGTTTTATTTATGGAGTTATAATCAACCAGCAGTTACCTTATTTGATATATTTCATGAACCTTCTTTTCAAAGGTATATGGTCATTGGTAAATGGCTCAAAAAACTCTTAGGTAATCACATTAGTTGATAATATGAAATTTCAGGATAATTTCACCTTTTTAGGGGAATTATTTCATACTCTGGGACTCTATTTTTGATTTAAGACATATTCAGTAATCCTTTATTAAACCCCAAATATAAAATGGGGTTCTATCCAGTTAATAATCAATTATTAGATTGTTTTGAACTTAGAATCATATTTATGTATCCAAGGATCTTCATCAATGGAGACATATGTATGTATTCAATGTTCTCTATTGATGATACCCTTTTGAATGTACAAATGATAAATTCTTATATAATTTATCATCATGATGCTATTTTAAATCAACACAGAGTGGAGATCTTTAATTTTTCATCATCCTAGAATATAGAAGTTATTTTTTATGTCAGGGTCATGACTATAATATTGGTTTCCTATATATCCTTGTGAAATGAATCAGAATCAACGTAGTTCAATGACACTTTATGGAGCACACCATACCTTTTACGGTTATGTGATAAGTACCGAAATGTGCATTTTAGAGTCATACAATATGGAAATCTAGGAGAAATGTTCTTATACAAGGGATGGTGTAGGACATATTACTAAGTGGCTTAAAGGTCTTGAAAGTTATATATACTTCTATGATAGAAGTGTACATATTGAGAATATGGACTAGAGAATATTATGTTGAGTTTGGTGTGATAGGTTTGAACCTTAGGGAGGTTTTCTATTTTTTTTTTGACAAGAATCAAATCCCATGTAGTTTTAATGATGGAAATTACACTAATGGAGGAGGCCTAAGGCTAATACAAGAGGAATATCTAGAAAGGGAATCTCTATTGATAAAGGTAGGTTATTCCCCTATGTGATTCCACCTTTAAGGATTATGTGTTCACTACCCATCCCCTTCTTGGCAGGGGATGGTTTAAAAATTCTGTAGAGAAGTGGATATTTGGATGTCCATGGGGTTTCTTCATTAAGAGTATGACCCTTTAAGGCGATGATATGATTTTGGGTCTTACACGAAATATGAGTCCCTATGGAAGGTGATGGGAAGATCCAAATTTTTTCCCATACTATGATAGATATTTGGTCACATATATTTCATGGTAATTAGTACCCTCTAAGCCTACATTAGTCATTCTTGGTGTGAGAAACAAGAGGATGTGGAAGATATAGAAAACCACAAAATCTTCTATATCCACTAGTTGATGAGTCTAGGGCTATAGAAAGTGGGAGAATAACCCACAACAAATACTAGGGGTTACTCTAGAATGAATTCCTTAATAAAGATCCTCCCACCCCATTTCTGTAGGTGGAAGTGGGGAAGAAGGAAGACCTATGGGCCGCAAATATAGCCTCATATCCCACTGACCCACCTACTACCACAACTAAGGTTTTGATCAATGTTACCAAATGAATTTGTGTTCAAAACAACTATGAGGATACACCATATTAGGTAGGTTAATATAAGTACCTCGTTTACCATGGGAATGTATGATCCATAGGACACACTAATGTTCCCTGTACTCTAATCAATAACATCTAGAGGCTTTAGAGGATGGATTGGATTGGTCTTCCTCAGATGAGTAACCTGATGGAATAGGTGACCTTCCATCGGTGGAATCAAAGGGGGGGGGGTTCAGTGATTATCTCACCAAGGTGATGTCTAAGATAATTGGAGATACTTAAACTAGATGAGGCTGAGGTGATATGAGGATGATTTTCCCAGGTAATGTCTGGGGGATCTGTAGATGCTTCCCCCATGTGATCTCTTGGTGAGAAAATGATATCTCTAAAAATTTATTTCTTGGAAATATTGAGATTATTCACTCAATTGAGGCTTGGGTGAGGCTGTACGGAGAGAAAATTGGGAAAGAATACCTAGTAGTGGCTTCTATCAAACCTCAAGGGGCCTCCGTAGGAGATTCTAGAAGTTTCTCATAAAAGCATCTATATTGGGAAGTGTCTTTCCCCATAGTACATTTTTGATAGGGTAAAAAGGTTATTATCCAAATTATTTAATGTTTTACACATTGAAGGAACTCTAATATCATTACCATATTTAATTTACTCTTTAATTGAGTCTTGGATATCTATTAGGAATGTTTCTAGGACTTTGGTGAAGGACTAGGGAGAGATGAGCTTTGAGGCATCTTCTAGTCTTCCATTCATCTCAAATGAGGATCCCAAGGGTCCTATTTATTTGAAATATTGGAACCCTTGGTGAAGGAGGAATCTTGTTAGGGTCACTCACATAGGTTAATCACATAGATCCTTGATAATGTGTGATATGAGTAAGGAGTTAGTTGTTCTTATAGGGATGTACAAGGTGGGATTCCTTGCATCTTATGGTCATGTAGTCTAGACCTACACAATGACGAAAAGTTCATAGGTCTGGAGTCAATCTGTGACTATGGCCACTTAGACTAATCTTGTGTGGGGATTCCAGTTGGGACTTTGGTGAGATCGCTTGGGTTAATGGATATGATCCAAGATTTCTATCACTTCCCTATTACCATAGGTATGTTTCCATTTAGAAAATATCAACCTTATGTGAATACAGAAGGGAATGTCAAAAGGAATAATATTAGATAATTTATTAGAAGATTTATTATAATATATTCTATTCTTTTGGGGTAAAACTAAAACGATTCACACACACAAAACACATGGTGAGGCTAGAATGATAGGTCATATCCTCAAAAGGATAACCTTCTCATCCAGACCATTATTTATATGTTTAAATTTTATTGATCTGTAGACACTTTTTTAGAAAATGGTCTATAGGTCCCACATCATATTATTTAAGTCCCCTTCATTAGAAGGAATTATAGTGAACCTTTCTTTTCATAAATTAACATTACCTAAAATTTTAGGAATACATAAAAAATTATAAAAATAGACACCCAAAGACTATACAAGTCTAGTAAATTAAGAAACAAGGAAACATAAACACTGATACATATGTGAGCTACACTATCTCCCATTGGGTTATTCTTGACTTAAAGCCTTCTTATAAAAATAAAAAATAATACATATCTCCATAACCTGGGGAAGGAAACAATAAAAGGGATGAGATCAAATTCTCAGTAAGGGTAAACGAAGGAGATGTGTGAGAATAATAAAGAGCATACGGGTTTGAGAACATGATCATGAAAAGATAATATCATACCTTGAATATAAAAATCATATACATGAATCATATCATAAAGCATGGAAGTTCACTAGACACGAATCATATGTAAATAAAGAACGTAATCCATGGAATCATAATATATGAATAAAAAAAGAATTATATAAGAAAAATAAGCATTTATAATGATTTCCATAGTATTCAAAGAATTTATACTAAGACCATCTTAGTGGATGAAGTCATTTACTGAACTGGGGTCACACCCCATTGCATCCCTATATTACTGAATCGAGTTCACCCCTCCTTTCAGCCCTGTAGTACCAAGCAATTTTCTTTTCTCAATTTATCCATGTCTATCCCAAGAGATATAAATATTTGCCCAATGCATTAGAGGGAGACATAGGTCCAACCCATCCAATAATAAAATCATACATACATCTTCCATAATATTGTAAATAACTTTCTCATAAACCATGAAAATAAATGGGTATTATAAACATGTAGTCTTATTATAGCCTTTGGAAAATGATATAGGTTTCATAATCATTTCGTCAAAAGAATAACTCATGGAAAGAAATGAGTTTCAAAAATGTATAACCCATGAAATTTTGGAACAGATTTCATATAAATCATGCTATCAAAACATAATATATTCAAAGAAATAATATGAATGGAAACATTAAATTACTTCCCAAAAAGAAACTAGCATGGCTAACAAATATCATAGATGATAAATAACATTGAAATATCATTTATAAACATTTATTGATGAAAATATCATTTTTATTGAAAATATATATTTTATAACATAAATCCTTTTCAAAAACATTTCATTTGAAAACATCTTTGAAAACATATAAAAAAATCATTGAAAATAATAAAAAAATTCAAATCCTTTTTCCTTGAAAATTGTCTTCATGGATGATTTGATTTTTTCTGAAAAAATTGTTTTTGAATATAATAGATTTTGGATAGAAGAGATGGATGGTTAGATTTTATTAGAAAACATTATCTTAAGTACCGAATAGTGAAAAAATGGTACTAATATATGATTATATCTTGAATAACAAGAGTATAAGAAAACTCACAAGTGTACTTGAGATCATCATAATTATGTATTTAATTATTGTAAAGGAAAAGGTACAAGGAAATTTAAAGACAAGAAAAGCATAAATATGGGGGGGGGGTCAAAAGAAATGTAAACCAAGGGAATCTCCTTTAACTAGATTAATTCCCTCAGGCTCTAAGGAGTTCAAGTTATAAATGAAGAAGATGCCAGATCCTTGAGCCACAAGGGATGCTAGGGGGTTTGTGACTTTATTCCCCTCACTATAGGTCTGATTCATTTAGATTTTGATGGATTTCATACCTCAAGATCTTCTAACGATTTACGTGATCGAACAATGAGGGAGGCCAGTGCCATATAAATCACCGAGAAGGATCATGGAGTCAATTTCAACTTCTAAGATGTATACGCTTCCCTGGTTTCATAATGGGAGGCTAGTGAGCAGAACATGGGACTTTGGCCTGATGGAAGTTATACAACCAATGTGGGTAGTGAACACCATAATGGCCAAGACCACCAATTCTCAAAACAATCCCTACTCCTCTTATAACACCTAAGATATAGGACACATTAGTGTTGAGTTTTAGACCCATGGAGGGTGGGAGCCATCAGACCTATTGACAATGCAAATCACTACATCCGAGTTGGAAGAGATGAATGCCATTCTGAAGTAGGCACAAGGATGGTACATCCCAACAGTTACTAATAAATTGTACCACGTCGAGGATCAGGTTCCTTGTTCTAGTAATTAGGGCCTCCCTGAAGAAAGAATCCCACCAAACCCAACTTTGTTCCTAGAATACCAAAGGCACCCACATCTAACCTGAAGGATAGTGGTCCACACAATCTTCTCCAGACCCTTTCAACCGAACCATGAAACCAACGATCATGGAAAATATCATTTTGAAGTTTATGGTGGGAGAATCCTATAAAGTCTCCCAAAAATACCAAACATAATGTGCCCATTCTCCCTTAAAGAAAAGATGGGTAGCACTCTTATCACTATAGGAACTACAACATGCACATTAGGAGGCCATGCTGATACCACATCTTTTATTGTGACCATCGGTGTGAACCACATCATTTCTGATTCTCCAAGTGAGAATGTTAATCTTTGTTGGAATTATATTAACCCAAAATACCTCATTCTAACTATGAACATAATTCTATGGAATAAGAGACCGGAATTAGTCCCTATCAGTGAAATTCATCAAGGAGGAGAGAGTGAAAAAACATTGATCAAGATCTGAGTTGATATCAATGAGGTTAATGATGGTCTACTGGAAATTATCAAAAATATCCTTGATGAAATTATGAAAGAATATGGCCTCTATAAGTGAAATATTTGGGGATGGGTAGCTCAAGAAACTATGAGCCAGACCAACCCAAATGTGATACAAAAATGATAGGGTGTCTTCTACAATTATCCATTGGGCAGGGGGTTTAAGTTCAATGATAAAAGAAAAAATAATGGACAGAAAAGGAGATGCATGGCAATCACCTTTCCCTGCACTGCCTTTAAAAATGGTGTGCATGATTATCCCCAAGAGGGTACACCATTTTTGAATCACTCAGGTCATGTTTACAAGATTACAATGGAGAATATCTTTAACGTTTCACACATAAATACCTTATTCCTGAACTAGACGCACCATATTACCGAATGAATACCAATGACATTTTCCTTTAGCAAGGGTGTCCCATATAAAATGGGCGATGATCCTGTCAATGATAGTGATGAATCCTTCAACACTTTCATAGAAGAGAGGGAAGTCACTAGAGTGGATAAGAGCATACTATAAACTAACACAAAATGATCCCAAAATTGTTGGAATCTCTTCGTCTAATTGAGAACCTAGTCAGTAATATTGATGATGATATTATTGAAGTCTCGAACACAATGTATACCGGTGGTGAGAAGGAAACCCATGTATTCCATGAGAAACCACCCTCTTTTCATGTATAGGAGGTGGAAAAGGGGGAGGCATTGATGTAAGAATATCTACTATAGATGAAAAGGGTTCTCTTTTCCTTGTTGATCACCCAAACACTCTAATGGTAGTATTCATCCAGAACCTTGATCAGGCCACAAACTGACCTCATGTTTCCATTAATAATGATTAATGTGTCATTCTTATACATAAAGAGGGAAATGGAGGGAATGTTCATCCTTATTCACTATGGTTGGATCACTCCACTATTCATAATTTTATTTATGAGGAAACAGAGGTTGTCCTGGGTGATAATGAAGAGGGTCGGTAAAAGAGGATCACCCTATCTAAGGTCATGAGTCACATTAAAGAAAACATGGGACTTCCCAAAGAGATTAACATTCAGTCATAAAGAACTAAAACAACTAATGATGATGTATATTGAACCAGGTGAGAAACACCTACTGGGGATAACCTTATTGATGAATCTCCACTCAATCCTATCATAACCCTTGTTAATATATAGTTTGATATCCAGATTTGAGCTAAATGTTTTAGTGTTGATATCCCTTATCATTTATTGGGCTAGTGAAATGGATCATTGAATAGACTGACCCATCAAGAAACCATGTTTATCCATCTGGATCCACCATGAGAGGTTAAGAGAGATACTTTAATTGATGATGATCATACGAACTTTGTAGGGGAAGTTACACATGCTAACTGGTCAGAATTTGAGGATGGAGGATGGATTCGTGATTTTGGGGATGAGAACTAGGGTAGTAAGACCATAAAATCTCTGTAGGATTCCCCCTAAAGAAGCAATTAATGGACTCAGACAAATCAAACATTACCACATCCCATGAGTCCCTATAAAACATGCAAGGGAAACCATTTAGACATGGCGCACTGTCAGTTTTATGATTCTTAATTGCCATAGTGATTTCTTCTTCCTTAAGAGTGGACCCCAGTAGTTCATAGTATTGAGAGGAAACATGGTATGAAATAACATCCAAGGAACAATCCTCCCCACTCAGGTAACTATTATGCAAAACCGGGTTAGGGACGAAAATAATATCTATGAATAAATAATAAGAAAGGTTCCCCCAACAACCCTGTCATCTAAGTAGAAACGATCTTTCAGCAGAATGTTAGAGGGGCATGCTGCTTCCTCTCTTTAATACATGCATAAAAATAGGTAGTGTTTCTACCACCCTCACCAAGAAATCTGATACTCACATTTTACCTTGACAGACATTCTTATTTAAGTGACATATCAGTTATTGTATCCTTCTTATTCTGAAAATCCTAAAATGTTGATTGATTCCTGGCCCCTCCAAGATGGACTCAAGGTGTTAAATATCTTGTATGATAACCTACATGTCCCTATCACTATGTGGTATGTACTTCAAGAAATCGTGGAATTTTTTATTAAATATCCTCATTTTATTATGAATGGCATACCAATGACTCCCTTGAATTGGTTCATTACATGAATCTCTGAAAAATTTTGGATAACAAAACACGTGTCTCAAAGAAGGAAAATTGATACAAAAATAATTTACCAATTTGGTAAGTTTTTAATATTAAAACCTATAAAATAAAGATCATAAAACGGATATATGATTAACCATAAATTTAAGTACAATATACATAGAATAAAATTAGGGGTAGTACATACACAACATAAAAGGAAAGAGTATATAACATAGCATGTATCTCATTGAAATAAAATGTGAGATGAAATCTGGTTACATCGTGTCTTGAATCTCATCATACTCATTCAAAACACTCGTATAATAAATATAAATTTATTATAAATATATTAAAGAATCATATTTTTATATATAACACCATATATTTTTTAATTATGACCTTATATTACCCGCTTTTTTACAATCATATGTTCAGGTTTCACATCAGGGAATATTCTCTTTATTTTTTGCATGTGCCTTAATTTGTCATATATTTGGTAATTATAAATTTATAATTATTTAAGATTTCAAAACATGATATAAATATAATTTATATTATGTATATGAGCATTATAATAATCTATAGAATATATATGTTTGAAATGTAATGCACTATTTATAGAGATGATAAGTCGTATGTACGCATGAACGTTGTTTCTGTTTTTAATGTCGTATTTGAAAGAAAGAAGAAAATAAAATTAAATATTTGTAAATATGTATATAACTTCAATAAATTATCATTATAAAGTAATATATATCATATAATCCCATGAATACAATCCTTAATACATTCCATGTTGTGTGTGAACAAATCACATCGCTTTGAGGGGGCGATAGTCCACACTTCCTCAAACAAAATTATCATAATAACACCAAATGGAAAGTAAAAATATATATGTTGTAAATAAATATTGAATATTATATAAATAATAAAAACTAATATGTGTATATAAATATACATTCCAACATAATTTCCACCATGAGAGATGCAAGGAAAATTAAACAATCATTGTTTAGTTAGGCGGTAGTTCATCGTACAAATAAACATTATGTTTGTCATTCATTAGATGGATGTGTTTGTAAGTGTAGGTTAAAAAAATATCATTAAAAAATTATACTATATTTAGGATAATATTTTTTTTATAAAATCATTTAATAAAGGAAATAGAGGGGGTGGAGAGGGAAAATAAAACAAAGGACCTTGAGAGAAGGCATTACCTCTTAATCGGGTAACTCCTGTGTCAAAAGGCTTCCTTGGAAGAATTTATTCTAAAAGGAAGGATCCAAGAAGGAAGGTAGGATTTATGGGAAGTGTATTGGGAAGATATTTTCCTAACTTAAAAGGGTTGATAAGTTTTAGAAAATGGGATAGGTGGTGGCCTTTTATAGGGAAGGAAAAATACTCACATGGAATTTTTGAAACAAGTTTGGTTTACACATGTTCTTAACTGAATAAAGTGAAAAAACCCAACTTAATTCAAAACTGGGAGTTATATGGCCGAAATATTTATATAAAATGGATTATGGACAAGTTTATAGATCATTTGGTTCCCTAATATTAAGTATTAGTCTCTAATTAAGATTCATTTGACCTTAATCGTTGGGAATAATTTTAAACACTTTTGCTAATTATTTTGGTCAAAAATAAAAATGATATATTTATAATATAAATAGTATAATTATTAGTAAAATTATTTAGTTTTTTCAAAATTCAATACATATAAGTGGAAAAACTAAGATTAATGTTAATCCCACAAACATGATGAAATTACCTGTCATTAAAGTAAAAAGAATTTCAAAATTGTATTTTGTTTTTATGTTAAATTTAAATGTGGGATTGATTATAATGAAATAAATTGTATTGATATATGTATATTAGATCTAATTTTATCTCACAAAATTAAAAATATATTTTAACATTAATAATTATTTTAATGAAAAGGCTGTTTTTAACGTAAAATTAGAGTTTTTCACTATTTTAAAAAATAAAGGTTCTTAAAAAAATCCCAAAAATTCACCCAAAGATAATTTTAAATTTATAAATTTAAAAATAAAGTTTATTATTTAAATTAAATTTATTAACCTGTCTAAAATTAATTTAAATATTTATCACAAAATGACATTAAAAGTAATTCATTTGAGAAAAACATATTTTCAAACATTAAATGGACTTTACCAAAAATCATATCTTCATTATCAATAGGTTTTATTTATATAGAACAATTATAATAAATATTTTAAAAGTAGTTATTATTATTCCTATAAATATGTTTAGCGTATAGGTTATAATTATCTCATTTAAATAATTATAATAATAAAATGATGTTTCATAGAGACATCGTTATTGTATGTAACATACGACAAGTTGATGTCCTGTGTAACATATCCCATGTCTATGTTCTGTGTAATGTATTCCATTTTCATATTCCATGTTACATAATCCAAGACTATTTAATGTGAATGTAATGTTTTACTTATTATATTGTAATAAATAACTGAAAGTTTAGTTTATTGGAAAAGAAAAGGCCCATAAAAACAAGGGGGTGTTACATTATACCCCCTTAAAATGAATTTAAACCATTAAAGTCATCACTGAAGTAAAAAGATGAGGATACTTATAGTTCATCATATACATGAGTTCTCATGTAGCTTCTTCCAACTAGTGATTTATCCTCAAAACATTGACTGGGTGAGTGGTCTTGTTTTGTAGAACTTTCTCTGTACGATCCATAATTTCGAACGGTTTCTCCTCATAAGAAAGATCCTTCTCTAGCGGTTTGATATATAAGTTTAGTACATGTTAAGGGTTAGGTATGCACTTCCTTAGGATAGATATATGGGACCCATAATGGACATGAGATAGATTTGAAGGAAGTTCTAGGAGATTGGATACCATCCCGATACAATCAAGAATCTCAAAGGGACCGATATTTATAGGGATTAGTTTACCTTTCTCCCCATATCTCATTAATTTATTCCAAGTTTAAATTCATATAAATAAATTTTCACCAACATCAAATTCTAGGACACATAAGTGGTTGTCAAAAAAATTTCCATCTTACGTTGAGCTTCTTTGATATGTTTTTGTATGGTTTTACCCTTCTCCACAATTTCATTTTCAATCTCATGTACCAATATATTTCATTCTCCAACTTCATCCCTTTATTTTGGAGCTCTAAATTTATTCCCATATCGGGATTCATTCGATGCCATCTGAATTCTTGAGTGAAATATATTTCTGTAATAAAACTCAACCAGAGGAAGGTGTTGATCCCAAGAACATTTTAAATACATAGAACAAGATCATAACATATCATCTAGGGTTTTCATTGTTACTTCAGAATGACCATCTATCTGATGATGATAAGTATTACTGGAACTCAATTAAATATTAAGTTCTTACTGAAGACTTCTATAAAAATTTTAGATAAACCTCTTATATTGATATGATGCAATGGAATGTGGTAATCCATGCAACAATAAAAATTCCTTGATGTGTATTCCAGAAAGATGAACCAGAGTGATGTCTTATTTTATAGTGATGAAGTGTGTTAATTTAGTAAGGTAATCAACTACCACCCATATAGAATTAAACCCTTTATAGGGTTTGGTTAGTCCCACGAAAAAATCCATAGTGATGTTCTCCTATTTTAATTATGGTATTGGTAATGGACACAACATCAAATTTTACTTTTGTCAATTATAGATAACATGTTGGCAAACCAAGAACCAAGATACAAACTCCACAATATCTCTCTTCATTCCATCCCACTAGAATTATTCGTTCAAATCCCAATACATATTTTTACTTCAAGAATGAATTGAGAATGATGAACTATTTTTTTCCTCTAATAGATCCTTCTTCAAAAATATGGTATGGAAGGAACACATACATGGTTCATAAAAATTATCATTCCATCATGATCAAGGGTAAACTCAAGACCATTTCTGACTTTCTTTTCCAGCTATTCACCACCCTTCTTTGCCTCCTTATTCTTCACCTGGATAGAGGGAAGAACATTCATTTGAGAAAGATAATATTCTTTCCCTTCATTTAGTATTTCTATATCTATACTTTTCCAATCTAGAAATATTGGATCTTTTTCTCTCTTTATCATAGATAATATCGCGTGATCCTTCCTAATCAAAGCATCAGGCACCATGTTCACTTTCCCATGGTGGTAATTTATTGAGTAATCGTAATCTTTTATCAACTCTAACCATATTCTATGGAACATGTTCAACTCATTAAGTGTGAATATATAATAATGAATTTAATTATCATTATATATATCAGAATTTTCCCCATAAATATAATTCATCCACATCTTTAATGCAAAAATTACTACTGCTAACTCTAAATCACGAGTTGAGTAATTTTCTCATGATTCTTCAACTACTGTGATGCATAAGCGATAACCGTGTTATTCTGCATAGGAAGACATCCCAATAATTTCTTTTATTTATTGCTATAGATTTCAAACCCTTCTCTACTACAAGGTTATGTAATTAGAGGTACACATACTAACCTTCGCTACAGTTCAATGAAAATTTTCTCATATTCATCTATCTAGAGTAACATGACACCCTTTTGAATTTACATGTTCATATGATTATATAGAAATGAGAAATCATCCATAAAATATCGAAAATATCCCCATAATACCATAAAGTAATAGATCTCCATCACTGTGGTTAGTATAGGCCCACATTTAATATCCTCCATCTTTGATGGATATACTTATCTACCATCTCTTGAGATTATGTGACCCAAAAATGTGACATTTTACAGCCAAAATTCACACTTTGTAAAATTTTCTTATAGATTCTCCATCCATAGGGTCTTTAGTACAATTATCAAGTGATCTTCATGCTCTTCCTAGCTCATTGAATAGAAAATAATATCATATATAAAGACTACCACAAACTAATCGAGGTAATATCTAAAGAATCCATTCATCAAATTAATAATGATAAAAAGGGAATTAGTAAGTCCAAATTTTATAACTATATATATAAAGTTTCCATACCTTTTAAGAAATTTTATCCTGGGTATATCCTCTTTCATGACCATCATCTAATGATATCCAGATAAATTCAAATCTTATAAAAGTTTTGATCTCCATGAAGCTGATCAAAAAATTCATCAATATGGGGGAGATAATACTTATTATTAATCATGATATTTTTCAAATCCAGATAATGAATGAAGAGTCTCATTAATCCATCTTTCATTTGAACAAAAATAACTGGTCCACCCCATGGTGACACACTTGGTGGAATGAATCCCCTATTATGTCTTTATTGGTGTTTCTTATTCAATTATTGCAAATAAATTATAATCATTCTATAAAGAGTCAATTTTTTTTGTGGAACTAGGTATGAGTTCTGTTGAGAACTAAACTTCACATTTTGGTAGAATACTAGGCAAATATTTTGTAAATACATCCATAAAATCCTAAACAATATGATTATAATTGATGGAAATTTTATCCCCAACCATTTGTGATAAGAAACCCTTGTGAATGAGAATTAAGACCCATGCACTTGATGTAATCTCTACAGGATGTTCTTACTTATCAACACATTGATGGATGATCATAAGAGGGTTTGAAGTATCAAACATAACATCCCTTACGAGGAAATGTTTGTGGGATTTATGTATATAAGTCCTATCCATGCCTAAAATGGAATAAAACGCATCTATAGAATGAATGAAAAAATTTATAAGAAGCACATTCCCAAAAAATTCAATCCAGGAGGAATCATATACTTGAGATGAAATCATCGTACCATTAAAGGTTTTCACTACTAATTCCATATCAAATTCTTTTGGTGGAATATTAACAACCTTAGAAAATATTTTAGATATGAAATAGTGAGTAGATCCATAATAAAATTTGACATTTATAGTTATAGAGTGTATGATAATTGTACCTTTCATCACATCATTATTGCACCCCTCATCAGAAATTGATATTGCATGAGATTTTCTATTTTCCCTCAGATGAAGATAATACTGACATCAATTATCACCACCAACCCTTGGGTTTGGGTAGTGGTTTTCATAATCACCATTATATTAAAACATGTCACACTGAATAGTGGGAAGTGCATTCTTTGCGGATTTTTACACATTATCATTTTGTGCTAACTTCATCCAAATATTTCAATAATAAATTTCCTAGTGAACTTCATTTCAAAACATAAAATATTTACTAGACCCCTTAATACAAATTCCTCCATGCTTAGTCCCACACATAGAGCATAAATTAAAGATCACATTGTATTCTCTATGGTTTTTATAGTTTCAATTGAAATCCATCATTCTTTTCCAATCAAAACCATGTGGTCGATTCATGTATCTAACCTGAATTTCAATATTGATAGAAAAATGCAATATATCCTCAAATATACTAATGTTTTTTATGGAAATCATCTTTCTAAGGATTTCCTTTAATCCATTGAAGAACATATCAAAATTACTTTTCGGTTGGAAGAGAATTCATGAAGTATACCTCACAAGTCTTGTGAAATTATCCTGATAGGTACTGATAGATTCATCATCCCCTTAATTTAACTAAATTAACTTTTTCTATATCATAGTGTGATAAATCTGAATGATGAACAGATTGAAAATATGTTCTTGAACTCGTCCCAATCCACGAATTAAATCTTATCTTTTATCCTAGTATTGTTTATTAAAGTCCACCAATAGTGTGCTTCACCTTCTAACTAATATACCACAAGAATGAATTTATCATTCTTTGAACACTGGATAATAGATAATATATTTTTTGTAGTACCGATCCATTTTTTAGAAACTAGTGGATCAGAATCCACTCTTAATTAAGGTGGAAGTTTCCTCATGAAAGACTCAACATAATGTTGTTCCCACTATTTCTCATTTGGAATTACACCATGATTCATATCTCGAGAAATATGTGTGGACATAAAAATACAGTTTTTCATTCCAGCTCCCATAGAATTCAGTTTCTTAGGAGGAATGCCAATTCATTTTCCATCACAATCAGTAATAACACGATTCCTTTAGGTTCAAATGATTTACTAAAACCAAAAAGAATATAGTAATATACATAGTGATGAAACACACAATAATGAAAAAGAAATTTATAGGATGTCTATGTTAGGACACCTTCATTAATATATGACACCTTAGGTTTGTCCTAGGTTATTCATATCCAAAATATATTTAAATACTTCATAATTGTTCGTGATGAGTTTGTGAATTCCCAAAGCATATCCTGAGGGAGTTTCAAACCAGGTGTGTAACATGAGCCATTTTCTCTCACTAGATTACGCCATGTTAGGCCTGGAACATCTTTTGGAAGTTGTTACCACAAAGTACATGTGTTCCAGATCCCCATCCACTAGTAGTATCTAGAAATATATTTCTAGAAAAATAATCGCTCAATCCTTTAACAAAATTACAGGTCATTTTCCTATACTTTTACTTATCCTCTAGCTCATCCATAGACATACCCTTAGGGTTCTCCATAAGGTGTTCTCATCCAAACTTCCAAAGGTCAACTAAACCTTTTCCATGAAACTAATTATAACGACCATCACTTTTCATTCATTAAAATTACAAATAATTTGTGGAATTATTAACATTACTAAAATATATGAATGAATACCATACTAGTCTAGTGTATTTGGAAACATGGAAAAAAAATATATAAGTGAGATAAATTATCTCCCACTAGGTTTATCTTGACTAAAACCCTTATTATAAAAACCAAACATAATGCATATATTCATAACAGGGGAAGGGAAACATAAAAATGGGTGAGCTCAAATGCTGAGTAAGGGTTAAAAATAACGATAATTAAGAATACTCATGAGTATAAGGGCATGATAACATGATCATAAAAATAAAAGACCATACCCTGCATATCAAATATCATATACATGAATCATGTCATAAATCATGGAAGTTCACAAGACAAGAATCTTAATGAAATAAAGAACATAAGCCATGAAAGAATAACCTATAAATAAAACATGTAATTATTGTAGACACATAAGCATATATAATGGTTTCCATAATAGTCAATTCATTGATTCTGAGATCATATTAGTGAACAAAGACCTTCACTAAATCGGATTCACACACCATTCTAGCCCTCTATTTCTAAACCAAGTTCACACTCATTTCATCCTTGTTTTAATGAAACGAGGTCATTTCTCATTCCATCCCTATAATAATGAACTCATTTAATTTCTCATTCTTGACTTGTTTATCTCATGGGATATAAATATTTAACTAATGCATTGAAGGAACATATAGGTCCCACCCATCTCATAATGAAATCATACACAAATGTGCTACAAGATCATAAATAATCATATCATAAAACCTAAAAATAAAGTAGTCTCATAAAAATGTAGTCATATCATAACCAGTGTAAAAAGTTACTGGTTTCATAATAATTATGTTATAATCATATCCCATGGAAATAAGTAGGTTTCAACAGCATATAACAAATAAAATAGAACAGGGTTTCCTAAAAATAATTCCATAATAACATAATCCATTCAGAGAAAGAATATGAAAAGAAAAATTGAATAATTTCACCAAAAGGGAATGAGTAACACCAAAAAATGTTATCTTCTATGGGACATAATTTTGATATATATTTTAAAATTTTTTTTTGAGTAAAATATATTTTCTACATTGAAAAATGGTTTTTAAAACATAAATCTTATTAAAAACCATTTTAATTGAGCATAGATTTGAAATATTACAATGTAAGAATTGAAAATAAAAGAAATTAAATTCTTTTTTCCTTGAAAAAGGTCTTAAAATATTATTTGGAAACATTTTTGAAAACTTTTTTTAAATAATGGTTTTTGAATTGTATAGAATTTTGGAAAAAGAGAGAGAGGGTCAGATTTTACATGAAAGCATTATCTCAAGTACCAAAGGGTGGAAAAGTGGTACTAATACATAAGGATTTTTTGAATAACTAGATTATAAGAAAAATCATTAGTGTTCTTGAGATATTTCTTATAATATTTCATCAATGGAAGAATAAACATAAACAATCTCGAAAAGCGATGGCATTGTCTCAATAAATTCTTATGACTTGGTAACTTGGGATCGTACTCTACATGTAAGAAATGAAAATAAATTAATAAAAAAATATTATAAAATAAAATAAATTCATGCTATAACATATAAAATAAAAGTATATAGACCTCGAAAGAGAATTTAGGTGCATAACAAAACTTGAGTCTCAAAGAAGGAAAATTGAGACAAAACTACTTTAATGATGTATAATATTTTGAAACATAAAC
This sequence comes from Viscum album, assembly GCA_963277665.1. Classification (NCBI taxonomy): domain Eukaryota; kingdom Viridiplantae; phylum Streptophyta; class Magnoliopsida; order Santalales; family Viscaceae; genus Viscum; species Viscum album. Next base: position 887,496,763 of record OY728128.1, read on the forward strand.
CCCATTAAATAAGATCATAAAATGGATATCTGAAAACCCATAAATTTAATTATAATATAAATATAATGCAATCCTAGGATTTAAATACACCACATAAATGTAAATAGTGAAAAACATTGCATATATATAAGAGAAATAAAAAGTGTTATGAAATCCCCTTACATTGTGTCTTGACTCCCATCGTACTCATTCAAACAACTGGTATAATAAATGTAAATTTATTATAAATTATTTACATAACCATATTATTATATATAGTACCATATATTGATTTATTATGACATTATATTATTTTCTTGTTAATAATCCTATGTCAAGGTTTCACTTTGGGTAATAATCTCTTTATTCGTTGCAAGTTTCTTAATTTTTTATTTATTTGGTCATTATACTTATATAATGATTTTACAATGTAAAAAATGATATAAATATAATTTATATTTATTATATATGTATTATAATAATCTATAGAATATATAATTATGAAATGGAATACACTGTTCTTGTAGATATTAAGTCGTACGTACGCATGAATGCTATTTCCATTTTAATTGTCATATTGAAGGAAAGATGAAGAGTAAAAGACATATATGTATATATTTATATAATATCATTAAAGTATAATTATAATATTATATGTCATATAATTTCACAAAACTCATCATTAATAAATTCCATGTTGTGTGTGAATGAAGCATATCGCTTTGAGGGTTGGTAGTCCACACTTACTCAAAACAAATTATCGTATTAACACCAAATGGAAATTAAAAAAGATATGTGTTGGAAAAAGAAAAAAAAATATTAAAAAAATAATAAATATAATATATGACATATATAATTAGATTTTCCATAATAATTTCCACCATGGGAGGTGGTAAATAAAATTAAACAATCAACGTTTATTGAGAAGTTAGTTCACTATACACATAAACAGGATGTTCGTTATCCATTAGATAGAGGAGTGTGTAAGTGTTGGTTGAAAAATTATAATAAAAATTACTATTATATTAATTATATTGTTTTTTTCATAAAAATATGTAATTAAGATTTTGGAGGGGGTATAGAAGGAAAATTAATTAAAGGAGTTTGAGAGAAGGTGTTACCTGCAAATCAGGTAACTCATTTTGGTTTAGGTCAAAAGTATTCCCTGGAAGAACATATGACAAAAGGGAGGCTTCAAGGAGAAAGGTAAGATTTTTTGGAAGTGTATTGGGCATATCATGGAAGAAAATCAGTGGTTTGAGAGGTGTGAGAATGTGTGTGTGGTGGTGGCCTTTTATAGGAAAGGAAAATGGCTCACTTAGAATTTTTGAAACAACTTAGGTATACAAATGTTCCAACCTAAAAAAAGTCATAAAAAAAATAAATGAATAATGGAAGGTTTATATATCATATATGTACTTAAAATGGTTTTTGAATAAGTGTATAGGTCATTTGGCCCCCTAAAATTAAGTTTCAGTCTCTAATTAAGCTTAATTTGATCTTAGTCGTTGTGATTAATTTTAAACACTTTTACTAATAATTTTGGTCAAAAATAAAAATGATACAATTATACTCCAAATATTATACTAATTAAAATGGTGTATTTTTTTCAAAATTCAATTCACAGAAGTGTAAAAATTAGGATTAATGTTAATTCCGTAGACGAGATGAAATTACAAGTCATTAAAGTATAAAAATGTCCAAATGTTTATTAAGTTTTTATATTAAATTACAAAGGGAAAATAATTATTATGACCTGAATTGTATTAATAGATATATAATTTATTTAATTTTACCATAAAACAAATTTGAAATATAATTTTTCAGTAATAACTATTTATATGAAAAGGATATTTTTAACTTAAAAGCAATATTCTTCACTATTCATCAAAAAATTGTGTTTCTCAGAAAAATACTAAAAATTAACCCTAAGATAATTTTGATATTATTAATTCAAAAATGATATTCATTTTATCAAAATAAATTTCTAAATATGTTTAAAATTAATTTTATTATTTTTCATTGTTGGACATTAAAAGTAGTCCATTCGAGAAAATGATAATTTTTAACATAAAAATGACATTATAAAAAACAATATCTTTCATTATAAATATGTTTTATTTATATAAAAAAAATTATAAACAATATTTTAAATTTATTTATTAATGTTTCCATAACTATGTTTAATGTATAGGTTATAATTATCTAATTTAAATAATTATAACAATTAAATAACGTTTCGTTGAAACATCAATGTTGTGTGTGACAAACACCAAGTTGATGTTCCATGTAACATAAGCCAATTTGATGTTCCTTGTAACATAAATCAATTTCGTGTTACATGTTACGTACTCCAAGTCCATTACAAGTGAATATTTTTTGACTTAGTGCATGGTTTTAAATAAATGGAAATTTAATTTATTCAAAAAAAGGTCCATAAAAACTCGGGGTGTTATTGGAACAAAGTCCATGCTTACATCAACATGTTCAGGGGTCTACATCCCTTTATTTTATCATGCATGTGTCACTATATTCATATTTCATTATTGTGTCCCTAACAAAATGTAAGCTCTTCCATTAGTGTTTTCATCATAAATCCCCCAAGGGGATTCCCAGGATTTGAAACCTAGTCATTTGGATGAAGGACTATGGTGTTTTCCGCTTTGGTGTGAACCAAATTTCACATTGTGAGTGTAATTAGTCTACGGTTTTCCCAAAATTTAATAGTTTTATTGGAAATTCAGTTCTTATTATTTTTATTGGATTTTTGATTCTTGTATTCCTCAAAATGGACAAAAAATAACAGCGGTTCTATGAAGTACATGCACACTTTAGGGAAAATATAATACAAGATCATCAGAGATTTCATGTAATTTTCATGAGCAATTGAGATTTAATAGGAGCTAACAAAACTAAATAAAAAAAATATTTATTCTACCAAACTATATAGAAATTAATCAAAATAAATTGAATAGAATCAAAACATACATAACAAACTAAAACACCCTTAACATAATTGAAGAATACTCACTAAAACCAAATATAAAAAATCATAATAAAACTAAATACTCATTATATCATAAAAACTGAAACAATCCTATCCAATGAAACCATCCCAAAAAACGAATTGGACTAAACCAAACCAAATCGACAAAAATAATATTAAACAGAACTTAACAGTAATTAGTTAATTTAAATAGAATAAAACCAAACTGAATAAAGATTTTTTTATCATTTTTATATTAAAATAATAGAAAATTTATCCTAATGGTAAGAATTTACATGAACATGAACTTACTAATCTATTTCAAACCAATCTGAATCAAAATAAATTAAAAAATATAATCCAACAAGCTAAAAATATAATTATATGAATTTAATGAAAGTGAAAAAATGTAAAATATATCAATTAGAACAAAATGAATTGAAAACTAGTTGAATTAAATCATTATGAAATAAAAAAAATTAAAAAAACCTAATAATATTTAGTAGAATACATGGAAAAAATCATTGATTAGATATTTACAATACCAAAATAGCTGAAACAATATTCTAAAGAATAGAATCAAAGTACTTCTAACTATAAAAATCGAATTCAATTATTATTTAACTAAATGAAAATGATTCAAGTAAAATCAAATTGAATTTAATGGAAGTGAAATAGAAAACACATAAAAAATGAACTAAGGAAGAAAAAATAAAATCTTATTAAATTGAATTGACATAAAAAACCATAAATAACCTATACTGAACGAAAATAAATATATTTGAACTATACTTAACTCATATGGATATTAATGTGTGATGTCATTTTAATAAATTCTTCTTTAAATCAAACGAACTCAACCCTATTTGAATTGATAAAAAATGAATTAACAAGATTAAATCTAAATTAAATATCAAATTTAACCAGAATTAATAAAAAATGTAGTAAAAAAAAATTGAATATACATTAGACAATGTAAAAAATGTCATTGAATTTTAATTTATTTTTTTAGTTTTGATCAATCCAATATTGGATAAAATTAGTTAATTGTTTTTATGAATTTTATATTATTTAATATAGTATTCTTATAGTAATAACTATCATTTTAAGTAAGAAACATTGAGCATAGAATGTCATGTTTCTTGAGAAGAGTTCTTTTTTTGCTCGAGTTGGAGGAAAAAGATTGAAGTGTTGTAAATAAGAAAATATAATAAATGATTTTCTATTATTGTTACCTCAATATTTTCTACCTATTTCATAATTACATATATTATTTATATTTTAAATAGTGTGTTATAGAGGACTTAAATGGGTAATAAGAGGAAAACTTCTGGCCAAATAAAAATTTGAAATAGGTATTAGGTGAACAGAACATATTGAGAGTTTTATGTTGACTCAGGAGGAGCATCATCCCCACTTGGAATTAGACCATATTAAGTTCCTTCAAAATTTCAAGCAGCAATGTGAAATAAAATTCCCTTATATATATATTTAAGGAAAAAATAGTTATACAGGAGTGTGAAAGTGGTAAAATGGTCACTAAACAGTTCTTGAAAGCTATGGTAGATTTATTTCAATGAATTTATTCATATTCTTCATTAGTTTTTGATATATGTATATCAAAAATTTTGTCTTTATATGATGCATAGGGAGATGAAAATGATGGTCCTATTAGTGTTTGATGTGATTAATCATCTTGTAATGATGGTGATACTGGTGAGGATGTTTATGATCTGAGTGATGATCATGATGACAGTTGCAATGATGAGGGAGATATTTATCCTTTTAATTTTTTTGTTGATAATAATGAGAAAATTGAGTGGATGGTGTTTAATGAATAAAATGGATTTTGTGGATTATATATCTTAGTTATTATATTGTGAATGGTATGAAAAAAATTCATAAAATTATCAATTGGTTATGTGATAAATATATAACATGTGGGAGGTATAGAATATGTAATGTTATTGGTATTTTTTATAGGTTTTTGTATTAAATATGGAGAGCTATTGGGTGGGTTTGTGGTGCTATCTGGGGAGAATCCCATATTCGAACGGTAACATTTTACACATAAACATTCTTATAAAAAATTACTCATAGTATGTACTAATGGTATCAATGAAAACCATTAGTATAGAAACATACCAATGTAAAATAAAAAAAATGGTCTATAAAACCAATTTTATATCTTATACCAATAGTTATATGGCCTATACCAATAGGGTTAAACCCTTGGTATATGGTATTTTTACTGTAGTATAGAGCCAAAAAATTTAGTTTACTAGTAGAATTTTATGTACTAACCATGGTGGAAAATACTACACTATCCAAGTCATCCATTATTTAGGGAAGTAATTTCAAGAATAAATATAATAAATTGATCAACGTGCATGATGGAACCCCCACCATAGAGTTTAGAGACATCACTATCCACTTTAACATTTTTAACTCATTGAGTTACTCTTAATTGGATCATTCACTTATTAAATCTTATTATATTAAATAATCTAGAATTAGTGAATATCTAGTAATGGTTCATGAAATATTATATTTATGGAAAAAATTAATAACTTAAAACACTACAAAAAATGTGGTTTTCTAAAATTATGGAAAATATGTTTCAAGATTATAGGAAGAGGTAAAACATGAATTCCTTGAAAATTTTTATTTTTTTATTTAATAATTAGGTAGATTATTTTTCAAATTATATGTAGTAAATAAAAGATATGTGTGTGAGATACGCAAATATGATTTAATCTTTAGATCCCCCCACCCCCCAATTATTGATTTAAAATAATTACCCGCTGATCTAAAATATTTATTCCTTATAAAAGGAAGACAACTAAGAGTAAAAATTGATAATTACCTATCCCCAAACCAATAAATAAAAATGAATGATCATTTAAGGGAAAATTTGGAAAAAATAAGATGTATTTTAAGAGATACCCCATACCTAAAAAAATTGAATTAAATTATACTTGAACAATATTTCAATCCTATTAGGCAGCCTGATAAAAGGATCAACGAAACCATGATAGATTTTTGAATAAGGTTATAGATATGTTATTAAAAATTTATTTTATAAACCCGATGTTATAATAATTAGTGGTCATCCAATTTCACATTTTCCCCAAAAAACTGGATTAACCATAGTGAAGAATTATAAAAATTAGTTGTTACCTACTAGACTTCGGAATAGTTTGAGAGTCTGTATAGACTATATGAAGTTGAATTAGGTCACTACAAAATATAATTTTCCCATTAGATTTATTGACCACATGTTGGGAATATTGGAAGTTATAACTAAATAATATTTTTTAGATATATTATTTATAACCATTACACATATGGATTAGTAGAAAAAAAACATTTACATGTCCCTTTAATAAATTTTCATTTAAATAGATTCCACATGAATTGTGTAATTCCATAATTACTTTTTATATATATATTCAAAGTATCTTTTCAGATCACAATGATCAATACCATCAGTTATTTTGAAATTAGTTAACCATTTTTAGTAATTATTTTTACAAATTCATGAACCATTTGGATAATGTTTCGAAAACACTAATGGAAGAAAACCTTGTTCATAATTATGAAAAGTTTCATTTATGGTTGAAAGAGTAATATCAATTGATCATTTCATATTAAAAAATGGAATTAATGTGAATAAATCTATGATGGAAGAAAATATTTACTTACCTTATCTATCTTGTATCAAACATATTAGATTCTTTTTATGACATCCATTTTTTTCAGATGGTTCATTAAGGCTTTTAGTAAGATAATTTTCTCTTTCCCTTTACATGTTAATTTTAAAAGAATATGACCTTGATTTTAATTTTGATTACATTTAATATTTTAATTACTTAATTTAAATATTAATCACACCACCAGTGACACAATATCCAAATTGGGGACAACCCTTTAAGGCATCGTGTGATGATTCTAGACATATTGTAGGGAAATTCATATCCTAAATAATTAATGGAAGAACACAATTAATTTCTTATGCTTCATGAGAATTGGATGATGTCCATCTTCACTACACCAAAACTAAAAATTATTTGTTACAAATTTTATTTTGTTGGGATAAATTTAAATTATATATATTTATAAATAAGTTTCTATTTTATTTTATGATCATGAAACCATTAGATATTTTATTAAGAAGGAAGAATATAATACTATTATACTGAGGTGAGAATATTTTACTTAAATATTTTAGTATAGACATCAAAGAAAAGAATGGATTTTTGTACCATGTGTCCAATCACTTGAGTAGGCTTCCCACTATATAATAAGTTGAGATTCCGAACTGGTAACTAGTGAATAACCTTATTCCTAGAGATAATATTCATTTAGTTGAATGAGAAGTTCATTATTATACTATTCTATTAATCCATTTAGTAAATTGTTAGGTCCCTACTCACTTGGATCCCCAATAAATTCAAATATATAAATCTGAAGGAAAAGTTTTCATTTGGGGTCTTTATCTATGTAAAATCTATAATTATTCAGGGATAATAATATTTTTATCAGAGAGTGAAATTCATTCTATTTTTCAATTTTGAATACTCTATCTTGTGGAACCAATATTGAACCCAAAAGTACTACTAGTATTGTTTTGTAATTATGAATTTACTTTTCCACATTTTTTATTAATTTACATGGATTTTGTAAAAAATGTGAGTAACAGAAATTCACTAGAAAAAATTTGGGAGATAATAAATTCCCCAAAAACTGATAATATTTTGATAAATTCTTGATTTATGTTGAAAATATTTCGTGGGGCTTATTACAATTCAATTTAGTAAATATTATACTTTTCTAGAATCTGATTGTGTTTCAACATTAGTGGAATTCATGGACACCAAATCTGATGCTTCTATTGTTGTGTATACATTAGTAAGAGTTAATATTTTTTGTCTGTTCGGAGTTCCAAGTAACATCTTTAGTGAACGAGGAACTCATATTTTCAGTAAGAGTATTTATTATTTGTTGATCATTTATGAAGTACATCATAATACACCCACACCCTCTATTCCATAGAAAAATGTGCAAGATGTTTTTTTTATAGATATGTCAAATTAATTTTAGAGAAAACTGTTAAAACAAGCCAAAAATAATGGATCCAAAGGATGGAAGTCATCTTATTGGATAATAATATTTCATTAAAAATCCCAACAGAATGTGTTCATATTGATTGATTTATGGAAAAATATTTCACTTACTCATGGAGCTGGAAAAAAATAATATTGGTTTTTGAGAGAATAAAACTTAGATTTGGGAAAATATTGAAAATTGAGAGTATTATTGCTATAAATGTCTGAGGAAATTATATGATAATATTTTAAAACTTCTAGAATTTTCTAAAAAAGGATTAGAGTGCATCAGGAAAGGATCATTCTGAAAAAAAAATTCATCCAAAGGACACAATACTGTTATATTACTAATGAATTAAGTTAATGTTACACAAACACAGTTCTATATGGGAAGGTCCATTTATAGTTACAATTGTATATAAATTTGGTTATATGTAAAAAAATAAATAAATAAACAAGTTCCCATTCACAATTAGTTGGTACATGATGAATAAATTACTTGGAATCTTCTTCCATGAACTAGTGGAGGAGATCAAAATACTATAACCTTTTTTTATCAATGTGAAACATTATTTTATACCTCTCTTTATCACTTTTTTGATTTATGTGAATCTATTTAAAGTCATATAAATATAATTAATCTATTATAATTAATTGATTAACATTCGTGATTTAGTTATAATGGAGGGGACCTTTGACGTTTATGGATTTAAATTTCTTACATTTTAAATTCTATGTTTTTCAATTTTTTATGTATTTATTTTTCATTTTTGTATGTTTTTAAACCTTTTGTGTGAAATTTGAATTACCATGAAAATTTTGATTATATTTCAATATTAAGGAACTTATTTTATATATTTAATCACTTTAAAATAATGATTAAATAAAGTTGTATTAAAATTCTATTTTATTAAAATTCATAAAAAGACTATATATATTTTTAATCTCATTCCATGACATAATATCTTACATTTTTAATCACACACATGAGAGGCTTCTGAACCTATTTTGACATATTCTTACAAAAACCTTCTCTTGAGATAAGAAATTCATTCTTGAATAGTTATAACTTGTTGAATAATCTAGTGAAAAACTCAGATCAATTAAAACATGTTACATATATGAATAAGAATTTTTTTTATTTTTAAATCCCATTTTACAATGAACTAATATTACAGACTACCTTTATATTTAAACAATACAAAACATGGATGAACTTGTCAGGTTGAAATATTATAATCCAAAATCCATATAAAACATTTTATAAAAGATAATATATTATTTAGGTTCAATTCAAATGTGGTGGGAAGCATGAAAGTGAGTTAAAAAAAGATATTTTGCAGAATATTCTTATGTTAAAGTGAGATGTGATACAAATTTTTAGTTTAGTATATATGAATAATATTATAATGGTAAGGATGTTAATATATATATGATATCATTAAAAGATAGAAATGAAAGCCTACCATAGTTTACAAATAAAAACTACCTCTATTTTACTCAAATATTTGATTTTGTATATTTTTTTGATATATATTCATGTTAAAACAATACCATAGGGGTTATATAAGGAATATATATATCATTTTTATTAAATTTATGAATGTTTTACGGTCTATAGTTTAAATGATATTTGGGTGGAAAAATAACGTTTTTTAGAAACTGAAATATATTATACAATTTTATGTACTAGTATTTTCTTTTAGGATATTTTTTGAAAGTAGCAAGTAATTTGTTAGAGGAAAAATATTGGATGAAAATATAATGGAGGTTAATATAACTTAATCATGGGAAAGGTTGATCACACATCATATAAAATATCCATTTCCTTCTGTAACGTTAATAAAAGAGAATATGAAAAAAATTGAAACATGCAGAAGGAAATGGAGAGAAGAAATATTGTTACAATAGAAATGAAAAGATTCATAACCCATATAATAAAACATGATTTGGAAAGAATAGTTCCAATTGAAGAGGAAGAGAGGGAGGAATCATTTCTATAAGGAAACTAAAAATCATGAATTATGCTTTGACATAAATAAAAAAACTATAAACCTACCTTAGAATTTTCTCAATAGATACCACCAACCCCATGTCATAGAACAACACTTAAAATCCCTCAATAAAGAAAAAAAATGCATAAATTATTTGGTGGATATAATGATATTCTGAAAGACTATGGTGATTCTTTTGTGATATTTTAATGACAATAACATTGATTTAATTCAATATTGAAGTTTTGTGTTAAACATTTTTGGGAAGGTAGGTGTAAGTGTGTATTAGTGGATAAAATAGATGATATTAGTTAAATATACTTAAAAAGTATAATAAAATGAATAAAATTATGGAGGAATGATAATTTTGAGATTGATGGTGTTGTAAAAGGTAACTGAAAATGGATAATGTTTTGATTTTGATTGGTTAATATTATAGAAGTTAACTTTTCCATGAGTCCAAGAAAAAAATGTGGGTAAATTAACATAATATATAAATTAATGATTTTTTGATATTAAATTCACTTTATTCATATATTTTTATTTTTTCACTGATTTCTAATGAGTTTAAAAATTAATGTGTCAAATTATTTGATTGTGGGAATATTATTTTAAATAGAATAATTATAAATTTATTTTACATAGTTAAATTTTGGAGTAATGTGAATGGATTGCTACTAATTATCCTTGGTCTTTATAATGTGAAGGAGATGAACCATGGAGCGTGACATTAGATATCACAATTGATAAGACTATTTTCAAAGGAAGTCATTATTCTTTCAAGATTTTTGAGGATTCTCCATAATAAAAATATCTCAATGAAATGGAAAAGGAATAAATGTACAATAATTTATTCAGGCCACATAAGTATCATCCACCACTCTTCCACTCCACATACAAATTACCTAGCGACTATAATAATGATTCTTAGTGTGGAATAAACATGGTATTCACTTATGTAGGAATAATCCATTTCTCTATATATGTATTATCTTGGTCTCTATAAACACAATCTAATCGCTCTATATATTAGTAAAATTTCATAATTTTTATTGTAAGAATCAAATACGCCACCCAAAGCATTATTCATATCCTTTTTAATCATGACTATAGCCTATGTACACATCATTAACTTTTTGAAATATATTGAAAGATGATATACCAAAGGAAATTCATGGATATCATCTGAACATAATTCCATTTTTTAGGATATGACATTAGTATTCATTCAACCAATCAATGGCATCTAACTAGATTATAATATACATTATATTTTAATAGATAATAAAAATAGGAAGAAAAATATTCTAAAAAAATATTGGTTCATGAAATGAAATGAAATATGAATAAAAAATTAAATTTATAAATATTCCAAATAAAAGATCTATGGGGGCTTTAAATATCCAAAATATAGGGGGACCATGAAACTACTGACGTATGATTAGTCCAAAATACGAATGATGTGATAGATTAGTTCAATGGTTTTCCTCTTTTACATATACCTTTACTTTCATTATAATTTTTTGTTTTATGCAATTAATTATTGACTTATTATCCCACCTTCTTCTTTATAACCCTTTTAATTGAAGGACAAATTTTGAGTGATCAAATAATGGATGGAGATCTATTCTAATTCCTATGTCCTATAATTAATGAATAAAACTCTCTTTTACTGATCGATATGTGTTTTTAGTGAATTATTAATAATTTTAATATAATTGTGTTTAAGGATTTCAAAGTTTTTACTTTTCATTTCTTATGTTTATAATTTTTAATCTCCCTCTTCCTAGTGTAGATTGTCTAGGAAGGAACAAGTTGTATAGGTAGGTGAGTTTTTATAAATAGTTGGAACATGTGTAAAGGATGTGAATTACATTTAAATTTTCTAGGAAAATAAAAAAATGATTGGATATTTCCTTTTTAGTTTTGGAGGGATTTACTATTTTGGTATCGATGAAACTTTTAACTCACAAGAAATGGGAGATGAAAAAGCAGTAATCATTATTAGATAAGTCTCTAACATAAAATTCAAACCCAGGTGTTTGATATACAAAATAGAGAATCATTTATTTATCAATTAATAAAAATTGATTTATTTTTCTAAAGGAAATGATTGAATTTACTAAATAATACAAACCTGAACCCATCACTTTCATTATCTACTAAATTTCATCTTGGTGCTATCCATTTCTTTTAAATATTTGAAAGAACTGAAACAACCCCGTTATGTTAGGTGAAAATAATATTTGAGCACTCATCTATAGAGGAAACCCCAGGGTTACCACTAATAACTTTTCTTGCATAGGAAATTATTAATTTGGAAAACACTCGATAGTGAACCTAACCTAGGAGTTACATAACCTTAAGTATGCCACCACATACACTAGAAATTTCTGATGCATTAAGAAGAATTGATGTATATGCTTTTTGAATGATATTTTTAGGTATGTATTGTGTAAAAATTTAATTAATTCCAATTAGATGTTATTTAAAGGTCCAATAGATCATTTTGGTGTTTCTAGAAACATTTTAGGTTTATATAGGAAAATTAAAACTTTGGAAACATTTTGGAGTAAAAAGTAAAAAATTAGCACCCTATACATCCAGAGTTGTAACATCCCTGGCCTGGAAGGCACTAAAAAGGTGCCCTTAACTCGGTTTCTACATGACCTCAAATGAACATCCCCATATTCCAGAGGCTGCTGAGTAGTAGAGAGGGTCTAATAGGATATGTGGGGAGACTATACCCTATCTTACATAGTAAGCCACATCAGAAAATAGTTTAAGTAATAGAAACAATAAAGAAAAATCAATAACATATATAAATTACCAATTCCCAAACTGGGTACAACCATTCACAATAGTCAATGTGTCATTATATGCTATAGTGTTAAATGAAAAAAACCCTAAAAGAAGGAAAAAAATAGAACCCCCAAAATGATCCAGACTCCTGGTCTAGAACCTCGTCCATACATGTCCCATGTGTAACTCAAATCCATAGCATAGGGCCCTTTCCCATGTCCTAACCTAGAAGCATGAAATCTGACGGATACCCAAAGACGACTGGGGTAGGGTGTGAGTAATAACTCTGTTGGCCATCACCAATAATGTCTACAAGATATTCGGTCAAAATATAGGGCATAATAATGGTAAACATAACAAGAAAGTAAAATAGGTCAAAAGCCATTTTTATTTTTGTTCCTTTAAATTAACCTACCAAAATTCCCATGTTCATTTCTAAGACATTTCATTTATCATTTCACCCCTTTCATGTGTTCAATGGATTAGGCATGATCAACCTTCTTAAACATGTGGGAATTAAATAATTACTATCTCACAAGGCATTATATCACAACAATTCCCAATACCCCCACCTCAAAGCCTTAGTCTAGGTGGAATGGAACCTTTTGGGGAATAGAACTCCATAACCTTACCTAACCCATGAATTTGGGGGTGGATCTAGAACCTCATTCTAACTTGACCCGTGGATGTGGAGCCTCAAGTCTATACCCCACTCTTCTAACCCATGTGCACATGCTTATTTATCATTCACCACAATCAACCATATCATTACAATCATTGAAAATATCAATTACAACATCACTACAATATAAATAAAGAGGGAATTAACATTTTTCCTCAATAGATTAACACATTCATCATTTATATTATCTAACCCTTTATCCCCATTTCCCATTTCCCGTGCCTATCTCACTAAACATATTCAAGTATATAGATAATCCCCTAGTATTTTCCCATTAATTCATTTAACAATTTTTTTCATGCCAACCAAACAACTTATTAGGCCATTATATAACCTATGTTTATTACTAAAACTCCAATTGCACATCATTTAAGAATATTAACATATTTATCATGGGATCTATGTTCTTGCACAACGACCATACACTTACTTAGCTAAACACTAGGTTATAGGAATATCGGCACACCCCATGGTTGTCCCTAATCTCATTTTTTCATCCTACATGAATCTTGTAGGGATTATGATGAGTTCAATTATCAATTTAGACACCCACTACATGAAAATAAATCAAAGGGAACTAGGAACATAATAACGAAAAATTAGGAACATAACCCTACGTGCACAAATACACCTAAAACCCAAGGGATACAACTTATAGACCACCTACCTTAAATCTGTTGGCGAAAAAACGATAAATCAAGGCCTTATATATCAATGCAACTCACCCTTGAAGCCTCAAAATAAATCTCACCAAAAAAGAGGGGTTTGAGTGCTTCTGATAGAGATATAAGATTAATGGGAACCCTAAACCAAAAATATGGGAAAGAGGGAGATTAGCCTTACCTGGATCTTCAATCTATAACCAAAGACACTCCAAAAGACCTTAAGATGAGGGAGATATATCCTTGGATGCACTTGAAAGCATTGGTTCCTTCCTAGGGTTTCAAGATGGGAGGAAGAGGAAAATATCGAGTGGGACATAAAAACACCATAATTACATTTTTGTAATTTTTTAGAAGTTTGTGGGCTTCATGGTTTACCCGCACAGTTTTCCAAACCATTCGTAAACCATGAAGATGCCACTATCTGAAAATCCAACTTCCGCATGGTTTACTTGGGTTGTCCGCACAGTTAGGTCTAACCGTGCATAGACTATGCAAAATGCCTAGAAAACTCACTTTTCTCTTTTTTTATGTCCCAAACCCCTGGAACACCCCAATGCCTTATTAAAGATGTGGGAAAACACTTAATTGACCAAAAGGAAGGACTTAAACTGAAAAATGAGCTAAAACCTACCTTAAAAGAGATCCAGGATCTTACAAAATCTCCAATTTATAATGGCTCGTCCCCAATCCACTCTTCCTTAGAATTATTGAGTTCCCAAAGAAAATATATCAGACCATTGGGCCCACATGTCATATTCATGCTACCAAGTTTCCTTCAGATCATTTCCCTACTGCCATAGTAAATGATCTAAGGGACTGGCCTTACCTTTCAAAACATTTTAACTATGATCCACAATATGAACTGGGTGCTTCAAGAAGGACTCACCATCCTCAAGATCAACATACCTAGGGTTATAACTTGGGATGAATCTGGGTGATATTGTTAGTGTCGTGAAACATGGAAAAAATCATGCATCCCACTATACCACTGTGGAATAGACAATCAATGTTCCATGTTTACAAACCTCTCCAAAATCTCAAATAGACCCACATATCTAGGTTCCATCTTTACCGGCTTCCGAATTTGATGGTGACCCAACCATTGAAACACCCTAAGAAACAACTATCACCCACCAAGAACTCAATAGATCTAAAATGCCGATCTGCCTAAGGATCATGCCTACTCTGAGCTATTTTTGTATGATTTTGAATCAAACTAACATTATTTGATGTCTCCTGCACAATACTCATTCATAACAGCTCAGACTCCCTATCCTTTAACCAACACAACATAGATCTACATAGTCTCCATAAAGTTCCTCAAAAGGATACTACTAAACTGTGGCCTAAAATATTTTGTTTTAAGAAAACTCAACAGGTGATAAGTGTTTTTCTCATGAACCACTTGAATCCAAAACACATGCTCTCAACATGTATTCTAAAACCTGAGTTATACGTTCTGACATCCTGTTAGTCTATGGGTGGTAAGTCGTACTTAAAAAAACATGGGTACTGAGTGCCTTCTATAGTCCCTTTAAGAAGCATAAGGTGAAACGTGGGTCATGATACAGAACTATGGTTCTCTACACACCATGAAACCATACTAGTTCTAGAATAAACAATTCCCCCAACTGGTTGATTATATAGGTCTCCTAGATTGGTATAAAATGAGCTACCTTTGTGAGCCGATCTACCACAACCCAAATTGTACCATTCATTTGAGGTGTCCTCGATGACCCACTATCAAGTCCATCATGATCTCATTCCATTTCCACACTTTAATAGGAAATGACTGAAACAACACACTTGGACACTGATGTTTAGCCTTCACCTACTGACAAGTAAGTCATTGTTCCATAAAAATCACAACTTCTTTCTTCATTACCGGCCACCAAAACTGCCTATGAAGATCATTGTACATCTCGGTAAATCTTGAATGCACATCCCACTTTGACATGTGAAACCCTCATATCAACTCCTCCTATAAATGTACCTGAACCACAATATAACCATGAACATAAGAAACTCCATCAACACTGAAATCCCAACCAAAAGGTGACTCCCCACCTTTAAGACATTACTTCAAAGCCAAACACTCCGGGTCTACCAGAAGACTCTCTTAAACTCTTCTCAAAAGTGCTGACTCAACAGATATAGATGCAAGGGTCATTTTCCCATGCCCATATTGTACCTCCAAAATAATATTAGTATAAAAGGCCATTATCATCCACTTTGAACTGGATTCCAAAACTACCTGATTCTGTGTTTTCTGGATCGAAGCATCAACGACAATGTTTTCATTACATGGTGTGCACACAAACTAAAAATCAAAAGACTACAAGTACTCGACACACCGTCACTATTAGATGTAGATTAGGATTTAGAGTTCTTGGTTAATCATGTCCAGGGAAGGTCTAGCGTTCCTTGGGATCTTGCTTATATCATCAAGCAGTGTGCCTTCGAGACCAATCAAGGACTATGCATAAAACATAGTTGGAGGGAAAGAAATTTTGTTGTGGATGTTCTTGCGAAGATCCAAAGTCCTAGGAACGAGGTTGTTATGTATAGAAGCTTGGGCTCTCTTCTGCTCAAGTGTAGGCCCTTTGTGTTGAAGGACGCATTAGGGTTACACTACTTTAGGCCCCCCTGAATTCCTCGGCTGGCTATGTTTCTTGTTGTTTCCTCTTATTTATTATAATAAAAAAACATTCATGCACTGTCACTGTCAATGATTTTAATCCCACTGAGAGAATATTTATTTTAGACTTCTATGGTTAGTAAACACAATAAAGGGTTCTCCCAACATGTAATACCTCCATCACTTTAAGAAATGAACCACAGCGGTTAGCTCTAATTCATGAGTAGGATAATTTTTTTCATTTGTCCCCAATTGTCTCGACCCATAAGATACAACCCAATCTTCCTACATCAACACTTCCCTATGTCCACCACCAGACGCATAACAGAAAAAGGTGTACCTTTTACCTGATTTGGGTAAGATCAAAATTGGTGCTGTGTTCAGATGCTTTTTTGGCTCCCGAAATGCATTCTCACAAGCCTTTGACCAATCAAACATAACCCCCTATTTTGGTTAGTCCTGTGAGCGCCACTTCCAAACAAGATAAATATATAATAAACCTTTGGTAATAACCGGCCAAGCCCAGAAACCTACGAACATCAGAGATATTCTTGGGCTACTTCTAAGACACCATGACCTGCACATTTTATGGATCCACTAACACACATAACTTAGAGAAATAATGTGTCCCATAATGTACACCTTATCAATCCAAAACTGATATTTTTATTGATTTTCTTAAATCCTATGGTTTCATAGTGTAATAATGATGATTTCTAGATGTTTGGAATGATCATCATGAGTTTCAGAGTACACCAAGATGGAATCAATGAAGACAACTACAAACTAATCTAGAT
Source organism: Viscum album (assembly GCA_963277665.1). NCBI lineage: Eukaryota > Viridiplantae > Streptophyta > Magnoliopsida > Santalales > Viscaceae > Viscum > Viscum album. The sequence goes on from OY728128.1 coordinate 887,514,414, forward strand.
ACGGCTGAAATATCCAATTAATCCGGGCCATGAACACCACTGGTGCGTTGGACAACCTAAATAGTATCAACAGAAATTCATACAACTCATACTTGCTTTGGAAAGCTATCTGAGGTATGTCAAAATGTCTCACCCTCAACTGATTGAATATTGAAATCAAATCAGTATTAGAAAACACATAGTAACATACGAACTGATCAAAGAACTCGTTGATTCTAGGAAGAGTGTATCGGTTCTTATCCATCATCTAGTTCAAAATACTATAATTGACACATTTCTTTAGTGATCCATCAGCCTTCTTAGAAAATAGAACATGACATCCCCAAGGTGATGTACTAGGATGTATAAACCCCTTATGCTCCAATTCCTCTAACTGGACCTTCAGTTCTTGGAGCTCTACCGATGACATTCGATAGGGTGGAATGGAAACTGGCTCTGCTCCTGGAAAATATTTAATCGTATACTCAACATCTCTCTTGGGTGGTAACCCCAAGAAGTCATCATGAAACACATCATGAATCTAGTCCACAATAAGAGTGAATACTATATGTCCTTTCTCCCCATAATCTAACATAAGACATGAAACTTGGGATGTTTGTTCCCCCAACTACTGGCATAGTGGCCCTGTACGGAATACTCGAGTATCCCACTCACCACAAAAGACATAAATTCTTCCATCAAGAGATGTGAACATTACCCGATGTTAGAAATAGTTGATATGAGCTTGATATAACACTAACCAGTCCATACCCAAGATCAGTGAAAAAACACAAATTTCTAGGACAAAAAAATACCCCATAAAACGATATCCACCATCCTCCAGAGCACAACCCATAAACTACCTGATGTCCTCAACTCGTACACCTAGCAGAGAATCAAGTGACATTACCCAACATGAAGTCTCCATGGTTAAGACCAACACAACTGTGAATTGAGTAGAAATAATGGAATGCTTCACACCAGTATCAAATAAAGCACTAGAAAGCATGGAATCTATAATAATCTTACCTCGAACAATAGATGGTCATGCCTCACCACCATGAGGTGTATCCTGAACTACATGGAGATGACCCGCCCCTTTACCATGTGCTCCAGCCCAATTACCCTGCACTAAACTGCTCTGTTGGTGAGGATGATCTCTCCCCACAGTTCTACATCCACTGCCTCTTCCAGTACAACATGGGGAGTTCAAACAGCCTACCTGATATGGGGTAACTGACCCCCTCCCCACACTCATAATCGTCCTCCACCCTCCATCATTCCATGATTGTCGTGGGTTCCTGTAGAACCTTTTCACATGGCCTAACCTGGTGAATGGCCAGCACTCGACCAGTGGGTGGGGAAAATTTTCACATTGGTGCCATGTCCTATCACAATGATAACAGAAGACCTAGTTAACACCCTGAGAAGCTGACTCTATGTTTGACTACTATGTGCACTTCTACCCTACTGAAAGATTCCAAAGTGGTGCTTCCTACTATCAGAAGCTGCACCACTTGCTCTCCCAGTTAGTGCCACACGTTCACTACCTGAATCTCCCTTCAGGTTCCCCTCTTAGATAAGGGCATAATCCAACACTTATGAAAAACTGTTAAGAGGAAAGATATTCACCTGAGATCTGATCTCATGTCTCTGCCCGCCCTAGAATCATTTCTCTACGGCAGCCTCATCTCCTGTCAATGATGGAACAAAATGTCTCTCATCTGTGAAATGAATGGTATAGTCCATTACCGACATTTCCCCTTGAGTTATCCTCATAAAATCCATGTCTTTCTCCCTCCTAAAGGGTTTTTGGGTTGAAGTGTTCAAGGAACTTCTCCTGAAAATCCTTTCACATCATTCCTTCATCTTTCTCCATTTGGACCGTGATGTCCCACCAATGTTTTTCCAGACACATGAGTATATAGGCTGAAAAATTGACTCGCTTCTCAATATGTGTTTCTATATGGTCCATAATAGTTTGGATGGACTCTATCCAAATATCTGCTACCTCTGTCCCACCCTCTTCTATAAAAGTTGGAGGGTGTTGCAACTGAAATTCTCTGGCCAACTCAAACATACTCGGCGCAACCCTCCATGGGCCTCATTCTATCAATGGCATAAAATGAGAAAAGTTATCGTAGAGCTATTGTTACTTATCTTCTTGGATCCTTTAATTCTCTTAATCAACTACTGGAGGAGGGTTTTAGGTAACATCCTTATGTCTCACAACCAGCACATGTCTTTGAGGTGGCATTTCTCTAAAATGTCAAACAAGAGATTTAGAATGCATCCATAGTTTTTTTATGAGAAGGAAATAGTTATAAATAGTCTCATAACATGTGACAACCCAACTAGTTCACATACAATACCCAAAGATCCCACATTCAATCAGATCACTACCATTCACCATCTATCCTAAGGGAATGGATAACAAAGGTATCTAATTCACACGATTACGATCCTTATCTTTTACACAATTAAAAAATGTTTCCATTTCCTAGTTTACTCTACAACATGTTTATCCACCTTTTCTTCCTTGTTAAGCACAATTTTCTAATTACTACTTTGACATTTTCATTTACCTTTTACCCATTCATACCATCTTATCAGGCACAATTTTCTTTACTTTTAATAGAACAAACACATCCTAACTTTTATATCCCACACACCCATCCCATCTGTGTGCCTATCAAGATGAATTTCACTTACCTAGATAGGTGCCTGGAATTATTCATGAATGCACAACATCATAACATTCCATCCAAGGGGGAAATATCACAAAACTTTCAAATCACACAATAAGTGCATCACCCAATAGTGAGATAACATCAAATATAACAACACACAATAAGAGAAATAATCCCCTCTTAGGGTGACTTGGGTTTTCCCCCATACATGGGTTAGCTACTCCCAATACCGAGCTCATTACAAAGACCTGAAACTTTTGAAACATCATGTATTCCATCCCAAAATAGTAAGGAAGAGAAAAGAACTCATCTGATACAACTTTGGAATGTCCCGAACCTGGAAGCCACTAAATCGGTGCCCCCAAGCCGGGTCGCCACATGACCTCAAGTGCACATCCTCGAACACCAGATTTTTACAACAAGAAGCAAGGGTCTAATAGAATATGTGGGGAGACTATACCCTCTATACTAGAGTAACAAACAAGGGAAACTAGTTTAATTAACTGAAAAAATAGATAACAATCACCAACATGCGTAAATGACCAATTCACAAACTGGGTAAAACCATATAAAACAATAAATATGGCATGATATGCTCTAGTTTCAAGTGAAAAAAACCCCAACAGAAGAAAAAATATAAGAATATTTAAAATTTTCCATAATCCATTTCTAAAACCTCTCACATATATTTCCAATGTCAAACTCAACTCCCTAGTATGGGGGAATTTCCCTTGTCCAGACCTCAGGGCATGAAATCTACCCCGGTACCCAATGACGTCCCGAGAAGGGGGTGAAAATAACTCTATAGGCCACCACCAATGGTGTATACAAGATATTTGGTCAACATATAGAGTATGAAAATGGTAAAGAAAATCTAGTAAGGAAAACCATTCAAAAATACATATTTATTTATGTTCCATTAAATTAACCAACCAAGAATCCTGTGTTCATTTCCAAGACAATTAATTTATCATTTCACCCTTTTCATGTGTTCAATGGATTAGGAATGATCAACATTCTCAACATTTGGGAATTAAACAAGTCTGATCTCACCAGGAATCATATCAAAATAATTCCCAATACCCTAACATCAAATCCTTAGTCTTGGTGGAGTGAAACTGTTAGGGGAATATTACTCCATCCCCTTCCATAACCTGTGCATTTGAGGGTGGATCTAAAACCTCGTTCCAACTCAAATCGTGGGAATAGAGCCTCAAGTCTATACCCCACTATACCAAGCTATGTTCACATGCTTATTTATCATTCACCACAATCAACCACATCACAACAAGCATAGACAATATCATTTACAACAACACAAAAATATCAATAAATAGGAAGTTAATATTTTTCTTCAATCCATTAACACATTCATCATTTATATTACTTAAACCTTTAGACCCATTTCCCATTTCCCATGCTTATCTCACTAATCATATTTAAGTATAAATATAGTCCCCTAGAATTTTCCCATTAATCCATTTAACCCTTTTCATTCCAAAAAAACACCAATTAGGCCATTACTCAACTTAAGTGAATTATTGAAACTTCAATTGCACATACTTCAAGAATATTAATATTTTCATCATGGGCTTTATTTTCATGAAAAATGGCCTTAAACTTAGAAAAACTATAAGTCAGGGGAATATCAACACACCCCATGGGTGCCCCTAATCTCATTTTCCCATCCTGTGTGAATCCCATGTGAATCATAAAGAGTTCAATGAACCATTTTGACAATAACTATATCCAAACATATCAAAGGGAACCAAGAACCCAATAATGGAAAACTAAGAACATAACCCAACATGAAAAAATCCACTTGAAACTAATGGGAAACAAATTATAGACCACATAACTTAAATCTATTAGCGAACACACCATTAATCAAGGCCTTAGATCTCAATTCAACACACCCTTAAATCCTCAACCTAAATCTCACCAAAAAGAGGGGTTTGAGTGCTTTAGATGGAGATATAATAATAATGGGAACCCTAAAGAAAAAATAGAAGAAAGAGGGAGATGATCCTTAAACGGATCATTAATACACACCCAACAACACTCTAAAAGACCGTAAGATGTGGGAGATAAATCCTTGGAAGCTCTTGGGATCTTTGGTTCGTTCCTAGGGTTGCAAGAAGGAATGAGGAGAAAATCCCAAGTATAACATAAAAACCCTATAATGAATTTTTTTAATTTTTTAAATGTTTCAGGGCTACATGGTTTACCCACAAGGTTTATCAAATCGTGCACAAACCATACAGATTCCACTATCCGAAAATCCTCTTTTTTTGTATGGCTAACATGGGTTGTCGGTAGAGTTAGGTCTAACCATGAGCAGACCACATGGCTTGCCCAGAAAACTCTTTTCCCCCTTTTTTCATTTTCTAAACCCCTGGAACACCTCTGAGCCTTCTTAAGGAATTGAGAAAACACTTAATTGACCAAAAGGAAGAACTTAAACTGAAACATGAGAAAAAACATACCTTAACAGAGATCCATGATCTTACAACAGTACATAAACTGTAGACATTACACAATGAATAAATATATAGTATAAGATCGGGTTTGTTTGTTTGATGAATATTCCACTACAATTACGTTCATTAATCCACAACATGATATGTAATTACAACCACCAATAGTTGACTAATTCTGATTGGTTTGAAAAAGGAGAAAACTTAATTCCATGGATTTTAGCAAAGAAAATATCAAAAAATCCACTACACGCTGTGTAATTATGTTCACACCATGTAGTTTCCATGATATATAAAAGGTTTTTTCTACCATAAGTTTCACTTGTCCATAAAAGAGGGTAAGGTTCTACCCAATTCCCATTCAACCAAGCTCTTAGCCTCTTATTCCCCTTTCTTCATTCTCTATAACTATAATCAGTTTTAGTTTGTAATTATTTTGTATTATAATCTAAATTTAGTTTAAAATTTTCAATTTCATTTTATTTCCAATTTCATATTTTCAATATTTTATTTCTTCATCTTTTATTTATTTTATTTACAATATTTCATCATTCCACCCCTTATAACATTCATAATGATGTCGATTTAAATGAACTTCTTATGGTGGAATTTAGAATAGGGTTGTATCAATGATGGATAGTTCATTATTTACATGATATTTTTTATCAATTTTATGTATCTTCCATCTCATATGTAATGGATTATTGGCATAAAAGATAGAATTTAGGGGATATGTTGATTATTAGAGATCCTAGACATATAAATATACATAAATAATTATACCTTTCATTTTAAAAAGCGGTATTGGATAGAATCTTAGGTCCTAGCTTGGTTTACAGTCAAAAAACGGGTGGACAACCAAACCAACTTATGTTGTTAAGATGAAGATGACATATCATGGAATCACATTATGATTTTTAAAATCAAAAAACGTTCCATTTTCTTTAATTTCACCAAAACATCATAAAAATACTTTCAAATCCATTTTATCTTCCTCTCACCACATTAAAAATAAAAAATTAAAACAAAGATCCCTAATTTATAATTATTAACTCAATTTAACTTATAAACATATACACTTTCATACATCTACTAAGTGTTATATAGGAGATGACCTTGGGATTTAATATTCATCATAGTAATTATTGATTTAAAAGAAATAATAATTTGATCTTTTGATGATAATGTGTGTCATTTTTGGAACAGTTTATGAGGAGTTCTGAGTGGAATTAAAGTGTTTTTTGTTCTCATTTGAATGTAATTTTGTAAATATTTTATTTTATTTTTATTTTTTAAAAATAAAATATGGGTTATTATATATTATTTCATGTATGTTCTCGCAGGCTAGAAATAAATGACCATTCCATTTTAATCTAGGAACACCCCTAAACATTCGTCTCTCTCTATTCTTTCTCTCCATACCGCTATTTAATTTTAATTTTTCCGTAAGAAACATATTAAATAAAAAAAATAAATTTATTTAATTAGTCAAAAAAATTAAATAAAATGTTATCAATTGAAACATGATTAAATTTTGGGGATAAATTTACTATCAAGGAATCTTCTTGGCTTGTAAAACTGGAATCCTTTTCTATGTACGAATCCCATGAGTGAATATTTGAGTTCAATGGCCTCATATTTTGGTATTTTCTCTAGTTAATACAAAAAACATTTAATGAGGTTGTAAACAATTCCCATCTCATTATTATTACTTCAACCACATTAAACTATTACCAGTATTTCTTGACCATGTTTTTAGTATGGAATAACAATAGGATATAAACTATTTTTACATTCTTATTATTATCATGATGAAAAGTCTAACAATTTCATTAATGACAGATTCCGTTCCTAAAAGGCGAAAACCTATACTTAAGGAAATTATATTTCATATATTAGTTTATATTTAATTTAACATATTAAAAAACTAAACTCTATGTACTATATATATACACACCTTGAATTAATATATTTATATGTGTATATAATTCACGAGTCTTACATAATAATTCCATAATAATATTATGTATAATAATATTTTAGAACTATTTAGAAAAAATTTAAAAATATAATACAACATTATGTTAATAAACACACACAGAAATATATATATATATATATTAAATAAAAACCATGAATAAAACCTATTCCAAGGGTTTAAAATACACGTGGGAAGTGAAAAGTCACCAATTTGACTCGTAACCTCAACCATCGATGTAATATTTGTAATTTTTTTTATTTTTTTTACATGAAGTGCGGGGATTGTATTAGTTTTACTTTATATCTAGTATATAATATGTGATATTTTTATATATATTAAATATAATATAAAAATAAAATTTGAATGGAAGGTTTATCTAGGGTGATGGGAAGAGTCCCAACATATGGTCCAAATGACTTGGGCTTGAGTCCTTCAAATCCCTCGGAGTCCATATTTTTAAAATAAAACCACACTTCATGTGAAATAACAGATTTCATAGGTGGTGTGCCTAAATATTTTCCAAAATATTTATATAAAATAAATTTAAATTTAAAGCTCACGATGAGGTTGGTCGGCTAGAAAGGTCATACACTGGTGTCTAAAAGACAGGGATTTCAGTCATTTCATGAGACTAAATTGCATCCTTTTCATAATAAATTTTACAACATATAATGTACACATTTTCATGATATGTAGTGTGACACATTTTTTAATAAATAAAATAAATAAAAGTATAATAAATTTTTGGGTGTATATACTTCCCCTAATGGTTGTGGGAGACCTATGCAATCGATTCGTCATTGGTTCAAATCCCACCTCAAGCACTAGAGATAAACTTGTTCTCAATTTTTCACATTTTAATTTTTATATATTTCATATATTTATTTTTACACCCCATTATTTTTATATATTTAATATAAAATTAACAATAATAAAAATTTAAAAAATATAAAAATTTAAAATTAAAATAAGGGAGAAATAAAAATATGTGCATAATGTATATTAAATATGAAAATCAGGTATCATGATTTAAATATATCACAACCATTTATTTTATAAAGTATCTCATGTTCTCTCTCTTATGTGATTTTATGTCATGGAATACGCATACAATCACTTTTCAAATCCTCTAATTGAGGGAAATTTTCACCTCTAATAAATTTAATTACTTTTCATGATCCCGGTATGGGCTTCCACAAACTATATTTCATTAATTTTCCTCTATTTAGAGTTTATGTATTTTTGGGTTAGTTTCTAAGGAAATAAAACAATACCGGGGAACAAAGTAAGGAACCCGCACTGTGTCTGTCAAAATATGATATAACACATAATTTTCTAGGAATGTATTGTGCACACACATTAGGGTACACTGTTCCCCGTTTCACATACATGCCATGTCCATTAAGTACATTGGAAGTGTACCCGAAAATGCACTAACATAGTGGGACCGAGGTGTGTATCTTGATCACATGGGTTAGATCCTTATTTAAAATACACACTGTGTACTTTGTAATTACATGATGTGTAGTATTTCTTACATGATTTTCCATTATTTCGGTTTTCATTTCTCTTTTAATTTTATTTCTCTTTAGATTATGGATTATGGGGGCCATCCTTCAATGGGAAATAATCACAACACCACGTCTCTAGTAGAGTATTAACCAACACCACATTTGGTGCATATAAAGGCAATTAATGACTAATCATCAAAAGATACACTAATTTTAAACCTGATTTCACTTGTGATTTTTCCTCCTATAATCAGATCATCAGACCCTTCATAATTATCTAAAGCAACAAAACCACTGCCTCCACCATCTACCACACTATCTAATCCATATTCATCGGTATATAGAGATTGATGAAGTCCACCTCTTACAGTTCCATCTCTATAGGCCGACCATTTTCTTTTCTTTAATTCCAGGATCCCGACCTATGATTGTATGTGATAGTTCTCATGAAAAAATTTCCAATAGAGAAATAAATTCCAAGATATGACTATCTCAAAATAAAATAAAATGTTTGATATGATTGACGAGTCATTAGATCATACTCACAAGTTTGATATTATTTAGGCCAATATTCCTACTGAAAATGATTTATTTTTAGAGTTTGCTACTTATTTTGAGTTTGATGGTCCATCTTATTGGGAGATACTAAGTGATACAACAAATCATATATAGTTCTACCGTGGAAGATGGAAAATATCATTATCCAAGGTAACATTTTTATAATGTACAAGATTCTATCCCCATCCCACTGCACCACTATCGATTGTAATAATCACCCACCATGGGTGAAAAAATTTTATCACTATGTGGAGTGAACTTACTGGACTTGTTTTTGGGTATACTCCCACCACATAGAAGAATAAATTAATTATTTTCTGACCTCCCACATTCTACACCACTGTTTTAATACTTTTATCTTTCCATATCATGAGGATGACATATTCATGACCATTCATGACACAAATATACTCACATTTTTGTATCATCTTGAGTACAAAAACCTATCTTTCTTTACCACTTCATACTTATATACTATGTTCATTGGACATTAGGGTAAACTAAAATATTGATTTTATGCCACCTATTTTACTTTCCACTCCAGAGTACTTGAAAATTATACCTTGCAAGATCTCTTAGGCTCTCCACAATATATGTACTTCACCCCATTCATATATATGGGGATGGTACATAAGAGAAAGAGTGCTTATATAATTATAAAAGAGTCCTTGTCACTTGAGGTGGATAAGGTTGCAATGTTTACTTGGGATACATATATCCTAGTACCTACACTTACTGATTTAGCACCACCTCTAACCAACACATTTTATTATATAACATCCTCTTCCACCCATCCACCATCCACCACTTGTCCATTCACAATGCCAACACCACCCATACCAGTGACCATCTCTATAGTATAATCTCACATGGATGATTTAGACCATTATATTGTTCTAATGGGGAAAACCCGAAACATATAAAGAGTTAAATTGTAGTATATTTAGTATTTCTTCATACTAGGATATGTTAATTTATATAGTATCTGAGACTTCATTTTCCAGATACTTTATTTTGACAACCATACTCCCCCCATTCCCCTACTTTCAGACTCAATACCACACAGGTCTCTTTTATATATAGAGAGTTGGGAACAAACATTTTCCTGAATCAAAATAAACCTATTATGTTTTTGTATAGATCATTATACCCATTGAATTTAGTTTCATCATCAACGATTCGACTAGAATGTGACCGGACACCACCTTTAATCCTATGAGTAATTCCAGTTATTTTATTTTATTATATATGTCTTCTATTTCTTGATGTCATTATTAGAATATATGTAGAGGTATTATCTATTTCATTTAAAATTACATATTGGGACCTCACCTTGTATAGGGGCCTGATTTTATCTTTCATGATTATTACATCCTTTTATGATAAGTAAAATAATAGTGATACAAACCCAATATCCAAAGGTTTAGTATCATGGGAAAATTACATGCATACATCAAATTAATATAATAAAAGATAAAAATTAATTAAATTCATCTCCTTTATCCGTTTATATCTCTCTAAATCTCCGTAGTACAGGTAGTCACCTAAGGATATGCATCAATGAAAGGGGTGAGATAAAATCATTATAAGGGGAGGAATAATGGATATGAATCAATATTACATGGATGATCATAATAAACATCATGATATCATAATAGTTGGATAATAGTAAGAATAATGAGTAAAATATTTTATTAAGGCTTGGAATGTGGCAAATACATAATAATGAGACATCATAATGTAGTGATCAAATTCCACACATAGTAATGAACAATGTAAGCATCATGTCCACACATAACATACGTGCATAAATTATAACATCATCATTGTGATCAATGTTAGAAAAATTTTAATCATAATACACTTTATATCATGAGATATATCACATTTCCCAATAAATTAGAGGGATATAAAATTATTTTCCCACCTGTGAAATCATAAAATTCACATAATGATGCTTGCCAAAAGAAGGATAATAATCATAGTCATTAAAGAATCCATAGAATGAGAAGGGTTTCATAAAGGATTACACATATAATACATCGTGCAATAACCATTTTCATTACTAAATGAAGAAGGGAGACAATTAATTGGCATAAATTATTGTCTTTATTTGAAGAATAAACTACCCATGAGGCGTCAAAGATGCTTTTTGGAAAAAAATAAATTCTTTATGATTTTATTTTAAATTTTATTGAAAATAATTTTAGTAAGGTAGGAACAAGTATATAACTAAAATAAAAGTGAAATTATAGTGAAAGGATAAATTTGTTATATTATAGGAACATTCATACGGAAATAAATGTGAAATAGTAGATAACCTAAAATAAATGGTTTGGGTTTTTGAATCCCATTACTTTAAATCCGAATTTATTTAATATATTAATGCCATATGAATAGTAAAATACATTATTAAAAAAATTGAACAAATAATGAATAATGTATATTTATTTCACCATTTATCACTTAAAATAATTTTATTATATTTCTCAATTTCTATGGTAAAAGGTGAAGCACTTTGATATCATTTTTTCCTAAAAAATTTCTTATTTTACTTCGATTTTGATATTTTTGTTCATGCTATTTTATTAATTATTATAATTATTTCTATGAGAATATATATATTCACACAAATTTATAAATTATAAATAATTTATTATTACCATCCATTAAGGTAGTGTTATGAAAAATTTTGGAAGTGTCATCATTGGTGGTTAACTAACCATTAAAGGGAAAATTAACCAATGAAAAATAAAGTGAGGTATAAAATATAATACTTGAAATATATAATTTATTATAACAGGTTAAAAAACCAAAATAATTTTAACATAATTCCAACTAATTTTGGTATATTTTTTTAAAATATATTGATAAAATGAGAAGAGGGGAGGGAAATGAGAGAAGATTTGATAAAAACATACTCATATCTTGGTGTTTCCTATCTTGTATGAAACTAGAAATCCTTAATAAATTGAGTTGGTTCACTAAAAAACATCCCAATATTTTTAAAGGTCTTAATAAAGTGGAATTGGAAAGATATCAAACATTAGTAACTGAGGGAGGAGTGTTTTTTCAAGGATAGGGTGTGGGGTTATTTATACATAAGCATATGGTTATTTTCAGAATAAAATATGGGATAAAATATTATCTCTAAATTAAACATTATAATAGTGATATTTTTGACATAAGAAATAATATATAAATATTATATAAATTTTTTAGGACTTTAAGACACTTCATAATTCAACTTATAGTTTATGAGAAAGTAAAGATGAAAAAAAGAAAAAATATTTTTTAAAGGAATACTTTAGACTTTCGAATTTGGAAAGTAATTTTTATGTTTGAAAAACATATTTATTATATTTTAATGAATAATTTGTAATTTTTTTTATTGAACTAAAATTTATAAAATTGATTAGGTAATTTTTACCGAAAGATTTATTTAATTAAAATTACACTGATTACAAAAAACTATATTTTTTATTATTCATCTAAAATTGATGTATTTCAGAAAAAAACCAAAAAAATCACCATTAGATAATTTTAACATGCTGATTTCCAAAATGAAATTAATTTTTTCAAAATATTTTTTCTGAAATTTCTTATTTTAATTTTTATTATACAAAATTATGATTTCTATGAAATACTTTAAAATATAGTATATTAAAAAGGTTATACAATTTCATATTAGTTTTAATATTAATATTTGTTTTGTAGAATTATAATATTTATATTTTATCAAATTAATCATGATAAATATTATTTACATTTTATTTTATTTTATTGTTTTATTAAATTACTATTCAAATATCCAGGTTATTATTTCCAATAGTCGTGTTACTATTCCGAACTATCAAGTTTCTATTAAAAACAGTCACATTACTATTACAACAGTCATATTACCTCACATAAATAACTTTTCATTATTTTATTTAATATTCACTATAATTTCTCTCATGGTTTTATATTTCCATTTTCTAAAATTTCAAGTGGTTATTAATATTTTGTTTCTTTTCCATAGTGTGGTTCATGGGAGTGATGAATCTAGCTGATTGGGGTGATCCAATTTTCCCACATTAGTTTTTTATTATTTTTTTCATTGTAATTTTTGGAAATTTAATGGGCTTATTCATTGACTAATGTAAAGATTTTCTTTAGTGAAGTATAATGTTGTTGGTTTCTGTTTTTGCTAAATGTGTACAACAATTTTTTTATATTAAATAATATTTATTTAAAGAAACAAATATCATTTATAAACTATGTTTGTCTCATTATTACCCACATTTAGAAATATTTTCTTCAAAATTTAAAGTCAAATCATTGGTTGAGAATAGGTTAGAGTACTTCTTTTTCATTTTATCCTTTGGTTCCCATGTCGCATCTTTATAATTATGGTTTCACCATGAAACTATGATAGGGTGATTTTTCTTGTTGCTCATAAAAATATCTTTATGGTTCGAGATCTTCACTGGATACTCCTCATACAAGAGGATGTTCTCTAGTTACACCACCTCTATATTCAATACATTTTATGGTTTGTATATGTACTTCCCTAGGAGTGATTTGTGGAACACATCATGAAATTTAACCAAATTTGGTGGTAGTGCTAGCATAAATTCCACTTCTACTATGTGATCAATGTTCTATAAGTGTCAATTGTAACTAGGGATAAGCGCCCCTTTCATTCCAAACTGCATGAGTCACATCCATGATGCTATTTGATGGAAACCATTATCTCCAAATACAAAATCCTTGCACCTTTGATAACTTTCAGTACAGGTCTTATGATGATCAAAAGATGTTTTATATATTGTTGAATGGATTGAACCTTATCTTCCATATCTTACACAATATTTGGTTCGATTAGATTTCATTCCCCAGCATCATCCAATCAAGTTGGAGAAATACATATATTTTCAAATAGATATTCATATGAATCCATTTGAATACTCAAATGGAATCTTTTGTTGTATGATAACTCATATTATGGGAGATGTTGATCCCGCCGTCTGTTAATTTCCATTGATTTGGCCCTCACCATGTCCCTAGTTATCTGAATAGTCCTTTCAGATTATCCATCATTTTAGGGGTGATAGGTTGTGTTGAAATTCAATTTAGTATTCTGATTTTATTAAGGACTACTCTATAATTAATAAGTGAAACTTAGATCATAATTAGATACAATTGAATGTGGATCCACATGTTACTCCACAACATCCTTAACGTATGTATTATAATGTTTCTCAAGTCAGAAATTATCTTGAATAGCAATGAAGTGGGAATCATTGGTGATTTGATCTGCCATAACCCATACCACTTTTTTTACTTCGGACATGTTTAGGAGACTACTGATAAAGTCCATGGATATGTTCTCTAATTACTACATGTGTATAGGAAATCAGTGAATCATCCACATTGACGTCTTTCATTGAACATTAACTTTATAACATACTATCCAATTTTTGTTATACTCAGTAAAATCCTTCATAATGCTCTCCGACCATTAGTGATATCAGAAGAAATGGTACATATTGAAGATTCCAAAATAGATGAAAAAATATAATATTTGTTTGATACACAATATATCATTCTTTATCTTAGGCGATGAAGGAACATAAAACATAGTTCCAAACTAAATCACACTATCACTATCGATATGGAATTCATGAACTTTCACTTTCTTTAAAGCTTTTATCCTTTTCTAAATCTTTAGATCATCCATTTGTGCCTCTTAGATATTATACTGGATAGATAGTTGAGAAATAATTTGGTAAAATTAGGATGTATTACATGCTATTATGATTTCTAGATACATCATTTACATGTTAATAAAGATATGGCCTTTATCAATCTGCATCGTAGATAATGTATTGGGTTTTTTCTATAATGATCATCAAATAACTGGATCGACATTCCCTGATGATAGTTAATAGAGTAATCATAGTCCTTCATTATGTATAACCCTTTCATTTGATGCATGTTGATCTCCTTCGATGTGAATATATATTGTATAAATTTGTGATAAGTATATATAGCATACTTCTCACCATAGAGGTAGTGCCACCAAATATTCAATGTAAATATCCCACCTACAAACTCCAGATCAATCATTTGGTAGTTTTCTCAGGGATCATAGATTTTGTTAGGTATAGGATATCACTTTTTTATTCTTCACACGTACACAACCCAATAATCTCTATGTAGAATCACCTTATAAATAAAACTATCTCCACTTGTTGTTAGAGTGAGTATAGGCTTAGTGATTAGACTTTTTGGATCCCCTTAAATAATTACTCACATAATTATATTCATACATACTTTACCCATTTTAATGTTTACTTATTTAATAGGATAGATAATTGTGAGATATTTCTCACAAAATATAGGTTTTACCATACTAAAAGAATAAAACTATATATTATCACAACACTAGTGGGACTGGGTCAGTCTTTAATTGCATTGGTCTTTGAAGGGTCTATATAAATTCTTTCAATTATGATCATATACCCTAAAGATATGACTTTTGGCATACAAAATTCAAAATTTCAAAACTTATCATACATATTATCTTTCATGTAACAGATACACAACCACATTGATCCATCCTATTTCTCCCCACAAATAATTAGTGCACCCTAATGAAATGCACTATGTTATATGATCCCTATTTCTAAATAATTTTGTATCTCCTTCATTAACTCATCTAGTTTTATAGAAGATATCCTATAAAGGACTTTGGAGATTTTTGTTTATCTAGGTGTAAGATCTTTTGATAAATAAACATCATGATCTGGGGGAAGTTCAAGAATGATTAGATAAATACATAAATGTATTCCCCTATAATGGGAATTTCTTGGAAATTAATTATTTCCATCGACTCAACCATTTAGGAAAGGTATTACTCTTCCCAGGGTATCAACACCCACATAGTTGTGGTACATTAAAAAAGATATTCGTGATCTTCCATTAATTTTCATAGGATAATCAGATAGTTTATAATATAGAAATAGATTTCATTTTCTTGACAGTTGATGTGTTCCCTATATAACGAGATCCAATACATGACCATTATAGCATAAACATCAACTAGTTTAAGGATTATGAGATTCACTCGAAGAATCTTTCTACATACATGAAGAGGATAAGACTCTAACACATGGGTTGAAATGATCAAAACACTGAGTGTTTTTATGTATATCTATACGTAAATGTTGTGTATGTTTGTTTTAATAGTTTAGTAAAACTTGGAGGATATTAAGAAAATAATAGAAACAATATCAAATAAAAACTTTTCCATTCTTGATTGAATTATTAGTATACATTATATGACTTCATTTCCAAGCTCCACATTAGTATAAATGATGGAAGAAGATTTACCTTTCTCCATTGGATTTTTTTGGATACTAACTCTAAATACCCTCAAGGAGCCATGTTTTAGTGAACTTGCTTGTATAGTTAACTTTCTCCAAATATTTGAAGCATTGTAACATGTATTGATTATTAGAATGTGCCTTCCTTTCCTCTATCCTATTTTCTAGAATATTCATTTCACTTGAAAAATTATTAGCATAGATTTCTTCTCTCCAATACATGAATGATTTCCTCACCCCTTTGAGAAAATTCCTATGACGCTTTGTCCCAAATTTTTCATGTGTGGGTGGTTGGATCATATTTCCTCCAATGACATTTGACCCACCAACTTGAAACACCATTATTATATTTTTATCTCACAAATCATGATACCATTCTACAAACTCTATCTCTACAATTATAGAATATCAAAATGCCTCTTCATAACTCATAATTTCATGAATAGCTAGATCCTTTCAACGGTGTGGTTCTAAACCACAGAATAATCTATCTATTTTTCTATAATTATTTATAAAAAACCTAAGATGTATCATTAATTCCCTGTGATGTTTTCCTAATTATATATGAACAATTCAACCTATGTTTTCTTAATCTTTATAAAATATCTCTCTATATTTGATCAAATCTTTTGAGGGAAATACTTACTAAGAAATATTTTCTTAATGTTTTCACACTCTATCTCTTACATTTTATCATTTGTCCTTGAGTTCTTTATCAACCTACACCATTGATCATATTGTACGTGTAATATATAGATGACCATAAACATGTTATCTTTCTTATAATAGTGGATTTTTAAAAAGATCATCTCAAATGATTTTAGAAAATACTGCACAAAAAGTGGATCAAATGATCCACTAAACATCCGTGGTTATTACTATATAATGGAATAAATATCAAGTTTCTCTTTCTTGGGTAAATATGGAAATTACAAAAATTTTAGGTTATTATTAATATATTGAGTCATGTTTTTAATCATCTCAAAGAAGTTTTAAGCTCCACACCCCACAATATTAAGAATATCATTCAAATAATCATTGAATTGTCCCCCACACAGGTTGTTAGAATAGTTTCTCCTAGTTCCCACAATTTTCAAAAATAGAAAATGTTTGAAAAAAATGAAATTCAACCCAACAAGAATAAATAATTTATGAACATACTCAAATGAAATCTTAAGGCATATCTTATGGGATCCCTATGTTTATCCTATTTATAAAATGATTCTTATAGGATGTTTAACTATATATAGACATATAGATATGGTCTTCGCTAATGTATTCTAATCAAAATTACCAAATTTACAAAATCAATAGACCCAAATTTTTCTTACATGACTATTAAATCATATTTAATATAAGCAACATAATAGTGATACAAATATAGGAGACAAAGCTTTAGTGTCTTGGAAAAATTAGGCTCATAGGTCAATTGCACATAATAAAACAAAAAAGTTATTTAAATTCTTCTTATTTATCATTATCAAAATCTTGTGATATTTATATTTCATGTAGTAACGCAAGAATATATATCAAAGTAATGGGTGGGTTAAAGGATTAGTAATGGGTGGAATAAGAGACAAGAATTGATAGTACATTTGTGAGAATAAAAATCATCATCATATCATAATAATTTGATTATCCTAAAAATCATGTGGGGGACATTTCATAAAGAATGAGACGGTTTTATATCCATAATAATGAAATATAAAAACATATTGGTCAAATACCACACATTGTTGTGAAAAAATATTGTATCATATCCATACATAACATATTTTCATAAATCATAGCATCATCATTGGGAAAAAAATATAACATCATGTTCTTGAAAAATTACCATTGTATAATGAGATATTTTACATTACCCAATGGATTGGAGGGATAAATAATTCTTAGTCCAGCCGTCATGTCATAAAATTTTCATAATCATGCATGCCACAAGGAAGAATTATAATCCTAGTAATGAAATAACCCTTAGAAGGGAATGGGTTTCATAAAGGATTTATCATAAAATAAATCAGGTAATAAATGTTTGTATTCTGAAATGAAAAGGTGAGACAATTATTTGCAATAGAATATTGTTGTTCTTTGAAGAAGAAACAACTCAAGTGGATTCAAAGATGTGTTTTTGAAAAATCGAGTCCTTTTAAAATATCTTCTTAATTGGATTGATTTTCTTTCACTAGGTAAGAATATTTATATCCCAAAAATAAAATTCAAATTATATTGAAATTATATATTTTTATCTTATGGAAACAGTCATGGTGAAATCAATGTTATGTAGAAGATAACATAAAAGAATGAGTTTGAGTTTGAGAATCTCATTACCTTAAATCCTGCTTTATTTCATTGCTTTTATGGCTCATGAATAATAAACATAGATATATTTAATCCTTAAACTAGAAGTAAATTATTTGAATTTAGGTTAATATTTTTAACTTATAACCATTTTATATATTTCTTAATTTCTATTATTAAAGGTGAATCATTTTTATGTCATTTTTCCTTGAAAAATTTACTATTTTGCTTCAATTTTTCTATTTTGTTCAATGTAACTAATACACAATTAGAATTAATTATAGAGGATTAAAATAAGTATATATATAAATTTAGATATTATAATTAATTTATAATTAATATATTGTTTGTATATATTAGGGTGGGAATAAAGAAATATTTGGAAACATCCTCTTTGGAAATTATCAGATCATTAACGGGAATGTTGTCTAAATTAAAACAAAGAGAGGTATAAAATAAAAAAACTAAAAAAATAATTTTTTATTTTAGTTTAATATCATTAAAAACTGGTTAATATAAAACCTACATAGTCGTAGTACATTTTGATTTAAAAAATATTGATAAAAAGGGAAGAGAGGGGGGAATGAGAGAAGAGTTGATAAAAACGTACCATTTTATCAGCGCAACTTCTATTGTACAACATTAGAATTCACTAATTAATGGAGATGGTTTATTGTAGAACACTTATATGGTTATTTAGGGACTAATAGATAATATTTTAGATTATATTTAGATTTATAATGTGAGGTAGCAATGGTTCTCCCAGAGAAGGGAGATGGATACATATAATTGGAGAGAGGGGTATTTTTGGAATACAATTTCAGATAAAATATTATGCCTGAGTAAAAACTTGTAATAATGATAGTTTTGAAATATTGTATCATCTAGACATATGAAATAATTGTTGTAGGACTTTAAAAAACTTTATAATTATAATTTAGTAGTTTTTAAAATTATAAAACTCACAAAATAAAGAAAACAAAATTTGGAAATGAATTCTTTTGAATTTAGATTTGGAATGTCATTTTTTGTTTTGGAAAAAATTATCATTTCATTTTAATTAATAATTTTAAAAATTAGGTATTTTTTTTCGAGCCCAAATTTCTATAAAATATTCAGTCATTACTAAATATTGAATAATGAAATTTAAAATACACCAATTACAGAAAATCTATATTTTTTTATATATATTTGAAAAAAAAATCTAAAATATAATATTGGATAATTTCAAAATTATTATATTAAAAATGAAATTAATTTTATCAAAATAATTTTTTAACATAGGCTATTTGAATATTTAATATAAAAATATGATTTTTTCTAAAATTCGTTAAAATATAATTTATTAAATATGTTATTATATTTTTTTTAGTTTTTTAATCATAGTATTTATTTTACGTCATTATAATATATATATTTTCTTTAAATAATCGTGATAAATAATATTTAAATTATATTTTATTCATTTTATGTCAGGTTACTATTCCCAACTGTCAGCTTACTATTTTAAATGCCCACATTGCTATTGTAATAGTCATATTACCTACTTTAAATAACTCTTCATTCATTAATTTAATATTCACTATAATTAATCTCAATATTATATATTTTCATTTTCTAAAATTTTAATTGGTTTACTAAGTTATTTTATTTTTCCATAGTGTTTTTCATGGGAGGGATGATTCTATACAACTAGGTTCGTATATATTTTCCAATTATAGTTGTTCTATTTTATATTTTTGTCACCTAGTAATAATTGTTATTTTAATGGGAAAAATAATTGACTAATGTGAGAATTCTTATTAGTGAAATATATTTTTCTTTGTTTCTCTATGTGCTCTAGGTGTATAATACTTTTATAATATATCACACAATAATTTCATGAAAAAATATCATTTACAAATTCTGGGTTATTACAGCTCATACATGTTTCTTATATATTGGATATCTATAACTAGGAATGTATTCCCTTTATTTACTTATTTCCCTTTATTTCCAAATCTAGATATTACATTTCATCACTCATTTAAACTAGGATTTCATTTTCTATCACCCACTTTGTGTTTCCTACATGGACATTTGTGATCTTCAATGTGGGGAAGGGTCTCTCGACAACCATAAGTCAATTAATTTTATTAATATATGAGAGAACATTAAATAGAATAATATTTTTACATTTTGGAAACTTTTAATTAATTATTATTATAAATAATAAATAAATAATCATAAATTTGGTAAAATGTATTCTATTTCCAGTTTTTCGTAATTTTAAAATTATCATTGATATAATATTAATTAATGATATTTAATTTATGGAAATTTTTATTTTCTAGATGGATTTTTTTACCCAAGCTATGAAATGATGGATTTATTTATTTTTTCTTGTCTTGATATGTACTCTAAATCAAAATATTCATATTCAATATACTACCATATATTATTTATTGTACTAAAATTGTGTTTTTCATCTTAAAAATGATTCTATACTCTAATGAAGCATTTTTTAGAACAAAGAAAAGTACTGGTAATTTATTTTTTCTTATCTCAATCCCTTTTGTGATTAATTTTCATAGCTAACCTCACATTCTCTTTTGTTTATTCCCTATTATCAATGAATAACCTTATTTCTAGCCACATTTGAAGCACATTTTTGCTACCTACCCTTACTCATTAATTTATTTCATGATTATAGTTCCGTGAGATTATAGGGGAATCAATTCATATCATGAGCTTTAATTTGTATATGTTTCAGTTTTTTTGAATTTTTCTATTTGATATCATTTGGTGGAATTTCCTCATGTTATTTATCCTTGAAATTCAACAAAATAACATTTATAAAGGTAATAAATTTTTCATAAAATCTAAATATATTAAAAAATTAAAAAATTAGGATTGGTAATAATTTATTTTAATTATTTTGATTTTACTTGTGGACTTATTATTGATATGGTAAAATTTGGACTGGGTGAATAAAATCTTGTTACATTAATATAGAAATATTCTGTATTTTTAATGACTAATAATGCTCTAAATTTTATGAATAAAACAACCCTCTTGAAGCTGTGATTTTTAAACACTAACCCAATAACACAAATCCTCAGAAAGATTCCTAAAACCACCCTAATTGACATTTTTTTATTTTTATAATTTATGGTAAATTATGATTTTTTAATTATTATGTTTTTTCTTGCATAATTTTGAGAATAGAATAACATCAAAATTATTTTACCCATGAGTGAGGAGGGAAATTTATGCTAAGTGATGAAAATTAAAAGGGGATTTTATAGTAATAAAAAATATAAACAATGTGAATAAATAAAGAATAATGTATTGAATTGAAATATATTTATGTGTTGTGATTGGAATAATCATACATGGAAATGTTTTATGACCTTAAAATTATCAACTATGAATTTATGTTTATAAGTATATTTAATTTAATTATTCTTTTTAAGGTATGGATTATATTTAAAATGATGTTGATATTTTTTAAGGAAAAAAGACTATGTGTGGGGGAATTAAGGAACATATTTTTTGTATGAAATATTAATTCTTATATTGAGTAAAAATACAATTAATGTTGGTTACATCTTCCTTAAAAGTTAAATATAGTGGTTTTTGGTTTTTTATGATATTTAAGGTTATTATAGATAAATTGATACTTTAGAAATGTTTGGGAAAAAAATAAAAAATAAAAATGTTGTAATTATACAGTACATGTTGTGTAGACTTTACACTAAGTACAAAACTAGAGTGCTTGTCCAGGTTTGGTTGGAAGATGAATATAACACTTCAGACTCATGTATGGTTTCATATCATGTAGTGTAATTCCACATACCAATAGTTGACAAAATTTTATTTGTTGGACAAAGAAAATGACTGTAATTTGAGTCATATCGCAAGGAAAACATTGAAAATGATACTATTCACCATGAACTTGTGTAAAAGATGTGTACTTTCTGAAATTTATAGGAGGATTCTTTAGCCAAAGGTTTAATAATTTTGAACCAAGGGGAAAGGTTCCTCCCATTTCTCACTCCACCAAGCTCTTAAACTTGTATTTTCTTTTCCATATTTTCTTTAATTGTAATCTATTATGGTTTTTAATTTCAATATAATATAATCAATGTTTTATTTTAAAGTTTCAATTTTAATATAAATCCAATTTCCTATATTCCATTTTCTTTTTCTTTTACTTCTATTTAATTTTTTTGTTCTCTCGTTATTTTACCATTTTATAATGTTTATAAGAATGATTCTGTGAATATTACTATCTATGGGTTGTTAATAATTGGGATGATGAAATGATAGAGATCACATTATTTCTATGATTGTTTTTATCAAAATTATTTTTCATCCATCTCATATGACATAAATTATTGACATATGTGATGAAATTTTATGAATCGATGGATTATTGTAAAAACTTGACATATAACAGTACATGGGTTATTAGTACTTTCTATTTTTACAATATTTACCAATAAACATATTTTTCCAAGTCTTGGATTATTTTTAGAAACACATTGGAAATAAAAACCAACGTATACATTTAAGAATGAATTTATTTTACATGAAATTTTTTTATACTAAATGAAATCAAATAAACATTACAATTTCCTTAATTTTACCATAAAACCAAAAATAAATTCAATTCCATTTTTTCTTTGTATCATAACATTTAAAAATAAAAATGAAAAAAACAACCCCCTAATTCAACTTTTCATATATTTTCAACGTATAAAAATAAATACTTTTCATACATCCACTCTTTGTTATTTGGGATACAACTAAGTGTTTCTTATTTATAGTAATCATTCTAGTTTTAAAATAAAAAATCAATTGAGCATGTTATGTGAACATTGATTTTATGACTATACCTTCAAATAAGAGTGTGTAAACAATGGAAAATAGGCAGGCGTCATACATTTATGATAAAATTCTTAGTACATATAATAAATCACTAAACATGACATATAAAAATAAAACTCTAATAAAAAATATAAATCCAATTGGTAACCATCTTGGCTGACCATAAATACGAATAAAAAAACACAAGGGCCCAACTAAATTCCATGCGAAACGTTACACTCCTAAAGTCCCATTACTCTGGAGTTGTTCAATTTCTCAACCTGAATGTAAATATACAGTTTGTATACACACTAGATCTACCAGAAAGGGTGTGAGAAATACATCTCAGTAGGGTCTCACTAATTTCCTCATAATATTCCATGATTCATGTGTATGTATGTGGAAAGGAAATAGGTTTTACTTAGAGTTCTAAATGATCCATCATGAATCTATACATATCAGTTCATCATTTGTGATCCAAGACTCCATAACACCAGATCTTATATAATTTGGTTACATGTCGAAATACCATTATTACTTTAGTCCACTGAACATGTAACACAATTTTTACATGAATACTTTGGGGAGGGTGTCCACATAGCCCCAACTAGACCCTCTTACTAAGATTTGAGACCCATGGATAATCTCTAGAATCATCCTCCCATTCATGGTGGTCCTAAAAACTAAATTACATTCAAGTCAAGGCCATATATATCCTGACCACTAACCTATTTCTCTAGGTAGAGTCTTCTATCCACATCTCGTATCACATCACATCTTTTGATCAGTCCGTCACACATAGATTTCATATATTCCATCCACTACCCTCTCATTTAGAATTCAGCCACTACCTATCTAATACCCACTTATAGCCTATATCCCACATCAACCTTTATACCTAACCCTCTAACTTAGGGTGGCTCTTTCTAGTTCCCTATCATTCACGAATAGCCATACATCATGACTGATACACTCTTACTTTGGAATGGGCCCATTTCACACACATATAAGACCACAAATAACTTATGGATTTCTTTCTAGAACCATGTCACTCATAGAAGATCCAAGCCTCATGAATCATAAGTCCCTCATCGATTACAAGCACAACATAGAGGGTACACAACCTATTTCACAACTCATAGCTTTAAATAGGGTGTCAGTCACTTGAGACCTAGCCTCTTACCTCAAACACATATCATAATCTATCAAGAACATGTTTTCCCTCATGAAATTTCCAAAAAATCTACTCATGAATTGAATATAGTCCCTATTACCCATCCTAGATTATGCATAATAGCAGCATTCCCTATGAATTCCTAGTCTCGCTGACCTAGGACCATCCCAAGCTAAGATATTCTAGAAACCGGGAAAC
Source organism: Viscum album (assembly GCA_963277665.1). Lineage (NCBI taxonomy): Eukaryota > Viridiplantae > Streptophyta > Magnoliopsida > Santalales > Viscaceae > Viscum > Viscum album. The sequence goes on from OY728128.1 coordinate 887,539,501, forward strand.
CCAATGCCACTCCATTCAATACTCCACCTAACCCAAAACTATAACATATCATCTACCTCATTTGGGAGAGATCTCAACCCCACATAAAGCACCATAGGACTCATCCTTCTCATGGGACAAACTAAGAGTTTACCTAAACACAAAAATGGTGTTCTCCATCCCAAACAATATATATGACCATCTATCCCATTAACCTAAATCAAATCCCCAAAATTCTATAAACCATCCCTTAATAACAGATCTAAGTTACACATATCTCATATTTCACTTAAATACCTACACATGGTCTCTCATTTAGTTACATAAAACTATTACCCCTTGGTGACATATTCATTTGGTTATACCAAAAACAATGAATGTGATAAAGAGCCCTTGTTCCACCTCTAAGAGGCTCAAAAACATTCTATATCTTTTTCTTGGATTCTCTTGATCCATATCCATCTACCCAAACCAACTAACCATACACATATATAATAAATCCTACATAAATATTCATATTGGCTTATATTACTGATAACACAAACCTTTAAATATGATTTACCACCAAATCTATGTTTGTACATCACGTTGTACAAAACCTTCATTGCCTCATACATGCTCTTATAACAACTCAAAATCATATTTCTCAATCAAACAATAAAATAATTATTTATATGGTGAAAATGAAGAAATATTTTCCACTGTGAAATATAATGGGAATCTCCACATCACTGAAACCACATGAAATGATGTGCGAGAAACCCTGAAAGTACTCATGGTTCTAAGAAATAATAAATATTCATCATTGTTGCTGAATTATACTAACCTATGATGGAACCAGCATCACGAACCTTGTTATAATCACTCTTAAATTATAGGTATAAGAAGGATAATCCAATATAGAAGAACAATGAATGATATCACCTCAATTTTCTATCTAAATGAAACCAAAATCACCACCACTATATATGGACCTTGTTGGGGATGGTCATGGAATAATGGAACCCTTCATACACCAATTTTTCACAAAATAAGTAAGGGGGTATTGATACAAAAATAATAATCAAACACTTATTTAAAAAAATAATTTGAGGAGCTGGTCATGACATAACTAGGAGGGTTGTAGTGAAAAATGCATATTCACCCACAAATTCAATGTAAAGAAACATGTCATGGATAGATTCTCTCCAAGAAGATGGATCTACCTTAAAAAATCATTATGGAATAACTTATGGTTAATGAAATTATCTCACTTCATTAGGTATACCATCAGACTTCATAATTTTCTTAATCGTGATGTGACTACCCCTTCTCATTAGGACCTATTTCATTTGGTTTTTTCCCTTATACAGAAACCATGTGACCCACCATGACATGATTCCCTTAACCATTAAAAGATGAATCCTATCAATAGCCCATCAAAAAATAAATTATTGGTCATGTAATGATCAAATATAGCAGCAACATATCTTCAAGGAATCCAAGCCTTGTTTCAATGCTCAATTAAGCACTGGAACTACCAACCGAGCCTCATTCCTCATCCAAAAGCATCTCTCAAAGGTGTTAAAATTTTCACATTCTAGATATGAATCCCAATATATGAATATAATATTCTTACATGTCAAAAATTCAAAATCAATGTCATTAGAATAACCCACAATGTTTTTGGGTCCTTAAAAACACCCCACCATAAACCTTATTATTTTAAAGAAGCATAAGATGGCCTCTAACCATCAACATTAACCTACATTGATCATTAATTAACAATAAAAAAATCACCACCTCTCTCCCTTTAATTCCAAACAATATTCCACTACAAAATTCCAAACACTAATCCACACTATTAACTAAAAACCAAGCCACCCATTCATCAAAAATTCCAACACATGGATGACGCTTAACCACAACTATATATCATAACACACAACATTTTGGTCAACCAATTAATCACTAATATTATGGTTATCACCACCATATGAATAATATAAAAAATGATAATTCAAATCCATGGTGCTCCCCACCATAGGAATCACCTATTAAAATCTGAGTTCTAACTGTTCATCAATTATCTTGACATAGTTTCTACCTCACTAAATTTAAATACAAAAACATGATTCAGACCTCCTCTAGCCAACCTCTCCCGGAATCACTCATCCTCACTCAATGGAATGTCACCATAATGCCTCATCATGATTCCATTACTATATTTAGAATCATGTAATCATTCGAATACCAACAAAAAAGTTTGAACTTCATTTTCTATATAATTAAATCGTTTGGTCACCCCTACCTCCCTAACCAGGATGATCTTATTCCAAGCACTAGTATACACTAGATCCAACTTCCTCTTAGACAACCTAACCTCTATTCCGATCTTGATGAAAATGAACAAAATTGATCCCACACCACATAAATTTCGAATCTAGTGTTTTGATAGAACACTAGATGAAACTAATCTATATACACATCAGAAACTTGGTTCCATCATGAATATCCATGGCCAGTCACAAGGGATCCACGAACCATCCAACATGAGGCCCATTCACCCAGGAAAAATTATATGATCCTCATCATAGAATTATTGTTATAATCATCCACCGAATAAAATAATCTCCATGACCCATTATCCATCCATTACCAAATACAATTAGTTTATAAGACCATCATTCTCAAACAAGAGCACTAACACAAAACACCAATCATCCCTCATTATAGAATCTATAGGAATAAGATATTTTCCATTCAAAAATCCACTCAAAATGAGGATCAAACCCTTTACTAACTATTTTTTCACTCCCCACCATATGGAGTCCCTTTCAATGATCCCAGTTCATCTACCTAAATGGGTCCCATTTTCACATGCACAATTTCCCTTCCATGCCATCCTCGCCCAATTTTCAACCCTAGAAACCACATTCAAATACAAGCTAAATTGAAAATACCATGGTTAAATTATCGACTTCTAATGTACACCCTCGTAACAAAGGGGCATCTTTTTTATCACTTAACACCCTGAGATATTATTAACATGAGTTTCTTCATGATCACATCGATTCTAGTCCCATACACAATTGCTCCCAAATTAACAAAACATATGGGAAATGCATGTAACCAATAAACACTCTCCCTTACACAATGATGATATTCCAAAAATTTCACTCTAATCTCACTACCCTCTTTATGGAAGAGTGATCTTACGAAGAACCCTATAAATGATTCTTACTGAAAATCTTCTCAATCTCACTAAACCCAATGGGTGTATGGTCCCATAAAATATGATCATACAACCTAACTAATGGTGCCTTTTTTACATCCCATCAAACTGAGGCCCATGCGCCTAAACCACTGACTATTCTCTTCATGCTTTTCAATCCCATAAAACCATCCTTATGAGTATAAATCATTATAATGGAAACCACATGATCTCTTACCATATTAACATCATTTAAATACCATGAGTGTCTACCCCTGTTCCCATGATACCACGAGAAGTACATAAAGAAAAAACAGTTTCATGTATTATAAAAATCATTCCCTCTCACCCAAACTTGATATGAAGTTCAGTGAATTCACTTACCTTTTTTCAACTACCCAGTTCAGTTGAATAGTGAAAAACAAGGATGCTATATCGAGAAAACTATATAAAATGATTTTGACACATTAAGTTTCTAATCCTAAATACTTATATCACCTCTCTAGTGTACCCTAGAGAAAAAAACTCCATCACGACATCAGTTTATAGGACCAACTAAATCAACATTTTCCTATAAACCCCCTAAGGGACTATGTATCCATCCCTAGAGAACTCCATAAATCAGTCAATATGACCCATCATCGAATAAATACAACATTTTAGTCAATTATAATTGAACTAATAAATTATATGAAAAAATTAAAAATAAGATATTGTTGAAACTTTAAACATCCAAACCCTGTTGTTAGTGAAAATATTTACACAAAAGCACACAAATTCCATGTAAAACTGATATTTAAAATATTATTCCAACAAAAAAGACTCATACCAATGGAATAATATATAAAAATATTGCTAAAAAACTCAAATAATAAATAATATTTTAAAAAATCTCAATCTTAACTGTAAAAACAATGAAAAACAATCTCATACCCTTGGTAATAATGAATTCCCACTACAAAAGTGTTCAAGACTCACTAGTTTATGGTCAATCAAATGCTTTCAAACACACCTAAATAACCTTTATTCTATCTCTGAAAATAGTAAAATAAAATAAAATTCTTTCATACCACATAGTAACACCCTGTTTTGATGGCCACTCAATAGTGCCCATGTCGAGGAGAAACACAACCTCAAGAATTCTTCACCACAATCCAGAGGATAATGACTAGTGGTGAGGATCTAAAACATAAAATGGGGAGAGTATAACCATTAATTAGAGTGAAAAACATAAAGTGTCAAAAATTTATCATTAATAGATTATTATTAGAGTACAAATAACAAATCACATGACATGCCATATCAAAATGATGTTTTCATACAAATAAACATCAAATTGTTTACATAATGGGTTGACCATATAAAAAATGAAACAAAAAAATAAACATGGGAACTACTTCTATACCCATGATAGACTATAGTCTTATCATCTAGATACCCTTTATATGCTTAAAACTAATCCATTGCACATTGTGTAATCAACCTTAATGTAACCATAAGGTCTGCTCACAAACTATAGTACCCAAGTATGAGGTGATAAATTCATCTCAGTGGGATCTCACCAAGTGTTTCTAGTATGAAAAATCACACACACACACACACACAGACACACACACACATATATATATATATATATACGCAAAGGAAAATTAAAAATTCCATATAATCACAAATTACACCATGTTCTAACCAGGCCACGGTGACTTCTTCTACATTAAGTGTTTATGTGATTACAATGTGAACATGACACATGATAAAACCTAATTTAGGGATATACTAGAATTATTTCATCACATTATGTCATCGAACCCCAAACCCATCCTATACAAAAATTATTTTGGTATGGTTTTCAACAAGTCACAAACACTACCCTCTAATACAGTGCAAGCTCCCATATTTTTGTATTAGAATATACCTATTATTAATGGAGATCCTTTCAACACATTCACACTGAAGAGGAGGAATTACTATCTCTAATAATAAATTATCTATCAAGGTAGAGACTATAATATATTTCACATATAAAATCACATCTCTTGAAAAATTTATCTCACCTAGGTTGGTTTTATATCAAAGCAACGACACTCTTACTTAGGACATGGTCAACCATGACAACTTCTAACTTCTAGGGTGGGTCTCACATGCATAGTGGACCTAATTCTCTCACATAGGGGAGACACTTCTAGTTAATCTCACTCTATTCAATTTTATACATAATAATAACAACACAATTAGAGAGTGGTTATCCCATATCACACATATATAAGATCCCATATAAATGAAAACTGACTTTCTAGAACCATCTCACTTGTGGTGTGTCAGAGCGTCCAGACTCTTCCATCCGTTTCTTATTACATACATAATAAATATAACACACTTCTTATCCCATATCTCATAAATCACCACATGGTACTAGTCAGTTAATACCTAGACCCTTACCTCAAACATATCTTATTCTCCATAAAAATATTATTGGTTCTCGTAGAATTTTCAGATTGCATTCTCATGTGTCCAATATGATTCATTAGACTTATACTAGTCTCAAAAAATTGGTACCAAGACCCATCACATCACGTTCATTTTAATTAATGTCCATATTAATATAACCTGATCCACCCACTTGATAACCCTATTTCAATCCAGCCAAAAATACCAATTACTAATAATTGTGTCTTATCATTGATGTCCCTTAGGATGGATATCAATTTCATATCAACTAATTAGGACACATCCTTATCATGGCACATTAAAATATTCCACCTAAAATAAAATTGCATCCCTTATCCCAAAAAATAAATATGACTACCTAGCCTATTTTCCAAATCTAATTCCACTTATTCCATCCCTTAATCCCTCGGTAACCTACTCATGTGACGAAAGTATCATCTTCTACACTATGTCCGATCGGAGGTCACTCATTAACTGTACTATAACTTTTAAACCATATTAATATTTTTTTAATGTGAACCCAAAAAATGCTAAAGATAACTTTTTTCCCACCACTATGAGGCTCAAGACTATCCTATCTCTTTCCCTAGGGTGCTCTTGGTCCCTATTCTTCTAGTCTATCCCCTAAAAAATTCTTTCAGGAAATAAATCATGATAAAATAGAAATATGAGATAATATTATAGGTTACACCTACTTTAAAAAAGAATGTTTCACTAAATCCATTCTTGTACATCACCTGAGAAAAGACCTTCCATTACTCGCCTAAGATAGTATTGCCACCTAATTTCTTATAGAATTCCACAAAATCCAAATAAACTAATTATTTCCATTTTTAATTAATTAATTTTAAAAAATAAACGTGTTTTATCCATAAAAAATAATCTATCATTCCGACATCATAGAAAATGCACCCAATGGCATGAGATCATCCTTCTAGCACCTCCTCTAGCCACCTAGTATGAAATCCCCATCACTATTTCCCGATTCAACTATGTTCTAGAAGAATTAGAACCAAAACTGAATTCTAAATTTCACCTTAATTAGAGTGATACAAACTGGATAACAAAATAGAGTAATAATGGAATATCCTACCTCAATCTATAACAAAAGATTAAATAAATCCATTTTTCAGCAGGGGAGATCATTGGTGGACTAAAATGGGGAGTGTTGTCCATTAATTAATCCCCACACGTTCCCCTTTTTTCCTAAATTCTAGAGGGGGAATGAACCCATAAATATAGGTATAAAATTGATTTAAAAATAAAACTTGGAATCAGTCACTATAGTAACCCAATACTTATACAAATATTATTATATAATTTCTAAAAGAAAAATATATTAATTACAACCTAAATATTGTGAGTCGAAGTGTATTTGGATGACCGGGTTTATAATACATAAAAGTGATAAAATTTTTTTTTATTTATTCACAATTTTGTGATCCTAAATAATTTCATGCTCCTAAAACTTATTAAGATTGCTAGAAAGATAAATAAATAAATAGGGGAAAGAAAAATCCTAGTAATGGATTCAACATGATAGGGAAACATAACAAGTGAATTAATGGTATAACATGATATCAGAGTAGAGAAGGATAATGAGTAAAAACATGAAAACATAAAATAATGAAAATGGTGTCATAAGATCATATAATAATAGAAATTTTTTTAGAAACATATAACATGAAATTAATGTTTTTCAAGTCTAATTTTGTAAAAAATATCACATGGTTGACAATGTTTCATAATGGATTAGGGTTACTCACTAATCCCATAAAGGACGCATCCTGAGACTAAAGCTATACCTAATAAATTAGAGTTTTATTGGAGGAAAAACATCATAACATGTTTATGATTACATGCTCCAAAAAGGTAAATAAATGATAAATCATAAACATAAGAATTACCTATATAAATAAATGGGAATGATAATAATGTCTTATATCATAAATAAAGGAAATTATTTAATGATGATGTTTGAGAGATGAATATGGGCATGTATTACCTCACCAAAATAATGGAAATAAAGATATTTAAATATGTGACATGCATATATACACAGTTTAGATGCAATCCATAAAATCAAAGGTTATCTTAATTGGTGAAAAGGTATTTAAAATATTAGATGAAATATTTGTTTAGAATATTACACTTTTCACATTGAAATCACATCTTAATGATATAAATATTTTCTATTAATTTTGTAGAAAAAAATTTATTTACAAATAACCATGGATGATTATAACAGAATATTTAAATAATTGAGTGTTCACGATGCTCAGTAAATCAGTACATGTCATACAAGTGAAAACCCCTTCCTTTTACATTGTTGGAATAAGGTTAAAAAGTACACATTTCAGAAAAATAAAAGAAGAGTCCTTTAGTGTTTTTTTAAAATGGTAAAACATGGGTAAAAATTTATTTAATAAATAATTTAGATAATATTAATTAAATTTTAAAACACTTTTAGGAATCAAGGATATGAAAGAAAAAACAATTTCGACCGATGAGAGAAATAAATTCTTCTTTTCATAAAAACATTTTATCAATCATTTTCAGTTACAAAGGGAGGAAAATGGAAATCTTACTTTAAAATTTCATGAATAAAAAGAGAATAGTAAAATGAAATGGTCTTATTATAAAATTATCAACTAATCTCCTATAATGTAAATTTCAATCAAAAACATTCTAGATTAAAATGATATTAAATCATAAAACATTTTTTCTTTGGTAACATTTGAATCATGTTCCACCTAAAATAAGTAACTCAAAATGAATCATTAAATAAAATTAAGATAAATAAATTCATTATGTAACATTAAAAGGGTTATTGTATTCAAAAAAAATTGTTAATATGACATATTTCTTATGGATGTCAAAGTGGGACGATAAATACCTTACATCGTGTCTAGATTTTATCATGTATGAATTTTTTATCCTTTATAATAAAGTTATATAATTTTTTATGAATAATGTTTTTATGTTTAATACATTATAATTAATTAATTTAATTATTTTAATTTAATGACATATTTAATTACTTATAAATTTATTTCTGCATAATGTGTTTTGAGGATTCTCAGTTCATAATTTGAAAATAAATGGCATGTTAACAAGGGTCAAATGGTTAATTTTTCCATCATCTCCAGAATAATTATTAAATAATAATTATAATAATTATTAAAAAATTATACTTTTAATACCATCTATGAAATATGGTTATGAAAAATTATCGATGTTATAATCAAGAAGATAGTAGGCCACATGTATGCATATATGACATTTCCATTATTCAATGATCATGATGGAGAGAAGGTAAGTGATTTTTATTTATAGAGATATAATGATATCATAAATGTCAAATTATTTCATTAAATACAATTACATATACTATACATGTGATGTGGTAATAAAAAGCGAATCACGTTGATTCATGAGAAAGTATTCCTCCGAACACATGAATGATATTATAATTTTTTTCATAGATGGTAAGGTATGAGAGTATATGATTTATTAATTTTAAGTAATAATAAATATTTCATGAATATAATATATAAATACCACACCCATCTTTATAAATATTCATTACAGGTGATGATGGAAAATGAATTACAACGATTCATGAGGCAATAGTCCTTTATACACAAGAATGATTGTTTTGTTTCCCATTTGATGGAAGAGATGATAGATAAATTTGATAACATAAACATAATAACCTATAAAAATATAATGGATACTATTTTTATTATATTTTATTTTTTAATACATAATTGAAAGTGAAAAAATAAGAAATAAAAAGGCAGAGATTAGGGAAGATGATTACTTTATCTTAGATGAACCTTCATTGGATATCTTATTAAATACCAAATGGTTGGAATTATGGGAGGAAAAGACGATCTAGAATGTGTATAAGGACTTTTTAGAGATAATGTTTCAGGTTTTATTCAATAAAAATGTCTTGATATCTATGAACAAGGGAGGGGAGGGGTTCCCATTTATAATTGAGTAGGAATATTTTTTTAAATACCCTAAAATATTCAATAATGGGAAGTCACTCTAGTCCAGTGACTCAAAAATTATCAAATTAAAGAGTGTATGAGTGATATGGTGAAGTCACACTTCTATGATAAAAAAACACATTTAAAACATTTTATCCTCTTCATCACATGGTTACTCACTTTTACATCTATTTTTTTACGATGAGAACAATATTTTTACTATTTTTACATTAAATTATGATAATAAATCACGTTGAACTTATTATATGATTTAAATATATTAGATTAATAATAGTTAATCCATTTATAAAATTAAATTCACTTAATTTTCTAAATTTAATTTAAAATAAAACTTGCAAGCATGATGAGCATAATGTTTTACAAAAAATAAATGTTTCGTGGAAAAGATGATTTTATAATAAATCAATGACTAGTAATCAGCCTTATATGAATATAAATTAATAAATTTAGAAGTATGATCTATAATTTTTTTAAATTTTTTTTATTAGGGTTTATTATAATTAATTAAAATAGAGATACATTATACACTTTAAAACAATTTTTATAACAATGCGTGTTTATGCCTAAAAATAAACTTATTCTATAATCTGTTATAAAGGTGATTAAAATGAAATTAATTAAATTAAATATAAATAAATAATTGTTATATAAATTTAATATAAAATTATAATAGAAATATAATCCTTAAATTAATTAATTTATTAAAATGAAAGGATAATTTTACAACAATCGGTAATTTTTACTATTCTCTGAAAAATCAATATTTCCCAAAAAAAAACCAAAATGCCACCGTATGTAAATTTTGATAATCTAATTTAAAAAATGATTTTATGTTTATAAAATATCATTTATAAAGTATTAATTAATTAACTATTATATTTTATTTCATAAAGGGATAAAAATACTTTTTGAAGGAAACATAATATTTCTAGAATAAAATATCATTATTTAAAGTCGAGTGCTTAAGAAGAATTTATCAATTAATTAATATAGGAATTATATATATTTATATTTCAAAAATTAGAAAACAATATTCATATTATTTAATTTAATGGATATGTGAAATCAATCTTGTTTTTTAAAAAAAACATTTTAATATTATATGATCCATCATTTAAACTTACTGTTGCATGTTGAATAAGCTATTAAAAATAGTGTTATTTTTAAAATATAAGTTTGTTATAGTTATAGTGTGACAAAACCCTTCACATAATAAATATGTTGCATGAACAAGGGTCATAATGTGATTATCCCTATGTAGAGGGCTCAACCCTCATCTAACCCCCATCATGACTTGACTTGTTTATCACTACTAGACCACACATCCTAAGGTTTATCGACCTATATTGTAGGTTTGTAGGCCTAAAACAACTACACAATCATGGTGATATCCCACTCATAAGGTTTCATACCTTATCCCAAAATGATAAAATGCACCACACCAAGAATACCATGGCTATGGCATGGTGCATTTTGACTTTATTACATCACATTAAGGCCTATGGGTTGCAGTATGACTCATTTTAGTATCAAAATATCAACATGGTTTCAAGGCCACGCCTTGATACTCACCCTAGTAACTGAACAAATAACCATGCCTCATTCCTAATATCAAAAAATTAATTAGAAATTCTATAATTCCTAGATTCCTAATCAAAATACAAATACATGACACAAGCCCATATATGGGTTAAAAATTAAAACTTCATCAAAAAATGACAAAAAAATATGGGTCTTTATATTTGCATCATCATAGTGATTTTCATGATTCTAACTATAATGATTTATTTTGGTTGGTATTTTCAATCATCTTACATCATTGAAGAATATAATATAATCTCGAAGATATTTATTTGTAATCATTTATTTTAGGATCTTGTGCAATTTAGGAGGTTCCAAGGCTAGGAACCCATGTTTATTCCGATCATGCAAGCTTATGAGATTCATAATTAAGAGAGATGTATCATTAAATTTTCAATTTTGATGATTTATTTAGGATCATACATTCCATAGATCATTAGATTAAATTGGATATCTTAAATAGATACATATACTGTTGATGTTTAGTCGAGGATGTACTTGGAAGATCCACTATTTTCCAAAGAGGTAAAGATTATAATGGCCCATTCTTTATATATAGATATTACTTTAACATTGAATAATATTTATTATATAACATAACAAAACCACGCCAGGATCGTATAGGTTTAGTGTCTTTAAAAACTGGGAAAAATAAATAAGAGGGTCATAAAACATCTACATTGTATACCTCTTATTTCATCATAAATAGACTCCTTTTTGATATATCTTACTTAATATGTAACACCCTGACCGCAGTTACCCTGCATCGGTGCATTATTACAGAATATTGGCATGATCACAAAAGATCAAGTCTCAAAAGACCAATTAGATTAGTAGCCTTGGAATCACTAGATACATTCATAAGTCTTACACTACATAATAAAGTTAAAAACTACAACATCATAGTCTCCATAGTTCACACTAATATCCCCTCAGACTATCACTATAGGTCAGTCATAAAATTATTTTTCATATCCTGGGAAAAATAAAACATAGAAAGGGGTGTGCTCAGATGCTCAGTAAGGATAACAATATAGCGTAAACTTTCATAAATAAGCATAAACATTTAAGGAAATGTATGACTAAAAAAATCTTTTTAAACTTGATATTCAATATAATATGTAAAAAATAAAATTAAATAATGACATTTACTTATTTACATGGATATTCTACTAGTTGAATACTCACATGCAATATCAATGACCACTTTTATAATGATGGAATGCATAATTCTAGACTATCATAACCACATAGTCAAGGCCCTGTGCTAAGACTATAAATAATATTTTTTCTAGGCCTTGTGCGAAGACAGTAGTTTTTCTCAAGAGACCTACCGATGCATCGAGGAGCTATAGCGGTCTCCACCCGTCACTTACTAAGTCCAATACATTCCTCATATGAACAGGATTAAACATAATATAAATATTCATATTAAAACTAGCATATGAAATGTCAATACTTTATCAATAAACCATGAATGGTATAAAAATAACACTTCCACAGTCAAACATATCACAAAACCTTCAATACTATATGGATGTTTGCTATCATAATAAATAAACATCAAATAATCTTAAAATCTATCAAAGGATGTTGACACAGATGAAATCAAAACTATTTGAGGGAAATATCTATTTTTTTGAAATCATTTAAAAGTCACATAATTATAAAGAAAAAATTTACTTTGAAAAATTTCTTATAAGATTGTAAGGGAAGCTTCAACGATTTTATAATGGCAGAAAATAGCCCCACCCACTGTATAAGTTAAAAAAGACATTCTTACCTTAATTTTTTCGAAAAGGTTAAAAAGGAGCTTGTTTGGAAAACCACCGAAAGATTCCATTATAAAAATTCAAACAAGGGTATAAATGAATTTAACCCATATTCTATAAAATAATAATAATTTTTTGAAATACATTTTTAAGAAACATAGATGTGGATGATAAGGAGGTCCTATTAGATAATTACGTATAAACAACCTCAGATAATGAAGAGATTGTAGAATTAACCCTTAACTTGAACTATTACTTGGTTGAGGGTTGGTTAAATACCTGTATAATGGTGAAATAATTGTTATTAAATTTTATATTAATCATATAAATTAATATGGTATCATATATGATCTTTTAACATTGCTTTGTTAATAATATCTTAGTATTATCGTTGTTTCAGGTGTTAACAAATTCGTTTTACTTTATATTATTTATTATGTGGGTAATATTTGTTATGGATGGGATGTATATTATTAATATACAGAATGATATCAAGTCTTTAAACATTATTTTTAATCATCTAATAAAAATTAGTCTTAAATGGATACGATGGGGAATGAATGTCATCACGTTCGTGGAGACTGTAACTCCTGCGTACGCACGAGCGACAATATCATTATTTGGATGTTAAAATAATATATAATTTAATGTTATATCATATATAAAGAATCATTATCATGTTATATTTTTTATTTACATCAATTACACATCATTATTATACCCATCCAAATAATAATGTATTGAATAACAATTTCACCACGACGTGGAGACAGTAAGCCGTACGCATGCACGTATGGTGACACATCATTCAAAGGATAGATAGAATAATGAATTTGGTTGTACCATGATTATAATAACATCATATTATATAGAAGATACTAGAGTAACTATTTTAGAATGGAAACAACAAAGAAAAAGGAAGAGTAAGAAGAAAGGAACATGAAAGAGGGGGTGCGATATTTACCTCTTATTCGGGTTATTCCTTTTGATTTGATCAAAAGGGATCCATAGGTTGGATTTATGACTAAAGTAAGGACTCTAGGATAAATGGGAGATAGCTAAGAGGGTATTTGGCTTGAGGTTGGCCGAGCCAAATGGCTTTGAAGGTGTGATTTAGGGAGAAGGGGAAATGCCCTTTTATAAGAGGGGTGAAGGGCACCTTAGGAAAAGCTAGAAATATGATTTTATAATAAAATAGTTTTCGGTTTCTAATGGCTCCAAAATTGTTTATTTAGGGTATAAGGTGGTTATGGGTCGAAAAACACTCAATCAATAGGTTTTAGATAGGTTTGGGTCACTATATTAACTTTATATTTTAAATTTGACTCTTAGTTAAATAGTTTGACATTTACCATGTCTCTTTGTATTTTTATATTATATACTTAATAAATTTACTATATAATTCCTAAAGAACCCAAAATGGTACATTAATGATACACCTATCATTATATAATTCTTTTTTCCAAACCTTAGATTTTTATGAATAAAATATCCATTAATAATATAAGATTTGTTTTAAAAACATTTTTATGTTAATTTTGACACTATTTGCTATTTTGTTTTTTTCTAAATTAATAACAGCATTATGGCTTCAAAAAAAATTCATCTAACCAACTCTAATATTTCATGATAACCTAGAAAATTATTTTAACTCATACAAAGTCTCAAATTAAATTTATTTAAATATTTATAATATCAATTATTTTAATATTTCATCAATACGGTAATTACTACATCACCATTGTGTCATAAAAAAATTAAATTATTTAATGTCTAAAAAATATAAATAAAATTCCATTATGTAGGAAATACTTTTATCTTTCTAATTAATATTTATATTCGAATTTATCTTATGTGTAACCCTATATTAATAATGTTTTAGTTGTTAAACATTGATTTTAACTCTTTTAACTCTTCTTTGAATTAAACAATAATAAATATCCTTATGTAATCCAAGTGGCTCGAAGAGATTCATATTTTATTCATAAGGTTGTTTTTTATCAAACTAAACCTATCCATTTAATTAGGACATGTGTTACGGTATTAATAATATCATTTTTAGCCTTAATTACCCTATTTACTTTTAACCGTGGTAAATAAAAGTAAAAAGTTACTATTCACCAAAAATTATTTTCATCTTATTGAACCACATTTTACTTACTGATATCTACCGTGTCTCTTGGATTTTTGAAATTCTACTAACAGAAGCGGTAAAATTATGTTTTATGTGAATTTTCAAATTCTCCTCGGAGGTGGGTAAAAGACAGTGAAAAGTTCAATAAAATTTCTGTATATCTAAAATTATTATAAACTAACTTCAATTAATTACATTGAACTTATATAAGTATTATGTATCTATTTTGACCTAAAAAATTTAAATAAAATAAATAATTATTTAAATAAAAAATCGGTTTTAAACTATAACTGAGTGGTTTTTCACTATTCATCAAAAATTGAAAGTTTTCAGAAAAATACAAAAAATTCACCCTAAGATAATTTTGATATTTTGAATCCAAAAACTGAATTCCGTTTTGAAAGATAAAATTTATCAAATTTAAAAAAGTGGGTATTAGTATTCATAATGGAAAGTTTCATTGGTCGTGGTGGGTTAGAACTCGAAGTTGCGTACAACACACGCTACTGCATTATTCAAAGAGAAGCATACTATGGAAGATTGGGGTGTTACATTCTCCCCTCCTTCAAATAATTTCATCCTTGAAATTTATAGAATATTACTGCCTAAAAAGACTCTGGTGGTTCTTCATCATAAGTTTCTTAGGTTCCCATGTTGCATGTTCCATCTTATGGTTTCTCCATAGAAATTTTACCAGACGAGTCGTCCGGTTTCCCAACACTTGTTCTCTTGTATCTAGAATCTTGATAGGCTCTTCACAATAAGACAGATCGGGTTCTGGTTCTAATTCCTCATAGGTGAGTACTTGTGTCTGGTTAGGCATGTATTTTCTCAACAGGGATACATGGAACACATCATGAACTTTGGAGAGACATGGAGGCATTTCCAAATGGTAAGCTACAACCCCAATTCATTCTAGAATTTTGAAAGGTCCGATGTACCTGGGACTCAATTTACCGTTCTTACCGAAATGTATAATACCCTTCTATGGAGATACCTTCATGAAAAATGATCTACAACCTGAAATTTCAAATCCTTCCTTCAGTTATCAGCATACCTCTTTAGCCTACTTTGAGCTGCTTTGATGTGGGTTTAGATTACCTTCACTTTTTCCATCGTTTCCTCAACAAGTTCTAGGCCTACAAGTTATCTTTCACCAACATTATCCCAACAAGTTGGTGTGTGACATCCCTTTCCATATAACCCTTCATATAGTGCCATCTGAATATTTGAATGGGAGTAGTTGTTTTTGGAAAATTCTACCAAAGGTAAATATTGATCCCACATACCTTTAACGTCAAGTGAGAATGATCTCAAAATGTCTTCTAAGGTTTGAATAGTCTGTTCTGATTGTCCATCAGTTTTGGGGTGGTAGGCAGTGCTCAAATGAAGATCTGTATCCAGGGCTTTCTAAAGGCTTTTCCAGAATCTTGATGTAAAACGGGGATCACTGTCAGAAAAAATTGATAGTGGTTCTCCATGAAGTATTAAAAATTCATTAATATATAGTCTTTCTAAAGGTTCAAGTGGTAAATCTTCTCTTATACCAAGAAAATGTACTGACTTGGTAAGACAATCAACAATGACACATATTGCATTGTTTCTTCTAGGATTCATTGGTAGTCTCATTACAAAGTCCATCGTAATTTTATCCCCTTTCCACTCAGGTATGGGAAGATGCTGCATGACTCCTCCAGGCTGTTGCCTTCCAGCTTTCACTGGTTGACAAACCAAACATCTTGAGACAAAATCAGAAATCTCCCTCTTCATGTTGTCCCACCAAAAATGTTCCTTCAAATCTCTATTCATTTTGGTGCTCCCAGGGTGTATAGATAAATTATAACTATGAGCATCTTCTAACAATTCCCTTTTTAGATCAGGTATATCGGGAACAGAAACTCTCTTCCCAAATCTCAAAATTCCATCTTCATACAAAAAGTCACGGAATCTCCGATCATTCACAGCTTTAATCTTCTTTTGAAACTCTTCATCACCGGTATGATAACACTTAATCCTTTCTAGTAAAGTTGGTTTGGAAAACATTTGAAAAAGTATTGATGTTTCACCTTCCATGGTGATTACCAAATCCATTTTTACTAGATCCATGTATATAGGATCCTTTTCAACTCTCATCTTGTTCAAAATTCCATGATCCTTTCTACTCAAAGCACCTTCCACCTTATTTTCCTTCCCCGGGTGGAATTATATAGTGTAATAATAATCCTTTTGTAGTTCAAGCCATCGCCTTTGCCTCATGTTGAGTTCTTTCTATGGGAAAATATACCTCAAACTCTTGTGATCAGTATAAATCTCAAAATTTTCACCATATAGATAGTGTCTCCATATCGTCAAAGAATAGATTACAACTGCTAACTCAAGATCATGAGTAGGATAGTTTTTCTCATGAATTTATAGCTATCGTTATGCATAGGCAATAACCCTATCATTCTACATAAGGACACAACCAACTCCTTTCTTTGAAGCATCACTATAAATAACAAACCCATCATTCCCCGATGGTAGAGTTAATATAGGAGGATTGAATAATCTTCTATTCAGTTCTTCAAAACATTCTTCCCACTCTTTTGTCCAAAAAAATTTAAGCCCCTTTTCTGTGATCTTTATTAAGGGGTTAGGTAACTGTGGAAAAATTCTGGACGAAACATCGATAATAACCTGCTAAACCAATAAAACTGTGTACCTCAGTTATAATCGTCGGTGCTGGTAATTCTTGGATTTCCTTGCTCTTTGAAGGATCAATGAAGATTCCATCCTTAGAGAAAATATGGCCAAGAAAAGAACTCTCCTAAAGCCAAAATTCACACTTGCTAAACATCCCATATAACTCATGTCTTCTAAGAGTATTCAGGATGTTGCAAAAGTGATTTTTATGATCTTTGTAGATTTTGTAGTATAACAAGATATCATCAATAAATACCACTACAAAGTCGCCGAGATATTCTTTTAAAACTCTATTAATTAGATCCATGATGAAAACGGGTTCATTAGTCAATCCAAAAGTCATTACTGTAAACTCGTAATGCCCGTACCTAGTTCGAAATCCTGTCTTCGGAATGTCTTCCTTCTTCACACACAACTTACGATATCTAGATCGAAGATGAATCTTTTAAAAGTAATGACCTCCATGAAGTTGGTGGAATAAATCATCAATGCGAGGTAGGGGATACTTGTTTTTTTATTGTTATAGTATTGATCTCCCTGTAGTCAACGCACAACCTCATAGATCCATCTTTCTTCTTAACAGAAAGGATAGGGGGTCCCCATGGTGAAACATTAGGGTGAATAAATACCTTATTACACAATTCCTCTATTTTTTTCTTTAGTTTAACTAATTCCACAGTGGCCATTCTATATGGGGTCTTTGATATGGGCCTTGAAGAAGGAATTAAATCAATGGAAAACTCAATTTCTCATTCTAGAGGATGTCGAGGTAAATATTATGGAAACACATCAACATATTCTTTCACAGTATATACATCCCCTTTTTGAACATTCGTTTCCCCACCCATTGTTATTTAATTCTCTTACTCCCCGATAATTGAATTTAGTTGAGCTACTGGGGGTGGATCTAGATAAGAATCAGGTGGTGAAAATTATGCTTAAAAAATAAGGTGTTCTTTATCATCATCATCAAAAATCATATCCTCTTTATTCTTACAATAAATCTTCACATCATGGTCCGAAATCCAATCCATACCGAGGATTATATCAAATTCAATCATAGGTATGACAATGAGATCAGCAGATAAAGAACATTTATATGCTCTAATGGGAACAGATTCACAAAACATTGTTGCGATGATATTTCCCATAAGAATTTTAACTGACAACTCCCTTGTTAAATAAAATTAGAAATATCTAATTCTCTTATAACACTGGGGAGATATGAAACAATGTGATGATCTAGAATCAAATAAATCATTTTCTAAACTCGAGGAAACCATTAAATTACATGCCACCACATCTTTCAGAGCATCTACCTCAGCAGTAGTAATAGCATAAGCTTGTCCATTTCTGAGGTAAGTTCCCCTAACACTTAGGACATTCATTCTCATAATGCCCCATCTCCCTACAATTATAGCATTGAACATCGGTAGTTTCTTTCTTCCCCTTGCAATCATGAGCTTGGTGGCCTTTTTCACCACACTTGTAACAGACTCCCATTCCCTTCAAGAAAGCACCAGGGTGTTTCTTCCCAAAAATACTATAGGGTGGATATTAAACTTTTCCCTTCTTCCCCTTATTTCCATTTGCAGAGTGTTCAGAAGATCTCTTCTTCTCTTGATTTTCTTTAAATTCATAAGACTTATAGAATTCATTTTCTGTCTTGATAGTACATGAGACAATGTTTTCATAAGACGAGAAGGATTGCGAGACTAATTCTCAATGAAGAAACAGTTTTAACCTATCAATGAAATGACCAATATTACTTCTTGGGTTATATATATAATCTGCACCATGCCTCGCTAACCTTGTAATGTTAGCCTCATACTTTGCGACATTCTCATCCTCTTTTTTCCTCAGACTCGGATATTACCTTTCCATATCTGATTGATGGTCACGAGGAAAGTTTTTTTCTAATAAAAACTCTTTAAACTCCCTCCATTCTATATTTGATACTTCAATATCTTACTTTGTGTTTTCAATCAATGACCACCATTTATCAGCACCTCCAGTGAGGTGGTAAACTTCCATGATAACATTTTTCATTTCACTACTCCCCAAGGCATGGAATATTTTCTCTAAGGAATTTATCTATTTATCAGCTACTAATGGATTTTTACTGTAATTTAATGTTGGTGGTTGTTTCCTCATGAATTGATCTAACATTGATCCTCCACACTATGGATTAGGGTGCTCCATACAGGTAAGGTTATTATTCATAACCAAAGTGAGTTGTCCCAGTATGGTGATAAGCTAATCAGAACCACTTGTATCACTAGACCAACTATAATTATCTTGAGTAGGAGGGAAATCATTACATGGAGTTCATTAATTGATACAGTTTCCATTCCTTCCACTAGGCACCATTTCAAAACAATGGCATAAACTAGATTAGTTTATACATCGAAATACATAATTCCAAACTTCTAAAACATTTAACATAAATTGATCAGTTTATGGATATAATCCATAATCATAACAAAATGTTTTCTTTGAAAAATTATATACTCATAAACCATTCATAATGGGTTTTGATGAAAATGAGAATTATCCTAAGCATATCCCCCGGGAGTGTCATAACCAAAAGTGCAGCAAGGCTCGTTGTCGTGCACCAGTTCCCGTTCGAGTCTTGCTCAAAGCGGTGTTTTTGGGTTTTACCCCAAGGTACATCTGTTCGAAATCCGCCTCTACCTCCTCGTATCCAGACAGGGATGTATTCCTTGGAAAACTCAGAAAATCTCTACAATACCAAAATTCTACGAAGTTCTTCTATTCTAATCCTCAAAGTCTATCATAGGGCTATGTGCTATAATCAGAGTTTATCTAAATCTAGCTTCCAAGGTTTGTACTAAACTTCCTATGATACCAACTGTAATGCCCCGACCCCAGTTACCCAGAGTCAATGAATTATTACATAACATTGGCATGATCACAAAATATCATGTCTCGAAAGACCAATTAGTTTAGTAGCCTTGGAAACACTTGATACATTCATAAGTCTTACATTACATGATATAGTGAAAAACTACAAAAACATAGTTTCCATAGTTCACACTCATATCCCCTCAGACTATCCCTACAGGTCAGTCATAAAATACTTTTTCACATCCTGGGAAAAATAAAACATAGAAATGGGTGAGGTTAGATACACAGTAAGTATAAAAATATAACGGAATATTTCAGAAATAAGTATAAACATTTAAGGCAATGTAAAACTTATACAAAAGCCTTTTAAACATGAACTTCAGAATAATATGGAAAAAATAAAATTTAATAATGCCATTTACTTATTCAAATGGATATTCTACTAGTCTAATAATCATATGAAATATCAATAACCACTATTATAATTATGGAATGCATAATTCGAGACTATCATAACCACATAGTCAAGGCCTTGTTCCAAGACTACAGATAAGAATTTTTCAAGGCCTTGTGCCAAGACACTAGTTTTTCTCATGAGCCCTACCAAGGCATCTAGGAGCTATTGTGGGATCCACCCGTTACTTACTAAGTCCAATGTATTCCTCATATGAACATGTTTAAACATAACATAAACATTCGTATTAAAACTAGCATATGAAATGTCAGTACTATATACATAAACCATGAATGGTATAAAAAAACATACATATTCAAACATATCACAAAACCTTCAATACCATATGGAAGTCTTGTATCATAATAAATCAACTTCAAATAAGCTTAAAATCCATCAAAGGATGTTGACATAGATGAAATCATAACTATTTGAGAGAAATATCTCTTTTTTTGAAATCATTTAAAAGTAACATAAATATAAAGAAAACATTTACTTTGAAAATATTCTTATAAACATGTAAGGGATGCTTCGACGATTTTATAACGGCGGAAAATAGCTGCACCCGCCATATAATTTAAAAAAGACATTCTTACCTTAACTTTGTCGAAAAGGTTAAAAAAGTCCTTAGTTATAAAATGATGGGAAGATTCCTTTATAAACATCTTATAAAAAGTCAAACAAGGGTATAAATGACTTTAACCCATATTCTATAAAATAGTATGAATGGTTTGAAATGCATTTTTAAGAAACATGGATGTGGATGATAAAGAGGTCCCAATAGATAATTACGTATAAACAACCTCAAATAATGAAGAGATTGTACAATTAACCTTTACCTTGTAATTTTCCTTGGTTGAGGGTAGGTTAACGTCCTTTATAATGGGGAAATAATTGTTATTAAATTATACAAGAATCATATACTTTAATATGATATAATATATGATCTTTTAACATTTCTTTGTTAATAATATCTTCGTATTATCGTTGTTTCGGGTGTTAACATATTCGTTTTCATTTATATTATTTGTTATGTGAGTCATATTTGTTATAGATGGGATTTATAATATTCATATATATAATGATATCAAGTCGTTAAACATTATTTTTAGTCATCTGATGAAAATTATTCTTAAATGGATAGGATGGGGATTGAATCTCATTGTGTTTGTGGAGACGGTAATCCGTACGAACGCACGAGCAACAATATCATTATTTTGTTATTAAAACAACATATAATTGGGTGTTATATCATATATACAGAATAAAGATCATGTTATATTTATTATCTACCTCAATTACACATCATTATTTTACCAATCCAAATAATAATGTATTGAATAATAATTACACCACGACGTGGAGACGGTAAGTCGTACGTACGCACGTATGGTGACATGTCATTCAAAGGATGGATAGAATAATGAATTTTTTTGTACCATATTTATAATAATATCATAGTATATATAAGATACTGGATTTATTATTTTAGAATGGAAACAACAAAGAAAAAGTAAGTGGAAGAAGAAAGGAACTTGAAAGAGGTGGTGAGATATTTAACTCTTCTTCATGTTATTTCTTTTGATTTGATCAAAAGGACTCCATAGGATGGCTATCTGACTAAAGGATGGAAACTAGGATGAAGGGTGGATATATGATAAGGTATTTGGGAAGAGGTTGGCTGAGCCAAATGGCTTTGAAGGTGTGGTTTAGAGAGAAGGGGGTGTGCCCTTTTATTAGAGGGGTGAGGGGTACCTTAAGAAAAGCTAGAAATATTATTTTATAATAAAATAATTTTAGGTTTCTAGTGGATCAAAAATAGATTATTTAAAGGATATGGTGGAAATGGGTCGAAAAACACTCAAACAATAGGTTTTATAAAGTTTTGGGTCACTAAATTTACTATATCTTTTGGATTTAACTCTTAGTTAAATAGTTTGACATTTACCATGTCTCTTTGTATATTTATATTATATTGTTAATAAACATACTATATACTTCCAAACGATCCATAAATGGTTTTTTAATGATACACCTATCATTATATAAGTCCTTTGGCCTAACCATATATTTTTATGAATAGAATATCAGTTAATAATATAATATTTGTTTTAAAAACTCTATTATGTCAATTTTGACACTATTTGGTATTTTGTTTTCTATAAATTCATAACAACATTATTGCTTCAAAAAGAATTAATCTAATCAACCTTAATATGTCATTTTAACCTATAAAATTAGTGGAATTCATAAAAAGTCTCAAATTACATTTATTTAAATATTTATAATATCAATTATTTTAATGTTTCATTAATACGGTAATTACTGCATCCTCATTGTGTCATAAATAAATTCAATTATTTAATGTCTAAAAAATATAAATAAAATAAAATTATGTAGGAAATATTTTTATCTTTTTAATGAATATTTATTGTTTAATTTATCTTATGTGTAACCCTATATTAATAATGTTTTAGTTATTAAACATTGATTTTAACTTTTTTAACTCTTCTTTGAATTAAATAATATTAAATGTCCCAATCTAATCCAAGTGGACCAAAGAGATCCATATTTTATTCATAAGGTTTTTTTGTCGAACTATACTTATCCAAAAAATTAGGACATGTGTTAGGGTAATAATAATATCATTTTTACCCTTAATTACCCTATGTACTTTCAACCGTGGTAAATAGAAGTAAAGAAGTTACTATTCACAAAAATTTATTTTCATCTTATTGAACAACATTTTACTAACTAATATGAACTTTTTCTTTTGGATTTTTGAAATTTCACTTACAGAAGTGGTAAAATTATGTTTTATGTGAATTTGCAAATTCTCTTTGGAGGTGGGTAAAAGACGGGGAAAAGTTCAATAAATATTTTATATATCTAAAATTATTATAAACTAACTACAATGAATTGCATTGAACTTATATAGGTATTATGTATCTATTTTGACCTAAAATAAATTTAAATAAAATAAAAAATTATTTAAATAACAAATCGGTTTTAAACTGTAACTCAGTGTTTTTTCACTATTCATCAAAAATTAAAAGTTTTCAGAATAATACCAAAAATTCACCCTAAGAAAAATTTGATATTCCAAATCCAAAAATGAAGTCATTTTTGAAAGATAAATTTTATAAAATTTAAAAAAGTGTGTATTATTATTTATAACGGCTAGTTTGATTGGTTGTGGTGTATTAGAACTCGATGTTGCGTACAACACACGCTATTGCATTATTCAAAGAGAAGAATACCGTGGAAGATTGGGGTGTTACATAATACCCTTCTTTATGACCTAGGAAAAAGAAACATATGAGAGGGTGATATGAAATTCTTAGTAAAAGTAAAAAATAAAAGTATCAATCATATCCTAATCATAAGAGCATAATGTTTGAAAATCATATCCTACATATATAATATCATAATATCTTGTCAAAGGAGAAATCCTAAAAGTGAAATGTAATCCCAATAGTCATCACATAATTCTAGATATTTTGTGGCATACAGACATTATCATTGAAAGTCATTTAATATTAATCAAGGCTCATTTTTGTGACCATGATAGCAGACAAAATCCATTACTGAACTGAGTTCAGTTTTCATTCCAGCCCTGTATTACTTAACTGCATTTACTTGCCATTCTAGTCATGTCTATATAATGAGATAAAAATATTTAACCAATGAATTTTAGATTGATATAGGTCCCACCCGTCTCATAATGAAACTTTTCATACATGTTCCATAAAAACATAAATCAATTTTCATAGCATAATCCATGAAATAAAATAGGTTTCTTAAACACCATTCTATCACAATCCGTATAAAATAAATGGATTTCAAAAACAAATTCCATCTTAAACACAATAAAATAATATTAATAGTAAGGATATAAACATAAACCTATTTAAACATAGATGGAAAATAATTTTGATAAAACACTTGAACTTAATTCATGAGAAAAATATCCTTTCAATTTCAAGAACGTTTTATTTTTTTAAAATTCCCCACAATATAAATAAGAAAAAAATTAGTTAAAAATAATCTTGAAATCATGTAGTGGAAGATTCATGTAAATAAGGTATCATGAAATCGTAAAAATATATTCATTCCATATAAGTTAAAAAAAGATTCTCCTCATTCTTTTGCTGGAAATGTAAAAAAGTACCTCAAATCCAATAACACCAAAAGATTCCTTTCATAACGATTAATAAAAATTAATGAAATGATAAAATTAATATTAAAAAAATTAATAATAATATATATAATATTAAATAATTAAGAAGCATGGATTTGGATGATAAATACACCTTAGTAAATACTTACGTATAAACAGTATCAGATAAAAATGAGATTGTAAAGTTATCCTTTAAAGTTAGTCTAATATGAATAGTTTGTATCCAAAACTACATTATAATGATTTAAATAATGTTACATATTTATTCTGTAATCATAATAATTTTAATGATAACATTTATTAACATAGTTTCATCAATTTGTTAGTAACATTCCATTGTTACTTTTTATTCGAGTATACACTGCTTTATGTTCTTATACGAGTTTTGTCAGATAAGTTCTTATTAATTTTTAGGTTATAGTTATATCATTTACAAAATTATATTAGTATAATAAATATTAAATTTATTCATTAAATTCATGTACATAATCATGTTTTAATGAAGATCATGTATAATGAATCGCATCACATTGTGGAGACGGTAGATCATACATATGCATAATCGAGGATATCATTCCCAAAATTGTTAAATGATATTGAAGTGGATGGTGTATAATATTTTGAAATTAGTATCATGTTATAATAATAATATATAGTTATTATTTTCAATATTATACCCATCCATGTATGGTGGTGGTGAAAAACAGAGTACACCACGACGTGGAGACAATGAGCCATACGTATGCACGCTTGGTGTTTTGATTTTCCAAGAGATGGGTAGAAGGTAGACTATGGTTGTTTCATATTTATAATAACATATCATTATATGAGTGATTTTTATGTTATTACTCTATAATGAAATAACTAATGAATAAGAAGTATTATAAAAATGATGTTTGAAAGAATCGGTAGTAGAAATTACCCCTCCATGACGTAATTCCCCAAAATCTCTTCTTAGAGAACTAGAGTGGGTCTATGAATATGACGAGACCCTCTAATAAGAAAATAGGACTGTTGAGAAGGAAAAAGGGTAAGGTATGGACGATATTTAGGGATAAAAATGATGTTAATAGGTGAGTGAGGAGGTGCACTTTTTTAATTGAGGTGAGGGGCACTTTTGGAAAGTCCCTAAATAATAATTTATAATAAAATCAATCCCTACCAGAAACCCTAAAAAATGTCCCAATGTAAAATATATGATGATTTAGGGATGTAATCCAATCAAAAAATATATTTGGGTAAGTTTTGTTTTAAAATAAAACCATATATTTTTAATTGACAATTAGTTATTCTATTTAATTTAAATTGTTGTAATCACATTTTAAATATTTAATGTTTATAAATATTTAATTATATGTTTTTAATTATCCATAAATGGATATTTTATGAAATTTTAGATCTTATAATCTTCACTTTCAAATTTATAATTTTATATTATTATTTTTAAATAATATAATAACTAGTTATGTTTATAAAATAACAATAGTGTCAATTTTGACACTATTCATTATTTGACTTTAAATAAAATCCTCAAAAAACATAAATTCAAAAAAATTAATAAAATCATTATATACCATAGTAACATATAAAATTCTTGTATCACATTAACTAGTTCATATGTAATTTATTTTAATATTTCTAAAACCATTTATGTCATATTTCTATTAATAAAATAATTTTTGCATCACTATTCTGTCATCATTAATGGTAATTATTTATTCTCTAAAAATTATAAATAAATTTCTAAGATGTAGGTAATTATTTTTTATTTCCATAAGCTATCTATAGTCTATAATATATCTTAGCTATACATATATTAAAATTAATATACTTATATAAAATGAGATTGTGACATTTTGTCACATTCTTTAGTTTTTATTACATTCATGTCATATTCAATAGTAATTGTACATTAAGTTATTTAATTTAGAGTAATAGATGATAAGGGTCAAATGTAGTCATCTAATAGGATTTTTACAGGTGTTAATGTAATTTTATAGTATTATGTTTATCCTAATTTACCTGATTTATCTTTAACCATGGTAAAAAATAATAATTACCAAAGTTACTATTCATAATTAACAAATATAAAAGTAGCCTTTTAACATAATTTGGACATACTGATTCCAAATATGGAATCCATTTCTTAAAATTCAAAACACAGAATTTTCAATGACTAATTTAAAATTAATCCCTTTGTTTAAATGTGAAAACATGTTTTAAAAGTTAAAACATTCCAAAACATTGATATGTTTTTACCTATGTATTCAATGTAAAATTATTACTAAAAACCTAAATTATATTTAATGATAAAAAGATATTATATTTATATCTAAAACCATTAAATATTATAATTTATCCATATATATTATGTTGATGAAAGATGTTGTTTATAATTAAAATTTAGCGTATTCTTATTATTCATCAAAATATGAAAGTTGTCAGAAAAATTTGAGAAATTAATCCAAAGTAAATTTGTATATCCTGATTAAAAATAACATATTTATGTAGTCATATAAATATTATTAATGTGTCAAAATTTTAATTTAAAAGGGGTTCACCATTCAACGTTAAAATATTAATCATTATAGAATAGGTTTTTATACATCACATAGGATTTTATTCATTATCTATGAATAAAATATCCATTGGATGAATATAAAAAACATTTTATGAAGTATATGATTCATATATATCACATGAATTTCATTACCCAGAGTAATTAACCCAAAAATAAAAATATCTAATTGATTAATATTTTTCATAAATAATTGAATGTTATAAAAGTCACAATGCATTTTTATAAGTTAGTTACAATTATTACCGATAACCTAACAACTAAAAGATAATGAAAATTATATAATAAGGGTGTCTTGTTGTTTGTTTAAACTCTTGATTTCATGTAAAGTATGATACTGATGAATAAAAATTATTTTAAGAAAATATTTCATAAAAACATCCTGGTGTTAAATTTTACCCCCCCTAAACTGAATTTCAAACTCAAAATTTGTCACATGGAAAGGAACAGATGAGGATACCAATACCTCATATTATTCTCAAGTTAACATGTATCTTATTCAAATTGGCAGTTCTTCCATAAAACTTCAACTAAGTGAGTGGTCTTGATTTGTAGATTTGTTTCTCTATGATCCATAATATATATTTGTTATTCTTTATATGAAACATATTTCTCCATCGGTAACACATCTACGATTAGTACATTTGAAGGAGCAGAAATGTACTTTATCAAGAGGGACATATGGAAGACATCATGAACTTGAGAGAGATTTGTTGGAAGTTCTAATCTATAACCAACCTTCCCAACACGATCCAGAATTTCAAAAGGACCGATATATGTAGGGATCATCTTACATTTCTTTCCAAATCTCATTACCCCCATCCAGGGAAATGTTCTTTAGAACAAATTGCCAACCACTTCAAACTCTATGTATTTTCTTCGATTGTTAGCATAATTTTTTTGGACTCTCAGACGCTCTTATGTGTTGTTGAATAGATCTAACCTTTTTTCCCATTTTATCAACAAGATTAGGTCCTAATAACTTTATTTCCCCAACATCATCCCAGCTAGTTGGAGTTCTGCATTTCTTTCCATATAAGGGAAAATAATGATCCATTTTATTATTGAATTAAAATATATTATAGTATGAAAATTCCACTGAAGTTAGGTGTTGATCCCAACCACCATTTAAATCCAAAGAGAAAGCTCTCAACATTTCTTCCAGAGTTTGAATTGTCCCTTCAGACTGACCGTCTATCCGAGGATGGTAAAAAGTGGTGAAACATAACTTTGTATTGGGATCATGCTGAATACTTTGCTAGAACATTGTTGTAAACCTCAGATCACGATCAGATATAATGGAAATTGGTACCCCCATGCAATCTTTCAACTTTATTTACATATATCCTGGAAAGCTGATCAAGATAGAAATACTCTCTAATAGAAATTATTCCAACTTGGTAAGGTTATCAAATATAACCCAAATAGAATTATTTGCCTTGGATGTTTTGGGAAGTCCGATAAAAATGTCCATAATGATTTTTCCGACTTCCATTCTGGTGTGGGTAATGGTTGTAACATCCCATTAGACTTCTGTCTCTCAGCATTTTCTTTCCGAAAAACCAAGCATCGAGAGACATATTCAAGGACATTCCTTTTCATTCCATACCACCAGAAGTAATCTTTCTAGTCCTTATACATCAATGTGCTTTCAGGGAGAATATTTAATGAAGAACTATGATCCTCATAAAATAGATCCTTCTTTAATTCTGGTATGGGTGGAATACAAACATGGTTCCTGAACCTTATTATTTCATCACAATCAAAGTTGAATTTAGGAATATTTCTCACCTTATTTTGTTACTCTACATCATCTGTAGGATCGAAATAGTGATGTAGATGCTCAATTTAAAATAGGGGGTGAATTGTAAACATTAAAAATTCCTTTGGAAACTTTAAAGTTGTTTATGAATAACTATGGTTTCCTTAAGAAAAGGAAAGGGCTAAGTTTAACAAGGTTTAAACTGAGAAAATTCACAACACCTATAATACCAAATGAAAACCTGGAAAGAGATTCCGAAAGTAGGTTCCAGAAATATGGTTCCGGAAATTGAAACTTAACAAAAGATTACAATATGAGATTCTACCTTAAAGTGTATAGAATCTAAATGAAACAGGGTACGAGTAAGGAAGTATAAGAAAGTTATACTTTCCTTATAATACAAAATGCAGCGGAAATAAACAAGTAGTAAAACTACAAGTAACAAGATATAAGTCTTTTAACCCAATGAGAAGGGTATCCAACAACCTTGGATAAAGGTCCCTTGATTTATACTTTCAAGCAAGTCTGTCTTACCCACACCAGGGTAAGCCATCGATACAAAGATCAGAGTCTCTATCTTGCTATCCCCGCAAGCTCTCAAATTGAAGGTAGTTGGCCATCTCTATCTTCCTCAGCAAGGAAGCCCTCAACTTCATGGTGTTGGAAACCTCTTTCTTCCTATACCCGGAAGTCCTCAAATGTAATCACCAACATTCGGAGTCGCACGAAGCTTTGAGAGTTATTAAGAGCCTCTCTCTCTAGAAATCACTTCAAGCATGTAATCACATGAGTCGAAGATCAGTCACCCTTTCATCCTTTCAGCCTTTCAGCCTTTCAGCCTTTCAACCTTTCATCACTGATCTCTTTCAAATGAGCTCCTATTTATAGGTAAGGTTGACCTCCTTCCCAACGGTCATATTTTCCTTTAAAATCGGAGGGACCTCTACACGTGTCACTTAGTCAACGGTTAGTTTATAACAGAATAGACGACATCGTTTTATAACAAAACAAGTGTAACAGAATGTACGACATCGTTTTACTTCTAACTCAAAAGTTCGGAGTGAAGATTCAGAGTGAATGTTTGGAGTGTAAAAATATATTAAAGAGTAGACAAATTATAAAAGCGTAATCAAAATGAATGTTCGGAGTCTGACCAAAAATAATTTTCGGTGTTTAAATAAATTTGGATTGAATAAAACAAGGATTATCAGATTATGTTTAATAGGTGAATTCGGAATGAGAATTTGGAATGATAATTCGTCATCAGAATTCATAATGAGAATTAATCATCAAGATTCGTAATGAGAATTCATCATCCGAATTCGTAATTAGAATTCCTCATCAGAATTCGTAATGAGAATTCCTCATCAGAATTCGTAATGAGAATTCTTCATCAGAATTCGTAATGAGAATTCGTCATCAGAATTCGTAATGAGAATTCGTTATCAATATTCATAAGGAATCGTTTCCTGAATCTGGAGTAGAACTTAATCAGAGTTCGTATCCGGAGTTCGGAATGAAACTTTATCACAGTTCTCATTCTGGATTTCGGAGTGAAACTTTATTACAGTTCTTATCCAGAATTCGGAGCCTAAAACAATATGCTTCATATCAAAGTTTCAATGATTCCGAGAATATATAAATGAATCCAAATCTTATACTTAAGAAAAAATATGGATGAAAATATGATAAGGATAATTTTTCTTACAAAAGCGATTTTCCTTATAAAATAGATTTTCCTTATAAAAGAAATTTTTCTTATAAAAGCAATTTTCTTAAGGATAAGGTGTTTGTGATTTTCAAAACAAGAAGGAATGAAAAATTCATAAGGAAAACCTTATTGACTCAACAATCTCCCCCTTTTTGGAAAGCACAAACATCCTTGAAAAAGAAATTCTAAGAATAAATAAAAACATTAAGGCTTATCTCCCTTTGCTTTAAGGATATTGAGGAATATAACTAACTCCCCCTTAGGCTTCGAAACTCTAAGGATCGTATTCTAGATTTCCAGAGTGATATTTCATTATGAATAAGAAAGTCTTATTTAATGAAAAACTCCCCCTTAGATAAGCTCTTATTAGAGTTATTTTTTCTTAAGGATCTTTTCCTTCTCCCCCTTTGTGATTTTCAAAAAGAATTCGAGGGAATGGGAAATATAACAAAGTACCTGAAAAATTAGTAGTAACAAAAAAAATGAACAATCACAATTTCTATTAAGTTTGAAAATTTCAATAACAAAAGAGTTAAGGTACAACAAAAGATCAGATCTGTCTCTTTGGGATCTTTCTCTTTCGCCATGAGACCTTTTAGAATAGTCTTTATCTTCTTTAAGTCTTTATGATCTTCTTATGCTTGATTCTCTAAGATGACTATTCTTGCAGATTGAGTTTCAATCTTTTCTTCTTGAGCATTAATCTTTTTCTTCTTGGGCTTTAAGATTTTCTTCCTGGGCTTTAATCTTTTCATCAAACTCAATCCTATGATCTCTTTCAAACTTCCAATTTTGAGAAACGGAATTCAGCTTCCCATTCAGATCTCTGACTTCTTGAATCTAGAAGTTCTTTTCATCTGTCAACTTCTCTTCAATGGAAGAAGTCCGCTCATTTATCTTCCTGTCCTCAGTTCCAAAAGAATCTTTAACATTGTCTTGAAATTCATCAAATAGCCTCATATCTTCTACAGTTTTCCACGACCAGCTTCTCATCCTCTTGCAAGATCTTTTGTGGGATTCATAGCCAACAAGAAAAGATTTGAATTCAGCTTCTATCTCGACACACTTATCCATAACCATAGATACAGAGTATGATTTCTGATTCAAATCATGTTGGAGCATTTGGCATCTTGAATATATAGTCGATATGGTCAGAATGGAACCCACTAACTTCCTCAAAGATTGAACAACATAGTCATGTCCCAACGAGGATGACTCCGAATCCAAAACATTGCTTGGAGAATTTTCTTCCTCAATAAGATCCAACTTCCTTTTAGACGAATCACCAAATTCTATTTTCTTGCTTGCCACTGATTTCGGAGTATCAACAAGGAGTTCTTTTCCCTTGTCCTTTTTCGGAATGGATTCTTGATCTGGAGTTTTCTACTCGCTAGTAGATACTTGAATAACATCATCAACAACTTTTTGAACAATATATTCCTCATTCTTATCCTTCTCTGGAGTTACTAACTTAGAGGATTCAGCCTCTAATGTTCGCAGTGACAGATGTTCCGAAGGTGACCCCTTATAATCATCTACTTCTTTCAACAGATCTCTAGTTTCACTACTTCCTTCAGCAACTGCTTCTTCCTCTTCCACTTGCTGAATCTTCTCGAGTTGCTCAACATGCTCAGCTCTAATCTCTTCCAGAAAATCAAAGTTTCTTCCTGGAGTCTCGGGTAGAGAATCCAAGGAGAAGGATTTCGGAACTGGGATGTTTCCGGAAACCAACTCATTAAATTTTAACAAAGCTTGGACTGCCTCAGCTTCTGACATCTTTTGATTGAGCTTCTTTTCTTTTTCTGGTTTTACCAATTCATCTTTTGTCCTATCCTTCAAATCCTTATCTTCCGCAGGATCCAATCCGAACTGCGGATCCCCTTATTTCCTTTTCTCTTTATATGCTCTCCACTTCGCAACTACCTCATCAGGATAGGATTTCTTCTTCTTCGGTTTTGGAGGTGCGGTTTGAAATTCCTTAGATTTAGGATCCTCTACTTCAGCTGCAACTTATTTCGACTTTCTTTTCTTTACTGGCTTAGATGATTCTGGATCAGCAACTTTCGGAACTGTTTCTTCTTGAGCAGGTGAATCAACAAACTGACCAATCTTTTTGTCAAAAGCTACATCCATTCTTTTAAGTGTACCATCACTCACCAGTATAATTTTGAAAACTCTTGGCTTAGACATGCAAGCCCCCTTGAAAGACTCAAGGCACCGAACTATCAACTTTGAGAGGATTTCTGGATACATTATAATCTGAGCTCTAAGATTTCCTTTCTTCACATTCTCAAGAGTGATAAGAATGTGCTTCATCAAATTAAACTTGCTCAGATTTATCAGAAAATCTAGGATGTAGATATCACTCTTCTTTAAACTATCTTTGTCACCCTTCCTCAGTATGATAAGGCCTTGTACCCATAATTCTAGAATCCAAAAATTTGTAGATAGATAAGCAATCTTCGGAGCCTTGTCATCTTCCAGTCCGAGAGTTTCTAATTCTTTTTTCCTTGTCGAAGCTACCCTTTGAATCTGGAAACACATGAGATATAAATTCAGCTTCACTTTCATTATTCAGCCCTACCAAGCTAGCTTCCTTGGCATATGAAAGCTTATAATTCTTACCATAAGACTTAAAAGACAACTTTTCTCTTCCATCTTCCTTAAGAAAGGAGAGTGTATCATAAAAATCTATAAGAAAATCTGAATACACTTCATCTTGATTCCCGGGATTTGACACCGCAACATCTTCCCAACCATTAAGCTTAATATTTTTGGAAATAAGAGAGTCATACTTGTTGAAGAAATCCGGATGAACTAGCCTTTCACTATATACTAACCACTTCGAAATCGGCTTAGAGGAAGACATGTCTTGAGAAGATGCTTCCACAGACATTCGGATCTGAAGACCTCTGATAAGTTCGGAACGGAAAAAGCTGAGGTTCGGAACGGTCTTAAAATAAAGAGGTAGAGCTTCGCGATGCTGGAGCTTGAAAAACCAATGTGGGACAACGTTTGGGGTCCCCTTTATATAGGCAACGAGAAAACGGTTTAACTTCCATGGTTGATCGAACGGTTGTGATAGACTGAGATCAGATCTGACAGTCGAAAACCAATTCTCTTGAATCCGATCTTTTGAGGTTTTTATTAAAACAAATAATTAAGAAAAGTATAATCCGAAAACAAAATATAAGAAAATGCCAGTAAGTAAAATATGACTATGAAAACATGAGTAAGGAAATCATACCTTTCGGATTGGCTTAGGAGGATTACTCGTAATTGGTACCATTCTTATGAAAACTACGAAAAAAATATTTATTACAAAAAGACAAAATTCGGAAAACTCACTACGAAAAAAAAACAAACTTAGTAAGAAAAACTCAGTACGAAAATTTAATTACAAAATTTTGAAAACGAAAAAACTTATTATGAAATATTTGGTACGAAAGTCCCGTTATGAAAATACCAGTACGAAATTTTCCATTCCGGATGTTTTCAATATGAACATTTCCATTCCAGAAGTTTTCTATACGAAAATATCCATTCTGGAAAGTTTAAGTTCCAGCAAGTTCATTCCGGATTTTTAGTTCTAAAAAGTTTGAAAACAAATTTTGAAAAAGTTTTTTAATCTAACAATCAAATGTACTCCCCCTATGAAAAGGATTTTATTACTGTAAGGAGACTTTTTCACCATAAAGTTAATTAAGAAGGATTACCTTACGGTTATCATTCCTAACTTCTGTTTAATGTATTCAAATCTATCAGAAGGCAAAGATTTTGTGAAAATATCAGCAAGTTGATCTTGCATTCCGATAAACTGAAGAATAATATCTCCTTTAAGTGTGTGATCCCTAAAAAAGTGATGCCTAATATCTATGTGTTTTGCACGGGAGTGATGTGCAGTGTTCTTACTAAGGGAAATGGCACTTGTGTTATCACACAAAATTTGAGTTTTAGTAAAACTGAAGCCATAGTCTATGAGTGTGTGTTGCATCCACAACGCTTGAGCACAACAACTTCAAGCTGCTACATATTCAGCTTCAGCAGTGGAGAGTGCTACAGAATGTTGCTTCTTGCAAGACCAAGAAACTAATGAATCTCCTAAGAAATGACAAGTTCCATATGTACTTTTTCTATCCATTCTACATCCACCAAAGTCAGCATCAGAAAATCTTTTTAGAACAAAATCATTTCTAGAAGTATAAAATAATCCTAGATCCATGGTTCCCTTAAGGTATCGAAAAATTCTTTTTACTGCCTTTAAGTGAGATTCCTTAGGATTGGATTGATATCTTTCACATAATCATACTGAAAACATTATGTCTAGTCGACTAGCTGTTAAGTATAGTAGACTTCATATCATACCTCTAAAAGATGTTTGATCTACTTGTTTCCTATCTTCATCAAGATCTAAAGAGTTTGAGGTACCAATAAGAGTACTAATACTCTTAGTGTGGTCATAACCATACTTTTTGAGATGATCATTAATATACTTATGTTGAGATATATAGGTTCCTTCTGGTTTTTGAGAAATTTGAAAACTAAGGAAAAATGTTAAATCACCCATCATACTCATTTCAAAATCAGATTTCATAAAACTTGCAAAAGAGTCAGTCAAAGATTGCTGAGTTGAACCAAATATGATGTCATCAACATAAATTTGAACAATCAAAACATTCTTCTTATCTTTGTTTATGAAAAGGGTTGGATCTTCATTTCCCATAACATAATTATTTTGAAGCAAAAATCCAGTAAGTCTATCATAACATGCTCGTGGGGCTTGTTTAAGGCCATACAAAGCTTTGGTAAGTCTAAAAACATGACTAGGATGTTTTGTATCTTTAAAGACAGGAGGTTGTTCAACAAAAACATCCTCTTGAAAATAACTGTTAAGAAAGGCACATTTCACATCCATTTGGAAAAGTTTGAAATTAAAGAATGCTGCAAAGGCAAGTAGAATATAGATACATTCGAGTCTAGATAATGGAGCATAGGTTTCTTCATAGTCTATTCCCTCTTGCTGATTATAGCCTTTAGCAACAAGTCTATCTATATTTCTTACTATGACTCCATTTTCATCACATTTATTTCTGAAAACCCATTTTACTCCAATAATAGAAGTTTCCTTAGGTCTTTCAACCAATGTCCAGACTTTATTCCTTTCAAATTCATTTAGTCCATCTTGCATGGCTTTGATCCAATCATCATCACCTAAAGCTTCATCAGTTCTTTTAGGTTCTAATTGGGAAAGAAATTCTAGATGTTCTAATTCATTTATTAAGGAACTTTTAGTCCTTACAGGTTCATTTACATCACCAATGATACTATCACTGGGATGATTCTTAAGAAACGCCTGATTTGGGATTTGAAAAGCCTGTTCATCAACATAGGGTAGAAAGTCTTCTGGGGTAAATGTTTCAGGAATATCTTCTTGAACATTATCCTTATCAGAAGATTCTTCTATCAAAGGTTGATACTCTGTTTTTGAAAACACATCTGAGGATGTAGGCTGGGATGGTTTAAAAACAAAAGGATCAGACTCATCAAATTTTACATGTACTATTTCTTCAACAGTACAAGTATTTTTATTAAAAACTCTATAAGCCTTAGAAGTTGTGGAATATCCTAAGAAAATTCCTTCATCATATTTTGGTGTGAATTTATGTAATTTATCTTTAGCATTCAGAATGAATACATTGCAACCAAAAACCATGAAGTAGGAATGTCTTGGTTTTCTACCGTTCCATAACTCATAAGGGGTTTTATTAAGAAAAGGTCTAATCAAAACTCGATTTATAGTATAGCAAGCAGTACTTACAACTTCAGCCCAGAAATGTCTAGCTATAGAATATTCACTAAACATGGTTCTAGTTATCTCTTGAAGAATTCTATTTCTTCTCTCAACTACACCATTTTGTTGAGGAGTTCTAGGTGCTGAAAAATTGTGAGTAATACCTATTCTACTACAAAAAGTTTCAAAATCAGAATTTTGAAATTCTCCTCCATGATCACTATGAATAGTTTTCAATGGAAGGTTTTTCTCATTATTAACTTGAGCTCTAAAACTTTTGAAATAGGAAAAGGCTTTAGACTTCTTTGCTAGAAAATAGACCCAAGTAAATCGAGTGTAATCATCAACTAGAACAAACACATAGTATTTGCCTCCAATACTTATAGTTTGTGTTGGTCCAAAAAGATCCATGTGCACTAACTGTAATGCATCGGTTGTTGAGACTTTACCGATTGATTTAAAACTAGATTTATGTTTCTTTCCATATTGACAAGGATCACAAACTTTAGAATAATCAAATATAAGCTCCAGTAGATCCTTAACTAGTTTCTTCTTAGAGAGTTTACATAGGTTCCTATGGTTACAGTGACCTAGCTTTCAATGCCATAATCAGGAATGATCTTCCAT
This sequence comes from Viscum album, assembly GCA_963277665.1. Lineage (NCBI taxonomy): Eukaryota > Viridiplantae > Streptophyta > Magnoliopsida > Santalales > Viscaceae > Viscum > Viscum album. The sequence continues at coordinate 887,577,280 of OY728128.1, forward strand.
TGCACTTAGGCAAGGTAAATCTTGTCTTCTAAGGTCTTCTAAGTTTAAGGTGTTAAAATTCTCATGCCTATTGGTTGAGAGCATAAATTCTTCCTTGGAATTGTGAACTAAGCACTTATCATTCCTAAAATTCACAAGGTAACCTTCATCACATAATTGACTTATGATAATGAGGTTGTGTTTAAGACCCTTAACCAAAAGAACATTTGAAATCAAGGTTTTACCAAGAAGAACAATATTACCAATACCAACAATCTCACCCTTAGCATTATCTCCGAAAGTTACCTTTCCTCCTTTTGTTTTGATAATCTTTTCAAAATAGCTTTTGTTACCAGTCATGTGTCGGGAACATCCACTATCCATGTACCATGTATTTTTGCTGGTATTCTCCTTATTTTCCTGAAATCAAGAAGAAAATTAGACTTTCGGAATCCAAACTTTTTTGGATCCGAGATTTCCAGATAATAAAATTTTAGGTACCCACATCTTCTTAGAAAAATAAGCATTGTGAAATCCTAGAGATTGGGATTTGTTTAAGGAACAATTCTTTGCCCAGTGACCACCACATTGACACTTGGTACAAAATGGGGCACTTTGAGGAACAAAATAATTGTTACTGAAAATTGGTTTTGCATGGGTATAACCAAATCCAGATTTATTTCTTAAAGGTCGTATTTGGGAAAACATTTTATCAAAATTTTCCTTACCATGGGTAAAGTTTGATAAACACTTCTTTAAGGAAAAAATTTCGGACTTGAGTTTTATAACCAAGTTTTTTTCCTCAAAATCATTAGTTTTAGAACTAGAGCTAGGCTCGAAAACATTTTTCATAGAAATTACGTTTTCTAATTCTTTAGAAAGTTTATTCTTCTCAGAACCTACTTCCTCAAGATTTTTTGAAATACTTTCAAAATCAGCATTTTTCTTATCAACATCTTTAGAAAGATCTGATATCTCTTTTGTAAGAATATTATTTCTAGAGTTTTCCTTATCAAGTTTCTTATTGAGTTTAGAATTATCAATCTCAAGAAGTTCAGCAAACCTAGAGACTTCTTCATAAGTAGGTAAAGTATTTTCTTCATCAGTAGAGGATTATTCATCAGAAGAGTTATAATACTTACTATCATTAGAATTTAAAGAAACATTTCTCAATGATTCAGGATTTCGTACCTTTTCCATAAAACAATGATTATCAATAGGTAATCTGGCTATAAGACCAAGATTCTTCTGTCATGAAGATTCATAATCAGAAGATTCATCTGAAGAGTCACCACCACTGGCACTCCAGGTGTCATTAGCTTTCAGAACTTTCTTAGCTTTAGATTTATAATACTTCTTTCTGTTCCTGTCTGAATGCCTTTTTTCCTTTATTTCTTTTTGAGAAAAGGGCAATCTGGTCTAATATTTCCAGATCTCTTTCATTCATAACAAGTAACTTCTCCATATTTCTTATCTTATCTTTCCTTTTTCTTATACTTGGATTGGAAATTTCTCTGACGAGATATCTTGTTCATCCTTCGAGCAATATTTTCTAATTCATTTTCTGATATTTCACTCTGACTAGAATCTGACTGAACTACCATCTTCTTAGACATGGATTGGGTTACACTCTCAAGAGTCTTAGCTTTCATATGATTTGATGTTGTTGTAAAAGAAACAGTACAATTTCCATTTTTCTTTTTGATGTTGTCAGCATCTCTCTTCATTCTGGTTTCATGTTGGAGAAGAGTTCCAAATAGCTCATCAAGAGAAATTTGAGTAACCTTCCTGTTTTCATCTATAGTAGTTCATTTGGATTCCCACTCATTAGGCATGATATCAATTATCTTATCCACAAGAGCATCATCATCTAGGCCTTTTTCTACCATAGATTGTAGACTGTTTACAATAGTCATCAATCTCTGTTGAACATTACAAATTGGTTCTCCATAATGAAAAATTGAAGCCATGATATTCAGCTCTAAGCATAGCTCTCTTAGTCTCAATCACTTTAGAAGTTCCAAAGTGTGTAACCTATAACTTCTTCCAGATACAATTAGCTGCTTCACAAGAAGAAATTTGGATATATATATTTCTAGTCATTGAACAAAGTAGAGTATTTTGTACCTTATAGTTGAGTTGATACTCTTGCTTTTCCTAGATAGTAAAAGTTCTAACATCCTAATCAGGTATTTTATAATCACCAGTGAGCATAACAAAATTGTCTACTCCAGTATTGATAACGAAAGTCTTCATTCGATCTATCCAGTACTCGTAGTAATTTCCATCCAAGATTGGTGGTCTAGTAGGATTTAGATTATCAATTGAACAAACATTAATTACTTCCATACTTATAATAACCTTCGGCACACAAACTTGTTAGTAGAAAAAGTTCGTAATTACAAAGTTCGGAATGGGAAAGTTCGTAATGAGAATGTACGGAATTGGAACGTACGGAATGAGAAAGTTCGGAATGATAAAGTGAGCAAGAAAAAAAACTTATACGTGAGTACATGTATTTCATAGACCTCCTCTGATACCAATTGTAGGATCGAAATAGTGATGTAGATTCTCAATTTACAAGAGGGGGGTGAATTGTAAACTTTAAAAATTCCTTTGGAACCTTTAATGTTGGTTACAAATAACTATGGTTTCCTTAAGCAAAGGAAAGGGCTAAGTTTAACAAGGATTAAACTAAGCAAATTCACAACACCTCTAATACCAAATGAAAACCTGGAAAGAGATTCCGAAAGTAGGTTCTGGAAATACGGTTCCGGAAATTGAATCTTAACAAAATATTACAATATGAGATTCTACCTTAAAGCGTATAGAATCTAAATGAAACAGATTATGAGTAAGGAAGTATAAAAAAGATATACTTTCCTTATAATACAAAATTCTTCGAAAATAAACAAGTATTAAAACTACAAATAACAAGATATAAGTCTTTTAACCCAAAGAGAAGGGTATCCAACAACCTTGGATAAAGGTCCCTTGATTTATACTTTCAAGAAAGTCTGTCTTACCCACACAAGGGTAATCCATCGATACGAAGATCGGAGTCTCTATCTGGCTATCCTCGCAAGCTCTTAACTTCAAGGTAGTTGGCCACCTCTATCTTCCTCAGCAAGGAAGCCCTCAACTTCAAGGTGTTGGAAACCTCTGTCTTCCTATCCCCGGGAGTACTCGAATGTAATCACCAACATTCGGAGTCGCACGAAGCTTTGAGAGTTATTAAGAGCCTCTCTCTCTAGAAATCACTTCAAGCATGTAATCACATGAGTCGAAGATCAGTCAGCCTTTCAGCCTTTTAGCACTGAGCTCTTTCAAATGAGCTCCTATTTATAGGTAAGGTCGGCCTCCTTCCCAACGGTCATATTTTCCTTAAAAATCGGAGGGACCTATACACGTGTCACTTAGACAACGGTTAGTTTATAACAGAATAGATGACATCGTTTTATAACAAAACAAGTGTAACAGAATGTACGACATCGTTTTACTTCTAACTCAAAAGTTTGGAGTGAATATTTGGAGTGAATGTTTGGAGTGTAAAAATATATTAAAGTGTAGACAAATTATAAAAGCGTAAGAAAAATGAAAGTTCGCAGTCTGACCAAAAATAATTTTCGGATTTTAAATAAATTCAGAGTGAATAAAACAAAGATGATCAGATTCTGTTTAATAGGTGAATTCAGAATGAGAATTCGGAATGAGAATTCGTCATCAGAATTCGTAATGAGAATTCATCATCAAGATTCGTAATGAGAATTCGTCATCAGAATTCGTAATGAGAATTTCTCATCAAAATTAGTAATGAGAATTCCTCATCAGAATTCGTAATGAGAATTCGTCATTAGAATTCGTAATGAGAATTCGTCATCAGAATTCGTAATGAGAATTCGTTATCAAACTTCATAAGGATTCGATTCCTGAATCTGGAGTAGAACTTAATCCGAGTTCGTATCTGGAGTTCGGAATGAAACATTATCACAGTTCTCATTCTGGATTTCGGAGTGAAACTTTATTACAGTTCTTATCCAGAATTCGGAGCCTAAAATAGTATTCTTCATATCAAAGTTTCAACGATTCTGAGAATATAGAAATGAATCCAAATCTCATACTTAAGAAAAAATATGGATGAAAATATGATAAGGATAATTTTTCTTACAAAAGAAATTTTCCTTATAAAAGAAATTTTCCTTATAAAAGCAATTTTTCTTATAATAGTGATTTTCTTAAGGATAAGGTGTTTGTGATTTTCAAAACAAGAAGGAATGAAAAATTCATAAGGAAAACCTTATTGACTCAACATCATCCTTCTTAGCATCCTTAATCATCAATTGTATTGACGGTTTAACATTCATTTAATAAAGATAATGTTTATCCCCTTCCATTAAAATTTTATGATCCATCCATTTAAAATCCATAAATATTGGATCTTTCATGATCCTCATCATGGATAAGCTAGCATGGTTTTTTCAACTTTAAGCATCTACCACCTTGTTGGATTTCCCAGGGTGATAATGAATTGAGTAGTCGTAAAATTAAATCAACTCCAATCATTTTCTTTGGAACATATTCCGCTCCTTTTGTATGAAAATATACTTTAAACATTTATGATTAGTATAAATATCACACATTCCACTGTAAAGATAATGAATAAATTTATTTAGTGCAATGATTACCACATCTAACTCCAAAGCATGAGGTAGTTAATTTATATTGTGAATTATCAACTTCCATGAGGCATAAGGTATCACCATATCATTTTTCATGAGAACACATCCTAACAATTTTCTTGGAAGCATAACTATAGATTATAAACCTTTCTCCACAACAAGGAAGTGTGAGCACAGGTGCACTTGCTACCCTTGTTTTTAGCTCTTTGAAATTCTATTCACATTCCTCTGTCCAAACAAAATTAACTCCTTTATGAGTCAACTTGAGGAGTGGATTAGATAACCATGAAAAATATTTCACAAAATTTCAATAATACCCATTGAAACCAAAAAAATCTAGATCTTAGTTACTATTATTGGTCTCAACCATCGTTGAATAACCTCTATTTTTGAAGGATTCCCAGATATCCCCTCTCATGAGATTATGTGACCCAAAAATGATACATTCTGAATCCAAAATTCACACTTGTTTAATTTGGAATAAATATTATCCTTTCTCAGGGTATTCAGTAAAATTATCAAGTGATCTTCACGTTCCTCATGGATCTTTTAATAAACAAGAATATCAACTATAAATACTACCACAAACTGATCAAGATAGTATCTAAATACACTATTCATTAGATACATGATGATAATAAGGGAATTAGTAATAACACAAGGAATTAATATATATTCCTAGTGTATATACCATGTATGGAATGCCATATTTTTTATATCCTACTTTTTAGCCTTAATTGATGATATCCCGAACAAAGATCAATCTTGGCAAAGTATTGAGCTTCACATAGTTGGTCAAATAAGTCATCAAGGCATGGAATATAATATTTTTTCTTTATAGTTATCTTTTTAAGCTCTCGATAATCAATGTAGTGTCTCATTTATCCATATTTATTCTTAATAAAATAGAACATGTTCTCCCCAAGGTTTCACACTAGGGCATATGAATCTATTATCAAGACTCTATTGGAGTTTCTTCACCAATTCCTACAACTCAATTGGGTCCATTCTATAAGTTGTATTTGAAATGGGCATAGAACACGTTATGAGTTCTATTGAAAACACAACCTCATGTTTTGGTGGAAGATCTGATAATTACTTTAGAAAGAAATCATCAAACTCCCATATAATGGAAAAATTCTTAATCATATGTTTCTCCCAAAACCATTTCAGATAAGAAACCATTATTTATCAGAATCAAGACCTATAAGTTGGAAGAAATTTCTACTGGAAGATTATATTCATCCTTGTATCGATAGATGATCATTGATTGATCTAGAATATGAAATGTGACTTCACTTCCTTGGAAATTGATATGAGATCCATATAAAGAAATTCAATCCATTCTTTGATTCAAATAAAATTATACTATAGGGAGAATCAAAATATTTTCATGAAGCACTTTTCCCCAAACTTCAATAGGAGGAGAATTACAAACTCTTGATGTAGTTGTTGTGCCATTAGGGGTTGTCATAGATTACTCAATATCTAATATTGAGCTAATACGACGATACCTTTAGAAAATTCTTCCAAAATAAATGAGTGGGTGGATCTAGAATCAAATAAAAATATTTCTACTTTAGGGTAGACAATATGTGTACCTTTAACCAATTAATTGTCGTACTCCACGTCACAAATAGTTATTGCATGTGAATGTCCTTTTTGTTTGGGCTTAAGATATTGTTGACACTGGTTGTCAAAAATAACCATTGGATTAGGGAATTGATAGTCCTAATACCCCATTTCCTTGAACTTTTAACATTTAAGTGTATGAGGTTCATTCTGTATAGCTTTTTATTTGTTCATGTAATTAGACTTATTTTTTCCATCACTTCAGAAGTAAACCGCCTGATGAACTTATTTTACACACTTAAAACATTTACTAGTATCTTTAAGACAATTATCTCCATGTATCTTTCCAAATATTGAGAATTGGGGAAAACTCATCCTATTTTTAGTGAGGTATTTATATTTTCTATTGAATTCAATTTTTCTCTTCTTATAAATCCCATATGGCCGATTGGTTACTCCAGTCCCCATATCAACCTTGAGAGCACATCCAACAATTCCCTCATAGATATTGAAGTACCTTAAGGAAAATTCCCTTAAGATACGTTTTTAAGACACTAATGAATCAATCGATTTTACTCTCAGGTTGGATAATAATTTCAGAAGTTTACCTTGTAAGTCTTGTAAAATTTTATTCGTAGGTAGCAACATATTCATCATCTTTTTTTAGAATTCAAAGAACTAATTCTCCATCATTGTTTGAAAAATACGAGGAAAGTACTTATTGAGAAAATATGTCCTTGAACTCGTCCCATACCATGGACTCAATTTCATATGTCTCCCTCAAATCCTTGATAATATGCACCATTGATCAGAATTACCTTCCAAAAGATAGAATCTTAAGATGAATGTATCATGTTCAGAAAATTTTAGAAATCAAAATATCTTTTTAGTGGTACTGATCTACAGTTCAACCACTAATGGATTAGAATACCCTCTGAATGAAGGTGGACACTACCTTAGGAAAGACTCAATAGAATAATGCTCCCTCCCTCTGAATGAAGGTGGGCACTATCTAAGGGGGCAATCATTTCATTTCCCATCACATTCTATATTAGCGTGCTTCCTTTGGGTTCCATCCATTGACTAAAACCAAGAAACATAGTGTAAGATATGCTAATCAGAACAGAAAAACCACACAATCAAGAATAAAATTTAAATTCAGTACACATTAGGTTTTATCCTAGGTTATTCATGAACATATCTAAAACACAAGGATATGATTGTAACCTATACGTAGACATATTTTTATAGTTCTTACTAAGGTTCTCTAATTCTTGTTTCTAAAGGTCAATTATACCATTACTCCGATACCAACTATAATGGCCTATTATTTACATATATATATATATTACATCAACATTGAAGAATATTTATTACATAAAATAACTAAACCATGCGAGTAATGTATAGTTTTAATTTCTTTAGAAACTTGGAAACATAAACAACTTGTTCATAAAACATACATATTGTCTTCCACTTATTTCTTCATAACTAGACTGTTTTTTACATATCTTACTTAATACCCATAATCATGACCTAGGGAAAAGAAACATATGAAAGGGAGATCTCAAATGATTAGTAAGGGTAAACTAGGGAAATATCAATCATATCATAATTATAAGAACAAAACATTCAAAAATCATATCCTGCATATTAAAGATCACAATATCATGTCATGGGATAAATCATAAAAATTAAATGTAATCCAAATAGTCATAACATAAGACAATAAATTTCATCAAATAAAAAAATAAGAATAGAATGTCATTTCATATTATTCAAGTCTCATTGTCGAGTCCATCATAGAGAACAATGTCAATCACTGAACTGAGTTCACTCCTTGTTCTAGCTCTGTATTACCGAACCGAATTTACTTATTGTTATAGTCATGTTTGTATCATGGGATATAAATATTTACATAATTAATTGGAGGGAGATATCGGTCCTTCAAATCTTATAATGAAACCATTCTTACAAGTTCCACAAAAACATAAATCATTTATCATAGCATAATCTATGAAATAAAATGGGTTTCTTAAACATGATTCCATCATAATATATGTATAATAAAGAGATTTCATATAATAATATTACATCATAAACACAATAAAATCAAAGTGATAACAGGGATAGAAACATAACCATATGTCATCTTATATGGAAAATAATTTTGATAAAATACTTGAACATAATTCCTGAGGAAAATATCCTTTCATTTTCAAAAATGTTTTCTTTTCTCAAAATGTCACGCAATGTTAAAAGAAAATAATTTAATTGAAAATAATCTTGAAATATTATATATTATGATTCATTTAAATAAGGTATCATGAAATTGTAAAAATATATTCATGTTTTATAAGATAAAAAAACATTATCCTCGTACTTTTGCCGAAAAAGTCAAAAAGTAACTCAAATTGAATAACGACAAAAGAATCTCTTCATAAAATTTAATAAAAATTCACTAAAGGGTAAAATTAAATTTAAATATTTTTATAAAAATATAAATAATACTAAATAATTAGGAAACATTGATGTGGATGAGAAATACTCCCCAGTACATACTTACATATAAACAATCTCAGATAAAAATGTAATTGTAAAATTATCCCTTACCTTAGAGCTGATATGTATCATATGTATCTGAAACTGATGTTTAATTATTTAAATAATGTTATTGGTTTATTATATAATCATAATAATTTTTATTATAACATTTATGTTCATATTTTCATCTGTTTTTTACTAACATTTCATTGTTACTCATTATTTGGCAATTAACTGCTTTATGTTCTTATGCATATTTTCTAAGATAAGTTATTATTCCTATTTTTAGTTTATAGTTATATAATTTATAGAATTATATTAGAATAATAAATATCATATTTATTCATTAAATTCTTGTATATAGTCATATTTTAATAAAGATCATGTAGAATGAATTGCATCGCATCATAGAGACGGTTGGCCTTACATATGCACGAGTGATAATATCATTCCGAAAATTATTGAATGGTATTGAAGTGGATGGTGTATAATATTTCATATTCAGTATAATTTCATAATAATAATATATATTTATTATTTACATCATTATACCCATCCAAGTATGGTGGTGGTGAAAAACTAATTACACCACAGTGTGGAGACGGTAAGTCTTACGTACACACACATGATGATTTCATTTTCCAAAGGATGGGTAGATGGTGGAATATGGTTGTTTTATATTTATAATAACATACCAATATATGATGGATATTTAAGGATAAAAAATAATTTAAGAGGTGAGGGAGCAGGTTCCCTTTTATAATTGAGGTCAGGGACACTTTTAGAAACTCCATAAATAATAATTTATAATAAAATCAAACCCTAACAAAAACCCTCCAAAATGTCCCAATTTCAAATATGAGATGAGAGAGGTTTGTAATTTCTTCATCCAATAAATTTTGGAAATTTATTTCATTAATTAAATCAATATCTTCTTAATTGACACTTTGTTATTCTATTTAATTTTAATTATGGAAATAAAATTCTAAATATTTAATGGTTATAAATATTTAATTATATGGTGTTAATTAAACATAAATGGGTATTTTATGACCTTTTAGATATTATAATCATAAATTTTAATTTTTTAAAATTTTCTATAATTTATAAATAATTTAATTAAATTTTTTTTTTATAAAATATCAATATGGTCCATTTTGACACTATTCATTTATTTGAATTTAAACAAAATCCTCAAAAAAGATAAATTTGAACCAAGATATTTAATACAATAATAACATGTCATAATAACCTATAAAATTATTAGAAAAAATTAATTAGTACATATGATTTATATATATAAATATGTTTAAAAAAATTTATTTGATATTTCAATTAATAATACAAATTTTACATCTCTATTGTGTCATCATTAATAGTAATTGTTTAATACCTAAAAATTATAAAGAATTCTCTATGAAGTAGGAAATTATTTTATCCTTTAATATACTATCTATAGTTGATATTATCTCATAGTAATTTATATATTAAAATTAATATACTTATATAAAATAATATTGTGACATTTTTTCACAGTCATTTGTTTTTATTACATTGATGTCATAATCATAACTAAGTGGCCATTAAGTGATTAAATTTATAATCATATATCATAAGGGTCAAATTTAGTCATCCAATTGGATTTTTACAAGTGTTAAAGTAATTTTACTATTTTATTTTTACCCTTATTACCCGATTTACTTTTAACCATGGTAATAAAAATATTACCAAACATACTATTCAAAATACCCAAAAATAAAAGTAGCCTATTAACATAATTTGTAACTACTTATTCCAAATATGGAATCCATTTTTCAAAATTCAAAACACAATATTTTTAGTAATTAATTTATAATTAATCTCATTGTGGAAATGAGAAAATGGATTATAAAAGTTAAAACATTACAAAATATTGAAATGTTTTTAATTATAAATTCAATGAAAAATTAATTATAATGAAATAAATTATATTTAATGATAAAAATATATTCTAAATCTACTATAAATCCATTCAATATTATAATTTCACCATACAAATTATCTCTATGAAAAAGTGGTTTCTAATTAGAATTTATCGTATTTTAACTATTCATAAAAACATGAATGTTATGTAAAAAATATCATAAATTCCTCCAAATTAAAATTATATATTCCACTTCAAAATAAACTATTTATTTTTTCATATAAAAATAATTAATGTGTGAAAATATTAATTTAAAAGGGGGTTTTCCTCAATGGATTAAAATTAAACATTTTAAGAAAATAGGGTTATATATCAAATAGGGTTTTATTCAGACCCTATGACTACAATATCTATTGGATGCATATAAAAAATATTTTACTAAGTATATAAGACACACATATCCCATTAATTTCATTACCAAAATTTGTTCACTCAAAAATACAAATATCAAATTTATTTATATTTTTCATAAATAATTGACATCCAAAGAATTCAAAATATATTTTTATAAGATGGTTATAATTATACTCCCAAACCTAAGGTCTAAGATATACTAGTAATTACATAATAATGGCATATCATGGTTCGTTTAAACTCATGATTGCATGTAAAGCAAGCTACTGAAGAATAAAAATTATATAAAGAGAATATTTCATAAAAGCTTCTGAGTGTTACACAGATCTTTTGTTTTGTTGGTATAAGTGGTTGTTTATAGAATAATTAGAGTAAAATATTAGTTAATAGGTGTATTAAGGGTTTATAGGCCATTTTTAGAGCATGGTTCCTGATTTTTTGAAAAAACTAACCAGGACACATGGTTAGTATAAATTGTGCGGGTCATGATGTATAATTACCCATAACCGTGCGTGGCTTGATAGTGGGGTGCTATAGGTTTCACTTTTTGAGGAAACCATTCCACCTAAGTCATATGACCAAGAGAGGTTCCTATAATTTTTATCAGATCCAAATCAAATTGTTTGATCATAGTTAGGAAAATGGTGTGTACTAACCATGATGAGTTTCCCTTGAAGTGGTAAGGGCACACGATTGGCACATGGTTTGGACAACCATGTGGCCAAACAATGAAACCTTTTATTTTGTGGAAAAATGACCATTATTGACTTAATGAGTATAAAACTGAAAATTATTTCTATTTTCTTCCTCTGTGGGAAAGAAATCATATTGGGAGAAACTCTTTAAAACCATTCCTTATTTTTGGCTACTGATTCTTTGTTTGAAATCAGATTCGAACACTAATCATCTCTTTGGATTCATGTTGGTATGTTATCTGATTAACTTTTTCCATTATTAATTTAAATTTTTATCAACAAAGTAATTTAGGTTATATATAATATAACTTATTTTTAGTTTCTTTTTCTGTTGTATATTTTCTTCTAATATGGATCAAAGAAGAAGACAACTGTGGATGTGTTTCCCACTATGGATCTATGGTATGTGGTTTGTACTTTTTCTTGTGCAATTTTTCGTTTTATATGACAATTTTTAGTTGTTTTTTGTTTTATAATCTAATGTAGTACCATTAGATACATGAAATAATTGAATTTAATTTAATGAAACTTGATAGGGATGAATACTAGTTATTTGATCTTGTTGGAGGTTGTTTCCCAAAACTAGTCCCCCGATGGGGTGTTCCTTTTAAGTTTCACTATGTTATAAAACCCATAATGCGTGTGTATTTATTCCTAGTTAGAATAATACGGTAACATTTAATTGAATTGTATTGAAATAAATTTTGATATTGGGAGTCGATTTTCCACCTTTTCCATGTTATACAACATAAAATTTGTTTAATTATAAAATTTTAATTAATGAATAAATGTGAGTAATTGAATTTTAGTGGATGCATTGGTTGGTATAACATGGATCATGATTCCATTAGATGACATGGTTGATTCTCCTTTGTATCTTGATACTGGTAGTGGATGCCTTGGATGAGATTGATCATTGGGACATGATTCTGATGGATTCCTTGGGCCTTACTGCCCCTTGGATCCTACATTATTGGGATCAAATTATACTTGGTCTATTGACATGATCCTTAGACCCCAAAAAAGTCTTTCCATGTTTTGACCAAGATACTACAGTGACTCAAAGAGGATTCCTTAGTCTTCTATAAATTGGATCCAACCCCAAGGCATCTGAAATAGTTGATTATATGGTACAACCATTATGGATGACTTGTTTATGAATCAATTCTATAATTAATGTCATATATTGAATTATAAATCATGGTTGGGGTTATGGTTTACAGTTGGTTTTATGATTAGGCCATGGTGGTGTATAGAATGTTTTACAACTACCCTGTTATGGGAGCGTAACTATTGTTTTGTAGGGATCATTATTAGGATTGACAATATCACATACATTAATTACTTTTTCCATGGTATTTATTTCATAATATTGTAATATTTATTATATACTGTTTAATTATTCATCTTATTAACACATTCTGAATTTCTTATAGATGTAATTGGTGGTGGCCTACTGAGTGTTATATCACACCCTTTTTGGGAAGTTATGGGGTACCCAGGCATACTATATTGATGATGTTTGGGATCAACGAATGTCCCCAAAATTAGATTCTTGACTTTTTATATGTTTAGGACCAAAGGAGAATCAGACTGAGAAGACTCTGAGAATTCTAGTTGGGATAGTTATTTTTTGGTTGCTTTTGGTATTTTGATACATATATTGTATTTGGCATCTTGTATACCCATTTTCCTGATTTTTAGAGACATGAAATGTATCATCATCTTTTTTAATATGATTTAGTATTTAAATATTGGGTATTAATATCAGTTTCTTGAGTTTTTATTCATTTTTGTACTACTTTCGCAACAATAAGTTACTATTATAATGTTTATAGTATCTATTTATAGTATTATATCTATTTAGAAATGATTCTCTTACATAACTATTATAATATATCCATTATGATACAGTCAGGTAATGAGGGTATACTATCCCCAATGACACACCCTAGGCACTCATTGCTAGTTGGAAGCCATTGGCGTATAGGGAGTCACACTTGAGGCCATGTGGAAGACTAGTTTTGGGGAACCTTTGATTAACACCTGGGTTAGGACATTAAGAAGTGGTATTGGGGGGGGTGTTTTATTTTAATTACATACTATTTGGAGAAAATAGAAAGGGGACTAGGAAGGAATCTGAATTTGGAAATAAGCTTTATCTCGGAGTTTCAAACCCACATACAAGAAATGCTAAATTTCCTTGAATAAAAATTGATATTATCCAAATTTTTCCCACTACAGATGATTTTCATTTCATCCATTGGGTTACACACTTGAATTATGATATTATAACTGACATGATTGATGAAATCGTTTATAATTTCTTAATGAGATATGGAAATGTATCTCGAGAAACATTTTTTTTACTTTTCAGGATTCACATACCATGCATCATGCCATGCCATGTTGGATGAATTATGCGAATTCATGAATTTTTGATATATTCCAGGCATGGTATCCCTTTTGTTTGATGAAATATTTTTGAAGATAATTGAGAAAAATGGTTAGTACAAAGAGTTTCTAGTGTATCCAAACAAGTTTTCTCCTGATTAGGATAAAACATACACCCTTAGTGGCCAATTGTGGCATGTTGATTCATAGACCATATATCACATGGATTGGAATGTGTAATGTTATGAATGAAGTGGATGTTGTATTTCAGTTCATGTGGTTTATTGGACCTTATGGATACGAGGTGATACACGATTTGGTTCAACCATTTAAAATATAAATTTAAAATGAATATTAATTTGATGAAAATATAAACTTTGAACTAGAGAACCTAACCCAAATACAAATTCTTAGTGGGATGTAGGTAATGTCTCCAAAAATGAATAAAATTATTTCTTTTTATTATATCATTGCTTTAAAAGTGGGAATATGGTTGTGATATGTTTATAAGAAGGTTTTAACCTATCCTACACTTTAGTAATGAAATTCTAGTTATCTATATTTTTAGAGGCATGTGTTTGGAATTGTAGAGACATGCCTCCATGATGACCTCCAGTTGTATGCTGGTAGGGAGGCATCAACCATGCTCTGGAGGTGGTGGCCCATGGGTGTTTGGTGAATCCTCCTATAGATCCAACTAAGATAGTATTTGCTTTACTAGACACATGTACTGGTGAAGAGTTCCTTGAAGGTTTTCAATATTATATGTATATATTTCAATGACCACTGCTGCCTACCTTGTCTATGGTAGTTCTGACGTTTGTCTTCCAATAGAAGTATCCTCCCATGTTTTCCAGGGAATGAGGTCGACAGTTTGTTGAGTTAGGAATTGAGACTAAATTTTTAATATTTGAGCATCTGAAGACAACTCCAGATAAGAGAGTGAAGCTCGTGACATACGTGCTCAGGGTGCAACAATGCACTGGGAGGATGTTTTGAGTCAGGATGACAAGCTATGAGAAATGGTTTAAGCTTGTTTACAAACCATATTTTATAACTAATTTTCCCAAATATTCTGATAACATAGAGGGATAGTGATTTTATACATCTAGAGTTGGGCGTAATGATAGTTATGGAGTATTCGACATTCTTTACATAGTATTAGTGTTTTATTCCATTATATATTTTTTGATGGGGCGTCGAGGGAGAGCTGATTTATGGAAGGTATCAAACAGTTCGTTTGATCATAGTTCAACATGTTCAAGTTGACCAATATTACAAAGATAGTGAATTAAGAACTGATTATAGAGAAAAAACTAAGGGAATCTGGGGGTGTAGTGTATAGAAATATTGGATTTCAACATAGTGGTTTAGCTTACAGTGGAAGGAAGTGAAATTTTAAGGTTTCTGAAGAGGGGTGTACCATCCATGCTATTAGTGCTATTAGATTAGTTTTCTATCATTAGTGTGGAATATGGGGTGACCTGATGAATTAATGTTATCATGACCTAGTCGATTGTCGAGCTTGTAGATGGATGGTTCACATGCAGAATTTTTGTAGGACCTTCACTCTTGAATTAAGTATAAGGTCATATTCTCTAAATTTAGGTTCTAGGGAAGGTTTTATTGCTATGGTTTAGACTGGGATCTAGAGCAGTATCAGTCAATCAGGATGGGATGGTGGTCATGGCTAAGGAATATAGGTAACAATTGTACCTAGATAATCGAATGGGATTGGTACAGGTAGTGAGTTCACTTGATAGGGTTGTGGTTCATGCCAAAAATATTCTATACGACTTACCATTGAGGTTCAGAGTTCTAAGATTTCTATAGTTAGAGTTATTCCGTTTGTATCATTTATACTAGTATATTCTTCTTTTGATTCAAGAAAATCTCCTTGTTTTATATCTATTACATTGGTGGACAGCCTTGGGCTCGTGATTCCATGTTCTTATGGTGTGATGAATCTTGGAACTCTATTGGGGACTATAATGTAGAGTGAACACCATTTAAGGGTGTTCCCTCTTGAGATAGGTGGGTGTCACATATTATGGGATCATTTTATCCTCAATATGACACATGTTTATATCATTCTCAAAATGGATTGGATGGTTTCTCATCATGCATATGATGAAGGTTATCTACATATAGTGACCATATAATTCTCTAAAGAAAGGGTTTATATTAACTAGGGTGATTGGGATTTCCAATCGAGCCTAATTAGACTAGAGCATTGTAGGATGGGAAGGATGACAACCCATATTGCTAGTTCATATCTGTTTGATTAGGGATCACTACATATGGATTTTTACCATATGTCCAATCATTGTAGAGAAATTTCCTTGAAGAACTTACCCAGTTTACCTCATGAGGGAGATTAACTTATCCATTGAGTAAGTTACAGGAGATATAATAGTATTCTTATCCCCTTATAGGATGGATACTGAATTACATGAGCTCAAGAGGTAGTGTTAGTGTATGGAGGGAAATGGGTTTATATGACTTATTACATATCAATGGGGTTAACTAATCCTTTTTATGTAAAATTCAGATGGTAACCTTAGGTTATACATGGATTAATAAAAATTGAACTAGCTAATAGTTAAGAACCAATATCATATCTATGGATATACGGTGTTTTAGATCAGCATTTAGGAGCTCAGGTATTCTCAAAACTTATTTTGAGATTTGGATATCATTAGGTGTGTGTTTGACTTGAAAACATAACTTGTAAATCTTTCCAAATAAGGTATGCTCTATATGATTATTTTGTTATGATATTAGGTCTCACAAACACGCTAACCATTTTTATGGAGATATTGAACATGATTTTCCATCCTATATGGACTAGATTGTTATGATTTTCATGGAAGATATCTTGGTATGTTATCTAAATAGAAAAGAACATGCCAAACTTCTTGAGATAATTTTGGATAAACTGAGAGAGAATAAATTATATTATAAGATCAAAAAAATTCTACTTCTGGATAGATAAGGTTCACTTCGTGTGTCATATTATCTATGACACATGGGTATCAACAGATCAAGGGAAGGTGAGACCTGTAGTTTCTTAGGAACGTGCCAAGATCTTCTTTGATGTATGGAGTTTCTTCAAGAAAATAGATATTATATGTTTTTGATAAAGGAATTGTCACACTTATTAGAACCACTAACATGCTTGAATAAGATGAGTGTAAAGTTTTTATGGTAAGATACCATTGAGATAGACTTTTAGGAGAACAAATAGAGATTGAATTTTGCATAGGTCTTGATTCTACTAGAGCTAGGAAAGATCTAAAATGTGTGTTGTGACACATCATGTACAGTATTGGAGAAGTTATGATGGAGGGGTATGGAGTTAGGGAGTACGAGTGTCAACAGATGAAGCCATATACTAAGAATTACCCATTTCACAATCTTATGTTTTCTATAGTTGTTTATGCTTTGTGTAGTTGGGGACACTATTTACGGGGAGAGAATTGTATAGTGTACACAGAACACCAAAGTGTCAATTCTTTATTTCAAAATATTCATATAAATATGAGGTAAACAAAGGTTTGTTGAGTACCTACAGTCTTTCGACTTTGAGCATGCCTATATGTTTGGAAAGGGTAATGTAGTAGCCGATTCGATGAGTAGGTGGACTCAGATTCATATAGTTCAAGAGTCTATTTGAGAATGGAAGATTATGAACTTCTTATTTGAGATGCACTTGGAGGAGACATTTTTTTAGGGATAGACCATCATTTCTTCTTTAGATATGACCTCTAATCTTTTGGATAAATTGTGAATGATACAACTGTTAGATTATGTGGGCCTAGTCCCATGGGATAATGTGCTTTGTGAGGACCCACCTCCTGGTCAAACTATTGGTGATTATGAAATTATACAAGTCGATTGCTACATTTTTTTCCAGTGGAGACACGTGAGGAGATGATGCAGGAGTTTCATGCCTTAGTTTGGGAAGTATACACTGATGTCACTAAAATGTACAATGACATACACCATCAATACTGGTGGATGGGTTTAAACCATGATATAAATGGTTTTTTAATTAGGTTTTACACATGTTAGTATGTGATGGAATAAAATCAGAAACCAACTATAATTTTATAATATTTAACTACTACTTAGTGGAAATTGGATGATGTTATGATATATTTCATGTCCAGGTTAATGAGGTCACCTTGAGGTAGTGATTGTTTTTCATTTTTTATTGACAGGATCACAAAGGTTGTTCATTTCCTACAAATTAGGGATACCTTTAGGGTTGATGAGATTGAGAGGTTGTATATCTGTGAGATAGTACAACATCATGGATTCCCTCATTCTATCATTTTAGTTAAGAACACATAGTTTACATCTTGTCTCTATAAGAGTTTTAGAGGGTGGTATGTACACTGGTGATTTTGAGAAAAGAATACCACCCATAGACTAATTAATAATCACATAATGTGATACAGGTGCTTGAGGACATGATACATGAATGAATCCTGGATTTTGGGGCTCTTGGAAGAGGAATATACCCCCTGTTGAGTTCACTTACAATTATATATATTAAGTGAAAATACAAATGGAACCATATTAGGCATTGTAAAGTAGGTCGTGCTGATCAATACAGATATGTTTTGTGGTAGGTGATACATCTTTACTAGGACCTTATCTCATTTAGGGTACTTCTGGGATGTTCCAGTTGATTAGAAAGTAGATGGCGACTTCACAGTATCGATAGAAATCTTACAACAATTTCTCGAGATGACCTTGAGAGTTTGAGGTTAGGGATTAAGTATTTTTTTCATGTATAATAGATTCATGTAAACATATTTATTAGGATATAGGATATGCTTTCACCATGATATGTTCGACCATTTGAGATTCTAGATAGAGTTTGTCCGGTCTCCTATAGGTATCAGTTAACTCAGAGGTACCTTTTCATGTATAAAATGATCCATTTATCTCATATATACTGTTAAAATTAATACACATATAATCCCATATATCTGAACGAGGTGGACTTATTGGTAGATTCCTACTTTAAGGGGAATCCTATAAGTGTTTTCAACATGAGATAAAAGGTTTTCCAAGTCCAGTCAATTCCATTTCTACACGTATTATGGATGAAAAAATGTTTATTGGTTGAATCTTTTGATTGGCAGTCCAATGTATGTGCTCAATAGAGAAAGTTATTATTAGATGATTCTTGACCATCACTGAGAGGTTAATTTAGGGGAATTTTTTTTAATATGGGATGATTATAAGATATCGAGTTTTTAATGATGTATGAAACTTTTTTTGTTTACTTTAAATGATTTTTATTGATTAATGTTGGTAATTATGTGATTTTGGGTCTATCGAGGGTGTAGATGGCCTCTTCAGAGCCTGAAACCGTGTTTTTTGGAAAAAAAATTCCGGAGGAATAGTTGGAAGAAACAGTGTTGTATTGGCAGAATGGTTACCCCTAACCATGTGAGGCATGATATTGGGGTGCTATAGTTCCCACAGTTTGATAAAACATGGCCACCGAAGGTTCATACCTGTTTGAGGCACCTGTCATTTTTACCATATCGAAATCATTTAGTTTTTATATGGTTATAAATATTATGCACACTAACCATGCAGGTTTCCCCTTGAATCATTAATGGAGCATGATTAGGAAAATAGTACATCCAAACTGCGAGGACCAACATTTTGAGAAAAAAATGATAATTTCACCATTAACAAGTTTTAAGAAGTAACTTTATTTATATTTTTTCTACAGGATAGAACTCATATGGGGATCTCCTCTTTGAAACCATTCCATGATTTGGCTATCAATTCTCCATCCAAAATGGGATTTGTGCACCAATCATCTCTTTGGATTTGTGTTGGTAATTTATTCGACCATCTTGTTTCGTTATTCATTTAAGTTCATCTTGATGTGTTTATTTAAGTGAAAGATAATATGACCTATTTTATGATACATTGTCCATTAATCATTTTTATTTTGACCTATAATGAATCAAATGCTGACACTGGATGAGTGATGTACTATGGACATACGGTTATTATTATATACCTCTACTGCGTGGTTTGGTGATTTATATGCCTAGTTTTAGTTGTGTTAGGCATCTACCTTTTGATGAAGGTCCTTTAATTTAATAATATGAAATAATTGAATATAATGGAAATTGTTAGGGATTCCCATTATTTTCTTGATTTTATTGGAGTGTTTTTTATAAACAAGTCCACCAGTGGGTTAAACCTTTTATTTTTCTGTTTTTTATACCAAACATGGGGTGTGTGTGTGTCTTCCTAGTAAAGATGAAGCCCTAAAATTTTAAATGAAGTCAATTAAAATGATCATTGATATTAAGAATTTTTTTCCTTCTTCTCCATGTTATAAATTATAAGAATTTTTTAAATATTTAAATATGATCTAATTAATGATTGTGAGGATTTTAATAGTATTGGATTCCATGGTTGGCATACCTTTGATGACGATTCTATTAAATTCCATTGAAAATTCTCCCATGGATGTTGATAGTGGTAGTGGACACCTTGTATGAGAACTAACCTTGGGCCTTGATTCCATCAGATGCCTTGGTCTAGGATACCACATGGTTCTTAGTTGAATGGGATTGCATTGGACATGGTCTGTTGATAAGCTCCTTGGACCCCACAAAATTCTTACTGAGTTTTGACTAACATACTAATGGGAATTAATGAGGATGCCTTGGTCTTATATACCTTGGATCCAAACCCATGGGGTCTGAAAAAGTTGATTACATATTGGGACCATTGTAGATGAAATGTTTATGTGGCCAGGCCATGTTGAATGTTATATAACAAATCATACAGCATGGGCATGGTTTTGACAAAATATTTGTTATACAGTTAGGTTGTGGTGGTTTGTAGAATTTTTTACCACATCCCTTTCTGTGCAAGACTAACCCTTATTTTGTAGGGATCCGTGTCAGGCTTGATATTATCACATAAATTTATTAATTATTCCATGGAAATTTATTTTTACTACTATCATTTTTAATATGTTACGCACTACTCTATCTTGATTACACAACACAATTTTTTTTAGACACCATCGGTGGTGGCCTATTGAGTGTTATCTCACATGCTGTTTGGGATATCGTTGGGTACCCAGACCGACTATATAGATGTAGGTAGGTATTTAATAATGTACCCATATTTAGATTCATGAAATTTTTATATTCCTGACATTTTTATGCTGACGCTCGTGATGGGAGATTTTACATTTTCTTTTTTTTGTGTTTTTTTATTTCGATACATATATTTTATTTGGATGCTTGTATACATTTATTCTTACTTTTTGAGACATGAAATATATCCTAATAATTTTTATATGTTTCTATTTCCAATCTTTGTGTATTAATATTAGTTTACTGAGTTATTACTTATTGTTGTTCTGCTTCTTCTACAACTGGTTATTGGTCCAGTGTTTACAATATATTTTTCTATTGTTCCATATTTTTTACATATGCTTCCACTACGTACTATTTATTATATGTCCTCTATTATACACTATGGTGATAAGGGAATAGTCTTCCCATGGAAACACTTAATCCCCTTCATACAATTCGGTATCCACTAGCATATGGGGTGGCGTGCTTGAGGCCATGTGCCCAATTGGGGTTGGGGCACATTTGAGTGTCACCCATGTCAGACATTATAGTTTTATATTTGGATCATGATACTTCTTTATGGGATTACAGTCATTGATATTTTGTTCAGACATGGATACCTTAGTTTAGGTAATCAAACGACCTTTCACTTTTATTTAAAAGAAAACAATTCATTTTAATGTATGTTTTTATGATAAAAATATCCTTTTAAGAGGTTGAGGATTTTCATCCTTAAATCTATGTACTATTTAATTACCATATTTTTTATGATTGAATTTTTATATTATTATTGGTTTTATTACTATATATTAGATATGTTGTATTACATCCAAAGGATTATTTTCTCTTTATTGTTTTAAATTTTATTATACGATTTAATTTAAAATTATTTCATAATATCAACAAAATATTAAAGGGGGAGAAAAAAAATTATATTAGTTATGTGACTATAATTAACCCCTTATTTTATTACTAATATGTATACCTTTAGTTGAATATCACTTGGAATAGGAGAAGGTCCCTTTTTGTCTATGTTGGTCTTTTTATTTTAGATACTCTCTATTTTTTTATTTTCTTCTTATTTATCAAAATTATGATGTTTTCCTTACAATAACCTTATAAAAGATAAAAGATATATTTTTTTAATATTTATGGAATAAACTTAGGATAGATTGATAATTGTAACCCTGATTGGGTTTTTATTCTTGATATGAGAGATTATGAACATCCACATGATCAGCTAGAGACATTTTTCTTAAATACTGATTATGAAAACTTTTTCATGATTGCTAGAAATTATAAAATTCTTGAGATAAAATATGTTGGTTTTAACCCTGATAAATGAGGTGAATTCTAAATTAACTTCTAAGGGTGATATAATTTAAATTTTTTATCCTGATAAATAAAGATATATTAAATTTAACTCCTATTAAATTACTAATGTAATTTGTAAAAATCCAGAAATTACTCACTTTGTAACATCTAGAGTTATTGACACATAGAGGGTGATGATATTATATCACAATCAGGATGTTTATTTTTTTCCAATAAAATAATTATTGAACATTAATAAGAATTTTATTGATAGATTTCAATGGACTTAAATCACTTATAGAAATTGGAATAATACACAAGTAACTTTTTGAAAATCTAACTGACATTTTTTCAATGGAATCAAAATTCATGTAAATAGTGATATATGATACTATGAAAATTATGAAGCGTTGAATTGATGATATAATTAGAAATATCATGTAGTATAAAAATAGTTTAAATACATATGTAGAGAAGGAAATGAATAAAAGTGGTATTTTTTTATTCAATGTTTGGAACTTTAAATTTCGATGTTCAAATTTATATTCCAAGTACATATAAGGGAATGACCTCTAAAAAGTGTATAGAATATTTTTTCCCTAAACATACTCAAGGGGAATATATTTAATTTTCTTGGAGGATATTTTGAAGTCATACCGTCTAGATAGATTACACTAAAATTATTAATAATGGAAATGATAAACCTCAAAAAAATATTCTTCAGAAGAAATATATTATTAGTGAAAAAGGTATATTTTAGTCTCAAGAGAAAAACAATCAAGGAGGATATTTAAAATAAATAATAGAAAAACATTTATGTTTACCGGTGATACATATATTATGATTGAAGAAACCTATATTGTTGGTATTTCATTGAAAAATGTGATGACAATATAAAGAATATTGGATTTTATGCTAAAGCTCCCTAGAGTCATTTATTATTATTTTTTGATTATTGGTTCATTTTGTACTTTAGATAAGATTATTCATTAAATTTGAGAATTTAATCACTATATATTAATGAATCATAAGATATAACTCCCTCTAGAAATGAAATTGAGGAATACATTATTGAAATCGAGGACACATATAATGGAATTTTTGTATGTTGTATGAAGCTCAAAGTTGTGGTTACAAGGAAAATGACTGAACAAAATAATGATACATATGATCTTTATAAGTTTAAATCTATGGATTATATGTTTTAATATAACACTTATATTATATATGCTATGTTTAATGTAAATCCAACTTCCATTCCTACTTTAGATGATAAAAGTGAAACTATAAAACTTTTAGGCGTAAAGAAAATACTGGATTGTTTTACTCTTATATTTGATGAGTTATATAAAAAAATGATTTCAATTATAATAGCTTACATACTTTGTAGTAAATCATCATGAACTAAAAATTATCATGTGAACTAATTTTTTTACTGGTGCACCTTTTTACATAGAACTCAAATAAGGAAGAAATTATAGGAGAATAATTTCTTTGAATAAAATATAATCAATCTGAACTCAACAATTCGTAATTTCAGAAGATATTTCTATTATTGATACTAGAAGAATCAAAATAATGTGGTTGGAAATTTTTCTTTAGTAATAACTCTTAACCCATTCAAGTTTTAATTCCTCAAACATAATATCCAACTGATTGTTTCATTCTTTACTGGAAGATAAATAATTATACCCAGTATCGGATAACTATTTTTAGTTTTATTATTTAAATATTCTATCATTAAATTTTTGAAATATTACATTTATATTTTTCCAATTATATATTATATATTTTAAGTTTATTATATGTTACACTATTTTTAAATATTATCATTATGTTTTAGAACACAACTATTTTGGAGGGTTTTTACTTCTACATTTGTTTTTACACTTTAAAAGTTATTATTTGGACATTAACTCATTTTTAGGGGAATTTTCTTCTTTTTTATATATTTTTATGAGAAATTCATAATATTTTTTATTGTAAATGGATTATAGTAAATCATTTCAAATGGACATTATATAACAATATTTTATAAAAAGAATATGGGACCACATCAATGGAAGATACCTTATTGATATCAAATTTTATTCATACTCTTATTTTTTAAATTTTTTAACCAATTATTTATTTGACTTTTCTTGATATCACCATTTTTTTAGAATGGATTATTTTCACAAAAATATAACTTATATTAAATTTAACAATCCCAAAGAGAAATTTTGTCTTTAATTGATATATTTTGTATTAATTATGTTTTTATGATGTATTTAAAAGGTATTAAAACATAAATAATATGGGAGAAATGTAAATTTTCTAGATTTTAAAATTAAATGGTTTATTATTAAAAGTTATAATAATTGTCTATTTTCAAACTCTTTCCAAACATGCATCCTCATTCCTTCATTCTTGTGATTTTAAATATATGGTAAATTATACAGGAAAATATTTCTTATTTATCCATATATTCTATAATCAAAGTACACTCATGTTGAATTAGACTTAAATTAGAGTTTTTTTGTTTATAGTTTATTTTTTTTGAATTAAACTACCAATGATTTAGCTACTAGTAAATTATCCTTTAAATTAAAAAATTGGTACATTGATAAGATATAATGAACAATATCCATCATATTTTATAGTGATTTAATGGAATAATTTCCAAACCCTGTGATATCATTTTGTTTTCTAAAAGAAATGTTACAAACAATCTACCCTATAAGATGACGAATCATCTGATGTGATTGTAAACAAGCCCAATTTTTTTGATATATGACCATTGGGGTATGTTATAGTAGAGGTAAAAAATTAGATTGAGGTTTTTGGGTAATTCATGGTTCGTATCTATACTGATCTATCTAGTAGTCATTTTTAATTTTACACCATATCTATTATTTGATACCTTTCAACTGTAATATTTTATTTCATTGGGTTTTGATAAAATATTCTTTATATGAAGTTTATTATAAAACCTATCAACCTTCTCTTTATAACATTATTTTTGATCTTGTGAGATCAATGAGGTTCCAAGGTGATGAATCATTGGTATTTTTTTTATCATTTTGATTAAAGAGATATTGGGGAAATAATGCTATATATTCCAAAATTTGTTTTAGATAAATTCCATGGGATTATATTTTTTTCTTATCATCTAATAAAATAGGATCTTAGGAATCTATCTACCTACTATTGATGTCTATTCGAATAAATTCTAGGATTATAACATGATAAAAAATGATAGGTTTACAATAAATTTTGTTTCAATTGGAAATGTATTTCTTAGAATAGGTTATCAAAAAACCTTTTTATTCAGTTTAAAATGAAATAATTCTATATATTAGAATAATTCTGGTAATAATATCCATGTAGGAGTTTCGGTATTTTATCCTTAACTTGGTGAGTTTTTTTAATTATAATGATTTTTTATCATTGAATTATTTTATTTTTATTATTTTAGTCCCATAATTTTTGTTAAGTAGTATTGTTTTTGAATGCATATTTTTAAATTAATATATTCTTTTTACACATTTATTTGATTAAAATTATATGTACTAATCAACATTATAATATAGTTTAAGATTTTTTTTTATTTCGAGACTACATTTCATCCAACCTATTGTAGTAATTCTATATTTTCCTCTATTATCAGAAAACAATTAATGTGAAATACTCGACACATAAACAACCATTTATGAGTGAAATAATGTAGGAAATATTCAAAAAAATGGGGGGAAAATTAACCAAGGTACCTCTTGATTTATTACACTTGAAAGTGCTTGAATCCTTGAGATTGAAGTCAACAAGTGGAGATAATTATTTCAAGACTTTTGTTCATGATTTTACTCATATGAATTATTTTTATTTAATGAAAATTTATTAAAAAGATCTTAAGAATAGGAAATATTTTTTCAGAAGTTCTAATAATCAAAAATCATATACCATTAATTAATTTTTATTAGATGATGGTTATAAATACAAGACTGATTAGTTGGAGGCATATCATGAGAATCATGAGATAAAACAATAATATAGTTCTTAACACACACCCAAAATTAGAGTTTCCAATAAGAAGAATAGAAATTTGGTTGAAATGGTAAGAACTCTTCTTTTGGAGTGTACAGATCAATTTTTTTATGAAAATTCAAATCCAAAACTATTTACATTTTACATATATTCTTACTATAACCCAATTCGATCAATATGAAATATGAGTTATTTTTTTGAAATAAAAAATTCTTAAATAATTTTATGGTATTTGGTAGGTTTTTTTATATTGATTAATGTAATGAATTTTATAAAGTTTGGTGATGGTTTAGATAGAGGAATATTTTTAATACACTCCCAAAATAGAAGATGTTACTAGTGTTACAAAGTGAATCTTTGGAATTTTATTGATATCATAGATATAATTATGTTTGAAAATAAAACCCACCCAAGAGTCATTTCCCATTGAGTATAATATATTCTAATCCATTGAGGGGATCATATGGGCAACGTAACAAAGTGACGTTTATATATGAAAATCTTTTTCAGGAATAATTTTTTTATATTATATAATATTATACACATACAACACATAATGAAAATGGAACCCATTTAATTTCATCAATTAAAATAATTACAATAATTAATAATAAACCAATAAAAATTTAAAATATTTCAATGGGATAAAAAATATAAATTAATAAAATTATACTATGAAAATATAGAAAACCCTAATCTACTAGAATCATCGACCCCTAACCAATACTATAGAAATGACAAAAATATCAGTAAACCAATCATGATTTTTAAAAATTGAAATTTAAAACCTTGAGAATAATTTATGTGAATAATAAATGAGTGAATAAAGTGGTATTTGTAATTTGGTCATATTAATATTAGAATAGTAATGCGACTTTTGGAATAGGAAAATGACAATTTGGAATAGTGACCTGACCTATGAGAATAGTAACTTGTCCATTGGGAATAGTAACATGACCATTAGTGTAGTAATATGACCTCAAAGCAGAAATATTTAATATTAATAATAGTAGTCAAGATTAATTTAATTCAATATTAATATTATAATTCCAAAAAATAAATATCATGATAAAAAACTGAAGGAAAATAGAAGCACATTTGTAATAAATTTTTTTAAGGTATTTCATAAAAATCACAACTTTATATATTAAAAATTAGAATTACCTATGATTTAAAATTACTTCAATAAAACTAATTTCATTTTTTAAATCATAACATAATAAACATATAGGAATTATTTTTTTGTAATTTTCTTAAATACTACAATTTTTTGGTTGAATTGTAAAAATATAGATTTTTTCATTACCGGTGTATTTTAAATTACATCATTCTTGATGTGATAATGACCAAAACAAATCTATAATTTTTATCACGACCAAGAACATATTAAATTATCAAAATAATTCATTTAAATATGATAAACAAGTATTCGAAACCTAAAATTTATTTTCTAGTGTCTAAAGTCTAAAGCATTTCTTTAAAATTATAATTTTTCATTTTATTCAATTTCCTTCTTAATAAATTGTGGAATTATAAATATATTTGTATTAATGTACTAAAACCATTATTTTATATTATTATATGATTAATTGTGTCAAAAATATCACTATTACAATTTTTTACATTCGATATAGTGTTTTATTCGATATTTTATTATAAAAATAACCCTCTCTTCAAGTATAAATTACCCCTCTCCCACCCCTTGAAAACCACTCAACCACATCTTTATAAAGACAACGATATACCAAAATCCCATATATTAATAAAATTAGAATCCTTATGGAATTTACAGAGTAATAAATATCTAATATTTCAAAATGTTAAGCGTGATTGGAAAGGAACTACTTCAAGAAAGAGGTAATGTATTTTTTCTTTTGTTTTGGTTTACTTTTATAATTTCATTTACAGGATGTATTTTTTAATTTAAACCATCATAAAAAAATTATAATTTTTTTTAAAATTATATTGATTTTGTAAATATAGTATAAAATTTTATTTTTAAAATTATCATATATTATGAATCCCATACCTCCAATTCGAACAATTTCTCATTAATGGGATGGTAACCACCAACGAGGACATTGTCAGTTGTTTCCTTGTTGTGAATCTTATGTCTAGTTATAATATATTAATCATGATATATAATTCTATAAATATATGTATTTTATTCATCTGGAATTACTTATACTAATGTATTAATTATCTTGAACAAAAATATCGAAATTAAAGGCAAATGGGAAATTTTTAAAGACAAGATTACATCAAAAAATTCCAACATAAGCAATTGAAATTAAAAAAAATAATTTTTTAATTAATAAATATTGGCACAAATTGACATAATTAAATTCTTGTAAAATATTATAAGAAACCTATGTTTATTATTTTAGATATAGAAACACAAATAAATAAATCCATACTTAAGGTATGAGGATTATCAAACCCAAACTCCCTATTTCAGGTTATCTCATATTTAAAATTAATTTCAGTATGAATGTCTCTACAATATTTAAAATATGAAATTTCTATATTATTTGTCTTTTATTTTGGGCATATACATCTTTCCACCCTTCTAAAATGATCTCTATGACATTTATAATTCTTTCTCAAAGAGACTTGTAAAGTATCTCATAAATCCTATTATATTTTATCTCGTATCAATTAAAAAATGATATTTTATGGAAAAGTATGATATCTCTTATACATTTGTGATGAAAAATTCCATATCATGAATCATTATATTTGAATTATTTTAGGAAACCCATTCCTTTCCATAGGTTGTTTTTCACTGTGATTGTTATCCTTCAAAGTGGCATGCCTGATTGTGAGGATTTTATGATTGTTGGGTTGTCCTGAAATTATATAGACCACTAATGAATTTATAAATCTGATATAACTAATGAGAAATTGTTTTTTATGAATTAAAATTATGGAATATTTTTTCACAATAATGTTGTTATGATATATGCTCATATGTTATGTATGGACATGATGAAATCTTTGTTCACAACTATGTGTAGTATTTCACCATTGTTTCATGATGTTTCATTGTTATGAATAATCTGCATTCTATTCCTCAAATTTTTCCCCCATAATTTTTATTATGTACCAATTAATAT
Organism: Viscum album; assembly: GCA_963277665.1. Lineage (NCBI taxonomy): Eukaryota > Viridiplantae > Streptophyta > Magnoliopsida > Santalales > Viscaceae > Viscum > Viscum album. Next base: position 887,607,049 of record OY728128.1, read on the forward strand.
TATGTGATTGTGATTATTATTCTCACCCATGTTCTGTTGATTCATTTCCCATATTCCACTCTTTTCCGAGATTTTATCTTACCCCTTTATTTCAATTATATCATAAAGTGGATACATGTACTAAGGATTTCATGATAGATATTTAAGGATAAATAATGATAATTTTAAAAATGTTTAATTTTTAATTCTTATAATTGATATATGAGCCTAATTTTGCCAAGATACATAACCTTAAGATTATAGATTTTATCACTATTATGTTTCTTATCTTAATACTAATGTAATAGTCATGTATATGGAAATATTTTGTCTCTATAGATGGTATTATATAAATATTTAGTTATTTATTGAATTATTATTAGAAAATGTCATTTAAAACCATAAGTATAAGTCTATGTATAGGAAAACAACCTCGAGTAATAATTTTTTAAAAATTATAAACCTAATGATCCCATAAGATATGAATTTAGTGTTAATTTACACATAATAATAAATTATTTATTCATTATTTATGGACTTATGTTTTAGTTAAAACATATCTATTTTATAAAATTGTGAGAACCAAGAGAAACCAGAACAACAACCCCTGTGAGGGAAAATACAACGATTATCTAACTGACATCTCCAACGCCATGGGAGGTGGAGTTCAAAACATCATAGTGATTCTTACCCAGTTATAAAAATCTGTGAATAATAAACTAAACCATGTTGATCGTACACCTTCACCCAATAAATATAAATTGATGTCGAGTCTTTTATGTGGAAACACCATCCAATATTTATTGAATCTTCTGATCCACTTGTCAATGAATACTGGGTCAACTCAATGTAGAAGACATTATCAATGACTTATAAGAAAAACAAGGTGACTCTAGATATATATCATTTATATATAAAAAATATTCAATGGATGGAATTGATAAATAAAATCATTTTGAATAATGAAATGGAAGAGATGAATATGGGATACATTAGGAAAATAATTAACAACAAGCTTTTCAGAAGAACTCTTCCACACTATGTTAATGAGAACACTTAGAGATAAAGAAGAAGGATATTGAATTTTTAAAAGTTTATGTGGAAAATTTAAAAGGATTAAAGATATAAATATGGATTTATTTATCAAAAATGATAGAAATATATGTAAGTTCTTTATTTTTTTTTTAAAACCACACCATTGGAAGGATCTGTGAGCTGAGACTTTGGGTGTTTGGAATAAGTAGTTTGAGGTGTCAAAGTAGAGATTATGTGTGGTGAATAAACCCATGGTTATGGATATAAGATTATAGGAATTATATTTCCTGATGGTGGGTTAAATGAAAAATTAGTAATGAATATCCAATGAAACACCTGTAAAAAATGTTGAAATAAGCATCACTGGAATTACCTCAAAGGGATGGGGAATTTCTTTATGTGTTAGAGATAAAAACACCAAGATCATGAATGTCTAATATTAATGAATAATATTTCCAAGATGATAGAGTAATGTATGGATCCGCTTAAATAAATAACCATGGTTCAATTCTTCAACTATATGGAGCAAGGGCACTATACAAGACATTTCACTAAACCGCATGTCATTCAGGGTAATCCGTACTAGCGACCACCAAATACAAATGAGAAAAAGAAATAATGTTCTATAACTAATGCTGAAGTAGAGTGTGAAAACTAAACCATGCATGGTATACTTCTTATTCACTCAATATCGGAAAATGTTTTTTTATTTTGGTTCTACTCATTTTTTTATACCCTGAATGTTTCCTGGAACCACTAAATCAAATCCCTGATACCTTGATGTAGAGATATCTAAAAAACCATATTGGCGATTTCATTACATCTTATGTTTTGGAATGTTCTTCTACTAATTTCAATTGGAAGATTATACGGGTGAATACTATAATCCTCCCCCTGGTGGAATTTGAAGCGATAATGTGCAAGTATTGTCCATCGTTTTATAGAGAAAAAATAAATTTCCATTAAAATGAAATATATTTCTATACTATGATAGATCCAATTCTCTAATAAAAATTCATGGAAGATCATGAATCTCCTTCTGAAAATCCATCAGTGGTGTGGATGTTGATACCCCATTATAAATCATACCATCCTCAAATGGCTAAGTGGAAGGAAGGAACCCCCCTTTAGAAAATTCCCATTATTAGGGAATACATTGATTTATATCCAAATTAGCTTCATAAAATTACACTATATCATTAGGTGGAGTTCTAAATAGAACTTATAACTAGATAAAAGACTACCTATAAAATCTTATATAAGATGAACCTTATCAAATTCGAGTAGTTAAAGCATCATTATTTAGAGGTTTCTTATACAGTGTTAATGCACCCTAGTTTATTACCTTGGGGTTAACCAATTATCATTGTCAAGATAAATAATGGATTATTGTGGCTGCATATTAGTTTCTATGAGTAAAACTAGATCACTATAAAGAAAAATTATATCCAACCAAGGATTGATTAATTTTTTAATCAAATATAAGGATATTAGTACTTCTCAAAGGTGGATCCTAATTCTAGATATCATCAACTGAAGGTGAATAAGTAGATATATAGAAGAATTTTTTTTTCACTGTGTGGGTACAATGAGTTCATGGTTATACCCTTCACAAATATTAATTCCCTTGAAATATTCATGGATTTGATGAATATAGTCTTTATAGACTACATTGAAAAATTTATGATAGGCTTTATCAATGATTTTATCATTACACTAAGAACAAGGAGGAACATGAAGAGAATATAAGGATTGTGAAGATGAAATTAATGATAAAATGTTATCTATCTTCAATAGGTGTATATTTTGGATGTATCATGTAACATCCATAGGGAACATGATCCTATGTAAGGAATTTATGTGGACTCTTAAAAGAAAAAGGAAATTGGGGAATGGACTACACCCACTGGTGTCATGGAAATATGCATTCTCATTAATTTGTAGGGTACTGACATTTTTTAAGAGAAATTTATCAAGATTTTATAGACCTATAACTACGTTAACATGAAAATGGGTAATGTATTATTGTATATAATAATGCGAGGATTGATTTAAGGACCACAAAAAGAGTCTAATCACACTGTATGTACTCAAACTACCATTATGTAGGGAAGGTCTATCATATACAATGATTCATTAAATAAGGGATCATGTTGTGTACACACAAAAATGATAAAGTGGTACCCTACTCTTAAAAATAGTTCATGATCCATGAGAAGAAATACCTGATGCAAGATTTGGTGTCAGTAGTTGTGATCTTCACATTAAATATTTGGCAGCACTGCCTCTATGGTGAGAATTGTTACATATATACCATTCAAAAGAGTCTAATGTATATATTTGAACCAATGTATATCGATATACATAATAAAAAATCGTAATGTTTAATCAATGACTATAGTTAATCTATTCACTACGATTGAAGAAAGGAAAAAATTGTAGATGAATATCATAGTAGAAAATAACCTCATACTCTATCCATGATGTACATTTAGAATGACCATATCATTTTGGATATAAAAAATATGGATATGTAAATCATAACATCTAGGAATAAACCTTACATTTCACTAATTATTTTGGAACCATCTATCCATGATATTATCAAGGAGGTAAAAATGGATGCTTGGAGATCCAAAAGAGGGTAAAATCAATAAATTAATGGAAGTTTCATGAATTCAACATCAATGATTACGGGGTGATTTAGTTTGGAACTAAGATTTATATTACATAATCACCTGAGATAAAGAATGTGTTATTGGATTGTGATCATAGATCATCATTTCCCATCCATCCTGGAAGCACCAAAATGTATCATTATTTTCGAGAGCAATTCTATTAGGGAAACATGAAGAATGAGATCATTTAGAATATATCAAATACCTAATATGGAATAGAATTAAAACAGAATAAAAAAATTCCAAGGGTGAGATGATAAATTTACCCATACCCATGTAAAAGTGGGAGAACATCACTGGTGACCTTGTCACTGATCTCATGAAGACATATAAAGAAAACAATGCTATATGTGGTGTTTTGGATCGATTGAAAAAGACTACCCAAATCATCATTATTTGGAACTTTTTATCCATTGGGTAAATTTCCAATATTTATATAAATTAAGGGTTGATTCTATGTGGGGAAGCACTTTGGATCATCTCTAATCATGATCCATGGTTCACTTATATATTTAGGAGAATAATTAAACATGCTCGGAATAGTGAATTTTATTCTAGTATCGCCTATCACTGCTTATACTGATTTCTAATCAGAAAAGACTATTCAGAAACTGATGACTATATTGTGGACTTATCCATGGAGTTTAACTGAAAATGGGATCAAAGTCTCCCATTACTTGAGTTCACATAAAATAATAACAACTAAATGAGTATTCAAATAGTTTCATATAAATCTTTGTATAGAAAGCTATGTAAACATAAAAATTTTTGTGTTAAAGTTGGGGAAAGAAATCTTATTGGACATGATATTGTGAAAGTAATGACAGAGAAGGTTCAATCCAAAATTCAATATATAAAATCAGTTTAGAGTCAGAAAATGAGCCATGATAACAAATATCGATTTGAAATGAAGTTTAAATTTGGAGTGAACATTTTGCATTGAATGTCACTTTGGATGATAGTCTTGTAGTTTGGAAAGAAAGGAATGTTTTTCCATAGGTAAGTTGGCCTCTTTGAGATCCTAAATTCCATAGGATTAGCAGCCTATCATCTTAGAAATAAAACCAATATAGCTCATGATCACAATGTATTCCAAATATATCTCTTGAGGAAGTGTATATGTAACCCCTCACATCTACAGAATCCATAGGTGGTAAAACAAGAGAATGAAATATCATATAAAGAGAATCTGGTGATGTTCGTGGACCATAAAGATGAATTTCTATTTAATAAGAAAACTAACATTGTCAAAGTGTTATGGAGGAACCAGAAATATGAAGAGGAGACAGGGGAACCATAGAAAAGAATGAAACAAAAGTACCCCCACCTCTTCTCAATAGAGAATATGAGTTTATAACTCAGGGATGAAATTTTAAAAGGTGGAAAAATTTAAAAACCAAGAGTTCATAAATGATATTGGTTTCTAGAAATAAATTTGTGTTGTATTATATAATACTACACACATACAACACAAAATGAAACTGAAAATAATTTATTACATTAATAAAGACTACTACATTATTATGGAACTAGACCCATGAAAATTAAAAACATTAGAATGGGGGAAAATATAAAATAAGAAATATTGAAAGAGAGAATATGTATCAACCTAATTTGTCAACATCATCATCCCATGACCAATATAACAGAAATGAACCGAAATAATATTAAACCAATAGAAATTTTATGAAATGTAAATGTATAACATTTTGATTAAATTATTTGAATAATGATTGATGGAATGGAGTGTTTTTTGAGGTTATATGACCATCATAATAGTAATGTGACCATTTTTAGAGTAACATGATCGTTGGGAATAGTTACCACAGTATTAGAAATAATTGCCTCTATTCTGGAATAATAATAACACCTAAAAATAAAAATATTGAATATTTATATTATTTATCAATATTAATTTAAGTAATTATAAATATTTTTGTACCCTAAATTAAATATCAAAATTAAAAAATAAAAGATAATATAAGCACATTTTTAATCAAATTTATCTTAAATAATTTTATAAAATTAATTATTTTTAGTATAAAAAATAAATATATCATAACTTAAAATATTATATTGATAAAAAAACTTTATTTTTTAAATCATCATGTTGAAAATTTCTATTAATTATTTTTTCAATTTTCTGAAGTACTCTAATTTTGTAAGAATAGTAAAATATAATTTTTTCATAACCAGTGTATTTTAAATCAAATCATTAATGATTTAATAATGCGATAATAAATTATATAAAATTTTTATTGACCAATAAGATATTAAATTTGATAAATTTTTAATTTAATTACATTAAACATGTTTTTCAATCCTAAAAATTATTTTCCAAAGTCTAATGTCTTTATTATTCCATTTAAATAACATTTTTTCATTTTTTTCCGCTTTCCTTTTTAATCAACTGTTCAATTATAATTATAAAAGGGTTCAATGTCCAAAAACAATATATTGTATTGCTACATGATTCATTATGTTAAAAGTATAACTCTTATAATGTTTACCTTGTATATAGTATCTTATCAAATATTTTATTCTAAAAATAATCATCTCCTTAAGTATAAATAGCCTCTCTCCTTACCCTTGGTAAACCACTCCTCCATAACTTTACAAATATGAGACTATTCTATAATCCTATATATAAATTCAGATAGGATCCTTCAGGAAGTACAAGTGTAATCAAACACCAATATTCAAGAAGTTATGGGCCTTAGAAAAGGAACCACTTCAAAAAGAGGTATAATCCATTCATCCATATATTTCAATTTTCCTTTTTCTAATTTCCAATCCAAACTCTATTTTATAATTAAAACATTTTTAAACCAATTATAATTTATTTTAACATTATATTTACATTTTTATATACTATAAAAATGATTGTTTTAATATAAACATATATTATTCATCCTGTGTCTATAATTCAGACAATGTCAAGTAAATGACCAGTTATCTTCAAATGAGGTTATTTCTAATAATTTATTTATTATGAACATTATGTTTTGATAAAATAAATAATTAATGATATATAAATACACTAATATATATATTTTAAGCTTCTATAATTAATTATACTAATTTATTAATGACCTTGAATAAAAATATCAAAATCGATGAAAAAAAGAAATTTTTACTAAAAACATGATATCAAAACACAGAAAATTTAACAAAAGAAATTAATAAAGATAATAAAAATTTATAGATTTATAAATATATAAATAAATTAACATTATTCTCTTCTTTTCCACTATTTTAATAAAACAACCTTTATTATTCAAGAGATGGAAAACGTTGAAATTGAGAGATAATTAAGGTAAGGGGATACTCAAAACAAAACTCTTTATTTTGGGTTATCTCTTATTTAACATTAATTTCACCATAACTATTACTATAATTTTATAAAATTACTTTTAGAATTATTTATATTTCATTTTTACAATATACATGTTTTTAACCATCGAAAGGTTTCTCAAATTAATTTGTAAAACGTTTTCATAAAATCACTAATTTTCAAAACACCAATTAAAACATCTTGAATTGTTTCTAATTTTAAATAGAAAATGATCTTTTATTGTAACGTATGATTTTGCTTATTAATTTTAGAATAATAAAGTTAATATCATGGGGTATTATATTTAAAATATTTTATGAAACCAACTCATTTACATGATTTATTTTAGGACTATGATTTTTATCCTTCGATGTGGAATATATTATTATGAGAATTTTTTGATGTGATTGGTGGGGTCATAATTATATAGTTGTATAATGAATCTGGTAATGTGATATATCTAATTAGATAATGTGTATAATGCATGGAAATAATGCTAGCTATGTTCACAGTGATGATGTTATGATTTACGAATATATGTTATTCATGGACATGATTCCAGACTTGCTAACATCTATGTATGGTATTTGACCACTATGTTATGATATTTCATTATTATGAAAATTCATTATTCAATACTGTTTTAAAATGGTTCCCTCATAATTTTTATCATGTTCATATGATTATAATACAGTGATGAAAATTATTCCCACCCATGTTTTATTGATTTATTTACCTTATTCCACGCCTTATTAGGATTGTAGCTCACCCCTCTCATCGATATACATCCGCATGTGACTAATTTTTTTACGGTGGTTATGAGATATTTAGAAGGATATGGAAGAAGAATTTAAAAAATGTTTACATGTTATTGTATACAATTAATTCATGGACCTAATTTTTACAAGACACTAAACCATTAGATCATGGGATATATATCTATTATTTTGTTTATATTAAAAGTGATATAATGGTAATGGAAGGAAATGTCGAGTCACTATAAAAAATATTTAGAAATTCTAGGTATGAAGGATGATCTTTATACATTTCAAGATGAGTCAAAAAAATAAAGACGTTCGGAATTTATGGAGTGATGATGTTTTAAATTCCAAATAATTATAAAACATACTAATAAAGAAAAAAAATTAGAGATAAAAGTATGTGGGTAATGACCCAATGAATCATAAAATTTAATAATCAAATAAATTTTTTTTATAGGATGAACCAATGAGTTTTTATGAGGACCTACAAAAAGAACATTGGATTTATGTAAGGAAAAAAATATGGACCCATTTTAGAAGAATGAAACATTGGAATTTATGTAACAAACCAAGGAAAAAATGTGATGATTAAAAATTGGGTCTCTTACAATAATATTAAGGATAAATGTTATCTATCATATTTCCAATATCATCTTGTTTTCAAAATAAACTATTTAATTAAAGCTATTAATTTTAATTATACCTTTTCTCTAGACACATAGCATGAAACAATATAAATCATTATTTCAATATTTTTAGAATTGAACAATTTTGTTTCCAAATAGTTATAAATTTAATAATTTTTAGTGTTGAACTATAATAATTGGTGTATGTTAAAAAATAAGGTTTTATCCTCAATGTTGAAGGTTCTATATTTTTAATTCCAAAAGATAAAATTTTTGGAATCAAATATGTTCCGAGTGATCATTATTTAAAGCTAAAAAAAAAGATTAAAGGGAGTGTAAATCAAGATGTTTAAAATGGATTCGAATATAAATATTACAAGGGATGACACAAAATCTGTCATTGTAAATTTTTATGTTAATGGAATATTTTTTCCCAAAAACTAATGAAGGAATATTAGGGAGTAAATTTCTAGCCAAGATGAAAAGACTATTCAAAATTTTAATAATTGGTGAAATGAAATTCTTTTTTTCAATGGGATCAAATAATATTGTAGTTTTTTAACATAATATCACAAGAAATATCTGCTAGTTATTTTCTCAATGAGTTTGGAATGGAAGAACTAAGAGTGGTTTCTACTTTTATAAGACATGGGAAACATATATTATTAAATGAAAAGGAAAGGGTACGAATGAAATGTAGTTATCAAGGGTAATTATTAGACTACTATTTTTTAAATCATTAAGACTATATATTATGTTGTTAGTTATACTTTTTTTCATAATACCAAAGTAACAAGAAAAACCAAAATAATATGGTATAAAATAGGGTCTTGAACTACATTAAAAGATTTCTTGATTATGGTGTGATATAAATAAATTATTATCACTTTACATAAATACCTATGTATATTGGGTACAGGAATTTAAATATATGTAGTCCACTTTTGGAGATTCTTTGATTATTGGAAGAATATGTGATGAATTTTACTCCTAGAAGAATAATTCTATCACTCTTAAATCAATAGAAGCTAAGTATGTTTCGATATATCCAACCACAACCCATGTTATATAGGTGAATTAATATTTATAAAACATGAGCGTCTATATTTTATATCCATTTGTGATTGGGTGTGATAATAGAAAGTATACATTAATACATGAGGTTGAAGCATATTTACATCAACATCCACTTTATCACAAAGAAGGTTTAGTGTGATGAGATTTCATTAGAATATGTTTCAACCATGGATATTGTTTTGGATATATTTAAAAATTCTATGATCGAGGATTCTTTCTATCAATTAAATGTTTTGTTCAGATTACACATTTAATGCCCCGACCCAACAATCCTAGAGTCGATAGATTAAGTTATTATATTAGCATGATTACCATAAATCAAACCCAGAAGGACTGATCAATTTAACAGTATTGGAAATCTATATAACAAACATGATACCCATTATATATTTGGAAATATAAATTACAAACATGGTACATAATAAAATTAAATTAACTGAATCCTTGAAATATTATTCAATTATTTCTTCTTCATAACCTGGGGAAATGAAATATTAAAAGGGTGAGGTCAAATTCATAGTAACGGTATGTAAAGAGAATGAAATAATGAATCAAGGATAATAAATTAACTTGGAATTGTATAAAAATTATCACGCATTCCATTAAAATAACCAGATAAGTCCAAATCAATATATATATATATAATAAACAGAAACACACACCATTTAATCAATGAATAGAAAATTGAATACATCTACAGACATATCGATGAAAAATATCATGGTTGACTAATAAATAAAACTAAATGAGGGAAATTAATTCATAATAGAAGTCATGTATATGTAATATGACAACCTATATAATCTAGATATTTCACTAGATGGTTTAAAACTAAAGATAGAAACTCATTTAAGTTGGGAAACTTTTTTTTCTCATGATAACCTATCGATGAATCAAGGGGATATACAAAGTCTGAGACCCACCGATCATTACCAATGAAAAGAATTAATCATATTGAATAACAAAATAAAAAATACGCCTTATAAAATATCTTTATTGAATAAAGAATACAATTTTATTTATAATTACTCAGTTAATCGAATAAATGTCATAGTGAACATCATATGAAAAAAATGATATAAATTTTAGGAAACACTAACATCTATTTTATGAGAGTAAGAATATTCAGGTAAACTTCAAATGAGAAATAATTTAAATAAATTTATTTTTTCTAAAAAATTAGCAATCACAAAAGTCTGTGAGAGTGCAATTATGATAATTAAGTACATTATTTAGTAGAATAATCTTTAAAAATTTCAAAGTGTCCCATACAACTTTGAAACCATTGAATTGTAATTTACAAAATTGTATGGAATTAAATTAAATAAATAATATCATTAGATTAATTGGATAAATTATATAACATGAAAAGGAAATCAATAAAAAAAATAAAAGTGAATTGGAACATAAAAACAAATAAGTCTCAGAAGAATTTAAATTGAGAAGAAAATCATTTACGTTAATCTCTCTTTTATTTCAAGACATTCATACTCGTATATAGTGGTTTAAGATGTGTAAATAACATATTCAATAACCATATTAATGTTTATAATATCATATATTTTATTATAATAATATATTATTTCTCATTTGTTAACACTATATTATTATTTCATCTATTTTAGGTGTTAATTTCCTAGTTTTCTCTGGTTTATTTTTGACCTATCTATTGTGGTTACTATAAAATAGACCATGATTTAATCATATTAAAAGTGTAAAACATGAAATAATTGTAATATATATTAATTATATATGTATTTATAAAAAACTATAATGTTTTGAGATAATAAATTAAATGCACGGTTCATGGAGACTGGTGGTCGTACACACGCACGAATGCTACTATCATTTTCTTATTATATTAAAAGAATTAAAATAAAATGATATATTTATATCAAAATTTAAATATATTATCTATTTAATATATTTTTCATATTTTTATTAATACCATCCCTTATATATTCAATTTATGTCATGAATGAGTCACATCGCATTGAGGGGGCAGTAGTCCACAGTTCCTAAAACAAAATTTTTGTATTTTCAAAAGATGTAAAGAATAAAGGTATTTTTATAATAAAAAATTACATAAAAATAATGAAATTATAAATATAATATTTATAATATATAAATATTTTCCCATTATAATGGATACTATGAGATGTGGTAAAGGAAAAATGAACAATCCTCGTTTCGTGAGGCAATGTTCGCCATACATAGAAACAATATGTTCATTACCCATTACATGGAGATGTTTGTAAGTGTAGGTATAAATCATAACATAAAAATATACTATTATATTTAGGATATTGTTTTATGCAATTTTGGAATAATAATATTATAGAGAGTGGAGAAACAAATGAAAGAAAAGAGACCCTTAGAAAACGTTACTTTAAAATCTGGTAACTCATTTTGGTTTATACCAAAGGGATTCCTTGGAAAGATTATGACCGAAGGTAGGATTAAAGGTATAGGGTAGGGTTTTTGTGAAGCTATTTGTGCATATATTGTACGAACTAAAGTGGTTTAATAAGTGGTATTAATGGGGATATGGCGTGTCCTTTTATAGTGGAGGAGGAGTGGCACTCTATTAATATTTTGAAAAAGGAATTATTCCCACAATTTTCATATTTCAAGTGGATACAATAATGAACCAATTCGAGAAAAGGGATGACAGGGTTAAAATATTTTCGAAAAAGGGACATTTTTATAGATTTATAGGTCATTTTAGGCCTTAAGTATATGGTTTGGTACTTTATTATTCTCTATTGTCCTTAAATCTATGTAATTAATTTTTATCACATTCACTAATATTTTAAGTAGAAAAATTTATATTATTAGTAATTATAAATTTTTTTATTACGGGTTTGGAATCCTTTTTTAGAAATTATACTCATAGAAGTAGAAAAATTAATTTAAAAATTATCCCGCAAGAGGGATGACAATGTGGGTTTTTAAAGTAAAAATGCCCAAAAGGTTAGTAAGATTTTATAGTCAATTTAAATCTAAAATTGAATCCAATGACCCAAATAGGATTAATTTATATAAATATGATCTAATTAAACTTTAAAACCAAAATAAACCATAATATATCCATATAAATAAATTAGATAAAAAATTCACGTTTGAATTAAATTTCTGTAACTGTCAACATTCATTAAAATTTGAAACTTCATAGAAAAATATCAAACCAATTACCCTACAATAATTTTAATGGTAATATCTAAAATATAATTTTTATTTTGAAATATTTAATTAATAAATTTTCAAGAAATTGCATTTAAAATAATTTCACCATTAAATTGGTGATAATTATACCTCAATAAAAATATGTAATTTTATACATAAAATTGGGTTTGTTTTTATCAAAATCCAATATTTTATTAGATATATTATATTTATTTTATATTAAAATAATTCACTAATTGTAATTAATTTATTTTATTTGGGTATGACAACTTTTAGTGCATAAATATAATAATATTTACCATTATATTTATTTGGTTTTCATATTCATTTCTAATTTAGTTGTAATCGATGGATTAATTTTATATATGTTTAAACCATAGATTTTTCATAAGTCAATTAATATTGTTTATAACCACTAATGTAATGGCCATGCTATGTCTTATTATAATAAATAATAAAATTTTCATAATGTAATTTTTTTTCATTAAAAATCGGTCATGCGTGTCTTATAAGACTTTTAAGAAAGCTCGTCCTGCCTGTAACAAGAGTTAACTCAGTGTAGAGTGAATTGAAATATATAGAATATATTGAATCTAGTTAAAATAATAAATAAAATATAAATGTTTTCAACATTATATTATCTCATGTGCTTGGTGATGCGTGTGATAAAAACTATCAAATACAATGTACTTACTTTATAATTTACTTTTGTTACATTTTCCAAACCATAATAAAGTTTTGTCCTCAAAATTTAAACATTATTTCAATATTTTATAGATTAAAATAATCTATTGTTGAATGACCCACACCATAAAAGGGTTAATTTCACATAGTCTTAAGAAAATAAAAAACAAAGTACAATGACCACATAACTGAGATATTTAGTAGGATAACATAGGTGGGAAATGGAAATAAAGATACAGAGGAAAAACTTAACAATCATGTTATGATGGAGAGTTCTAGAGAACATGATCAGGATAAAGATAATTAGAAATCCCCAAATCTGTGATGATCTAAGGGCCATTTTATTCATTATAAATGATGGTCATTGGATAAAATTTTTGGTTTCCAGATCATTTTTCCTTGAGTTGATTAATTCTTTCACTCTATAAGAATATAAGAAAAAATACATAATACATTTCTATAAGTAAAATATCATCCTTTGGTGATGACTTGAACTATTTCTACTTCATTTCTTAGAATATCATTCATCATATAGAGAAGTAATATATCAATATATAAAACCACATAAAATTTAAAACTTAATCCATTTCATAAATGGTTAAATTGTTCAAAAGATTATTATCCTACACTTTAGCAATATGGTCACAAAATTTCCAAAATGAACTTATCATTAGATTTTAATCAATATAAATGATCTCTAAATTTTCACCTTCCAAACATAAGAATAACTTTATCATGAATCCACTTGAAATATGTTGATAACACAAATTACCATAAAAACTTATTGGAAGCATGCATTCTTCCTTATTCATTAAGTAAGACACGTGTTATAGGATATATTCCTAAAATCTAAATGTGTTGTAATCTCCATCTATTATTTAATAGACCACTTTTCAACAAATAAAATAATAAATTCCAAGATAGTTATCACTTGTCCAAATAAATAATTTCTTCACCATTATCTGAACATCAGGAACATATTAAGGGTTGTATTTCCCTAAATCACGTGTTTTACTATAAGTTTAACCTTCTACAGCATAATTTTTTTTGGTACCATTATACAATTGATATCAAATATTTTTTTAAAAAGTAATGTACTAAAATCCTACAATATCTCATAAATAATATAATGATAAATTAAATACTTTTATAACATATTTCTTAGATCACAAATACATAATAACATTAATCACTCCACTTCGGTTTTTTCAATAATTTGTTCTTGACCTTGATCCCTTATATTCAATGCATGTACCTTCCCATTATTCTTGGGTAATGAGTTTGTGTAGTGCCCCATCACCTTCTAGTTGTAACATTTAATATAAATGTTTTTCTTCTTTCTATTTCATTTGTTTTCTTGGTGAAAATTTTATCCAAAATTATAACAAACTTTCAGCCATTTGAAGCATTTAACAAAGAGATTATTTCCTCAGTTATCATATATTGGAAAATATTTAATTCCCCTAGTATTATATAATTCATTACATTTTCCATGGTGTTTAGAATACATATTATTCTCTTGTTTTACCATGAATCAATAGGACTTGGAGATTTTTTTTCTGCCTTGATAGCACGTAAAACTATTTCATCGTAGGAATAAATATTATAAGAAACTAGTTCCCCTCAAAATATTTGGGTTAATTCCTCAAATTAAATTATCAATTATACATTATATGTTGTGTATGAAATCTGTGGAATACCTTAATAACCTATTAAGATATCCTTTATTCTCCACAACACATTATTCCTCATATTAGTTAAAACTAAAGAACTTCATCTTCATCTAAATATATTAATCAAGAGGAATTTATTAATAGAATATTGTGTCTTTTAAATTTATCCATTCCATGAGTTCAATTTTTTTCCTAATCCCTTGTATTATGGATCTTATACCACCACTAGGAAGGATCACCTTGGAGACAACCGATTGTAATTGTAACCTTTTCCTTTTCATTACATTTCAAAGAATTAAATACCTTATAGAGAGACTTAATCCATTACTAATCTAAAATTAGATTACTAGTCCCAATAAATAATGGGGAATTCTACCACATAAAGTGATCCACCATATGAGATTATATACATGAAATTGGTTTCTCCATCTAGAAAAGTTTATTTTCATTACCTGACTAAATTGATCTAATATATGCATGACTTTCTCATTTATAATACCTGATGTATTTTTTCCCTTGGTTGGGAAATATGTATATTTTCCACCAGTACTGATAACATTTTACCTTCTATTAACGAGTTCTAAACAATGGGATATAATATATTAGATCATAATGTTATGAAGTTTTTATAACTATATCTATGATATAAGAGAAAAAATAAATTTATGCATCGTGTATCCAATAATCATAAACATTGGTTAATTTGGATAAATATTTCATTTAAATTCTTTTGAAATGGTAGGTAAAGAGAATTTGAATTATTATAATCTTATCCCCTTAGAGTATCAAACTAGGTGTACAGTAAGGCCCATTTTTGTGTAATAGGCTACCCTGAGTCAGGCCTTCCAGACCTTGTTAGAGTTGTTACATTTAATTACATCTGTGTTAGAACAACATCTTATTATAGTTTACATACATGGATGTACTTATAGAAATACCCATATAATCACTATCTTACAAAAATTATCATACAGTATCCTATACTTATCCTCAAAGTCTATTTCAGGGTTGTTTTCCCAAATCTACATTTTCTAAATCTATTTAACAAGGTTTCTGCTAAGCATCCTTTGATACTAACTGTAACGCCCCAACCCTAGAATCCCATAGTCGGTGAATTAATTTAATACATTGGAATTATTATAAGGAATAAAATACTGATGTATTGATTGGTTTAGCAGACTTGGAAGGCCAGATTACATACATGATACCCATAATGAATTTAGAAATAGAAATAACAAACATGGTATAAACTAAAATTAAATAAAATACTTCCTTCAAATATTATTAAAATATTTCTTCTTCATAACATATAGAAACGAAACATAATAAGGGTGAGTTAAAATTCTCAGTAATAGTTAGTAATTTAAAAGTAATAATAAATCAAGGAGAATAAATTAACATTTTAGGGTAAATAATTGATAAAAAATCCATTTAAATAATAACATCATGGAAAATTGATATGGAAATGTAAGAAACTGAAACACATTCTATTTAGTCAATGAAATGAAAATGAAATGCATCCATTGGCATGTCAACACAAAATCTCATGGATGAATAATAAATGAAAATAAATGAAAATAAATGAGGTAAATTATTTCTTAATTGATGTCATGTCTCAAGCACATGAAAACAAATACCTACAATACCTTTCACAAGACCGTTTAAAACTACAGATTGAACCCCATTTAATATAGCCATCTTATTTGTCACATGAGAACCTGTCAATTGATAAATGGGTTATCTAATGTGTTCTCCCTATTAGTCATTACTAGTAAAAATAATTACTCATATCTAAAAATAAAATAAATTATCTTCTTTATTAAATATATGTATTGAATAATGAATATAATTTTATCAATAATTCCATAGTTAATATAATAACTGTCAAAGTGTACACCGTATGTAAAAATGATATATGGTTTAGGTAATAATAATATCAATTGTATGAGAATATGGATATTAAAGTAAAATTCTATTGAAAAAAAATTGGAATAAAGTTATTTTTTCAATAGAATTTTTATAACCACAAAAATAAGTGAGACTGAAAAGTAAATAATTAAGAACATTATTTAGGAGAATAATCTTTAAACACTCGAAGGTGTCCCATACCGCCTTAAAACATTTGAATCATAATAAGAATAATTGTATGAAATTAAATGAAATGTATAAAAAATTTATAATAATAGGATTAATGATATAACCTAAAAAAGTAAATATATAAACAAAATAAAACTGAATTGGCACAGAATAATAAATAAGTATCAATGGAATGTAAATTGAAATGAAACTGCCCCACCTTAACTTCATTTTTTGTCTGGTCTTAATAAAAAAATATAATAGTTTAAAATGTTTTAATAACATACACTATAACCATACTCATGTTTATAATATAATATATTTACATATTTTAATATTTTATTTCTTGTTTGCTGACACTCTATCATTTTTTTAACTTTTTCAGGTGTTAATTGTCTAGTTTTTCTTAAGTAGGTTTTTGACTTGTCAATTGATATTTCTATCAATTAGTTTATGATTTCATCATCTTAATAATTTAAAGCAAGAATTAATTATCATATATATTCATTATATATATATTTATAATAATATATGAAGTTTGGAGAAAAGAAATGAAATCCACCATTCTTGGAGACGGTGGGTCGTACATAGTCATGAACACAACTTTCATTTATATATTGTATGAAATGAATTGAAATTAAATTATATATGTATATTATAATTATATTATGATAGATAAGTTATCTATGTTAGATTGTTTATGTTATGATCATCCTTTACACATTTGATGTATGCCATGAACGAGTCACATCACATTGTGGGGGCGGTACTGCACACTTCCTTAAATGAAATCATCATATTTTAACAAAATAGAAAGAATAAAGGTATGTTATAAATAAAAAATTGAATAATAATAAATATATTATAAATACCATATATATTATATATAAAACTAGTTTCTATTATAATGTTAACTATGAGAGGCGGTAAAGGAAAAATGAACAATCATCGTTTCGTGAGCCCGCAATTCACTATACAGAGAAACAATATGTTCATTACCCATTAGATGTAGGTGTGTTAAATAATTGGTAGAAATAATAACATTATAAAATATTAGTATATTTTGGATACTATTTTTGTTATGTATGAATGGAATAGAAAGATCATAGGTAGTGGAGAAGAAAATGAAAGAAAAGAGATCATTGGAAAATGTTGCAATAAAATTGAGTAACTCCTTTTGGTTTATACCAAAGAGCTTCAATGGAAAGATTTATATAAGAAGGGTAGATTATAAGTATAATTTAGAGTTTTTTTAATGCTATTTGGGATGATATTGGATGAAAATAAGTTTTTTTAGAGTTGTGATGAATGGGGAGAAGTGATGGTCTTTTATAGTGGAGGAGTGACACTTGTAATATTTTGACAAAAGAATTATTTCCACGTTTTTCAGGTTTCACATGGATCCAATAATAATCCTAATTATATAAAAGGGATTAAAGGGTCTAAATATATCTATAATATTGATTTTGGATAGGTTTATATGTTGTTTTAGGCATTAAGTTTATGGTTTTTCCTTTATTATGCACATTTTTCTCTTAATCTTTTCCATCAATTTTAATCACGTTCACTATTATTTCTTGGTAAAAAATAAGTTTAATTTATTTGAAATTATAAATTATGATTAATAAAAATATGGAATCCATTTTTTTAAATTCCAATCACATAGTTAGAAGAAATTTACTTTAAAATCATTCCATGACTGGGACAACAATGCCGGTTTTTAATGTAAAAGCATCCAAAAGTTTGATATGTTTTTGTACCAAATTTCAATGTGAAATTGACTCCAATTAACTAAACTAGATTTATTTAGAAAAATAATATATAATTAAACATTAAAACCAATCTAAATCAATATTTATCCCAATAAATAAATTAGATAAAAAAGTAGTATTGAATTAGAATTTAGTATTTTTCGATATTAATTAAATATTGAAAGCTCACTCATAAATATCAAAACAAATTCCCAAACCATATATTTATATTTATATTTCACAAATGAAGTTTATTTTGACATATATAATCAATAGAAGTACCATAAATTGGATTTAAAATAGGTTCTCCATTAAAGGAAGATAAAAAACCTTTAAAAAAATATAATATTTTATACATAAAATTTGGTTTGTTTTTATCATAATCCTAATAAATTTATTTGATTAATATAAAAAATATTTTATTAAATATATAATATATATTTAATATTAATATGAAACTCTAATTTTAATTAATTTAATTTATTAGGGTAAAATATATTTATGAGGATAAATACAACAATATTATCTTTTATATTCAATTAGTTCCATATTCATTTATAATTAACTTTCGACCAATAGATTCATTTTATATATGTGTAAAGCATAGATGGTTTATAACTTATCTGATACTATTTATAAACATTATTATAATTTGCAGGTTAATTCTTATTATATTAGATAATAATATTTTAATAATATATATTTGTTCGTTACAACTCGGTCTTGTGTGTATTGTAAGAGTTCAATGAATGTTAATATTGTGTGTAACACATGATAACTTAGTGTAGAATGAATTTAAATATAAATAATATATTTAACATATTTAAAATAAAACATAAACTATAAATTATTGATATATTATATTCTCTCATGCGCTTGGGGATACTTGTGATACACGCTATCAAATACAATGTTCTTACAATATAATTTTAGGGTGTTTCAACCGTAATCCTTAAAATTATTACATTTATTTCGTCAATTTTTTACCTCATTATTCCATTTCAATTGTTAAAAAAGTATTAGAATATGAAAATATAAATTCTTGAATAGTGGGATCGGCTCTGAGGTCTTTAACACATGTTCAACATGAAAGATAATAGATGACAAGTCTTATAAATCATGGGGAGGTTGTGGTGTTTAAAGATAAATTTTATAAAAGATATCATGTACTAATTTAGATTTTTACAACATATAAAAATGGTAATATTGAAGGGAATTTTGAGAGATTAATTATTGTAATCCCTCATGAAGTTTAATTGACAAATAGAGAGTTGAGTATTTCAAAATCAAGACAGGGTTATTATTGATTTTTTCTTACACAAATGGTTGAAGTTCTCTCACAATCACCATTAAATCCTATAGATATGTGTTTTGATAACCTTTTATTGAAGGAATTATTTAATTTTTCTCCACATAATAATTCATTTAGAATTTTGAGTTGATTTTTTATTATTGTATTAATTAGAATCATGGTCATAGATAAGTTTTAATCACATTAGAGTTTGTTAGGGATGAATAAGAATGAAATGAAATATTTTTTACAGTAGATATCAAATTAAGACATAATGGAGTAGATCACACCATTACTATATTGATATAATCTGACGTAGGAAATACTATAATTTTTCAGAGAGGGAATTAGCCTAGATTAATTCCTATATAGAAATGGATTAATCTTACACAATATGGATCACACCATAATCAGGTTGGTTGTGTTGTGGTGTTGCTTACTAAAGGAATGTTTTGATCCTATGTGGTCACGATACTATAGATTTAATCTAATTTGAGTAAGGATTACACATTATGATATCTAAATCACTCCACTATGATGATTATATCAATATAGTAATGCATATAATGAGATAAGAAGAAGAGGACAACATTAGGATGATCACCCCATGAGAAATATGTGTCCTGATTTTTTGGGAATTTGTGTGGTCCTTCGTCATAGAAAATTGATACCATCCACAATTAGTGTTGAATAAATGAATACCATGAAAAAATTAGTTTAATTTCATAAAATTATAGGATATGTGGTTTTTTTAAAATTAATGTTCCACACCATAATTAATGGTTTATGATGTGAAGCTAATAAATTGTTTTTTGAACTATTATGAGATACCTGCTATTTATTAATCAATATATTCGGGATTTAATGATTATACCATAAGTTTGGGAGTGATTCCACAATCTAAGTAATTCCTATATTTTTATAAGCAAAACATCTAAAAAAAGTGTGTGAGAATAAAAAAAGAGATATCGTATTATTCTAGGAGAATTTTAAGAGGGTTTTATATGGTTTTTGAGGAGAAGAATATGGGTGCATAGCAACTCCAAATTTTAGATCCACACAAAGTATGATAAGCATAGATCATTTTAATTTTTTTCTAGTTATTGTTTATAATGTTATCATATTTTAAAATAATCTAATTTCTCATTAAATATTATCCTTTCACAATAAAATGGAAACATAGGTAGAAGGATTAAAACCACTACACACCCTGTTTCAACCACCTGATTAAAAGGGTGAGTAAACCATGTAAATATATGTGTATATGTTTGTGTTATTTTACACCCATTATATCCTAAATAAATCATTACCATGGATATTGTTTCACACTACCAATTGAGGAGAATAAATTTAAATAAAATTTTGAGTGGGTTTATATGGGGTACAATAATCTACCCCACCCATATCGTAGTTGTATACTCTCTCTCGAGCCTAACATGCATCTTATTTTTGGAGTATAAAAAATCATTTTTAAATTAAATATATATATTAAATCTAAAATATTTCCTTTAAATTACTATGAAAACACCAATATCAATAAAAGTCCATCTATTTTGGTGAGAAGTGATAGTTCACTTCAATCATAAATGTCACAAATTGTATATCAAAATTTAACAAATCATTTATGGATTAATATCTCTTCATGAAATTTTTGAAATCATGAAACAACATAAATTTACTCTTCATACCTAATTGAATTTATTTCATCATATTTAATTAAATATTATTCACCATTCAAATAATTTTAAAAATATATAATTTTAAAAATGGTTAATGAATATTTTAACTAGAAGTTTATATATAAAAATTTGTCATATATAATATTTTAACAGAGTACCTACCGAGTGTCAAAGTTTACTAACCATTATTATCTTATTTTCATTATAAATTAACATAATTATAGTTTCTAAACTTTTATACCCTCATTAAAATCTAATAATGTTTGATAAGTACCACACAATTTTAGAAAAACAAGTTTTTTATGGACATGCATCAAACATGATACAAATTTAAAGTGATTTATACTCATTTTGAAATATTATGTAATTTTTATGGAATGAATTTATTTTTTATAGATCATACCAATGTAACATAACATGTATTTAACATTATATGGTTTAAAAATAAGATAATTGGTACATGAAAACATATCCTTCAACTAAGAAAATATATTTTGGAAATTCATAGCACTCCATTTGTTTTCTTATTTTAGGATATATATTTATAGTACCACTGATTGTGTTTTATCTCTCCTAAAACCATTGTAGAATTAAATTTATGTATATTTGTTCAATTTTAAATCATTTTTAGACAATTATATAAGTTCATCTTTAACAACCACTATTATTTCAACATATGTTTTATGTCACCACTTACACAAATAATTATTTTAGATGATTCCTTAAATATATTTTAATTTCACTATCTAGATAAATTTAAATCTTGTTTTCATCCACTATTTAAAAATACAATCAATTATATAACATATGAAGTTTTATTCCAAACCATCTTGAATAATTCACATTGAACAACTACAATATTGATATGGACAAGTGATTTGGGAGGGGTTATATACATTGAACTTTGATAATTTGATGATCTATTCGACATCATTTTCATTCACTCTTGTCACTTTATTTGAATTAATTAATTTCAAATTCATAATTATCATGTTTCATTCAAAAAATTAAAAAAACAGATATATATATAATTACACACAATCATATATTGGCACACACACACCCACACACAAAATGATACATGTAAACACACACACATATACAAATGTTATTTTAAAAAATATTATATAGATTATATATGTAAAGAATATATATATAATAATAATTATATATATATATACAATAAAAAATAGCACTCACACACTATGAATAACACACACCCAAAATACATATATATAATCAAAAATATATAGTGCATATATATAATCTTTAATAGTTAAATAAAAATAATACAAATACGTAAACACTATAGACACAAAAACATATAGATATACTATATAAAACAAATATATATATATATAGTATAAAAAAATTATAAAAATAAATATTAGAAACACAATATTCAATTATATTTATAACATATGTGAAAATATCATACAGATAATATTTATACATCAACATTATGAACATATATATATATATAGTATAAAACATACACACATACTTACTTACATAAATATATTATAAAAAATTATCTATATTATATATAATGACAAAAAATCGACATACAAACACATAAATTATACTGATCAAAAATACAAATACTTATATACATAAATAAATTAATACATAAACACACACAGGCACCTATACACACATATATATATATAACTATATATATACATATAAAAAATATTTTTTGATATATTCCAATATATATATATATATATTATTTTAGAAGGAAAAATAATGAAGAATAATAGTGAAGTATAATGAAAACATTAAACACATATAAAATTTTCATTTTCAATACATAACTAGAACGACCAATCAATTGAAAAAAAGATATAACATCGATTTCATGTTGATTTGATGAAGTAAATTAATGATAAAAAAGAAACTGCAATAGTTCAGAGGAACATTGCATGTGTAGTAATAAGGTGCGATAAAAAAGGGGCTATGATAATTAAATCGAAAAAATCCTTTCTCAATTCTATAAGAAAAAGTGTTGAGAAATGGCACTTTTCTCATCACTTATTTACCACTAAGAAAATTAAACACCTTCCCATTATAAAATAGTTCTTGTTAAATGTACTGTTACTTATTTTTCATAAAAACCATTGAAAAATACGATATTTATTGAAATCATTGAAAAAGCCAATGATGATTCTTATGGTTTTGGCCTAGTGTTTTCGTATTTTTTTATTTAATTAGAATCTCTTCACATTTTGAAAATAGTTAAAAATATTAAAATAATCTCGAAATAATTCCTAGAATATATGGTGTTGAATCCATGTGTATTTTATTTCTACAAGTCTCAAATTAATCAAGAATTATTGTCCATGTTTTTTTATGAAAAACTAAGCCCATTGTTTTTGACCAATATACTATTCTTTGAAAGCTAAAAATTAAATTTAGTGATGAAAATATATTTTCAAAAATTATAAAAAGTTTTCAATAAGTATACAAACATTGAACATCTTTATATATCACTGAGATTTTGATAATGATTGTTTAGAAAAAAAACCATGCCAGTTTCATAATTTTTATAATTTAATTCACACTTCACCCTCAGAAATAAGTTTTTTATGTTAAAAAATACATTCAAACAATCTAAGAACATTATATTTTTCATTAATATAATATTTATTGTTATATGTCACAAAGGGATCAATGATCATATTACTTATAGTAGTAGAATACCGAAAATCTATAATAGTACTAAATATATATGAAAATAAATATTTTTCTTCTAATGATTGATCCTTTTATGCCCATTTAATGCTTAATAAAGGGTTTTTATTATAAAAAAGATCCTTGAAACATTCCAAACAAATCAAATTACTATTTAATAAGTGGGTTCTTCATGATAGTCACAAGTATAATGAGTATTATTTTCATAAATTTTTACTGTAAACTATTTTTTATCATTTTAAAATTTAAATTCTTATTTTCATGTTTAAAATTAGTCTTAACAGTTCAAATAGATATTTTATCATTCAAAAAGTATCTCATGATAATTTTATATGTGGATTTTTTAAAATTTATTTAACTCTTCAAACGGAATTTTAATTCTAATATTATAGAATCAGTCATTATAAGAAAATTAGACATATCATTCATTTATATTTTTTCACATAGGTCACAAAAGACTCAATAAATTATTTATATAGATTCCATTAAAACCCATACATTTTTTTTTCTTTTTGATCATATTTACTATCACTTCATAATTAAAAATGTGTCTTCATTCTAAAAAACTACAGTTCATTATAAAAATATCAAATATACAACTTATAAATAGTTTATTCAAACTAGACTAAAATTAATTAAGGATCTCTACCATATATTTTCCCATCTAGTGATGCATTTTTTATTTTTTGAATTATGTACACTCGTTTATAAGTAAAAATTTATATTAAAAATTTAGATTAACTTTAGATCGTTTTTGTACCATCATATCTATTATTTATGCACATTTCCTTCCAATAGGTCACAAAAGAATTAAATACCATTTGAAGAAATTTTAATAAAAAATAAAATTCTTTTATAATTTTTGATTATTAGACACGTTTTTTACATAAGAAACATAATTTTAAATGTTAAAATGTGCTGTAGATTCCTGAGATCACATAATATATTGAATTCACATATGATTTTGTCCTATGGGAAAAAATGACTATATTATTGTTGAATTAATTTTCTTGAAAAAACCTATATAATTTTCTCATTATTAAATGTTTTACAATAATTTCCCATTTAAAAAAATATTAGTTTTAAAATATATTTTTGTTTATTTCAAAAATATTAAATTTCATATTCACTTATTATTTATTTAATCTGGTGAAAAAGTAATCAATGATTGTTGTGCTAATATTTCAGGATAAACTGATCATTTGGTTGAATTTTAAACATTTCCTATCTAATCTATGTTAAAATAATTTTTAATCGTTATAAAAAACTAATTCAATCATTTTTAGAACCTCATACACATAAATGTTGAATATTGTATTTCTATAGTTTGAAAATACATCAAGGATAATTTTTCTAAATTTTTAAAGAAAATTGAGTTTGTTTATTCATTTATTATCATTTAAATAACATTTGGAAGTTTGAAAATAATTTGAGATCTCATATGAATGTTTTGATCATTTTTTTTATATTGGACAAAATATTTATACATATTTAATTCCTATAGATGAAAATTATTTATTTATCCATTTACAAATTTTTAGCAAATATTGATACTTTCAATTCATTTATGAATGCTTTATGCTCATTTCATAGATAATAATCCGTTTTAATTTGAAAAAGTAACCTCAAATCATTCTAAACGTATCATATGTCACATTCATTCATAATTCATTTTTACAATTCAATCATTTATCACAGGTTCATAAACTACATTTTCCAGAAAAATCAGACTTGTTTAATCTTTTTTGAAACCTTACTAGATTATTTCGAAGTTTATATAAATTTTCATAATTAAAAGTCAATTTAGATAATTCCATGAAAATCACATGTCAAATTAATTCCTAATTAATTACCCAATAAAAAATGATTATATGATCTTTATCTTAAATCTTTTTGAAAATTGTTATCTTTTTTCTAGTTTTTCATCATTCAATTTACATTGAAAAATAGAAAATAATTTTAATTGGTATTGAATCAAAGATTCTATGTATTGGATTTGTTGATATTTTTGGGTATGATGACAATAAAAAAATATAATATATGGTATATTCTGTTAATAATCAATGGTGAAAATCAATGCTGGAATTTTAATTAATAATTCAACTATAAATGAAGAGAATGTTTTCATATAACCAAGTGATGAAATATCATAATACCATTGAAATTGGAGGATACAACATCCATGAATATGTTTGTATACTAAAATATTAAGATTAATGAAGGAAGTTTAATATTTTTATCTTACAAGGAAACCATATTTGTAGAAGGATACACAACATTGACATACATATACTTAGAATATTAATATGATCATGCTGCTTCTTGGAAAATGAATTGGGGAAATAAAATAAAAATTTTAGAATAAGAAAATGTTATGAGAAGAGATTAAGATTGATTATATACTAATGGATTAATGTATATTTCATGGATGTTTTAATGACATGATATTTCCATTTACATTTTATTAATACAATGTAATGAGTATGAGAATGATTGTAAATAATTTGGGAATGATGATTTTGGAACGATGGAGATAATCCTCCAATCATATAATATTACCTTACCAAAAACTGTGGAAATAATAGCTGTTCATCAAGGTGTATTTTTTTAGTGATCATATTTTAAAGATAAATTTAATGAAATAAATGAATACCTTGGGGAGAAAAATTGACTATGGTGTTGATCATTGATAATGTAAAAATGAATAGGTTTATAGAGTAGAAGAGATGTTTGCTTGTTGTTTGTGTAGCTAAAATAAAATGAGACATACAATATCATATTAGATTTTGTGGTTTTGGTAATCTTTTAGGAAAATAAAATTGGTAGCTATCAATAGTTAAGGTGAAGTTATGATCATTATTTATTTGGTTGTGGAAAATGAGATATCAAAGTACAGAACTCAATTATTTAGGTCATGGTTTGTTTAAGAATACTTAAGAAAAGAGAAACAACAATTTGATAATAGTTCTTAGAATAATATGACTAATGTTTTCATGAATGAATAAATGGTAGACCATACTATCCATACATAAATGAAATTATGGTAGAATATCAAGTGCATTAATGTTTTATGTAAAACAGAAAATGATATTAAAATAAAAAAATTGTTTACCATTTTCACTAATAATCATGTTGATTAATTCTTAATATGTCCATGGCGTTGATTGTTTTCAAGAAATTTTCTGTTGAGTAAAAGAGATATTAAACATGTCATGGATGGTAGAACCAAAAATATAATAGTTCACGATAAAGAAATTCAAATAATGGAACTGATCACTATTTTGAGATATGATTATTTGAATTTCCATGTTCACAAAGACAATGAAATGTCTAGAAAAGACCAGACCATGGTGTAGTAATAACACTCAATGGTGAATTTGGTTTTTTCATGTCATATAGATTGTGTTCAAACTCAAATGGGAGAGATATGTATAATGTTATAGGATATTGAACTATCATAAATGGATTAATATCATCACACTAAAATATATATGACACATGGACAGATCCAAGAAGATCTCAGTAAAATTTATTGATTGCAAACATTGATTAAATCTTTAGATATTTCGATGAAATGATATAATTTTCCTATCCCAATATTTTAAAATATAATGACAATGACATTGATACAAATGATTTTTATAGAGAATAAATTATTCTTATATATAATTCAATAATATATCCAATCCATTCAATAAAGGATCATCATTGATGATGTTTTATTGAATACATTTATTTTATTGGAGAAGAAGATGGAGTGAAATGAGATAATTTATTTCATAGAGATATGAATATGTGGGGGAAGCCTTTTCTTAAATGTAATTTTTTAAGAGTGAAAATGATGTATCATTAAGAATATATTTTTTGTTAATTGAGTTTAGTGAAAGATAAAAGAATAGTTGATATCAATATCACTTAAATATTGAAACTATTTAATATAGTGAAAATATGTTTGACATTATAACATAATGGAGTTCATTATATTGAAAAACTAAGAATGAATTCATTAATGTTATACATAATGGAAAAAGGGTGTGATCATCAAGCGGCAGTTCACTATAACTAGAAATCTCATAAAGGGATGATATACATAATGTGAAGTTACCAGAAAATAATTTTTTATATGAATATTTAATTAGTTATTAGAGGATTTTGGTACACTATCACATCACTATATATATGAACTTTAGATATACCCAAGTGTTGGTTTACCTGGTGAAAATAAAATATTGTGGTAGATATAAAATTTTTAGAATATTTTTTATATCTAGTGTGAAAATGATTTTGGGAGAGATATATTGAATATATACCTTATATAAGGGAATGAGATTTGATGATGGGAGAGGATATATTGGAAATTTTTGAAATGTTCAGTACATTAATTTTCCATCATGAAATTTTCATGGTGCATATTATAACCCACTTGTCACAAAAATTATTAAAAATAACTTTTGATCATTTTGAGTACATTAAATATTAGATTTGTCCATATTTTTTTTCCATAATGTGTTAGACGAATCAATCATTTTTATACTAAATTTTTGTTTATAATCAAGTAATTATCATTTTGAAATTTTTTATTCTGATTTATTTAATAAAAATTGTACAATTCAAAAAAACATAGAATTAGGTATATCACAAAGGAATCAAGGGAAAATGTGGTTTATCCCTTTAGGTCAAATAAAAACCAAGGGTCCCTAAATAAAATTTTAATTAAAAAAGTAGATCATTTATTCTTTTTGAAGGATTAACTTATTTTGACACCATTAAATAGTTAACTTTAAATTTTTTTGATATATTAAATAAAAATAAACACAGCTATTATATCTAGAATAAAAATTATATTCTCACCAACAAAATTATATTGATAGATTCTAAATATGTATGTGGTATATAAAAACATAAATTAATTAGTATTACAATAATAATTAAAATCATTTTTAATATAAGTTATTCAGCATTAAAATTGGGATATTGAGTCCTATGCATGTTCAACGGGAAACTTTTATTGAAAAAGTGAAACTCCATTGAGTCATGGAATTAAAATTTTCATTTATATGATTTTTTATATGAATTTGATTGATTTTTTTCATTAAAATTAATCATGTTTATTTCGACACAATACCTAAATGATTGAATCAAACTCATCTTGTATATACATCCTTGAAGCTCTTATTGCTTTATTTTCTTTCACTGATGCATCTTTAGAATGTGGAATATCTATTGAATATATGAATACATAGTCATGTTCATAATAACTATTCACTAACTAAAACATCTCAAATTTTTGATTGATAATATATATTTCCTCCTTTGGACGCTATTCCAGTATGACATGAATATACTCCTATTGAATATATACATTGAATTAATAAAAAATTAATAACTAGTATCATAGTAAATAATTTTTATGGTTTATATAAAAAATTACTGACTATAAATCAGAAAACACATGTTAAGTGACTTGACAATTCGTCATTATAGGGTCCTGAAAAGTATGCAAAGGAGAATAATAATCCCCTTAATTCAGGAGAGGATTCTACCCAATTTTCCTAAAGAAATTGGGAAAAAATGTGGAGATGTTGTCACAAGACGAACCGGTCTACGGACCGGTCTAATACTAATGGTATGCGGCCGATTCCATGAAGCACCCTCCACCACAGACCGCTATCATTCGCAGAACAAAGGCGGGGATCCTCTACGACCGTGAAACAGGACGGGCGCTAGGCAGGTCCACCGACACAAACCACCCCAGCCGCAAACCGCTTCAACCGGCCCATGCCGCATGCACTGTCATTCGCATAATAGAGGCAGAACTCTGCGTGGCCATAAAGCACTCCCTGAACTAATTTGGTTTGCAAGGAAGGTGTGTTCAATGCCCCCACGAGTTGTGGATTGACGAAGACATATATAAACTGGGTTTTCGGGCATGGGTCTCTACAAAAGGTGCCGTATGACCATAGATAAACCTCCTTTTACACTTTATAAAAGGAGATAGAGTGAGAGAAGAAGGATATCGATCAGAGACGGGTGGAAGGATTTCGGAGGAAGCAGTTAAGGATTTAGAAAATAGCGAAGTTCTTATTTGCAAACCAGAACAGGTATGAAAATGGAAACAAATTAACAAGGAACCGAAAAATGCATGACAAATTGGTGAACCGTAAACATAAAATCACAAAAAAAGAAGACCGCAAACCATGGCCGTTCCGCGGATGCATTCCCCTCGAATTAGGGAGCTTATGCCCTTTTTTCGATCTGACGTACCCCATAGCACCCTCCTACGTAGAAGAATCTCTGACCAATGAACCCCCGATTGGTTTCACCCTTGGCCCCCATTGGTCATGTGGACTGCCCCGCGGACCAACCTGGTTCGCGGGATGAACCCAAATCTGCGTACCGCCCTGGTACGCGGGATGCCTATCAGTCTGTGGTCCACCCTGGTTCGCGGACAACCTCTCCAGCCACGTAGCACCCCCCTATGTGAAGGGTTCCACTCCTCATACACCCGTGTGGCCCACCAAATCCTCCGGTATTTCCATTCCTCGAGACAGATAAAATCCATCCAATCTGGCCCGATCCTTCACACCCTCCTCATTGGTCCATTCATCGGTCATGATCCAAGGCCTCCACCGAAGCCACTAGACCCATATGATGCAACCTTTTGGTGCATCTGCGCGCCATCTTGAGTTCACATACCGATGGTAATTGAGGGCGAAGGGGTTGCTCCGGTCCTTGAGTAGATTCCCAAAGCATTACTGGGTTCACATTCCCACAGTTACGCAGGGTCCGAGCCCGGAGTCCCCTTTATGCCTCTCCACTCGCCAGATTAGGGGACACTGATTCAATTTCTTTTCAGCACCGGCAGTGAGCATTCCTCCCCTCTTCTGAGAGTGAACGGGAAGCCTCCTTGGTGTAATCCCCTAGCCTTTCTTGCTGGAGGTGGCAACCATGCACCTCCGTACTTCCTCGGTGCCAAGGACCAAGAGGGGAAATGGACACAGGGGTACCATTTCTCTCTCCCACTGTGTTTTGTCACCATCAGGCCTCCATCCTAGAGTAAGTCCCAATCTCCACTTATTGGGCCACTCCATTCATAAGCCCCACTTCTCTCCCCACGGACGCACCTTTCGCGACGTTATCGTCAGGTATCTGTTACCTCTTGTTTCTCACACCGAGTATGACTCACGTGGGTTTTGAGTAAGCCTCCATGAGGTTTAAGCCCAACAATCAGCCGTTTTGACCCCCTTTATGTCAGTTCATCCTTCTTCCCGCATGATGTTAAACTGTACTTCCGAACTACATGGACTTTGATCTATGTCAAGGCATGGTACGTAAGAAGCCTCCATGAGGTTCATGCCCACTTGCCATCGGACCCCCAGGTCCACATTCACATCGGTTCTACAACAACCTCCCGAACTACGAGGACTCTGATTCCCATCAAATGAATACATAGGAAACACATATCATAGGTTTGATCCAAACACTCAAGTCATTATTTGTCCCCCTGGATGACAATAAACTCTAGAGCACCCAGTTATGAGGCTTTAAGTCAATGTCGTCTCAATGAGTCCCAACTCCACAGAGTCATTAATCCATTAAGGGATGGTAAACCTCGATCCTAAATAATTCCAAATCCCTTTCTTTAGCTGACCATTCCCAACTAGGAATAAGCCGTGGATACTATTGTTGGGTATAAACCAAATATTTGGGAACTTATGAATACCTCTTAAATCTATAAGAGAGTCCTGGAACAGGAAACAATTCCCCCTAAAAGGGTGCGGGAGACTGACTTCCCATCCTCTTGACCAAATTGAGTTCTTAAGTGTCGCTGGCCAAATCGCCCCGGGAACGGCTGCCTTTGGAAAGTAGGTCCATGTATCGTCGGATACGGAACCATTGGGAATTTTGAACCGATCCGAAACAAAAAATGGTGAACCCAATGTGAATCTTTAACCAATCATGATGGATTTAACCTAATCTCACTTTGTTCCCCCTTATCCCCACAAGTTGGGCCAAGCAAGGTCATTAATTACGCCTGGGATCATGAGATTATTCTTTGATGGGTTTTCTGTTTGTATTTGTTAAAATATTTGACAGGTACCAATCAGAACACCCTTCGACCCAACGGTATAACGGAGGAACTCACAGGTGCGCGCTTCAGGATACGTAGTGACCAGAATTCCCCACCTATGAAGGACCCCATCACCTACCCATCATCTTCATCACTGGGTTTCAGATGCATTGATCTGAGAGTAACATCTGAATGGTACTCTCCCGATGGTGTAGGTGGCCATGAATGCCCTCCAATTCGCCAATGCTCACTGGAAACCTGCCCAACAGCAGCCGCGAAAGCAGACCTAGATGGATCCTGTTTCCATCTCAAACTGTTTCGAGAGTCTATCCCCAGAACGAGACAATGCATACCTCCCTTATCTTAGGGAGGCAGATGAGGTCGACATGAAGGACTTCATCCCCATTGTACGGGGGTTCCTCTCTAAGGCCCCCTCTGAAGGATGTCTCCACGATTATGTCACGACTCAATATCCTCACACTAAGGAGGATTTCTCTCTGAGGATCCAGGCCCACTCTCCCCGAGCTCCGGCTCCTCGGACTGCCCGATGAGGTCGGCAAACATACAACTAGGGACCGGTCATAACCCTTGTCCCTGAGGAGGAACTCCGCTGCCCAGTCATGGAGACATATCGCGAGCAGGAACATAAACCTGTCTGCTCCTCCAAAGTCCTCCATCCTGACATGGCGGCATCATAAGAGCAGGTGTGCATCCCCGGTGAGCTCCATCAAGCCCGTCAATCATACATGAAGACACCTACTCAACAGGCACCTTTCCCTGCCTAGGGTCATGAAGCCCAACAACCAGACGTGGTGGCGACCCAGCGCCTGTAGGACCAGATCCTAGTAGATGCTCCTGATGCCTACCATCCCGATTTGGTGGCGATCAACAAAGCCCGCAATCCAGATGTGGTGGAAATTAATAGGCGGACACGTCTCCCTGCCAACAAAGGCCACCGAATGGATACGGTGGTAATACAATATATGCAGGGCCAGCTCCATGCGGATGCATGTAAATCCTGCCATCCCGATGTGGTGGAAATTGGAGAGATAAACCGGCGTATCCTGAAATAGGGACTAATTCGTTCACCTGCCCTAACAGAGGAGAATTTTAGTACCCACTAACCACCAAAGGACTGGAGAAGGATATTCTTACTTTGATACCAGAATGGGCCTTCATACCCATTCCATCCAAAGACATCTCTCTGCATATCCTGGAAATGATAGAGGAGCAGGTATCGATCCCAGATTATATCTTGCAGACTTTCCATAATGTAGTTGCATCAGTGGCAACAGTAAGGACTTAGGCCCATGTGCCCATCTCCCCATTTGAGGTGACTCATATATGAGATGAGATAACCGCCATGAAGCAGATCTGCATCCCTGCTTCTGCCCAGGAGGGTCGTCAGCTATATTCTGTGATGAAAGGGAAAATGTATCGAGCAGCTTCACTCATTCCAACTGGGGGACACCCATCCATCACGGTGGATGCTTTAGAGCAAGCGTATATCCCTTCTAAAATTATAGATGTGTGTCGGCATATCCTGACAGCATCACGAGACCCAATTAGATGGGGAACCAGAGGTGAAGGTTGTTATCAATAGGTGATGGTCTCCGCTTCCCGCAAGAATGTGCCCCGAATGCGCCAAAGGTAGCTGGAAAATAAAGAGTGGGTTCACGACTCCACTCTGCTGGAAGATGGGGTTCCCAATGACGCTAATCACATATCAAAGTCTCAAAACCATACCTGGTCGTTACCATGTTATCGGAGTTGCAGTAGCAGTTGCGAAGGTCCTCCCCGCAATGTTGCTACTAGCAGCTCTGATGGTCCTCCCTAGAGCACCCGTGGGGGCCTCCCCCACTGGAATTTAACAATAGATCACGAGATTTTCTCTTTTGATGTGAGTCACGAAAACCCTCCGAGTGACCAGAAGATTGAGCACTAAGAAGGCCCTCCACTTTCTGCGGTCCACCCTGAAGGTCCTCCTCAGGGTATACACAAGAAACACTCTCCGTTCAGTGGGACAACAGATTAGGATAGTAGTCCCCGCTATCATAGTCACAACTACAGAGGCCCTCCCCGCAGTGACATCTCATCATGAAAGAAAGGTCATCCCCCTGTCGTGGCCTACCATGAAGGTCCTCCCCATGGGTTACGTTGCAAGGACACTCCGTGCAGCCAGGCATCATATCACGATGGTAGTCCTCACCACTCTGGTAACGGAGGTCCTCCCCGTAGAGACTTCAAGCAAAGAGATGGCCCTCCCCTCATTGTAGTACATTCTGAAGGCCCTCCCAAGGGTGTACCCCACATACATTCTCCATGCGGCAGCTATGATGGTAGTCCCCGCCACCATGACCGCCATTACGAAGGTCCTCCCCATGAGGGCCCCACGAAAAAAGAAGGACCTCCCCTTATCGCAGTGTATCTTGAAGGTCCTCCCCAGGATACACATCGAACGTCCAACCATTATGGTCATCCTCACCATGCTGGCAGTTGTTGCGAAGGCCCTCCCTGTAACATCGCTACACAGCCAGAAGGTCCTCCCCTCGCTGTGATATGGCTTGGAGGTCCTCCCCAGGGCGTGCACTCCAAAAGCCATCTATGCAGTGGGGCATCAAGTAGTAATGGTAGCCCTCGCCATTACGACACAGATAGCGAAGGCCCTCCCCGCCTATACGTCATTCAATGAGAAAGACCTCCCTTAATTTTGGTACATTCTGAAGGCCCTCCCCAGGGTGTACCCCACAGGTTATATCCTTGTGGAAATTGAGATGGTAGTCCTCGCCATTGCGGCTGCCATTGCGAAGGTCCTCCCTGCAGTAAAATGTCATATCGACAGGTTGGTCCTCCCCTACCGAATCAAGCATAGAAAAGCCCTCATATGTCGAGGCACTCAGAAGGATGAGATCGAGCATTTCATAATCCCAGTTAGTCGCCAATGACACCCTTCTTCGATCAGGAGATGGTCCAGGGCCATGTTCTTCTTCTGAACCACCCCGGAATCACCCATATGATAATTCAACACCTACCGTCCCCACTGCCACTAGCCACACTATCGGTCAACGCCTCAGTTGGGCTGACCAAGTAGAGGAATCACTAACAGAGGAGTATGCCGACATGTTGCAACTAAGGAAATGAATGGACAGAGATGATATCCCAGTTATGTTTTGGCCCACGACCACCTATGAATTAGACATACCAAGAAAGTTTTCAGAGGAATGTGCACACGACGTCCGCTCCAATATATGGGCCACCCTCTACCGGATGAAATCAAGCTTCCTACCCTAAAATCGGTATGTAGATCACGTCAAGACAATATAAGACCTCCTGCATCACATCGACCTGGAAGCTCTTCCCCCAGCTCGACAACCGCGACCTGAGAGGCATAAAGGAAACATGGAGTTATCTTGCCTCCATGCACTGCACCAGCTGCGTTGCCTCATTGGTGACGCTCCGATGGGAGTCCATATCAGAGGATGGGGAGAACATGGAGCTCTGCATTTCACTCTACTCCCCCCCCAGAATAACTCATTCAGCGTAGTTCCTTGTAATGCCATCACAGTAAGACAGTGATCGAGTGGTCCCCCTGTTCGGGAAAGGTGACACACCTTGCAGAGATAGGCCTTGAGTAAGTCCCAGAAGCATCAGGCCCAGTGGGAAAAATCCATTCACGAACTCTTAAATCAGGCCACCGAAAGCATACAACTAGCCTCTCGCCTAAGAGATTCCAATCAGCGGTCATTTCTATCCTCCCCGGAGAGGATTGATTCACAAGAGAACTCGACATCTGATTTATTTCACCCTCGAATGGGGGCATGCAAGATTAGGCAAGTAGCGATAGCAGCAGCTGCTGCCACAATCCAGGGCCAACCCCAGTCTGCAGGGCTGGGGGAATTTTTAACAACAAATGCCCCTGTAAGACCAATAAAAAATGGGAAAAGGCTCAATGTCCAAGGAACGGAGCTAGCCCCAGCCCTTAGGGCTAGGGGCATTTTTACCACCTCAACCACAACCTCCCCCTCGAGGATTATTATTTTCTCGTCTAGGGAGGATAGTCATAAGAGTAGGTTCCTGTCCTATCTCGTATGTTGAGTCACCATCCCCTTCAAGAGGGGGGAGTACTGTAAGGAAGCATCAAAGAACTCTCTACGTAACCCTTCGTCACGGAGTCCAAAAGCAATCTCGAGACAGGAGGGGAGGACCATCAAAAGGCACGAGAGATCCTCTTCCTACTTGGAAGATGAAATCTCCTCCACCCTGCGATATACATCCATCAACGCCATAGAAGCTAACACCATGGGTGACACTGGAGATGATGCAAATCCATATGGATCAGGAGACGATGGTTCCAGTCAGGCTGTGACTCACATTGAACCATCAGGTTTGCACACCCGGAACCAGAGGGCCGACCTAAATATGGCCGCCCATCAAGCTAACCCTCCTACGCTTACCCTGCAAGCTTCTAAAAAGGATAAGAAAAAAGGACCGGTTACTCTTAACCCACCTCCTTCTCTCGATAAAAACAAGCCACTTATGATCGAAGAGTGATTCGCTTGACAGGAGGAGGAAATGAAATAATTGAGGAATCTTAATGATGAGCTACTTCGGAGGAACCGTCTTATTGAAAGATCATCCCAAGAAGAGCCACGCCATGCACCCCCAGCAAGTGCACCTCAAGGACCAAGGTTTGCCCTGGAAGAAGAAGCAGAGTCAGGGCCCCCGCCCAATGAGGTGCCCGGTCCATCCAACTACCTGAACATGGATTCGGGTGAATACCAAGACTTCCCTCTACTTAGGAAGAAACCATATTGAGTACATATGAACCCTCTGAAGGTGTCAGAAACGGCATACACACCCTTGATGCCGACCAAACCGGATCCTCAAGAAATGCCTTGGGCTGCACTCACCCAAGACCGGGCCCAATAGGATGTAAACCAGGGACTCACCAGCTTCATCAAGGCACTGACAGCTCGATTGGAAGCAATGTAAGGACGACGCACTCCGATACAGACAGAGCGAAAGCACTACCTAGATTTGGTGAGCAAAACGCCTCCTTCACCCAATTTTTGGATCCCTGTATTCCTTATTTTCAATGATTTAGTCAATCCAGAACAACACTTGATGCACTGCGCGTCTTATTGCGACCCTATGATGGGGACTCCAGAACAACAAGAAGCAGTGAAACTCATACGCTTCGTATGGACCTCGCAAGGATCTGCCTTCTTCTGGTATACGAGTCTTCCAGCTCAGTCAATAAAAAGTTGGGAAGACCTTCGGCAGCGGTTCCTGTTCAACTTCAACTCGACGTTGCCTAAAACAATGGTCAACGACCTCAGGAATTGCAAACAGAGAGAGAACAAGAGGGTATCAGATTTCATCGTTAGATGGAAAGGTCTGACCTACTCTCTGAATAGGATAATGCCTCAAGATGAGATGCTTTCCATATGCATAGATATTATTTGAGATGAGCTACAAACACTGCTTATACCAGTGGAGTGCTCCACTGGATTCCGCCATCTCTCGACCATCACCCCGATAATTGAAGACTCCCTACAACGGACCAGTATAAAGTCCCGAATAGCCTAATAGGATCCTGAAAAGCGAGCTGTTAGAGCTGAAGTGTCCTCTGTCACGCTCAATCCAGCCCCTGCGACTGCTCCACTACCTAGGCCTCCACCAAAATGTAATGGTCTCCCAGTATATCAGCGGCCGCCTCCGCCCAAGAGGGACGATCAGAGAAGATCGAAGTGGAACTAGTTTGAGGAACAAAGACAAAAATTATTCTTATTCCGAGAGGACCAAGTCCACGGAAATTTCATCGCCACCATGAATGGCTACTTTCTCCACCTCCTGGAGCAAAAGAAGCCCAAAGAAGCTGGCCACATTGAAAGTCCAGATTACTATCCCTACCATCGAATGTTAGGGCACAATATCCAGGAATGCTTTGTCTTCAATGACCTCCTCCAAAGGATGGTAGACTCTGGGTAGGTCCAACTAGGACCACCCCAGCACATGTGACATATATTTCTACCACTGACTCCGACAAAGGGGAGGGGTGGAAAGAAGTCACCAGCAAGAAGGGGTAGAAATTTAATAGCTGGATGACTCAGAAGACTATCAACCAAGCTCAGGGCTTACTCCGAGCTCAATTACAGTAGCTGGTGTTGCTTCCAACTGCCCTTAATGCCGCGCAACCGACAATATCAGCCTCACAACCCTTCATGAGCCAGACATCCATGCGTAATCAAAAGGGAGGGAGACAAGGGCAAGAAGAACAGTCCACAAAGAGGCCAAAGTTAGCCCCGACACTGTCGGATTTTATGCCCCCAAACTTGGCGCCACGGGAACCGACCCACCAAACGACACCATCAGGGACAATTGTCCAAGTTGACCTGTCATAGTATGAGGATCTAATATTTGGTTCTGTCAATGTCATCCATCTAATGAGATCGTTCCCTGACGAAGGGTATGGTTTTGAACTTGAGTTCCCGACGCAAGGGGCCAGGAGGAGGAATCACAGTGGTAGGGGATACTGGGGAAGGCGCAGCCGTGGCCGAAACCAAACCTATGGTTTTACCCCGGCCCAAACCGTTAATATCGCGGAAACACGTGGGAGAGCCCATCAACGGAATCCATTGGAGAAAGAATATCCATCCACCTCCACAAGCGGCCACTCTGGACTTGTCATTCTACGGTACCCATCAGAGGAGGAATAGATGTTTAGCCGCCAAGTGTACAAAAACAGACCGGTCGGACCGAGTCCCCAAAATGTGGGAACACCGTCAACCTCCAACCCCACGACCGGTCCTTCCTTGTCGCGTTCTAAAACTCCTAAAGTGCCTACTAAAACACTCCCACCAACGGATTAGTGCCAGCCATTGGAGCAAAAATATGATACCCTTAAGTAGATGGCTTCAGTACTAGCCAAGCTTTCAATCTTGGATGCCCTAAATTTTCAGCAGATCCCAGGTAGGTGCTTATCGAAGCCTTGCTCAGCCCCTAGGAGTTTCAAGCCGAGGTAGCTACTGCCGAGATTTAACATATGGAGACTGGCCCAGATGAATGCAATGCAGTGATTTCATTCACCAATCATGATGAAGATTCCATCATGCAAGGACATATCAAACTACAATACATGTCTGACACACTAAATGATGTTGGAATCCACAAATTATTTATTGACAACAGCTCCAGAGTTAACCACTTTCCCCTATGAACACTCCGCATGTTGGGATACAGTGAGGATGACCTAATCCAATCAGTCACAACCCTATTGAGTTATTAAAAGAGTGAATATAAGTCAATGGGACAAATCAAGCTGAGAACCCATTTTGGCGACCTTGTGGCATACTCAGAATTTCTGGTGGTCCGGCAGAACATAGCATTCAATGCCCTGCTTGGAAGGTCGTGGCTCCACAAGCACATGGTCATTCCTTCAGCCTACCACTAGTTTATCAAATATTTCTTCAATGGACAAAGTGCGACATTGCACGCAGACAAGTCCCCTTTTGAGCTCTCCGAGTCACACTACATTGACACTGAGTTTTATAAGCAAAAGAAAAAGAAGCCTTCGCTTGATGGTATTGACTGGATACCTACTCTAAATGTAACGCCCCGACCCCAGTTACCCAGAGTC
This sequence comes from Viscum album, assembly GCA_963277665.1. Lineage (NCBI taxonomy): Eukaryota > Viridiplantae > Streptophyta > Magnoliopsida > Santalales > Viscaceae > Viscum > Viscum album. The sequence continues at coordinate 887,647,283 of OY728128.1, forward strand.
GGTGCATTATTACATAACATTGGCATGATCACAAGAAAGATCAAATCTCGAAAGACCGATTGGTTTAGTAGCCTTGGAAACACTAGATATATTCATAAGTTTTACATTACATCATAAAATGAAAAACTACTATAACAACATAATGTCTCCATAATCCACACTACTATCCCCTCATAATATCCCTGCAGGTCATTCATAATTTACTTCTTCACATCCTGGGGAAAAAATAAAACATAGAAAAGGGGTGAGCTCAAATGCCCAGTAAGGATAACAATAAAGCGGAAACTTTCATAAATAAGAATAAACATTTAAGGCAATGCATTACTAAAACAAAAGCCTTTTAAAATTGAACTTCAACATGGTATGGAAAAAGTAAAATGAAATAATGCCATTTACTTATTCACATGGATATTCTACTAATCGAATAATCACATGCAAAAATCAATAACCACTTTCATAATGTTGGAATGCATAATGCCAGACTATCATAACCACATAGCCAAGGCCTCGTGCCAAGACTACAAATAAGATTTTGTCAAGGCCTTGTGCCAAGACACTAGTTTGTCTCATGAGACCTACCGATGCATCGAGGAGCTATAACGGGCTCCACCCGTCACTTATTAAGTCCAATGCATTCCCATATGAAAAGGTTTAAACATAACATAAACATTCGTATTAAAACTAGCATACGAAATGTCAATAATTTCACCATAAACTATGAATGGTATAAAAATAGCACATCCACAGTCAAACATATCACAAAACCTTCAATACAATATAGAAGTTTTGTATCATAATAAATCAACTTCAAATAATCTTAAAATCCATAAAAGGATGTTGACATAGATGAAATCAAAATTCTTTTTAAAGAAGTATCTCCTTTTATTTTGAAATCATTTAAGATCCATATAAAATAAAACATTTTCTTTGAAAATATTCTTATAAGCTTGTATGTAAAGCTTCGACAATTTTATAACGGCGGAAAATAACCGCACCCGCCGTATAAGTTAAAAAAACATTCTTACCTCAATTCCGTCGAAAAGGTTAAAAAGGACCTTGTTTTGAAAACGACGGAAAGATTCCTTTATAAAACTCTTATAAAAAGTCAAACAAGGGTATTAATGACTTTAACCCATATTCTTGTAAATAGTAAAAATGTTTTGAAATACATTTCGAAGAAACATGGATGTTGATGATAAAGAGATCCCAGTAGATTATTACGTATAATACAACCTCGGATAATGAAGAGATTGTGAAATAACCCTTACCTTGTACTTTTCCTTGGTTGGGGTAGGTTAACCTCCTGTATAATGGTGAAATAATTGTTATTAAATTATACAAGAATCATATATATTAATATGATATCATATATGATATTTTAACATTGATTTATTAATAATATTTTAGAATTATCGTTGTTTTGGTGATAATCGATTCGTTCTTCTTAAATGTTTGGTTACGTAAGACATGTTTGTAATGGATAGATTATATCTTATTCATAATCAGAATGATATTAACATTATTTTTAACCCTAAAATGAGAATAATACTTGAATGGATATGATGGAGAACGAATCTTATCGCGTTCGTGGAGACGGTAGTCCGTACGTACGCACGGACGCTACTTCCATTTAATTTTTATTTTAAAAGAATCAAATCCAAATGATACATAGGTGTATTACTATTCCAGTATAATATAATATTTTTTATATGTTACTTAAGTTCATTAACACCATCCTTTATACGTTCCATGTGTGGTATGAACGAGTCATATCATTTTAAGGGGGCGGTAGTCCGCACTTCCTCAAATGAAATTATCGTATGTATATACAACATGAAACGAATAATGGAATGAAATAAAATGGAATTACAGAAGCTTATATATAAAATATATATCATTAATATCATATTTAATTACAGTGCCATCATAATGGCCACCATGAGAGGTGGTAAGATGTATTTGAACAATCATCGTTTCGTGAGGCGTTAGTTTGCCATCCACAGAAACATTATGTTCATCATCAATTAGATGGAGTTGTGTGTATGTGTAGTTTGAATCCTTCTTATAACAACATCCTAGTATATTTAGGATACTGGTGTTGTTACAAAAGAAAGGAAATAAAAAGATTTTGGGGGTTGGAGAAGCAAAATAAATGAAAATAATTTAAGAGAAATCGTTACCTTTAATCTAGGTAACTCACTTTGGTTGGAACCAAAGGACTTCTTGAAATGCTTTCTGCCTAAGGGGAAGCTTCAAGGAGGAGGAGAGGGATGTGGGGAGCTTATTTGGGCAGAGTTTGGACGAGCCAAGTGGCTTGAGAGGTGTGAGGAAAAGAGAAGGAGGAGTGCCCTTTTATAAGAGGGGTGAAGGGCACCTTTGGAAAAGCTAGAAATATTAATTTATAATAAATTCATATTCGGTTTACAAAGGCTCCAAAGTTGACTATTCAAAGGATGAGGTGGGGATAGGTCTAAAACAACTCATCCAATAGAATTTAGACAGGTTTGGGTACTTATATTAACCTTATCTTTAAGTATTAACTCTAAGTTAATTAGTTTCACTTTTACAATGTCTCTTTGTATTTTTATATAATATGGTTAATAAACTTACTATATACATCCAAGCGACCCCCAAGTGGTCCATTAATGATTAACCTATCATAATATAAGTCTCTTGGCCGAACCTTAGATTTTTAGGAATTTAATATCAATTAATAATATAATATTTGTTTTAAGAACTCTTTTATGTCAATTTTGACACTATTCAATAGTTTATTTTTGTGAAACTCATAACAGATTGATTACTTAGAACAAAGTCAATTAAATCAATCCTAATATATCATATTATCCTAGAAAATTATTGTAATTCATTAAAAGTTTCATATTATATTTATTTGGGTATTTATAATATCAATTATGTTAATTTTTTACTATTTTAGTAATTACTGCATCATCATTGTGTCATAAATAAAATAAATTATTTAATGTCTAAAAATTATAAATAAAACATCATTATGTAGGACATCTTTTTAGCTTTCTAATGAATATTTATATTCGAAAATCCAACATGTATAACCCTATGTAAAAATTGTTCTTCTAAAAGATGTAAGCTTATGCCATTTTTATTTTTATTTTAACTTTATTAATATAATGTGTCCCTACCACATACAAGTGGCTCCAAGGGGTCCCCAAATTGACCCAAGGATGCCCATGGTCGGGTATGTGTCCACCAGTAAGGTTAGGACACGTTTTAGGGTAATTTAGTATTATTATATTATTATTTTTTAACCCTTATTTACCGGATTTACCCTTAACCATGGTAAATAAAATATTTACCGCAGTAATTATTCAAAATGTCTAAAAATAAAAGTTACCTATTTACACAATTTTAACATCCTGATTCCAAATATGGAATCCATTTTACTAAATTCAAAACACAGAAGTGGCAGAAATTAATTTAAAATTAATTCCCGCTGTCAAAACAAAAAGCGTGTTTTTAAGAGATAATAACTATCAAAAGATTGACACTTGTTTATGTTCGGTTTAATTGTAAAATTATGTCCAATGACCAACATTATATTAAATAGTAAAAATATATTCTAAATATACTTTAAAACCACTCAAATTCATAATTTATTACTATTAATTATTTTGATTAAAAAAGTTGTTTTTAATTTAAATTTAGTAATTTTCACTATTCATCAAAATATGAAAGTTATCCGAAAAGTACCAAAATTTCACCTTAGGCTAAATTTGATATTCCGAATCCAAAAATGAAGTCCATTTTAAAATATAAAATATATATAACTTCAAAAAGTAGGTATTACTATTCATAACAGCTAGTTTGATTGGTTACGGTCTGTTAGAACTCGAAGTTGCGTACAACACACGCTGCTGTTTTATTCAAAGGAACGCGTACCGTGGAAGCTTGGGATGTTTCATTTTAAATTTTTTGATGTCTCCATTTATTCAAAAAGTTTAAAATATTGTATTTAAAAAGGTTTCACTATCAAAAGTTGATAAAAGTGCAATACTGAAAATGAATCTGTTCTTGCATTATGACTAAGAAACTCATAATATGGATTCTAAAATTATAAGGATTGTATAAAGTTTAAAATTTAGTTAATACTATTCATGACCTCTTTTAATGGCTTTTTTTTGGTAAGTCATGGTGCAATTGAACTCAGTGTTGCATGTAGTGCAAGTTATTGAATTATTTTGAAGAAATAACACACTATGAAATCTTGGGGTGTTATATTCTCCCCTCCTTCAATAAATTGCGTCCTCGCAATTTGAAATTGTTCTTCAAAAATAAAAGGTTGAAAGTAGAAAATATATTTGTGGGAAAACCCACATCATAAATTGGGTTACTAAAATTTAGTCTTAATATGAGGAAAAGAGAAATCAAAGGGTCACCACCAAATTATGATCTCGATTAGGAGAACATTGGTGCAAATTAGAGACATATAATCGGAGGGAAAACGTAAATATTTATAGGTAGTGATTGAGGTCATCAATCACAAACAAGTGTATAATTTAGGTCCTTAAATTCATCAATCTATGATGATTTGAAATACCATCGGTTCAACAAATCATAGGGTATTAGGATAACACATTTTTGACGTTTCAAAATATCTTAGTTGAAATCCCACATCGAAAAATGAATTAATGAGGCCTCTATTTTAAACAAAGAGTGGAAAGTATGAAGATTACCGAACATAACACATACTAGGGTTCCATGTAGGAAAATATGGATATGGAGGAGAAATCTAACCATCAATTATCTGATGGAGAGTGGTAGAGAACAGGGCTATGAAAAGGCCAAAAATCCCAAAGCCATAAATTAGTGATGATTTAAGGTACCATCTAGGACAACATTTTTGTTCTAAGTTCCTTTTATTAATGTTGAGGAATTTATTTATGAGATTGGCTAAGATCATAAGGAGATATACTTACTTTATAATTAGAATTTTACCCATTAATAAATTTCGACCACAAACTCATCTTTCATTCTAAAAGATAATAGAACGTAAATTTTTTTTTCTATTTATACTATTCGTACAGGGTTCCAAAATAAATGAATTATAATTCATCTACCAGATCTTTTAAAAAAAACTACATTATTTAATTCAGGACATCTCGTGGGACAGTGGTAGGTGATACACCCTTGTCGCCCTTCGGTTGCGGGTTCAAGTCTCGCAGCCTTGCCGGACGCGACGGGTTGTCGCCCGACCTCCGGGTTGTCCTTTTATGGAAATCCAAAATAATCCAAACTAGAACTATCCAAAATACTTCTGTCCAAACTCACAGTCTAACATTTATAAGCAAGGTAAACATAATATAGATCCTTTTTACCCCGTAATAGCATATGAATACCTTCATCATGTATTACCATATTCCTTATTGATTACATTCATGCTCCCTTATTCCATATAGAATGCTGGATATACTTCATTAATCCAAAAATAGTTTAATCCACAACAATGATGGAATATACAAATCATTAATCAGTTCCAAGGTAGTCAAGAATATCCAATATTATTTATCCAAAACAATCACATATTATTCCAAAATCACTACCTCAGTATCAGAACTATATTATGATTTATCATTCTCTCAACCATATATTTTCCAAAAATTTATCCTGCTATTGAGTCACTTTTCTTTGTTCCACACAATCTCAAGTCCTTAATGAAATAGTACTGCAGTACAATCCTTATATACTCCATAATTATTATAACAAGTACATTGTTGATACAACACTCAATTGACATAATCAACATAAGAACTCTAATCATTCCTCTTCATCTGTGGTAGTATCATAACTTGATTATTATCCAATAGCATCATTTGAGGCATATTCTGATGACTGGGACATGGGTTCTCATAGTGTCCAAACTCCTTGCAAATGAAGCAATGTACATTTGAAACCATTTTCTTACCCTTGCAGTCACGTACTTTGTGCCCTTTTCCTCCACACTTATAACAAACTCCCATTCCTTTCAGGCAAGTTCCAGGGTGTTTCTTTCCACAGTTACCACATATGGGAAAATTCTTCTTTTCCCTCATCCCTTTATCAATCTTTCTCTCTTCCATCCTTTTCTTCTCTTGCTTCCCTTCAAATACATATGACTCAGTAAACTCTTTACTTATCTTATCAACACATGATATTATTTCTTCACATGATGATAATACATGGGAGACTATTCCTCTTATAAATTCTAGCTTAAGACCATGAAAGATATGATCCTTCCTTCTCTTTGGATCATGTGCATTTCTGGAGTTCTCATTCCTTCTACTGGGCGCCATTTCTAAACAATGGCATACACTAGATCAGTTTATGAATCAAAATACATAATCTCATACTTATAAAACACTTAACATAAATTGAACTATTTATGGATATAATCCATAATCATAAAAATGTCTTCTTTGAGGAAGTATATACTCATAAACCCTTCATAATGATTTGTAAAGATAGTGAGAGTTATCCTAAGCATATCCCCCGGGAGTGTCGTAACCAAGAGTGCAGCAAGGCCCGTTGTCGTGCACCAGTTCCCGTTCGAGTCTAGCTCAAAGCGGTGTTTTCGGGTTTTACCCCTAGGTACATCTGTGCCAGAGCCGCCTCTACCTGCTCGTATCCAGACAGGGATGTATTGCTCGGAAAACTCACAAAATCTCTACAATACCAAAATTCTAGGAAGTTCTTCTATACTAATCCTCAAAGTTCATCTTAGGTCTACGTGCTCTAATCAGAGTTTATCTAAATCTAGCTTCCAAGGTTTGTACTAAACTTCCTCTGATACCAACTGTAACGCCCCGACCCCAGTTACCCAGAGTCGGTGCATTATTACATAACATTGGCATGATCACAAGAAAGATCAAATCTCGAAAGACCGATTGGTTTAGTAGCCTTGGAAACACTAGATATATTCATAAGTTTTACATTACATCATAAAATGAAAAACTACTATAACAACATAATGTCTCCATAATCCACACTACTATCCCCTCATAATATCCCTGCAGGTCATTCATAATTTACTTCTTCACATCCTGGGGAAAAAATAAAACATAGAAAAGGGGTGAGCTCAAATGCCCAGTAAGGATAACAATAAAGCGGAAACTTTCATAAATAAGAATAAACATTTAAGGCAATGCATTACTAAAACAAAAGCCTTTTAAAATTGAACTTCAACATGGTATGGCAAAAGTAAAATGAAATAATTCCATTTACTTATTCACATGGATATTCTACTAATCGAATAATCACATGCAAAAATCAATAACCACTTTCATAATGTTGGAATGCATAATGCCAGACTATCATAACCACATAGCCAAGGCCTCGTGCCAAGACTACAAATAAGATTTTGTCAAGGCCTTGTGCCAAGACACTAGTTTGTCTCATGAGACCTACCGATGCATCAAGGAGCTATAGCGGGCTCCACCCGTCACTTATTAAGTCCAATGCATTCCCATATGAAAAGGTTTAAACATAACATAAACATTCGTATTAAAACTAGCATACGAAATGTCAATAATTTCACCATAAACTATGAATGGTATAAAAATAGCACATCCACAGTCAAACATATCACAAAACCTTCAATACAATATAGAAGTTTTGTATCATAATAAATCAACTTCAAATAATCTTAAAATCCATAAAAGGATGTTGACATAGATGAAATCAAAATTCTTTTTAAAGAAGTATCTCCTTTTATTTTGAAATCATTTAAGATCCATATAAAATAAAACATTTTCTTTGAAAATATTCTTATAAGCTTGTATGTAAAGCTTCGACAATTTTATAACGGCGGAAAATAACCGCACCCGCCGTATAAGTTAAAAAAACATTCTTACCTCAATTCCGTCGAAAAGGTTAAAAAGGACCTTGTTTTGAAAACGACGGAAAGATTCCTTTATAAAACTCTTATAAAAAGTCAAACAAGGGTATTAATGACTTTAACCCATATTCTTGTAAATAGTAAAAATGTTTTGAAATACATTTCGAAGAAACATGGATGTTGATGATAAAGAGATCCCAGTAGATTATTACGTATAATACAACCTCGGATAATGAAGAGATTGTGAAATAACCCTTACCTTGTACTTTTCCTTGGTTGGGGTAGGTTAAACTCCTGTATAATGGTGAAATAATTGTTATTAAATTATACAAGAATCATATATATTAATATGATATCATATATGATATTTTAACATTGATTTATTAATAATATTTTAGAATTATCGTTGTTTTGGTGATAATCGATTCGTTCTTCTTAAATGTTTGGTTACGTAAGACATGTTTGTAATGGATAGATTATATCTTATTCATAATCAGAATGATATTAACATTATTTTTAACCCTAAAATGAGAATAATACTTGAATGGATATGATGGAGAACGAATCTTATCGCGTTCGTGGAGACGGTAGTCCGTACGTACGCACGGACGCTACTTCCATTTAATTTTTATTTTAAAAGAATCAAATCCAAATGATACATAGGTGTATTACTATTCCAGTATAATATAATATTTTTTATATGTTACTTAAGTTCATTAACACCATCCTTTATACGTTCCATGTGTGGTATGAACGAGTCATATCATTTTAAGGGGGCGGTAGTCCGCACTTCCTCAAATGAAATTATCGTATGTATATACAACATGAAACGAATAATGGAATGAAATAAAATGGAATTACAGAAGCTTATATATAAAATATATATCATTAATATCATATTTAATTACAGTGCCATCATAATGGCCACCATGAGAGGTGGTAAGATGTATTTGAACAATCATCGTTTCGTGAGGCGTTAGTTTGCCATCCACAGAAACATTATGTTCATCATCAATTAGATGGAGTTGTGTGTATGTGTAGTTTGAATCCTTCTTATAACAACATCCTAGTATATTTAGGATACTGGTGTTGTTACAAAAGAAAGGAAATAAAAAGATTTTGGGGGTTGGAGAAGCAAAATAAATGAAAATAATTTAAGAGAAATCGTTACCTTTAATCTAGGTAACTCACTTTGGTTGGAACCAAAGGACTTCTTGAAATGCTTTCTGCCTAAGGGGAAGCTTCAAGGAGGAGGAGAGGGATGTGGGGAGCTTATTTGGGCAGAGTTTGGACGAGCCAAGTGGCTTGAGAGGTGTGAGGAAAAGAGAAGGAGGAGTGCCCTTTTATAAGAGGGGTGAAGGGCACCTTTGGAAAAGCTAGAAATATTAATTTATAATAAATTCATATTCGGTTTACAAAGGCTCCAAAGTTGACTATTCAAAGGATGAGGTGGGGATAGGTCTAAAACAACTCATCCAATAGAATTTAGACAGGTTTGGGTACTTATATTAACCTTATCTTTAAGTATTAACTCTAAGTTAATTAGTTTCACTTTTACAATGTCTCTTTGTATTTTTATATAATATGGTTAATAAACTTACTATATACATCCAAGCGACCCCCAAGTGGTCCATTAATGATTAACCTATCATAATATAAGTCTCTTGGCCGAACCTTAGATTTTTAGGAATTTAATATCAATTAATAATATAATATTTGTTTTAAGAACTCTTTTATGTCAATTTTGACACTATTCAATAGTTTATTTTTGTGAAACTCATAACAGATTGATTACTTAGAACAAAGTCAATTAAATCAATCCTAATATATCATATTATCCTAGAAAATTAGTGTAATTCATTAAAAGTTTCATATTATATTTATTTGGGTATTTATAATATCAATTATGTTAATTTTTTACTATTTTAGTAATTACTGCATCATCATTGTGTCATAAATAAAATAAATTATTTAATGTCTAAAAATTATAAATAAAACATCATTATGTAGGACATCTTTTTAGCTTTCTAATGAATATTTATATTCGAAAATCCAACATGTATAACCCTATGTAAAAATTGTTCTTCTAAAAGATGTAAGCTTATGCCATTTTTATTTTTATTTTAACTTTATTAATATAATGTGTCCCTACCACATACAAGTGGCTCCAAGGGGTCCCCAAATTGACCCAAGGATGCCCATGGTCGGGTATGTGTCCACCAGTAAGGTTAGGACACGTTTTAGGGTAATTTAGTATTATTATATTATTATTTTTTAACCCTTATTTACCGGATTTACCCTTAACCATGGTAAATAAAATATTTACCGCAGTAATTATTCAAAATGTCTAAAAATAAAAGTTACCTATTTACACAATTTTAACATCCTGATTCCAAATATGGAATCCATTTTACTAAATTCAAAACACAGAAGTGGCAGAAATTAATTTAAAATTAATTCCCGCTGTCAAAACAAAAAGCGTGTTTTTAAGAGATAATAACTATCAAAAGATTGACACTTGTTTATGTTCGGTTTAATTGTAAAATTATGTCCAATGACCAACATTATATTAAATAGTAAAAATATATTCTAAATATACTTTAAAACCACTCAAATTCATAATTTATTACTATTAATTATTTTGATTAAAAAAGTTGTTTTTAATTTAAATTTAGTAATTTTCACTATTCATCAAAATATGAAAGTTATCCGAAAAGTACCAAAATTTCACCTTAGGCTAAATTTGATATTCCGAATCCAAAAATGAAGTCCATTTTAAAATATAAAATATATATAACTTCAAAAAGTAGGTATTACTATTCATAACAGCTAGTTTGATTGGTTACGGTCTGTTAGAACTCGAAGTTGCGTACAACACACGCTGCTGTTTTATTCAAAGGAACGCGTACCGTGGAAGCTTGGGATGTTTCATTTTAAATTTTTTTATGTCTCCATTTATTCAAAAAGTTTAAAATATTGTATTTAAAAAGGTTTCACTATCAAAAGTTGATAAAAGTGCAATACTGAAAATGAATCTGTTCTTGCATTATGACTAAGAAACTCATAATATGGATTCTAAAATTATAAGGATTGTATAAAGTTTAAAATTTAGTTAATACTATTCATGACCTCTTTTAATGGCTTTTTTTTTGGTAAGTCATGGTGCAATTGAACTCAGTGTTGCATGTAGTGCAAGTTATTGAATTATTTTGAAGAAATAACACACTATGAAATCTTGGGGTGTTATATTCTCCCCTCCTTCAATAAATTGCGTCCTCGCAATTTGAAATTGTTCTTCAAAAATAAAAGGTTGAAAGTAGAAAATATATTTGTGGGAAAACCCACATCAGAAATTGGGTTACTAAAATTTAGTCTTAATATGAGGAAAAGAGAAATCAAAGGGTCACCACCAAATTATGATCTCGATTAGGAGAACATTGGTGCAAATTAGAGACATATAATCGGAGGGAAAACGTAAATATTTATAGGTAGTGATTGAGGTCATCAATCACAAACAAGTGTATAATTTAGGTCCTTAAATTCATCAATCTATGATGATTTGAAATACCATCGGTTCAACAAATCATAGGGTATTAGGATAACACATTTTTGACGTTTCAAAATATCTTAGTTGAAATCCCACATCGAAAAATGAATTAATGAGGCCTCTATTTTAAACAAAGAGTGGAAAGTATGAAGATTACCGAACATAACACATACTAGGGTTCCATGTAGGAAAATATGGATATGGAGGAGAAATCTAACCATCAATTATCTGATGGAGAGTGGTAGAGAACAGGGCTATGAAAAGGCCAAAAATCCCAAAGCCATAAATTAGTGATGATTTAAGGTACCATCTAGGACAACATTTTTGTTCTAAGTTCCTTTTATTAATGTTGAGGAATTTATTTATGAGATTGGCTAAGATCATAAGGAGATATACTTACTTTATAATTAGAATTTTACCCATTAATAAATTTCGACCACAAACTCATCTTTCATTCTAAAAGATAATAGAACGTAAATTTTTTTTTCTATTTATACTATTCGTACATGGTTCCAAAATAAATGAATTATAATTCATCTACCAGATCTTTTAAAAAAAACTACATTATTTAATTCAGGACATCTCGTGGGACAGTGGTAGGTGATACACCCTTGTCGCCCTTCGGTTGCGGGTTCAAGTCTCGCAGCCTTGCCGGACGCGACGGGTTGTCGCCCGACCTCCGGGTTGTCCTTTTATGGAAATCCAAAATAATCCAAACTAGAACTATCCAAAATACTTCTGTCCAAACTCACAGTCTAACATTTATAAGCAAGGTAAACATAATATAGATCCTTTTTACCCCGTAATAGCATATAAATACCTTCATCATGTATTACCATATTCCTTATTGATTACATTCATGCTCCCTTATTCCATATAGAATGCTGGATATACTTCATTAATCCAAAAATAGTTTAATCCACAACAATGATGGAATATACAAATCATTAATCAGTTCCAAGGTAGTCAAGAATATCCAATATTATTTATCCAAAACAATCACATATTATTCCAAAATCACTACCTCAGTATCAGAACTATATTATGATTTATCATTCTCTCAACCATATATTTTCCAAAAATTTATCCTGCTATTGAGTCACTTTTCTTTGTTCCACACAATCTCAAGTCCTTAATGAAATAGTACTGCAGTACAATCCTTATATACTCCATAATTATTATAACAAGTACATTGTTGATACAACACTCAATTGACATAATCAACATAAGAACTCTAATCATTCCTCTTCATCTGTGGTAGTATCATAACTTGATTATTATCCAATAGCATCATTTGAGGCATATTCTGATGACTGGGACATGGGTTCTCATAGTGTCCAAACTCCTTGCAAATGAAGCATTGTACATTTGAAACCATTTTCTTACCCTTGCAGTCACGTACTTTGTGCCCTTTTCCTCCACACTTATAACAAACTCCCATTCCTTTCAGGCAAGTTCCAGGGTGTTTCTTTCCACAGTTACCACATATGGGAAAATTTTTCTTTTCCCTCATCCCTTTATCAATCTTTCTCTCTTCCATCCTTTTCTTCTCTTGCTTCCCTTCAAATACATATGACTCAGTAAACTCTTTACTTATCTTATCAACACATGATATTATTTCTTCACATGATGATAATACATGGGAGACTATTCCTCTTATAAATTCTAGCTTAAGACCATGAAAGATATGATCCTTCCTTCTCTTTGGATCATGTGCATTTCTGGAGTTCTCATTCCTTCTACTGGGCGCCATTTCTAAACAATGGCATACACTAGATCAGTTTATGAATCAAAATACATAATCTCATACTTATAAAACACTTAACATAAATTGAACTATTTATGGATATAATCCATAATCATAAAAATGTCTTCTTTGAGGAAGTATATACTCATAAACCCTTCATAATGATTTGTAAAGATAGTGAGAGTTATCCTAAGCATATCCCCCGGGAGTGTCGTAACCAAGAGTGCAGCAAGGCCCGTTGTCGTGCACCAGTTCCCGTTCGAGTCTAGCTCAAAGCGGTGTTTTCGGGTTTTACCCCTAGGTACATCTGTGCCAGAGCCGCCTCTACCTGCTCGTATCCAGACAGGGATGTATTGCTCGGAAAACTCACAAAATCTCTACAATACCAAAATTCTAGGAAGTTCTTCTATACTAATCCTCAAAGTTCATCTTAGGTCTACGTGCTCTAATCAGAGTTTATCTAAATCTAGCTTCCAAGGTTTGTACTAAACTTCCTCTGATACCAACTGTAACGCCCCGACCCCAGTTACCCAGAGTCGGTGCATTATTACATAACATTGGCATGATCACAAGAAAGATCAAATCTCGAAAGACCGATTGGTTTAGTAGCCTTGGAAACACTAGATATATTCATAAGTTTTACATTACATCATAAAATGAAAAACTACTATAACAACATAATGTCTCCATAATCCACACTACTATCCCCTCATAATATCCCTGCAGGTCATTCATAATTTACTTCTTCACATCCTGGGGAAAAAATAAAACATAGAAAAGGGGTGAGCTCAAATGCCCAGTAAGGATAACAATAAAGCGGAAACTTTCATAAATAAGAATAAACATTTAAGGCAATGCATTACTAAAACAAAAGCCTTTTAAAATTGAACTTCAACATGGTATGGCAAAAGTAAAATGAAATAATTCCATTTACTTATTCACATGGATATTCTACTAATCGAATAATCACATGCAAAAATCAATAACCACTTTCATAATGTTGGAATGCATAATGCCAGACTATCATAACCACATAGCCAAGGCCTCGTGCCAAGACTACAAATAAGATTTTGTCAAGGCCTTGTGCCAAGACACTAGTTTGTCTCATGAGACCTACCGATGCATCGAGGAGCTATAGCGGGCTCCACCCGTCACTTATTAAGTCCAATGCATTCCCATATGAAAAGGTTTAAACATAACATAAACATTCGTATTAAAACTAGCATACGAAATGTCAATAATTTCACCATAAACTATGAATGGTATAAAAATAGCACATCCACAGTCAAACATATCACAAAACCTTCAATACAATATAGAAGTTTTGTATCATAATAAATCAACTTCAAATAATCTTAAAATCCATAAAAGGATGTTGACATAGATGAAATCAAAATTCTTTTTAAAGAAGTATCTCCTTTTATTTTGAAATCATTTAAGATCCATATAAAATAAAACATTTTCTTTGAAAATATTCTTATAAGCTTGTATGTAAAGCTTCGACAATTTTATAACGGCGGAAAATAACCGCACCCGCCGTATAAGTTAAAAAAACATTCTTACCTCAATTCCGTCGAAAAGGTTAAAAAGGACCTTGTTTTGAAAACGACGGAAAGATTCCTTTATAAAACTCTTATAAAAAGTCAAACAAGGGTATTAATGACTTTAACCCATATTCTTGTAAATAGTAAAAATGTTTTGAAATACATTTCGAAGAAACATGGATGTTGATGATAAAGAGATCCCAGTAGATTATTACGTATAATACAACCTCGGATAATGAAGAGATTGTGAAATAACCCTTACCTTGTACTTTTCCTTGGTTGGGGTAGGTTAACCTCCTGTATAATGGTGAAATAATTGTTATTAAATTATACAAGAATCATATATATTAATATGATATCATATATGATATTTTAACATTGATTTATTAATAATATTTTAGAATTATCGTTGTTTTGGTGATAATCGATTCGTTCTTCTTAAATGTTTGGTTACGTAAGACATGTTTGTAATGGATAGATTATATCTTATTCATAATCAGAATGATATTAACATTATTTTTAACCCTAAAATGAGAATAATACTTGAATGGATATGATGGAGAACGAATCTTATCGCGTTCGTGGAGACGGTAGTCCGTACGTACGCACGGACGCTACTTCCATTTAATTTTTATTTTAAAAGAATCAAATCCAAATGATACATAGGTGTATTACTATTCCAGTATAATATAATATTTTTTATATGTTACTTAAGTTCATTAACACCATCCTTTATACGTTCCATGTGTGGTATGAACGAGTCATATCATTTTAAGGGGGCGGTAGTCCGCACTTCCTCAAATGAAATTATCGTATGTATATACAACATGAAACGAATAATGGAATGAAATAAAATGGAATTACAGAAGCTTATATATAAAATATATATCATTAATATCATATTTAATTACAGTGCCATCATAATGGCCACCATGAGAGGTGGTAAGATGTATTTGAACAATCATCGTTTCGTGAGGCGTTAGTTTGCCATCCACAGAAACATTATGTTCATCATCAATTAGATGGAGTTGTGTGTATGTGTAGTTTGAATCCTTCTTATAACAACATCCTAGTATATTTAGGATACTGGTGTTGTTACAAAAGAAAGGAAATAAAAAGATTTTGGGGGTTGGAGAAGCAAAATAAATGAAAATAATTTAAGAGAAATCGTTACCTTTAATCTAGGTAACTCACTTTGGTTGGAACCAAAGGACTTCTTGAAATGCTTTCTGCCTAAGGGGAAGCTTCAAGGAGGAGGAGAGGGATGTGGGGAGCTTATTTGGGCAGAGTTTGGACGAGCCAAGTGGCTTGAGAGGTGTGAGGAAAAGAGAAGGAGGAGTGCCCTTTTATAAGAGGGGTGAAGGGCACCTTTGGAAAAGCTAGAAATATTAATTTATAATAAATTCATATTCGGTTTACAAAGGCTCCAAAGTTGACTATTCAAAGGATGAGGTGGGGATAGGTCTAAAACAACTCATCCAATAGAATTTAGACAGGTTTGGGTACTTATATTAACCTTATCTTTAAGTATTAACTCTAAGTTAATTAGTTTCACTTTTACAATGTCTCTTTGTATTTTTATATAATATGGTTAATAAACTTACTATATACATCCAAGCGACCCCCAAGTGGTCCATTAATGATTAACCTATCATAATATAAGTCTCTTGGCCGAACCTTAGATTTTTAGGAATTTAATATCAATTAATAATATAATATTTGTTTTAAGAACTCTTTTATGTCAATTTTGACACTATTCAATAGTTTATTTTTGTGAAACTCATAACAGATTGATTACTTAGAAAAAAGTCAATTAAATCAATCCTAATATATCATATTATCCTAGAAAATTAGTGTAATTCATTAAAAGTTTCATATTATATTTATTTGGGTATTTATAATATCAATTATGTTAATTTTTTACTATTTTAGTAATTACTGCATCATCATTGTGTCATAAATAAAATAAATTATTTAATGTCTAAAAATTATAAATAAAACATCATTATGTAGGACATCTTTTTAGCTTTCTAATGAATATTTATATTCGAAAATCCAACATGTATAACCCTATGTAAAAATTGTTCTTCTAAAAGATGTAAGCTTATGCCATTTTTATTTTTATTTTAACTTTATTAATATAATGTGTCCCTACCACATACAAGTGGCTCCAAGGGGTCCCCAAATTGACCCAAGGATGCCCATGGTCGGGTATGTGTCCACCAGTAAGGTTAGGACACGTTTTAGGGTAATTTAGTATTATTATATTATTATTTTTTAACCCTTATTTACCGGATTTACCCTTAACCATGGTAAATAAAATATTTACCGCAGTAATTATTCAAAATGTCTAAAAATAAAAGTTACCTATTTACACAATTTTAACATCCTGATTCCAAATATGGAATCCATTTTACTAAATTCAAAACACAGAAGTGGCAGAAATTAATTTAAAATTAATTCCCGCTGTCAAAACAAAAAGCGTGTTTTTAAGAGATAATAACTATCAAAAGATTGACACTTGTTTATGTTCGGTTTAATTGTAAAATTATGTCCAATGACCAACATTATATTAAATAGTAAAAATATATTCTAAATATACTTTAAAACCACTCAAATTCATAATTTATTACTATTAATTATTTTGATTAAAAAAGTTGTTTTTAATTTAAATTTAGTAATTTTCACTATTCATCAAAATATGAAAGTTATCCGAAAAGTACCAAAATTTCACCTTAGGCTAAATTTGATATTCCGAATCCAAAAATGAAGTCCATTTTAAAATATAAAATATATATAACTTCAAAAAGTAGGTATTACTATTCATAACAGCTAGTTTGATTGGTTACGGTCTGTTAGAACTCGAAGTTGCGTACAACACACGCTGCTGTTTTATTCAAAGGAACGCGTACCGTGGAAGCTTGGGATGTTTCATTTTAAATTTTTTGATGTCTCCATTTATTCAAAAAGTTTAAAATATTGTATTTAAAAAGGTTTCACTATCAAAAGTTGATAAAAGTGCAATACTGAAAATGAATCTGTTCTTGCATTATGACTAAGAAACTCATAATATGGATTCTAAAATTATAAGGATTGTATAAAGTTTAAAATTTAGTTAATACTATTCATGACCTCTTTTAATGGCTTTTTTTTTGGTAAGTCATGGTGCAATTGAACTCAGTGTTGCATGTAGTGCAAGTTATTGAATTATTTTGAAGAAATAACACACTATGAAATCTTGGGGTGTTATATTCTCCCCTCCTTCAATAAATTGCGTCCTCGCAATTTGAAATTGTTCTTCAAAAATAAAAGGTTGAAAGTAGAAAATATATTTGTGGGAAAACCCACATCAGAAATTGGGTTACTAAAATTTAGTCTTAATATGAGGAAAAGAGAAATCAAAGGGTCACCACCAAATTATGATCTCGATTAGGAGAACATTGGTGCAAATTAGAGACATATAATCGGAGGGAAAACGTAAATATTTATAGGTAGTGATTGAGGTCATCAATCACAAACAAGTGTATAATTTAGGTCCTTAAATTCATCAATCTATGATGATTTGAAATACCATCGGTTCAACAAATCATAGGGTATTAGGATAACACATTTTTGACGTTTCAAAATATCTTAGTTGAAATCCCACATCGAAAAATGAATTAATGAGGCCTCTATTTTAAACAAAGAGTGGAAAGTATGAAGATTACCGAACATAACACATACTAGGGTTCCATGTAGGAAAATATGGATATGGAGGAGAAATCTAACCATCAATTATCTGATGGAGAGTGGTAGAGAACAGGGCTATGAAAAGGCCAAAAATCCCAAAGCCATAAATTAGTGATGATTTAAGGTACCATCTAGGACAACATTTTTGTTCTAAGTTCCTTTTATTAATGTTGAGGAATTTATTTATGAGATTGGCTAAGATCATAAGGAGATATACTTACTTTATAATTAGAATTTTACCCATTAATAAATTTCGACCACAAACTCATCTTTCATTCTAAAAGATAATAGAACGTAAATTTTTTTTTCTATTTATACTATTCGTACAGGGTTCCAAAATAAATGAATTATAATTCATCTACCAGATCTTTTAAAAAAAAACTACATTATTTAATTCAGGACATCTCGTGGGACAGTGGTAGGTGATACACCCTTGTCGCCCTTCGGTTGCGGGTTCAAGTCTCGCAGCCTTGCCGGACGCGACGGGTTGTCGCCCGACCTCCGGGTTGTCCTTTTATGGAAATCCAAAATAATCCAAACTAGAACTATCCAAAATACTTCTGTCCAAACTCACAGTCTAACATTTATAAGCAAGGTAAACATAATATAGATCCTTTTTACCCCGTAATAGCATATGAATACCTTCATCATGTATTACCATATTCCTTATTGATTACATTCATGCTCCCTTATTCCATATAGAATGCTGGATATACTTCATTAATCCAAAAATAGTTTAATCCACAACAATGATGGAATATACAAATCATTAATCAGTTCCAAGGTAGTCAAGAATATCCAATATTATTTATCCAAAACAATCACATATTATTCCAAAATCACTACCTCAGTATCAGAACTATATTATGATTTATCATTCTCTCAACCATATATTTTCCAAAAATTTATCCTGCTATTGAGTCACTTTTCTTTGTTCCACACAATCTCAAGTCCTTAATGAAATAGTACTGCAGTACAATCCTTATATACTCCATAATTATTATAACAAGTACATTGTTGATACAACACTCAATTGACATAATCAACATAAGAACTCTAATCATTCCTCTTCATCTGTGGTAGTATCATAACTTGATTATTATCCAATAGCATCATTTGAGGCATATTCTGATGACTGGGACATGGGTTCTCATAGTGTCCAAACTCCTTGCAAATGAAGCATTGTACATTTGAAACCATTTTCTTACCCTTGCAGTCACGTACTTTGTGCCCTTTTCCTCCACACTTATAACAAACTCCCATTCCTTTCAGGCAAGTTCCAGGGTGTTTCTTTCCACAGTTACCACATATGGGAAAATTCTTCTTTTCCCTCATCCCTTTATCAATCTTTCTCTCTTCCATCCTTTTCTTCTCTTGCTTCCCTTCAAATACATATGACTCAGTAAACTCTTTACTTATCTTATCAACACATGATATTATTTCTTCACATGATGATAATACATGGGAGACTATTCCTCTTATAAATTCTAGCTTAAGACCATGAAAGATATGATCCTTCCTTCTCTTTGGATCATGTGCATTTCTGGAGTTCTCATTCCTTCTACTGGGCGCCATTTCTAAACAATGGCATACACTAGATCAGTTTATGAATCAAAATACATAATCTCATACTTATAAAACACTTAACATAAATTGAACTATTTATGGATATAATCCATAATCATAAAAATGTCTTCTTTGAGGAAGTATATACTCATAAACCCTTCATAATGATTTGTAAAGATAGTGAGAGTTATCCTAAGCATATCCCCCGGGAGTGTCGTAACCAAGAGTGCAGCAAGGCCCGTTGTCGTGCACCAGTTCCCGTTCGAGTCTAGCTCAAAGCGGTGTTTTCGGGTTTTACCCCTAGGTACATCTGTGCCAGAGCCGCCTCTACCTGCTCGTATCCAGACAGGGATGTATTGCTCGGAAAACTCACAAAATCTCTACAATACCAAAATTCTAGGAAGTTCTTCTATACTAATCCTCAAAGTTCATCTTAGGTCTACGTGCTCTAATCAGAGTTTATCTAAATATAGCTTCCAAGGTTTGTACTAAACTTCCTCTGATACCAACTGTAACGCCCCGACCCCAGTTACCCAGAGTCGGTGCATTATTACATAACATTGGCATGATCACAAGAAAGATCAAATCTCGAAAGACCGATTGGTTTAGTAGCCTTGGAAACACTAGATATATTCATAAGTTTTACATTACATCATAAAATGAAAAACTACTATAACAACATAATGTCTCCATAATCCACACTACTATCCCCTCATAATATCCCTGCAGGTCATTCATAATTTACTTCTTCACATCCTGGGGAAAAAATAAAACATAGAAAAGGGGTGAGCTCAAATGCCCAGTAAGGATAACAATAAAGCGGAAACTTTCATAAATAAGAATAAACATTTAAGGCAATGCATTACTAAAACAAAAGCCTTTTAAAATTGAACTTCAACATGGTATGGCAAAAGTAAAATGAAATAATTCCATTTACTTATTCACATGGATATTCTACTAATCGAATAATCACATGCAAAAATCAATAACCACTTTCATAATGTTGGAATGCATAATGCCAGACTATCATAACCACATAGCCAAGGCCTCGTGCCAAGACTACAAATAAGATTTTGTCAAGGCCTTGTGCCAAGACACTAGTTTGTCTCATGAGACCTACCGATGCATCGAGGAGCTATAGCGGGCTCCACCCGTCACTTATTAAGTCCAATGCATTCCCATATGAAAAGGTTTAAACATAACATAAACATTCGTATTAAAACTAGCATACGAAATGTCAATAATTTCACCATAAACTATGAATGGTATAAAAATAGCACATCCACAGTCAAACATATCACAAAACCTTCAATACAATATAGAAGTTTTGTATCATAATAAATCAACTTCAAATAATCTTAAAATCCATCAAAGGATGTTGACATAGATGAAATCAAAATTCTTTTTAAAGAAGTATCTCCTTTTATTTTGAAATCATTTAAGATCCATATAAAATAAAACATTTTCTTTGAAAATATTCTTATAAGCTTGTATGTAAAGCTTCGACAATTTTATAACGGCGGAAAATAACCGCACCCGCCGTATAAGTTAAAAAAACATTCTTACCTCAATTCCATCGAAAAGGTTAAAAAGGACCTTGTTTTGAAAACGACGGAAAGATTCCTTTATAAAACTCTTATAAAAAGTCAAACAAGGGTATTAATGACTTTAACCCATATTCTTGTAAATAGTAAAAATGTTTTGAAATACATTTCGAAGAAACATGGATGTTGATGATAAAGAGATCCCAGTAGATTATTACGTATAATACAACCTCGGATAATGAAGAGATTGTGAAATAACCCTTACCTTGTACTTTTCCTTGGTTGGGGTAGGTTAACCTCCTGTATAATGGTGAAATAATTGTTATTAAATTATACAAGAATCATATATATTAATATGATATCATATATGATATTTTAACATTGATTTATTAATAATATCTTAGAATTATCGTTGTTTTGGTGATAATCGATTCGTTCTTCTTAAATGTTTGGTTACGTAAGACATGTTTGTAATGGATAGATTATATATTATTCATAATCAGAATGATATTAACATTATTTTTAACCCTAAAATGAGAATAATACTTGAATGGATATGATGGAGAACGAATCTTATCGCGTTCGTGGAGACGGTAGTCCGTACGTACGCACGGACGCTACTTCCATTTAATTTTTATTTTAAAAGAATCAAATCCAAATGATACATAGGTGTATTACTATTCCAGTATAATATAATATTTTTTATATGTTACTTAAGTTCATTAACACCATCCTTTATACGTTCCATGTGTGGTATGAACGAGTCATATCATTTTAAGGGGGCGGTAGTCCGCACTTCCTCAAATGAAATTATCGTATGTATATACAACATGAAACGAATAATGGAATGAAATAAAATGGAATTACAGAAGCTTATATATAAAATATATATCATTAATATCATATTTAATTACAGTGCCATCATAATGGCCACCATGAGAGGTGGTAAGATGTATTTGAACAATCATCGTTTCGTGAGGCGTTAGTTTGCCATCCACAGAAACATTATGTTCATCATCCATTAGATGGAGTTGTGTGTATGTGTAGTTTGAATCCTTCTTATAACAACATCCTAGTATATTTAGGATACTGGTGTTGTTACAAAAGAAAGGAAATAAAAAGAGTTTGGGGGTTGGAGAAGCAAAATAAATAAAAATAATTTAAGAGAAATCGTTACCTTTAATCTAGGTAACTCACTTTGGTTGGAACCAAAGGACTTCTGGAAATGCTTTCTGCCTAAGGGGAAGCTTCAAGGAGGAGGAGAGGGATGTGGGGAGCTTATTTGGGCAGAGTTTGGACGAGCCAAGTGGCTTGAGAGGTGTGAGTAAAAGAGAAGGAGGAGTGCCCTTTTATAAGAGGGGTGAAGGGCACCTTTGGAAAAGCTAGAAATATTAATTTATAATAAATTCATATTCGGTTTACAAAGGCTCCAAAGTTGACTATTCAAAGGATGAGGTGGGGATAGGTCGAAAACAACTCATCCAATAGAATTTAGACAGGTTTGGGTACTTATATTAACCTTATCTTTAAGTATTAACTCTAAGTTAATTAGTTTCACTTTTACAATGTCTCTTTGTATTTTTATATAATATGGTTAATAAACTTACTATATACATCCAAGAGACCCCCAAGTGGTCCATTAATGATTAACCTATCATAATATAAGTCTCTTGGCCGAACCTTAGATTTTTAGGAATTTAATATCAATTAATAATATAATATTTGTTTTAAGAACTCTTTTATGTCAATTTTGACACTATTCAATAGTTGATTTTTGTGAAACTCATAACAGATTGATTACTTCGAACAAAGTCAATTAAATCAATCCTAATATATCATATTATCCTAGAAAATTAGTGTAATTCATTAAAAGTTTCATATTATATTTATTTGGGTATTTATAATATCAATTATGTTAATTTTTTACTATTTTAGTAATTACTGCATCATCATTGTGTCATAAATAAAATAAATTATTTAATGTCTAAAAATTATAAATAAAACATCATTATGTAGGACATCTTTTTAGCTTTCTAATGAATATTTATATTCGAAAACCCAACATCTATAACCCTATGTAAAAATTGTTCTTCTAAAAGATGTAAGCTTATGCCATTTTTATTTTTATTTTAACTTTATTAATATAATGTGTCCCTACCACATACAAGTGGCTCCAAGGGGTCCCCAAATTGACCCAAGGATGCCCATGGTCGGGTATGTGTCCACCAGTAAGGTTAGGACACGTTTTAGGGTAATTTAGTATTATTTTATTATTAGTTTTTAACCCTTATTTACCGGATTTACCCTTAACCATGGTAAATAAAATATTTACCGCAGTAATTATTCAAAATGTCTAAAAATAAAAGTTACCTATTTACACAATTTGAACATCCTGATTCCAAATATGGAATCCATTTTCCTAAATTCAAAACACAGAAGTGGCAGAAATTAATTTAAAATTAATTCCCGCTGTCAAAACAAAAAGCGTGTTTTTAAGAGATAATAACTATCAAAAGATTGACACTTGTTTATGTTCGGTTTAATTGTAAAATTATGTCCAATGACCAACATTATATTAAATAGTAAAAATATATTCTAAATATACTTTAAAACCACTCAAATTCATAATTTATTACTATTAATTATTTTGATTAAAAAAGTTGTTTTTAATTTAAATTTAGTAATTTTCACTATTCATCAAAATATGAAAGTTATCCGAAAAGTACCAAAATTTCACCTTAGGCTAAATTTGATATTCCGAATCCAAAAATGAAGTCCATTTTAAAATATAAAATATATATAACTTCAAAAAGTAGGTATTACTATTCATAACAGCTAGTTTGATTGGTTACGGTCTGTTAGAACTCGAAGTTGCGTACAACACACGCTGCTGTTTTATTCAAAGGAAAGCGTACCGTGGAAGCTTGGGATGTTTCATTTTAAATTTTTTGATGTCTCCATTTATTCAAAAAGTTTAAAATATTGTATTTAAAAAGGTTTCACTATCAAAAGTTGATAAAAGTGCAATACTGAAAATGAATCTGTTCTTGCATTATGACTAAGAAACTCATAATATGGATTCTAAAATTATAAGGATTGTATAATGTTTAAAATTTAGTTAATACTATTCATGACCTCTTTTAATGGCTTTTTTTTTGGTAAGTCATGGTGCAATTGAACTCAGTGTTGCATGTAGTGCAAGTTATTGAATTATTTTGAAGAAATAACACACTATGAAATCTTGGGGTGTTATACTAAATGGTCTGGAAATGGTTCCTGATGACCCCCTTAGGTAGCTTGGCATAGACTATGTACTGCCCATCAACCATGTTGAGAGTAGGGATTCAATCCTGGACACACAATCAGCTTTCCTCATGACTTCAGCAATGGCACCCAAGTGTGATAATGCGGAAATGACCGATGACCCTCAAATTGGGGGTGAGTACTTGTGCAAGGACTACCGCAATGCCTCGCCTCCGGACTCCTAAGAGCCCCTGCCGAGAACTCTCCCCCCGTTGGATCAAGAGGATGAGGGTTTGGGGGAAGAGGAGGAAGATATCAAGGATGCACCTCCAGTATTTGAGGAAGGTATCTCCACCACTGTGGACGAGATCAGGGAAATAAACTTGGGTACCGAGGAAGACCCGAGGCCCACTCTCATTAGTGCAGCCATGTCTCCCAAGGAGCACGAGGTATATACCTCCTTCCTAAAGCAACACCGGGATGTTTTTTCCTGAAATTACACAGAAATACTGGGACTCAATCCCGAAGTGGCGACCCACCACATAGGTATGCTAGAAGACCACCGGGGCTATAAACAAGCTTCCCGAAGAACAAACAGCTCACATGCATCCAAAACAGAAGTTGAAGTCGATAATATTATTAAATCAGGCTTCATTCAGGAGGTCTAGTACCCCATCTAGTTGGCCAACATTGTCCCCATCATGAAAAAGAATGGAGAAATCCACATCTGCATCGATTTCAGAGATCTCAATCGGCACTGCACGAAAGATTATTTCCCGATCCTGATTACCAAATTATTAATCGATGTAATGGCCGAGTATGAGTCCATATCCTTCATGGACGGTTATTATGGGTATAATCAAATCCAAATGGCCAGAGAAGACGAATAATCCACTGCCTTTGGAGCCCCTCAAAGAATATTCTGTTACAAGGTCATGCCCATTAGTCTAAAGAACGTTGTCACCACATATCAACGTGATATACATCGTATCTTTAAATAATTTTTGGGGAGATTCGTCGAATGATACGTGGATGAATTGGTGGACAAATCAAGAAAGCGCTTAGATCACCTGTTAGACCTTGAAACTGTATTCAACAAACTTCTACAACATATCCTGAAGATGAATCCCTTGAAATGCGCCTTCAGGGTTACCTAAGGAAAATTCCTTGGCTTCGTCGTACGACATCGTGGCATCGAAGTCGACCTCGAAAAGAAAAAGGCTATCCTTAGCCTACCACCTCCCTACAATCTCACTAAGTTGAGAGGATTCCAAGGGCACCTGGCCTAAATTAGACTATTCATAGCCAACCTGGTAGGCAAATGTTTTCCCTTCAATAGGTTAATGAAGAAGGGGGTTACGTACCAATGGATAGATGACTATCAAGAGGTGTTCGATATCCTGAAGAAGTACCTCTTGAGCCCGCCATTGCTTATACCCCTGGTTGAAGGAAGTCCTCTCATCCTATACATGACGGCCCTAGAGCAGTGACTGGGAGCCTTCCTCGCATAGAAAATGACGCCGGCAGTGAAAACAGTCTCTATTACCTTAGATGAACCATTATCGATGCTGAAACTCAATACACAAACATCGAGAAGAGTTGTTTGGCCTTGGTCTTAGAAGTTAAAAAATTGAGACAGTATCTACAGCATCATGATGTCCATTTAGTCTCACATAGTAACCCGGTCAAGTACATCCTTAGCCACCCAATGCTAACTGGACACCTATCCTGATGGGTAGTCATCCTGGAATAGTTTGACATTCGGTTTGTCCCTCAGAAAGCCATAAAAGGCCAGGCGTTAGCAAATTTCCTGGCAGAGCGCCCCTGTATAGGGACCACCATACAGGACGTCGAGATACCTGATGAAGACATATTCTCTGTTTTAGTGGAGCTACCATCATAGGAGATGCACTTCGACGGCGCATCCTGAAGCCTGATAGGGGAAAGGATGGAGGATCCCAAATTTAGCAAGGTGGGGTTGGGGATAATACTCATGTCACCAGAAAAGGCAGTCTTTCCATATTCTATCCTCCTGTCAGAAGGATGTACAAACAATGAGGCGTAGTATCAAGCCCTCATTGTGGGCCTGGATCTCGCAGTCCAGGCACAAGTACGGAACCTTAAGGTAAAAAGTTACTCGGAACTGGTCATCATGCAAGTTAACGGTGATTATGATATCAAAAAGGAAGAGATGATTCCCTTGTTTGACAATGTACGAGGGTTAATGGTGGAATTCTCCACAGAACCAACATTGAAATATATTCCCCAGTCTCAGAATTCCCAGGCCGATGCATTAGCTAATGCTGCCACGACCCTAGCGGACCCAGACCGGGATGAAACAACTATCTATATTGCTCATCGTCGAATGGTCTTGCCATTTGTTCCGGCCCAGATAGAAGAAATCAATGAAGTCAGCCCTATCCCTAAGCCATATGCTCCTGCCACCGGCTGGATGACCCCCATTGAAAACTACCTTCAAAGGGGAGAAGTCCCATCAGAAAGGGTTGAACGAGAGCAAGTATGGAGAAGGGAAATCAACTTAGTCCTATACGGCGAAATAGGTCAGCAAGAGGTCCTCTACAAATGAGGCCTCGATAGTGTCCTCCTCAGATGCATTGATGGAGAGGAAACAGTTACCATCATGACTGAAGTGCATGCGGGAGTACGGGGAGCACATCAGTCAGGGTCTAAGCTTTCCCATCAGGTTTGAAGGCTTGGGTACTATTGGACCACCGTAGCATGAGATTGAGAGCACTTTACCACAAGGTTCCACTCATGCCCAATTCATGCCAACTTCATACACCAACCCCCAGAGTTACATCATGAAGCCATGTACTCCTGGACATTTTCCATCTGGGGAATGGACGTCATGGGACCATATACTCCTACCACAGCCAAACAACTCAAGTATATCCTCATAGCAACCGACTTCTTTTCCAAATGGAAAGAAGTTGTACCCCTTAAGGAAGTCGGGGCAAGAAACATTGTTCACTTTTTGAAAGCCAACATCATCACCAGATTTGGGGTCCCTCATACCATACTGACAGATAACGTCACCAATTTCCACTCTACTTAATTGGAGAAACTATACCAAGAATATGGAATCAAGGCTAACCACTCGTCCCGCTACCATGAAACGGCCAACGGACAGATAGAGGCTTTCAACAAGATACTGTCCAACATTCTCCAAAAAAGGGCGGACAAAGAAAATAAATGGACAAATAAACTTCTTCATGCCTTGTGGGCTTATCGAACCACAATCTGCACCGCTACTCGGCCTACTCCGAACTCATTAGTATATAGAATAGAAGTGGTCCTGCCCATTGTGCTCCAATTTCCCTCGCTCTGTGTTTCCATTTTGCAATTAGTTATCCAATGATGAGCAATCAGAAAAAAAAAACTAGGAGAATTGGAACAGCTAGATGAGATAAAGTTTCAATCTTTGCACTATTTGGAAGTATATCAGAACCGGATCACACGAGCTTTCAATAAAGAGGTTCATCTCGGGTCTTTCGTGGAAGTAGAATTGGTGTTGGTCCTCCAGGCCCCAATGATACCCGGAAAGAAGCCTCCAAAGATGGAGCCCAAGTGGGAGGGACCATATGTTATACACATGGTCTACTCTAATGGGGCATATGCTCTGATCTCCATGGACCGTCAATTCACCACCACTCCTACAAATGAGAGATATCTGAAGAAGTAATTCCAATAATCAAAAGCAGTGGTTGTCCGAGCTACAGGACGTTAAACTGCCAAGCCTCAATGGTCTAAACTCTATGACCCTCAACTAAGAGTACCCCATCCTTACTGCATGACATTAAACATCGCATATTTTTCAGAGAACTACATACGGCTTGACTCCTACCCTTGTAGGATATGTAGTGACACCAGGATCCCCCATCCAGGCCCAACCATCCAAAAAAAGGGGTTAAAAATGCTCTCTTCCCATTGTAAGGACCAGACCTGCATGGGGTGTATTCATCGTCCTTACCAGACGAATTTAAACTGCACAGATTTTTTTTCAGAGGACTATGTACGGCTTGATTCCTGCCCTTGCAGGATACGTAGCGACGCTAAGATCCTCCATTCTGGCCTAACCATCCCCAAATAAATCTAAAAATTCCCTTTTCCTCCATGTATGGACCAACCCTTCTTGAGGTGTATACTTCGTTTATACCGCATGACATTAAACAACATGGATAAAAAAATTCCATCTCCCCCATGTATGGACCGACCCTGCATGGGGTGTACCCTTTCAAAGAACTATGTACGTCTTGATTCCCGCCCTTGCAGGATACGTAGCGATGCTAGGATCCCCCATCCTGGCCCATCCATCCCCAAATAAAGTTAAAAATTCCCTTTTCCCCCATGTACGGACCAACCCTGCACAGGTTGTATTCCTCGTCCTCACCGCACGACGTTAAACTGCACGGACTTCGTCCTCACCGCACAACATTAAACTGCACGAACTTTATCCTCACCACATGATGTTAAACTGCACAGACTTCATCCTCACCACTAGATGTTAAACTACATGGACTTCGTCCTTACCACACAACGTTAAACTACACAGAATTTGTTGTGACCCACTGAAGATATACGGCTAATTGATATTGGAATACTCCTTGTTCATTTGGATTCATCCTTTCCATACATCAGACTCCATGACTCGGGAAATTTCAGATCTTCATAACCATTCATGGCCATCAGAAGTGGAAAGTTATCGACCCGTGGCCACCTTTTCATGACTATGCATACCATGCCCCTAGAAACTCTGCATATTGATAGCCCCTAGCCCGTCTACCAGAGGAAAGATTTCCTCAGGTGATACTCTTCCCAGCTCCGTCTGCTTACCATGTAAAGAACCTTAAAAAATTCAAGGGAAATTTTTTTTCTTAATTTTCTTTGGAATTTTACAAGAGCGCGGTTTCTGACGGAACCTGATTCCTAGGCCCGGTGTGCCCGGAATCAATTTCCGAAGTTTTGGCTCGGGTACGTTCAGTGAACGAACGAGCGGGAAATTCTATCTTTTGATCCGGTGCTCGGAATTGAAATCTGAGGACACCGATGAACTCGCAGCGCCGATATTTGCTTAAGGAGACCTTTTTCGAAGTTGCGTTTATTGCGGGACGAAAGTTATTTTTTGGGAGAATTATAAAAAAGTTAAATAAAAATGTGGAACACTTTTTTTTTCTTACTTGTTGGTTAACTCCTTTCAAAGGAAGTTAAAGGTGGGACCCACATCCACTTAACCTCCCTTGGGAGGATTAAGTGTGGTGGGGCCCACACGAAACCCAACTTTCCATCTCCTCCCAAAACTCCCTTAACTCCCCTTTTTAAATGAAATTGACAACTTAGCTTATTAATTGGGTTGAGTTGTTTTTACTTTTTCAAACCTTTGAAATTCAAAAAGGTTTGGTTGAGTAAATAAAATAAGCTCTTAGCTTATTTTATTTGGGGAGAATTCTCTAGCCTCTTGAGAGTTTTGAAGCCTTCTCCTTCTCCTTACTCTTCTTCTTCTTCTTCTTCAAGCTTGACGAAGAACGCGAAGAACCTTCGAGCTCCGACGAAGAACGTCGTTCCTCTCTTCTTCGTAGCCGATTGTATCTGAAGATCGACGACCCCTTCCGTGTCAACGAAAGGGAACGCCGCTTCCTACTCGGACTTCCTTCGTCGGCTTACGAAGATTCACCAACGACGTACCTCTTCGGACGTACCTCTTCGTCATCGGATTTGACGAACGATTACCGTGACGCCCGACCTCCGCGACGTTGTCTTCCGCAGGTCGTTGACGATCTTCGAACTTGAACCCAAAGTAGGGGTTTGTTGTGGTTTATTTCTTTACTCTCGTTCTTGGTCCTAGAATGATAATCTTGTGATTAAATATTTAAGAGTTATCATCTAACGAGAGGGGGGTCGGACCGCACAAACACGGCCGAATTCCCCCTCCTTTGTTCTTGGTTATTTATATAATCTTGTGGATTAACGAGAAGGCGTGGTGCCGTTGCACCACGCGGGAATCGCCCGGCTTATTTACGCGACGCCGTCACGTCGCGCCATGGAAGGATTATCATGAACGCGACGCCGCCGCGCCGCGTCGAAGGAAATCGAAGGCGCCGCGGCCGGAGCGGGGCCGCGGAGGAGGGGCGCGGTGCCGTCGCACCGCCCCGGACGACGAACACCGTGGCCGGTTCCGGGCCGCGGCGAGACGGGAAGACCGGCGGCTCGCCGAGCCGCCGGTGTCGGAAGCCGGAAGGGGACCGGCTTTTCCGGTCCGTTGAAGAAGAACCGGCCGGCCAGGTGGGCCGGCCGGAAGGGGAAAACCGGGGGAATTTAATTACCACGGTCAACTCAAATGCCCCCCCTTTTATGAGGGGGCGGTTTCTTTAAGGGGGGCAGGCGGCCCCCCGATTTCTCACGAAGCAGGCCCCAACGAGGGGGGCCAGTTTTCACAAAAGGCGCGGCCTCAGCCGCGCTGCCAGAGAGGAGGCGGGGGCCTTGCCCCCCGCGCGCTGCACCCGTGCAGCGCCAGGCCGCACCGCCGCCGGTCGGGCCGCGCCGCCGCGCCGGACCGCCGCCGGCCGGGTCAGGTCGGACCCGGGTCGGGTCGACCCAGGGGAGGTCGGGTCGGGTCGGCCCGGACCCGGACCCCCCGTTTTCGAAACGATTTCGGTCTTTTGGCCATAACTTGAGCCACGGACCTCCGATCGACAAACCGTTAGCGGAATTGCGATCCTTGGATCGAGACGGTCGATTCGGTATATTACACTCAGGGTTTCGGAACACTTTGTGTTCGGCCGGGTTGGTTCGTACCCGAAACCAACCGGGCCTTCGGAGTGGAAACACTCATATCTTGAGCTACAGACGTCCGATTGACGTGCCGTCAGCTTTGTTGTGTTCCTCTTAGTGAGACGGATCTTTTGGAATACTCTGCCCGAGGTTTGGACGCAAGTGGAGTACGGTCGGGTTGGTTTTTCCTTAAAAACCAACCGGGCCCCTGGGACGAAAAAGCCAATAACTCTCAGACCGGGCGTCCGATCGACGTGCCGTCTGTTACGTTGAGACCCCTATGATGAGACGGTCCTTTAAGTTTCTTCTTCGTGGGACTTTGAGATACCTGGAGTATCGACCAGTAGCTCGTGGAGCGGACCCTCCCGGAGACGAGCGTGCGGAGTACGGAGACAGGGTAGCTGACTGAGACCCGACGACTGCTGATCGGACGACCCGGTGTGTTACAGAGATGCGCTTGGTTGTAGCGGCACAGGGGTGCGCTTGGTTGTAGCGGCAGGCCCACGACAGAGGTGCGCTTGGTTGTAGCGGCACATGGGAGCGCATGGTTGTAGCGGCAGACCCACGAGAGAGGTGCGCTTGGTTGTAGCGGCACATGGGAGCGCTTGGTTGTAGCAGCAGACCCACGACAGAGGTGCGCTTGGTTGTAGCGGCACATGGGAGCGCTTGGTTGTAGCGGCAGACCCACGATAGAGGTGCGTTTGGTTGTAGCGGCACATGGGAGCGCTTGGTTGTAGCAGTTGGCCCGCGGTACTCGTCAGGAGGAGCACCTCAGCAGTCTTAGGTTAGTGAGTAGTACCTCGGAGTTGTGACAAGACCACTGTACACTCCAGAGACAGAGCTCTTCAACAGTTACGGTTTCGATAATGAAAATCCTGGTTTGAGCTGAGACATTTGACCTTTGTGTTTACCTCATGATTGAGATGGGTCACTTGATAACTTAGGTTTATGTATGGGCATATACCTGAGTAGTGGTTATCCGTTGATTTCATGACCTTTGTGTTTACCTCATGATTGAGATGGGTCACTTGATATCTTAGGTATATGTATGGGAATATACCTAAGTAGAGGTTATCTGTTGAGATCTTCTTTGTGGTTATCCTTGTTGGTTTAGTGATACCTTGAGGGTCTCGGGATCCCTACTGAGTATCGTTATACTCACCCCTGCACGGGCTATGCCCGCACCTCGTTGTGTTGGTTGCAGACGACAGGCAATGCTGACAGAGTCCGAGTGCTCGAGGACTGGACAGTACCTGGAGGTGGACTATTACGACGAGATGGTACCCGAAGGAGGACCTCATGACAAGACGGCACCCAGAGGTGGACGTGACGACGAGGCGGTACCCGGAGGTGGACCACTGGGCGGGACATACTCGGAGTGGACGGCGGGACCCGAGGAGCAGAGGAGCTATCTGTACCCACCCTTCAGGTGGGATTTCCAGTGGACATCTCGGCGTACCAGCTTTACTTTTTAGTTGCTTTTTTCCCATTCGAGTTGTACTTTACAGTTGGGCTTGTATTTCCGGCCCCTTTTTACTTTCCGCACTTACTGTTGTATTCAGTGTTTACTTCTTCCGCTTGTTCTCTGTGTGATTGTTTACTTTACAAAGGCAATGCCTTCCCTTTTACCGGGATTTACGCCTTGGTGCTAGTTGCCAGCCCCTGGCATATGGAAGGCGGGCTTGGGGTAATCACGGCACGGGCCCCGAGGACGGGTCATGACAAATTGGTATCAGAGGTGGTCTAGGCCACGACAGAGAAGGTCCAGGTCATCCAGGAGCGGATGAGGACAGCTCAGAGCCGGCAAAAGTCATACGCTGACAGGAGGCGGAGGCCACTTGAGTTCGAGGATGGCGACCACGTCTTCTTGCGGGTCTCACCTCGACGTGGTATACGGAGATTTGGCCGTGGCCGTAAGTTATCTCCGCGCTTCATCGGACCCTTCCAGGTCCACAACAGGATTGGCGAGGAGGCTTATCGCTTGGATCTACCACCTCAGTTGCACTGGTTGCACGACGTCTTCCACGTATCTCAGCTGAGGAGGTACGTGCACGACCCGACGCACATCTTTGACCATGGGGAGCTTGACATCGACGATGGGGCAACTTTTACGGAGGTCCCGGTGGAGATAGAGGATCAACAGGAGCGGGTCCTACGTGGGCGATCGATTCCTCTTGTGCGCATCAGATGGAAGCACGAGAATCTTCAGGAGAGCACATGGGAGTGGGAGGCTCAGATGCGTGCTCGGTACCCTCTTTTGTTTCCCTAGTTTTTGATGTATCTTTACAGGGAAGTAAAGCCCTGAGGTGGGAGTAATGTAAAGACCCGTAAAAAATTCAAGGGAAATTTTTGTTTTCTTAATTTTCTTTGGAATTTTACAAGAGCGCGGTTTCTGACGGCACCTGATTCTGAGGCCCGGTGTGCCCGGAATCAATTTCCGAAGTTTTGGCTCGAGTACGTTCAGTGAACGAACGAGCGGGAAATTCTAACTTTTGATCCGGTGCTCGGAATTGAAATCTGAGGACACCGATGAACTCGCAGCGCCGATATTCGCTTAAGGAGACCTTTTCCAAAGTTGCGTTTATTGCGGGACGAAAGTTAGTTTTTTGGGAGAATTATAAAAAAGTTAAATAAAAATGTGGAACACTTTTTTTTTCTTACTTGTTGGTTAACTCCTTTCAAAGGAAGTTAAAGGTGGGACCCACATCCACTTAACCTCCCTTGGGAGGATTAAGTGTGGTGGGGCCCACACGAAACCCAACTTTCCATCTCCTCTCAAAACTCCCTTAACTCCCCTTTTTAAATGAAATTGACAACTTAGCTTAGTAATTGGGTTGATTTGTTTTTACTTTTTGAAACCTTTGAAATTCAAAAAGGTTTGGTTGAGTAAATAAAATAAGCTCTTAGCTTATTTTATTTGTGGAGAATTCTCTAGCCTCTTGAGAGTTTTGAAGCCTTCTCCTTCTCCTTCTTCTTCTTCTTCTTCTTCTTCAAGCTTGACGAAGAATGCGAAGAACCTTCGAGCTCCGACGAAGAACACCGTTCCTCTCTTCTTCGTAGCCGATTGTATCCGAAGATCGACGACGCCTTCCGTGTCAATGAAAGGGAACGCCGCTTCCTCCTCGGACTTCCTTCGTCGGCTTACGAAGATTCACCAATGACGTACCTCTTCGGACGTACCTCTTCGTCATCGGATTTGACGAACGATTACCGCGACGCCCGACCTCCGCGACGTTGTCTTCCGTGGGTCGTTGAGGATCTTCGAACTTGAACCCAAAGTAGGGGTTTGTTGTGGTTTATTTATTTACTCTCGTTCTTGGTCCTAGAATGATAATCTTGTGATTAAATATTTAAGAGTTATCATCTAACGAGAGGGGGGTCGGACCGCACAAACACGGTCGAATTCCCCCTCCTTTGTTCTTGGTTATTTATATAATCTTGTTTATGAACGAGAAGGCGTGGTGTCGTCGCACCACGCGGGAATCGCCCGGCTTATTTACGCGACGCCGTCGCGTCGCGCTGTGGAAGGATTATCATGAACGCGACGCCGTCGCGCCGCATCGAAGGAAATCGAAGGCGCCGCGGCCGGAGCGGGGCCGCGGCGGAGGGGCGCCGTGCCGTCGCACCGCGCCAGATGACGAACAACGCGGCCGGTTCTGGGCCGCGGCGAGACGGGAAGACCGGCGGCTCTCCGGGCCGTCGGTGTCGGAAGCCGGAAGGGGACCGGCTTTGCCGGTCCGTTGAAGAAGAACCGGCCGGCCAGGTGGGCCGGCCGGAAGGGGAAAACCGGGGGAATTTAATTCCCCCGGTCAACTCAAATGCCCCTCCTTTTATAAGGGGGGGCAGTTTCTTTAATGGGGGCAGGCGGCCCCCCGGTTTCTCACGAAGAAGGCCCCCACGAGGGGGGCCGGTTTTCACAAAAGGCGCGGCCTCAGCCGCGCCGCCAGAGAGGAGGCGGGGGCCTTGCCCCCCGTGCGCTGCACGCACCCGTGCGGCGCCAGGCCGCACCGCCGCCGGCCGGGCCGCGCCGGACCGCGCCGCCGCGCCGGGCCGCCGCCGGCCGGGTCGGGTCGGACCCGGGTCGGGTCGACCCGGTTCGGGTCGACCCAGGGGGGGTCGGGCCGGGTCGGCCCGGACCCGGACCCCCCGTTTTCGAAACGATTTCGGTCTTTTGGCCATAACTTGAGCCACAGACCTCCGATTGACGAACCGTCAGTGGCATTGTGATCCTTGGATCGAGACGGTCGATACGGTATATTACACCCAGGGTTTCGGAACACTTTGAGTTCGGCCGGGTTGGTTCGTACACGAAACCAACCGGGCCTTCGGAGCGGAAACGCTCATATCTTGAGCTACGGACGTCCGATTGACGTGCCGTCAGCTTTGTTGTGTTCCTCTTAGTGAGACGGATCTTTTGGCATACTCGGCCCGAGGTTTGGACACAGGTGGAGTACGGTCGGGTTGGTTTTTCCTTAAAAACCAATCGGGCCCCTGGGACGAAAAAGCCAATAACACTCAGACCGGGTGTCCGATCGACGTGTCGTCTGTTGCGTTGAGACCCCTATGATGAGACGGTCCTTTGAGTTTCTTCTTCGTGGGACTTTGAGATACCTGGAGTATCGACCAGTAGCTCGTGGAGCGGACCCTCCCGGAGACGAGCGTGCGGAGTACGGAGACCAGGTAGATGACTGAGACTCGACGATTGCTGATCGGACGACCCGGTGTGTTACAGAGATGCGCTTGGTTGTAGCGGCACAGGGGTGGGCTTGGTTGTAGCGGCAGACCCACGACAGAGGTGCGCTTGGTTGTAGCGGCACATGGGAGCGCTTGGTTGTAGCGGCAGACCCACGAGAGAGGTGCGCTTGGTTGTAGCGGCACATGGGAGCGCTTGGTTGTAGCGGCAGACCCACGACAGAGGTCCGCTTGGTTGTAGCGGCACATGGGAGCGCTTGGTTATAGCGGCAGACCCACGATAGAGGTGCGTTTGGTTGTAGTAGCTAATGGGAGCGCTTGGTTGTAGCAGTTGGCCCGCGGTACTCGTCAGGAGGAGCACCTCAGCAGTCTTAGGTTAGTGAGTAGTACCTCGGAGTTGTGACAAGACCACTGTACACTCCAGAGACGGATCTCTTCAACAGTTACGGTTTCGATAATGAAAATCCTGGTTTGAGATGAGACATTTGACCTTTGTGTTTAACTCATGATTGAGATGGGTCACTTGATAACTTAGTTATATGTATGGGCATATACCTAAGTAGTGGTTATCCGTTGATTTCATGACCTTTGTGTTTACCTCATGATTGAGATGGGTCACTTGATAACTTAGGTATATGTATGGGCATATACCTAAGTAGAGGTTATCTGTTGAGATCTTCTTTGTGGTTATCCTTGTTGGTGTAGTGAGACCTTGAGGGTCTTGGGATCCCTACTGAGTATTGTTATACTCACCCCTGCACGGGCTATGCCCGCACCTCATTGTGTTGGTTGCAGACGACGGGCAATGCTGACAGAGGCCGAGTGCTCGAGGACTGGACAGTACCTGGAGGTGTACTATTATGACGAGATGGTACCCGGAGGAGGAACTCACGACGAGACGGTACCCAGAGGTGGACGTGACGACGAGGCGGTACCCGGAGGTAGACCACTGGGCGGGACATACTCGGAGCGGACGACGGGACCCGAGGAGCAGAGGAGCTATCTGTACCCACCCTTCAGGTGGGATTTCCAGTGGACAGCTCGGCGTACCAGCTTTACTTTTCAGTTGCTTTTTTTCCCTTTCGAGTTTTACTTTACAGTTGGGCTTGTATTTCCGGCCCCTTTTTACTTTCCGCACTTACTGTTGTATTCAGTGTTTACTTCTTCCGCTTGTTCTCTCTGTGATTGTTTACTTTACAAAGGCAATGCCTTCCCTTTTACCGGGATTTACGCCTTGGTGCTAGTCGCCAACCCCTGGCCTATGGAAGGCGGGCTTGGGGTAGTCACGACATGGGCCCCGAGGACAGGTCGTGACATACCATCCTTAGATCCCCCATATCATATCTGTTGGTAGAAAAATTCATGGAGTAGTGGTTTAGAAGATCATTCCACTCTCACATCCAAATGTTTCCAGGGTATCCCTACCTGGTTAGCCTATGTATCTGCCCATGGTTCACATGAAGATCTGCATTTACGAACATCAAGCCAGGGCTGGGCTACATTGACTCGACAGAAAATGAGGTTAACATGTTTCTTGTATGCTTGGAAACCATTATCCCCATATTCCAAACTATGTACTGTGAGCAATCTCAGATTTTCATAATCATCCATGGCCATCGGAAGTGGGATTTTATTGACCGATGGACACCTTTGCATGACTCTACATATCATGCCCTCAGTGGCTCTACGTATTGATAGCCCTTAGCCCGTCTACCAAAGGAATGATTTCCTCAGGCGGTACTATTCCTAGCTCCGTACGCTTACCAGCCTCAGAGCCCCCATGCCATACCTCCTGATCCAGAAAACCCCAAAGTTATAGTTTACACCCTCATTCTCTCACACTTGTTCAAAGTATACCAGAGCCTCCTAACTCAGTTTCCTTCCTGGTAATTGTAGCAATAGTTACCCAATGGTTTGAACTCTACGACCCCTAAACTAGGAGTACTTCGTCCGTACCACACAACGTCAAACTGCATGGAGTAAAGGTATGCCCCATACGCAAGATAAATCGGTGTGGTGAACTCTTCAATCTTTAACAACAACCAGGGACGAGCATCCCCGACATGTCCAGATATTTCCTTACTCAACGAGAGACTTCATGGCCCGGTCAATCGCAGATCCTCATAATCATTCATGGCCATAAGAAGTGGAAAGTTATCGACCCGTGGAAACCTTTTCATGACTATGCATACCATGACCTCCGCAGCTCTGCATATTGATAGCCACTGGTCCATCTACCAAAGGAATGATTCCCTCGGGCGACACTCTTTCTATCACCGTACGCTTACCGGCCTCAGAGCCCCCATATCATCTATCCTAATCCAAGAAGATCTGGAACCATGATTTACACCATCAACACCAATCCACATCTTGGGCATGCCGATATATTCAATCCCAATTACATTATTATCAAGAGTGGACTTTGAAACTACGTCCTTACCACATGACGATTAAAACTACACGGAGCATTTCTTTGACACTTGGCATGAAACTGAAAAGGTCGGGCATTAAATATCCATAGAAATGCCTCCAATCGAAAGCATTATCATGGATTTAAAAATGCCCCCCCATCCTTGCTGAACGACGTTAAACTACATAGTATCTTTAATAATGCTCCCCATCTTTACCACATGAAGTTAAACTGCACGGAGCTTAAAATGCCCCACGTCTTCACCACATGACATTAAACTGCAAGGTCGAACCTATCTTGGGTTCAGTACAGAGTGGAGGCTTTCCTCTATCCCTCAGTACATGGGCTAGACCTACACGAGCCACCGTCTCACACCAGTTTGAGAAGGAATGACTTCACCCATTACCGGGAAGTCTAGCCTAGATGTTTCTACCGTATCCAGGCACCCTCTTTTCATAAACCATACTCTGTACTCAGAAAAATCCGAAATCTCTTAATCCACCCTAGATGGTCCCGAATTTCAACTTCCTTGAATTTTCTCGACTATCAGGAGAATACAATCATTGATTTAAGGACGCTTTTGCATGACTACAGTGGCCCTGGATATTGATAGGCCCTAGCTGGTCTAACAAAGGAAAATTTTCTTTAGGAAATGATTCTCCCTATACGCCTCTTGGCCTCTAAGCCCCCATGTCCATCCCGGGATTCGGAAACGTTCTGAGTAGCAGTTTACCAACCACTTTCACAACCATGATTGAATATGGTAGAATGTCTCTGATGAGATTACTGAGAACCAGGAGAAGCCATTCCATTTTGAATAATGTCCTAGCTGCTTGACATTAAACTATGTCAAGCTCCAATTATCCTTCACACTAACTAAATGTGTAGGAAAGTGGCCTCCTGACCACACTCATATTTAGAACAGATGTTCCCAAACCCTTTCAGATATAGCACACCCTCTCCAAAGCCCCCTCTGGTGGTTTTCATAACTCTCTGATCCACCCATGGTGGTTTCCATAATACGGACTTCCATGAAGTCCCCAGTCCATCAGAAATGGATAGTCATTAACTTAAGGACACCTTTGCATGACTATGCATACAATTCCCTTCAGCAGCTCTGCATATTGATCGACCCTGACCCGTCTAACAAAGGCATGTCTGCCTTAGGTAATGATTTCCTACTTCTGTACGCTAATATGACTCCCATGCCTTGAGACATGCCCTTCATGTCGTTCAAATCTAAACATGTTCCCCCCACATGTGTCTGAAGGGTATTGATACATCTTTTAATCAACAAAACCTCGTCGGGGCCCTCACCCCACCATATCTAGTAAAAAATATTCAACCTAAAACATCAGTAATGATAGTCTTGTCGGTGGTAATTTAAACCGCTCACAAAAAAAAGATGCACAAAGCCCGTTAGGCCGAAAACTCAGAAAGGTAGACCTAAGAAAAAGCTAAGCCATACCTGCTGGGATCACACCAAATGGTCCCAGGCAAAATTAGGGTATTAACAAAAAAAAGAGAATACAAAAAGTATGTGGGGTTTTCCTACAAAACCCCAGCAACAGTCAAACTATGCTCACTGGATCCCATGGTCTAGGAAAAAATTAGAGGTCGTTTCTACTCTTATCATTTTCTTGAATTATGATTAATTATAATTCAGTGAGTTTTTATTTATGCAACAGTCATTCCGGTAAACATCAAGTTTTACAGTAAGGGGAGATTGACAGTAGATTATACTCCACTTGAAAAAGGGGGGAGGACGTCCACAAGATGGAGTCTCTCTTTTGCCACAAAGAAAAAAAAGGGTAAAACAGTATACAAAAATGGATACAACGATCACAAAGAAGCATAGATTTCTCTCTCCATCAGATCAGAAACCGTGCGGCCAAGTTTATTGCATGTTTTCTCTAGAAAATCCTTCTCCCTAGCCTCAACATCGGCCACTGAACGAGTATGCCTCACCGTCGATTGGAGATCGTTAATCCCTTTCCTGGTAGCTTCATGGTTACCAGTCAGAGATGACAACTAATCCCTCAACATAGTCGCTCGAGCTTCAAACTTGTGCAGCTCAGTAGATAGGGCAGTCACCAGATCTTGATAGCTCATATCTACTACTATCAGGTGATGGAGCTTCACCATATC
Organism: Viscum album; assembly: GCA_963277665.1. Lineage (NCBI taxonomy): Eukaryota > Viridiplantae > Streptophyta > Magnoliopsida > Santalales > Viscaceae > Viscum > Viscum album. The sequence continues at coordinate 887,688,091 of OY728128.1, forward strand.
CTCCTCGAAGGATCATGTCTCGCAATGAGAGGTGGCAGGGTGAGAAAGTTTGTGTTCACTAGCAGCAGTCTCCTCGCGGGAAATGATGACCTGGAAGGTGAGAAAATGAAGTTGTCGATAGTCAAACCAACCTGAACCCAAGCCTAGGAAGAGTTGCCGAAGGGCTTCAGTTTTGGTTTCCATATCAGTTAGAGGATTTTTGGAAACAATCTCACAGATCTGGGGCCAGTACCACCTTCGTACTACTTGGTGGTCCGCCATGACACAAGGATATTTGATATCCTCACAAGATAGCACAATAATGAAGTCTGGAATTGCGACCAGCACAGACATGTACATGCTAGAAGATGGTTCCGAAGCTGGAAGGTCTAGAGCTTCTAATCCTGGTTGAGGATTAGGAATCAAGTTGATAAGTCTGGTATCGGCCCACAAAGCTTTAGGAGTTGTCTCGCTGGGACCCCAAGCCACACGGTCATCCTCATTCACAGCTAAGAAGGTTGGGTTTGTCTGAACTTCGGCCGTAGAGGGGTTGGGAGAGGAATGTCCCCTGAGTCGCTCTGACTTATAAGCTGTCAGTCGGTCCTCCCTTAGAGCCAATGAGGAAGGTGTATTAGGCACAATAGCCATCGTAACCCCCGATTTGGGAAAGTATCGGATATCCTTCCCCAAGATCCATTCTGGATAATACTTTATCCACATTCTCGCATATTCCAAGGAAAGGATGACAACCTCTCCAGTGTCAGGAAAGGGAATTCTTATGCCAGATCCCTCCCGCATCAAAATCAACCACCATTAACGGAGAGTGTCCAGTTACAGTCCTCAAGCCTGAGGATGAGTAAGGGAAACTTGGAGTTTCATACATCCAAACTGGCGACAAAAACGATATGGGGCGTACAACTCACACAATGAAACTCCGTCAATATGCGAAGACAAAAAACTATCCCGCAGTGAAATCATGTAAGAACGCCCTTCTAGGATCCTCCTGCGGTTGTCAACAACGATGCCAGAAGGGGTGGGGTAGAGAGTGAAAGTGAACTGGGAGAAGTCACTCAGAAGCTTGAGGACTTCATCAGAGTAGAGGGACTTCAAGCAAACTCCAGCTACATCAAGCAGGGTAGGCCAAAAGGTAGGAAACGGGATGACCGTGTTATGACGATACTGATAACAGTGGCGATGATTCGCTACCTAGCCATATAATAATTGAAATTTCCCACTCAGACGATAGGGTGACCCGCCCTCCTGCATGTGGCTCAGTAATTTATAAAGGCAAGCCAAAGTGGGCACGACTAGATTCACCGGGAGGCCTCCCGCCAGCTCAGCTGCCATCATCAAGGTGCAAGCTCTGACACCAAGGTTGATATCCCAAGATGGGAATAGCCACCCACTCAATAACATGGCAAGCAGACCTGCCAGCCTGAGCATAGGCGGCACACCGGGATGCACCTCGTAACCCCAAGAAAGTCAGTCGCCCACCTCTAGAACTGCCCAGTAAAATCCTTGGATAGTTTTGGATTATTGAGAAGGATGAGTCCTGGGGTGCTTGATATCTGGAACAAGGCCAGTGGTTTTCAGAAATAACCCTATCCCGGTGCTATATGAAATAAGAGAGCGGGCCCGTAAGGGGTGACCTAGTGATCGCTCTGATATAACCAGCAGATCCCTCACCAATGAAGGCACTTGTTTGGCATCGTCTCAAGCATCAGGGGTGGGAGAAATTCTTCATACATCTCATCGATGATTGGAAGCCCACCCAGTTGATAGATGTCCCATAATCTAATACCAACTTCACCCTGGGCAAGGTGGAAAGTGTTAGTGCTTGAACACAAATGACTGAGCAAGTCAGGAAGGATCAACGATGGTGGGTAAACTGGAAATGGGGAATCCCACACTAGGGAGTATAGATTGACCGCTTACAGTGACTCGGGTAATTATCGGAAATGATAATGGACCCAGAATGACCAGTCCCAGTCATTTGAGAAAAGTCCACCAGACCGAATATTCCACCTGGGAATCCATCTTGTATCAGGATCCACTCAAGAAAGGTTGATTATGGAGGGGTAACTCATGAGGGTGGACTCCTAGGAGAAGTCTTGATTATACCTATCACTCTGAGTCCAAATAGAGCCTCCTAAAATAAAAGAATCTTTTGGGTGAGAATCAGAAATAATCTCTATTGACTGGGAAAGGTTCGATTGAGTGCACTTCGGAAACACTTTCAAGAAATTGGACAGAATACCTGAGAAGATAGGGGGGATAGGGACGTTGTCTTGAAGGCCAAAACCATAAAGCGGAAGACAATTCTATAGCAGATAGCCCAGAATTCTGGGGGAGAGTAAGTCCTTCAAAACACTGTTTTCGGGAATGATTGGATAGATGGGGTCCTCTTTAATGCTCTCAGCCCTACGAATCATAATAAGATGTCTCTATTGACCAATTGGAAGAGGCTCGATGGCCGGTCTGGGTGCAGGTCAAGGAGGACCCATATTTTCTCCCTGCATTATGAAAATCTGGCAAATGGATTGTCCGAAATAATAAAACATGGACAAAAATACCAAGTATTCTGCAATGGATTCCATCAAGAGGACTTCACGATGAGTTTCACGAGTTAGCCTCAAAATGTGGTTTGTGACGGATACATCCCGCGAACCAACCCTACATGGAACAAGTCCGTGATGCTTTGGCCCATGGAGCATTGGCCAAAAAACTGCGAACTAGGCTGCTCTGTGGAATCTCAATTCTGGATTTAAATATTTAATTTTTGAAATTTACGAAAATTTTGAAGACCAGATTATTCGAGTTTGTGGACCATCAAAACCACGTAGCGAGTTCCTATGAGGCCCATTGTAACTTATTTTAATTGATTAAAAGTGTTAGTTCACAGCTGGGAGGTTGGTCCGTGGGTGGAGACAGGCACACATGAGGAATGGTTCACAGAAATGAAAGCTGGTTCACGTACGAGGAGTTTTGCGGAGGAGAAATCACGTGGTGACGAAAGTCAAAATCTCCGTGTTCACAAAGAATTCAGTAAATGATAGAGGGAAATCCCCCCCCCCCCATATTTATAGGCATGGTCCCCTATCTGGTCCACCCATCTCCACAAACCATCTACATTTTAGGACCACTCTACATCAGAATAGTCTCTTCTTCATTCCGATCGGACCCCATTCCGATGGGGGGAATTATTAGGGATTTGAAAAGTCCGAAATGGAGAATAAGAATACCCTTAATTAAATAGAGGATTCTTTCCAATTTCTTTTGAGGAATTGGGAAAAATTGTGGAGAAGTTGGCACAAGACAAACCGGTCTACAGACCGGTCCAATACTAATGGTACATGGACAATTCCACGAAGTTACCTCCTCCATGGACCACTGTCATTTTCGGAACAAGGCCGGGATCCTCTACGACCGCAAAGCAGGTTGGGCGTCGGGCTGGTCCACCGACAAAAACCACCCCAGCCGCGAAAAACTTTAACCGACCCATGCTGTATGCACTATCATTCGTGGAATAGAGTTGGAACACTACGCAGCCACAAAGCACTCCCAGAACTAGTTTGGTTCGCGAAGAAGGGGATTTCAATGCCCCCAAGTGTTGCGGATTGACCAAGTCATCCTTAAACTAGGTTTTCGGTCATGGGCCTCCACAAAAGGTGCAACATGACAACAGATACACCTCTTTCCCCACTTTATAAAATGAGATCGAGTGGGAGAATAAGAAGATCGATCAGAGATGGGTAGAAGGATTTTGGAGGAAGGAGCTTTGGATTTCGCAAACAGTGAAGTTCTGATTCACGAACCAGAACAGGTATGAAATTGGAAAATAATTAATAAGGAACTGAAAAATTCCTAACAACTTGGTGAACCATGAACGTAAAATCACAAAAAAAAGAAGAATGCGGACCATGGCCCCTCCACGGATGAATTCCCCACGGACCATGGAGCTTATGGCCCTTTTTTGATCTGATGTACCACGTAGCACCCTCATATGCTGGTGAAGCTCTGATCGACGAACCCCCAACTGGCTTCGCACTTGGCCGCCACTACTTGTGTGGACTCCCCCAAAGACCAACCTAGTACACGGGCTGAATCCGAAGCCGCGTACCGCCCTATTATGCAGGATGCCTATCAATACGCGGACCACCCTAGTTCACGGACGGCCTCTCCAGCCACGTAGCACTTACCTACGTGAAGGGTGCCACTCCTCATATACTTGTGTGGCCCGCCAAATCCTTCAATGATCCCATTCCCCGAGACGGATAAAATCCTTCCAATCCGGCCCGATCTTTCACACCCCCCTCATTAGAACATTCATCGGTTCCGAGCCAAGGCCTCCACTAAAGCCACCAGACCCGTATGATGCACCCTTTAGGAGAATCGGAACGTCATCTTGAGTTCACATACCCATGGTAATTGAGGGCGAAGGGGTTGTGCCAACCCTTGAGCGGATTCCCAAAGCATTCCTGGGTTCACATTCCCACGGTAACGTAGGGTTCGAGTCGGGAGTCCCCTTTCTGCCTCTCCACTCGCCAGATTAGGGGACCCCACTGCCATTTCCATTTAGCTCCGACGGTAAGCACTCCTCCCCTCTTCTGAGACTGAACGGGCAGCCTCCTTGGTTTAATCCCCTAGTCTTTCTTGAGGGAGGTGGTACCGATGCACCTCTGTACGACCCCGGTGCCAAAGACCAAGAGGGGAAATGGACATAGGGGCACCCTTTCCCCCACCCGCAGCTCTTTGTCACCATCGGGCCTCCATCCTGGAGTAAGTCCCGATCTCCACTTCTTGGGATGCTCCATGCGTAAGCCCCACATCACTCCCCACATACACACCTTTCGCGACATGATCGTCGGGACTCTACTGCCTCTTGTTTCTCACACAGAGCATGACTCCCATTGGCTTACAGTAAGAACCGACCATGACCCCAAACTCATGTGAACTATGAGGACATTGATCCATTTAATGGCATGGTACGTAGGAAGCCTCCCCGAGGATAAAGCCCACTTTCCATCAGACCCCCGGGTCCACATTCACATCGGTTCTCTGACAGCCTCCCGAACTATGAGGACTCTGATTCCCCTCACAAGGATACGTAGGAAGCCAATATCACAGGTTCGATCCAAACGATCAAGTCGTTATCTGTCCCCCCTAGATGACAATAAACTCTAGAGTTCCCAGTTATGAGGCTTTAAATCAACGTCATCCAAACGAGTCCCAACTCCTCGGAGTCATTAATCCAATGAGGGATTGTAAACCTCATGCCTAAATGATTCCAAATCCCAGCGTTTAGATGACCATTGCCAACCAGGAATAACCCGTTGATACTATGCTTGGGTATAAACCAAAGATTCACGAACATATGAATACATCTCAAATCTATAAGAGAGTCTCGAAACAGGAAACAATTCCCCCCAAAAGGGTGTGATGAGCCCGACTTCCCATCCTCTCGACCAATGTGAGTTCTTAAGTGTCGCTGGCCAAATCTCCCCGCGAACGCCTGCCTTTGGAAAGCAGGACCACATATCATCGGATACAGAACTATTGGGCATTTCAAACCGATCCGAAACAATAATTCACATCATCATTTGGTATTTGGATGCAAATTTATTAGATATTTATATATTCACAACAAATATTATTATTTTTTCATTCTAAACAATTACATTTATGAAAAACCAAAATTCATTTTAATCTATAGATTTATAATGATGTGTTATCATAAATATATTGTTAACTAGTATTTAATATTTCTTGTTCTATTTATAATCAATCTAATCTCGGTAACTATAGAATTATATTTTTCACTTAATTTAATGGAATGAAGTGGTGTGTAATTAAGTCATTAATATAAATTATTAAAAATAAAAGTAAATATATATACACATATGTATTGAACCCCTCGCAAAATGATTTAAAATTATAATTATTAATCAATTAATTTGTAGCCGGAGGCATACCATGTATCATCTGAAAATGTCAATATATATATATATATATATATATCTTTAAATAATGCAGAGTTTGACGTCTTTATCCACACACAATAAAATAATGGTTAGGATACAATATTAAATTAAATTTTTAATTTTTAAAATATCATTATGATAACATATAAAATATCTACATAAAAAATAAAATACTAAAACTATTTAAATCATAATTTTTAAAAAATATTATTAAAATCATTAATTGTTTAAGAAGACCATTTTCAAATAAAATAATTTTATATTTATATTTTTTATTTTTTATTCAATGATAAATATAAAATTTTTAGAAATATAATTAAATGTAATCAAATTTAATTTTTAACATATAATATAAAAATTTTTATGTTGTGAAATTTTGATTATTTTTTTAAAATTGAGTTTTTTAGTCAATAACACATTTATTTAATAAAATTATAATTTTACTGACATTATAAACATATAATAATTACCTAAATGGTTATAAATTAAAATTTAGCAATAATAATGAATTCTTTGTTATCTTTTATTTTTGTTAATTTTTTGTATAAAATTTGGTTATGGTTTTTTTTAATTCCACATCATTTTCTGATTTATGAAAAATCAATTAATGGATTAAAAATTATTGAAATTTATAATTTTAAATCACAACTAAATTTTATGCTTAACAACGTTATTATGTTAAAAACTATTTCTAAATTTTAATCTTGATTAATTTAAAATTATATTTTCTTAATCAATTTATTTTTTGTTTAAAAAAATAATATCTTATCTAGGCCAAAGTAATCTTGGGAAAAGTAAAAATTAAGACTAAAATCCCATGAATGCCTCATTATTTTCTCATAAATTAGTGTATTGGATGATCTTCATCATAAATTTTTTTCACACGCTTTAGTATTTAAATATTGTTGTCTTTGACATAGAAACATTAAAAATAACTAATTTTATAAGCTAATGTAACTCAAAAAATACCCTTCCCTTAACTTATAAAATAGACACTTATATACCTTCTTTACATGCACATTCATTAGAATTATATTTTGAAAATATGACCATGTTTTTATCCTAGAAGCCTCTCTGATCAACCTAATAATTTTACTTTCATATTTAGATTAACAATTTCATTTCCAATTGTAATTCCAACAAAAATCTATGTCTCAAAAATGAATAATTCTTGTTCTATTTTTTTATTTTTCTTACCATTATATTCCCTAACCCCATCAATATAATGGGTTGAGTATAATTTTTATACTTAATTTTTATTATATATTTCTTTAAAACTAATTAATCATCCTCATATATCAAGTAATAATTATGCAGGTCTCAAGCATGTGTTGTGAGGACTATCACCTCCATGATGTGATACAATACGTTTTTCATCATCACATGTTATGGTTTGTATCAAGGATGGTTTTTATGAGTAATTATGTTTTCTATGATACATATGAAATTTTTAAATGAATTAATATTTCCTTTACATTCAATATGTCCATTCATTAAGGAATTAGATCATTAATCAGGTGTTTTTCTGGACTACTCCCTCCATGAAGGATATGTCTCATTTATTTAAACCACCTTGAATAGATGGACGTAAATGTGTAATTAATGATATTATATTATTTTAATAACATAATTATAATTATAAAATTAATATTTTACATATATTTTCCCTTAATGCATTCATTGGGAAATCTGTTCGTTAATTGTGTGTATATATGGACTGCTGACTCCATGAGTGATAAATTCTATCAGTCATCATCTCCTATAATTAATAGTTCTAGGAATTTATTTTATGGAGATATATAATAAATATTAAAATTATAATATTATTTAAATATTATATCAACATTGTATAATAATACTTTCTTACTCATTTTATCATTACAACACACTTTTATTTTTGTCAGTTTACTACATACTTGAGAGATTCTATAAGGTTTATATTGGGAAAGATTAAAGAATTATATAAAATATTGATGAACATTAATAATAAGTAAATAAATAAAATTTTAAATTTATGCATTTAAAATATTATTATTGAAACATTTTAATAACATATCATCTAAATTCAATAAAAACTTCCCCAAAAAGTTTATCTCTGGAATCATTTTCAAGTTTCATAATTAAAAATCTCATGATATAAAAGGGGAAAATTATAAATAATAATGGGATATATATTAAATAACCATATTTAATCTAGTAATGATAAAATTGGTATAAAAAATCAAAGATCAACATTAACATTACAAAGTGTGAGCAAGACAATTTAAAGTGTTATCACCAAGTACTGAAAATAAGCTTTAATGGACCACTATATTCATAGTAATTTAATATAAATTTTTTATATAAAAGGGTTATATATATGAATACAATTTTAGAAGAGATAATTAATATTTATATGGTTGTTTTACATTATGTTAGTGTTTGATTAACTAAACCTGAAAATATGGTAAGTCCCATAACTCAACCTTGGTTTTCTATTATTTATTTTATTTATATTTGTATTTAGAGGCTTGATATTTTATATTGAGGTTTGGTTTGAGGTTCCAGTGAGTATTTATTTGTGTTTTGGACGTTTTCATGGTTTTTTTCCTTATTCATGGTTAGTGTAAAAGGTATTTAGGAAAAATAGAATGGTGGTGTCGTTTATGAGTCCCCTAGTGTAACTTCTCTAGGGAGTGAGTCTGTTGGATAGTTTAGCACCTCGAGTTAGTGAAGTTTTTGGTTAAAATGGGTAATGTTTTGGTACTTTTCTAGGTCATATAGTTGAGGTGAATAGTTATTTTAAACATATGTATTATGTGTGAACATGTTACATGGATAAGTTATATAGTTAAAATAACCAAAGAATCCTAAGTCTGAAGCCCATTGATCTCTTGATTTCCATGAATTGCATGATATGTGCATGGATTTTTTAACAGTGCGAGCTAACCATGAAACACCACAATGAAGGGAATTTTGGACATTTATATTTCTTTTTAAATATGGTTTCTTCCCTGGGATTACCACATTCTACCCCAACAAAATTGATGCCTCCCATGGAGGTTTTTGGATCCTCAAGCTCCTCAACATGGATTTTAAGGTGGTTTCTTGGTGATTATTCTCCCATATTGAAAGGTAAGGGCTCCCCTATTATTCTATTATAGTTTTATTCTAGCATCCATTTCTCTTATATCTCTAGTGACCATGATTGTATGATTTGGATACCTAGGGGGTTCATAAATTGTGGTTTTCTCTCTTTGGATTGTGATTTATAGTAGGAATGTATTTTCTGTGGATTTCATCAATGGTGAAATGATTCATCCACTTAAGGTAGGCTATTATACTTATTTTCTTTTTTGAGTCATTCCATTTGATTTTGGATATTTTTAAATTAATTTATTAATGTTTTTTTTGAGTTTTTATTGGTTTATTATGGCATTTTCAGGATAAATATTTAATTGAAAAAGAGTTTTAAAAGATTTACATTGTTATGTCGATATGTTTATGTGGATAAGGTGTTTGTAAAATGAAACTTGTCCCTGAAGATTGTTTTTATCATTTCAAAAAATTGTTAATTCTATTTGGCTGTGAATTGCATATTTTGTGTGGGAATTGGTGACTTTTATAGTTTGGTCCATATGGGTACCTTATTTTGTTTCTGGTAATGCAAATAATGGTTCCTTAAAATGGTTTTTGGGTAAGTTTTGGGTCATAAAAATGTATTAATAAAGTATAACATTGTATTTTTGAACATCCATACGGGCACGAGGTGACCATATGAATGGGTACACAAATAATAATGGAATTAAAAAATTAATTTCACCTAGAACCCAGATTTCAAAAAACCTTTCCCTCTTTTTCAACCTTTTTATAATCCCTCTTCATTTCAAATTTTTCTTCTAAAAACCCTTATATTATGAAATATTTTCTTGGTATTAAAATGATATAAAATATGGATTTATATGTGTTTCCAAAAGAAAGTCACATTTTTCTTGTTGAATCATAGTTTTATTAGTTAAATGGTATAAAGGCCTATTGGAATCAATTATTAGATGTTGAATACTTTTACCTTGGTTTTGGATATGGTTTTGAAAATGGATTTTGGGTTCATATGGTAAATGCCTGGTTATTACTTTGTGGTTTCATGAGAAATTGTTTTGGAAGTGACATTATGTGAATGCCCGGTTGAAACATATGTATGACTAGTTGTGAGCTGGAAAACTATGTGGTGGCTCCTCTGAGGATTGGGTCATCAGATAAGTGGTGTTACTGTTTGGGCTAGGAAAGAATGGTAGATATGGGTTTTAGTTTGTTCCATGCATACATGTATGTCCTTTTTCATCATGTACTATTTTCATGGGATTTTGATAATCATCTAGAGGGTTGAGTGATAGTTTCTTATTAACCACAATTAGATGTTTTGTACCCCTGTATTTGCTAAGAGGTTAGGTAAGACGTTCCACTAGATTGGATAGTTTAGAGCTTCCAACTGGTGATTGAATGTGGAGATACACCACACATCGGTAGTTGATTCTGAACTGAGTACATTTAGGGATTTATTCTAGAGGTGTTTTGGAAATTCCAATGATTATTACTTTCATGATATGCTTTACTATTTTTATTTATTATATACTTGTTCTATTTTTAAATTTTCAATATATATATTTTTATCATCTTATATGGATTAATGATTGGGTTCTTGTTTACAAATCATATTTTTAATGGAAAACCATTTAAAAATAGAAGTAGTGTATTCTATTAACTACTGGGTTTACCTAGAAATTTGTATTTGGTTCCTTAAATTAATAAAATGTTATTTTCATTAATGTATTTCAAACTTTTTTTTGGAGAATTTTGTTCAATAAAATGCACCAGATATGTGTTGATTTCTAACTGAGCTTTTATGATCACACTCTACTTGTGACACTCAGTGTTAGTAGAACTCTGATATTTTTTTGGTTCGGGTTTTCTAGTGTGGTTCTTCTTTTAAGTAGGTTGGACTATGACTGGTGGTGATTGAGAGGTATTATAGATATTGGTATATCTTTGACTTCCAATGATAGGCACAAGACTGGGAGGATCAAGAATACCTCATGGGCCTTGTCTCTAACCAGTTCGGGTGCTGGTTTGAATGGTAGCCCAATATAGTTTGTTACAAAATGGTGTCAAATGGGGTGTTCAATACTTGGGGTGTTAGGTGGTATTGAGATTAAGATTTTTAGGGATTAAGATATTGGTCATGGGTCAGTGAATGATCACCAACAATCATTAATGACCAGATTAACCAGGTGTGGTTTGGGATTTGAGTCCTTGTTTTTTGTTTTTGAGTGTGTTAATAGAGAATGTAAAATGAGGTGAACCGGTGATGTAAAATGGAAATATGTGGTATTGTGACCCATAGTGAGTTCTAGTTAAAAATTAAAATACCTAATAGTTATTGGTGTTGCTTGGGGAAGGTTCCAATATACCATGTCTCACGGTTCTGTATTGTTACTAGTTCCCCATTTCAGATGTTTGGTGTGATTTTTGTATAGGTTTTCAATTTTTCTGGTGTAGGTCATTTTTTAAAGGGAAAATGGTTTCTGGAAAATATATTTTAATAAGAAAATTAATTCAGGTTTTATTATTTCATTGAATGTGTAATTTTGTGTTTTATCTAGATTAGAATATGGTTTTTGTGTTTGGATAGTGGCCATAAAAGAATGTGGTTTTGAAATTTGGAATCGGGAAATGGTGGCTGTAAAAAGGCATTTTGGTCTCATCCATGGTTTTTGGTTTTTGGGTCAATTTTTTTTTTCTTTGAGGTATTATTTTAGTTGATGTTTGGATAACATTGATTTTAGAATTGATATTTATTTTTTTCTCATAGTCTGCCACTCTGAACACCCCATGAGGTTTCCATTGAGTCTTCTACAATTGTTGGAACTACCCAAATTTTGAGTGGGGTATGAAGAGTTTAGTTCTACTTGGTTATTTCTAGTATTTTTTTGGTGATCATGGTTAGTTAGAGGACATGTAGTTGATATATGGAGGAAAAGGTGTTTTAAGGTTGTTTGGAACTCCCAAATATGTGAGAGTGCATGATGTTTTGGGTTTTTTGGAGGTATGGCTTTGGATTAGTTGAAGGTAATAATCCCATCATAGTTGAAGGATGGGGTAATGTGTGATGTGTTTAATATTACTTTTATCAGATGGATTATACCTGATTATGTGGTGGCGAAGAAATTGGTATAGTTTTTTACCATTTAGTAAGGTCTGCAGATGGTGAAGGCTGATGTTTACCACATCAAGGAGATAGTTTCCTTTTGTTCAAATGTAGCATCACATGATTAGTTGAAAGATCCACCTTTTTGTTTTGGGGATTCATATATATATAAAGGAAAAATTCCTATCATATGGTGAATTTCTATTTTATAAAATAGTGGATATGGTTTCTTAATTGAGTTTTTTGAAGGGGTGTATTCAGTGGTAGTTCGTACTCATGAAAGTTCCTCATTTGGAGAGAGGTGCGTGATGGATGAACCTATTCTTGTGGAGTTTCCTTCATCAATAACGACCGATCATTCTTTTAAATATTAAGTCATGTGCTTCTATTGTGGTTAGTTTTGGAACTCAAAACCTTCTAATCATGATCATCGAAAGGATTTTCATCAATGTCTCCATTTGGGTCATCTGGAGAAGTTTTGTAAGAAGCGATGCTAGAGGAAGAAGCCTCGATCAGATGGTGTATATAACATCCCATAATTTTCATACATAGATATTACATATAAATATAAAAATATTTACTATATAACATAAAAAACTGTACCAAAACCATATAAGTTTATTTTCTTTGGAAACTGGTAGATATGAACAACTGGCTCATAAAGCATCTACATTGTCTCCTGATTATTACCTCATAATTAGAACCCCTTTTGAAACCTCTTAATTAACACCTTTATTAATATATTAGGAAAATAAACATGGGAATGGATGATATTAGATTCTTAATAAGGGTAAATAAGGGAGATATACATCATATAATAATCACGAGACATCCAAATGTAAGAAAACCATTTGAAAATAATATCCTTCATATCAAAGATCATGATATCATGTCATGGGATAAATCATAGAAGTTCATAAAGAACACATTTCATGAGATGAAAAAATAATAAATTAAATTGGTGCATTCAAATATTCATAGAAAATAATTTCCGTGTTAGTCAAGGATCACTTACAAGACAATAATTATTGAAAAATTCCTTTACATAATTGAGTTCCCTCACCTTTCCAAACTGGTATTAAAAAACTGATATCATTTCCCATTCAAGTCATGTCTATCTTCTGAGATATAAATGATTACCCAATTCATTGAACAAAGATATGTTCCCCACCAACCACATATTATAAACCATATATATGTGTTCCATAAGAACATAATTCATTCATCATATCAGAACCCCTGAAAAGAAATGGGCTTCATAAAAATCGTTCGATCATAACCTAACCGATGGAAGGAAATGTGCTTCACAAATATCAATCAAACATAACCATAATGAAACCATCAGAATAATAGTGATGAAATCCTTGAAATAAAATCCCCAAAAAATATTATGTAACATCAAATAATGTTATTGTAAATTGAAGACAATCTTAATATATTACTTGAAATTAATTATTGAGAAAAATATCCTTTATTCTTGGAAAATGTTTTCTTTTCTTAATGTACAACACAATTGTAAAAGAAAATATTTTCTTTAAAAATAACATTATAATATTATATGGGAAACATAAACGTGTTAAGGCATAAAATATTGAAAAAATCCATTTATTCTATATAAGTTTAAAAAAAAATCTTCTCATTCCTTTTTCTTAAAAAAGAAAAATTGCCTCTTTAGGAATGTTACAAAAAGACTCTTTTCAATCCATTTAGTAAAAAATTTCACATGGGTAAAAATGACTTTACAAGTTTTTATATGAATTGTAAATAAATTTTGGAATAAATTTTTAATAAACATGGAAATGGAAGATAAATATTCCTCAGTAAATACTTATATATAAGTAATCACGGATAATAAAAAGATTGTGAAATTAAAACCCCTTACCTAAGGTATTATTTCCTTCAAATGTATTTGAAACTCCTATATAATAGATTAACTATTGGTATTAACTTATTACAGAACTGTATTAATTTATATGATATAATATATAATTATATTATCACTATTTTTATAATGTTATTTCTTTATGACTCTTTTTTCAAGTTTTACTTGGTTCATTGTCCTTGTAATGTTTTGTCATATAGGTCCAAATTTTTGTGAATATGATATAGTTACATAATGTATAGAGTTATATTAAATTAATATATTTAATATTAAATAATTATATACATGTATATAATGATTTGTTAATAGTGAATATGGAAAATGAATCGCATTGTGTCATAGATATGGTAGATCGTACATACGCAGAAGCGATGGCATAAATCCCATAATGGTAAAAGAGGAAGAAAATTGATGGTATATATATTTTTTATAGAATTAATACCCTGTTATAGTTATTATATATAAAAATTATTTCCATAATTATATAAATCCAAAAAAATTAGTGATGAAAAAAAGAGTACACCATGACGTGGAGATGGTAAACCATACGCACGCACATGTGGTGCTGGGTTATTTAATAAGATGAATAAAATATGGAATATGGTCGATCAATAATCATAATAACATATCAGAATATAGTTTATTCAATATTTATTACTTTATAATGGCCTCAACACATGAATATGAAGTATAAGAAGAAATAATCATGGAATATTCAGTAAAGACGATTACCTCTTAGAAAAATTTATTTAGATCTTCTCTTAGAGACACTAGGGGTGAAATTTTTAGAAGAAAATGAGCTATAGAATATTTCTAGGTATTTTTATAAGTGAAATTTGAAGAGGAGAGTATAGATTAATGGATCAATGTGGTGTGAATAAGTGTGGGTGGATGTCTCCTTTTATAATTGAGGTGAGGGGAAATTTTGAAATTTAAAAAAATATTTTTTTATAATAAATTCATTATGAATAAAAATTCTACTATAAAGAAAGTTATTAGAATGTAATATGAGCTATGATTGTAATAGCATTAACCAGAATATTTTTAACATGTTTTTCTTATAATTTTTGACCTTTTCATTTTTAATAAACTATAAGAAATTCAATTAAATAATAACTAAGGTAAAAAAATTCAATATTAAAAGATTCTAATTTTCTCTTATGTGTTATAAAATAAGTCATAAATGAAAAATTTATAACCTTTTCGACCATATAATTATTTTTGATATTTTTAATGATATTTTATGATTTTAAGTAATTTAGATAAATATTATTTGGATAAAATGTCATTAGTGTCAATTTTGATGCTATTTAGTATCTAGAGTTTTAAAAATACCAATATAAAAAGTTAACATTAAGAAAAAATTTGATTATATATCTATGAGGTCATGTTCATCATGAAAATTAATTTATGACATTAATTATCTTAAATTATATTTATTTTAATATTTTTATTATCATTTATTTGATATTTCCCTTAAGAAAATAATTACTACCTCAACATTGTGTAATTATTTAATGTACATATTTATTAACTGAATATTAGAAATAAAAATTCACGATGAAGATATATATTCTCGATTTCAGAATAAGATTTATGGTCTAATTTAACCTTTGGTAACATTATATTAAAATTTTTATATTATTTTAAATATGGATGTGATATCTTTAAATCTTTATTAAATAAGATTTTATAAATACCATTATCTCATCTAAGTGACCAATATAGTAAAAAATAATGTCATATAATGAAAATATTTTTATTAAGTTACAAATATATAGTTGTATTCATTCATAGAAAACTTTTTTCCCATTGTGGACACATAATGTAAAGACCAGTAAAATTCAAGGAAATTTTTTTTCTTCTTAATTTCCTTGGGAATTTTACAAGAACGCAGTTTCTGACGGAACCTGATGTCGAGGCCCGGTGCGACCGGAATCATTTTTCGAAGTTTGTCTTAGGTACGTTCAGTGAACAAACGAGCGGGTTTTTCTAACTTTTGAACCTGTTCTCAGAATCGAATTCTGAGGGCACCGATGAAATCGCAGTGCCAGAATTTGCTTAAAAACGGATTTTTCGAAGTTGCGTTTTCTCTGGTGTGGTTTTTAGTTTTTGGGGTTAAGTTAAGAAAATAAAATAATGTTATGCGACAAATTTATTTTATTTCACTTAAAGCCACTTAAGTCAAGTTGAAGTGGAAAGGGTGGAACCCAAAATATCCTACCCTCTTGGTAGGATATTTGTGAGGTGGGGCCCGCACGAGCCCCACCGTTTCTTTCCCCCTAAGTAACGCACCCACGAGACTCCTCTTTATGAAAGTCAACTGACGCGTTTTCTAAATTATCAATGCCCCTATTAATTGTGCAGTTAAGTCGTTACCATTAATTCATCAAATTAATGGTTCGTTTCTTAACTTTGTTTTTCGTTTGTTGGCATAAGAAAAAAATAAGACCAACACATGTGGGTGGATTTTTGAGAGGATTGGGGGAAACTCTACGTTCTTCATCCTCCTTCACGAAGAACGCGAAGAATGTGAAGAACGCGAAGAACGCGAAGAACGTGAAGAACGCCGAACCCTCGGAGCTCGACGACACGACGCCGTGTTCTGCGATGCCGATGATTCTCCTTCTGCGACGCTTGTTCCGAAAAGTTTCTTCCCCGCAACAATATCCGATCATCAACTTCTTGAGGTAGGAGATTTTGGATCTTTTAAATTCCTTTGTGGATATTATCCTCAACTTGGGTTTAAACGTGCAATTAAATTTGTGTGTTTTCTTTTACCCTCGGAGATTGTCGATGCGACGCCGTGTACCGCAACGACGTGATACCCCTTCCGCGACGCGACGATCTTCTTCTTCCACGAAGGTCAATTCCGAGAAGAACTCATGTTCGACAACAATGACGAGGTAGGGGGTTTTATTTGAGAATAATATTTATTCTAATGGTTGTCTCCTTCTAAAACAAAGAACCCGGATCAACTCACCATCAAGTTGATCCGCGATTGTTTTTATATGCAGGACAGGGATTTTTATTTACGAGAGTTTTATTTGGGAACTAGGTTCAATTTTGATTTATTAAAATTGTGCCTTGTTATGTTTTCATGTGTTGGGTATTATTCCCAGTTCATATCACCTAACGCAGAGGGTGCGGGCCAATCAAACACGGCCCGACAACCCTCCGCAGATTTTCGTTGATGCGTGGATCAACAGAGTTTACGAAATTGGATCGGAATGGCGATTGAAGGCCTTCACAGCAATGTTTGGATCCCGGGAGATCCTTAGGCGCAAACCGCAGGCAAAATGGACCACCGGAGCGCGTCCGGTGGTCCGCGGACGTTCCCGCCAGCGCGCCACAGCGGCACGGCGGCACCCGGCGCGCCGCCGGGAAGACCTGAAGCAGTGGCGAGTGCCTGTCCCGTGGCCGCGCGCGACCGCGAGGAAAGGACGCGGCCTTGAGCTGCCTCCGGTGACACGGAGCAGCCCCCGCGCGGGGGCCCCCGCTCCTTTGGCGCGGCCGCTCGGCCAGTGCTGAAACGCCCAGGCTAGGCCGGGCCACGCCAGCCGGGCCGGGCCGCGCCGGCCGGGCCGGGTTGCGCCCACCCAGGTCTTGTCGACCCGGTTCGGGCTGACCTAGGGGGGGTTGGGCTGGGTCGGTCCGGGCCCAGACCCCCCATTTTTGGACCCTTTTCGGTCTTTTGCCCATATCTTGGGCTAAGAACCTCTGATCGACGCACCGTCAGCGGCGATGCGATCCTTGGATCGAGAAGGTCGTTTTGGTATATCGGACTCAATGTTTCATAGTACTTTGGGTTTGGACGGGTTGGTTCGTTCACGAAACCAACTGGGCCCTCGGAGCGGAAACGCCCATAACATGAGCTCCGGACGTCCGATTGACGTGTCGTCTACTTTGGTGGATTCCTCTAAGTGAGAAGGATCTTTTGGCTTACTCTGCCC
Organism: Viscum album; assembly: GCA_963277665.1. NCBI lineage: Eukaryota > Viridiplantae > Streptophyta > Magnoliopsida > Santalales > Viscaceae > Viscum > Viscum album. Next base: position 887,706,070 of record OY728128.1, read on the forward strand.
GAGGATTGGACACAGGTGGAGTACGGTCGGGTTGGTTTTGACTTAAAACCAACCGGGCCCCTCAGACGAAAAATCCAATAACTCTCAGACCGCGCGTCCAATTGACGCGCCCTCTGTGACGTTGAGTTCCTGTTGGTGATACAGAACTTTTGGATACATCAACTCTGGACTATGTGTCAGTTTATGTATCAGCCTCTCGGCTCGTGGAGCGGACCCTCCCTAACGAGCTTGTTGTGTGCGAGAACCCTAGTGCTGGCTGCGACTACGACGACGACGACGACTGTGCAGAGATCCTCAGTGGATTCAACGGCGACGACTACAACACTCAGTTATCCTACGTGGATCAGTGCTACCGATCCTATGTGGGTATGATCCTGTGTGGGTCAGCGCTCAACAGTTCTCTGTGAGCCAGTGCCTACAGATCCTGTGTGGGTCTGATCCTGTGTGGGTCATTGCAGGGGTTAGTTACCTATCGATCCTGTGTGGGTCAGACCCTTCCTAGGTCATTGCGAGGGTTAGTACCTATCGATCCTTTGTGGGTCCGACGAATTAGATGAATCAGTGGATATATCTGAGAATCTCTATCGTAATTCAAGAAGTATACCTGTGTGAGCTGAAACTTGTTTTTCTTTCCAATGTAGATTATGTTGAGCTATCTTGTGTGTATTTATGTTTTTCTTTCCTATGTGGACTGGGATGTTATAAGGCCCCAGCCTTAAACCTTACTTAATCTTGAGTTATTAAAAGATTACACATTGAAGATCTTTTAAGGTTTAGAGTTTTAGAGAATTAGATCATAAAACTGTCATTACATTCCACATTTAAACAAAGTGGTTACATAAAAGATAGTATTCATTTTTTACCATCAATGGAAACATATTTAAAATAAATAATGGATTCTTTCTTGACACTTCCTTGACACTATCATCATAACATGTACCCTTCCCTTGACCTGTGAAAAACATTTCAAAAAAACTTGGGATGAGCATAAAAATCTCAGTAAGGGTTATAAAAATACGGAAAGGAAACATGAGTTCATATATACATAAGAATGAAATCATACTTTACCCATAAAACATTGGCACTTTAACATACCTCATCAAATCATGAATAAATCATAGAAATAATAAGACATAAAGGTAACTTGAGGCATTCATATCAATCTTATGTAGGGAGTAAACCTCTTGGTTACGTTTGGAATACCCACCATAGAATATTCCCTAAATCTCTTCGGAGAAACCTTAACGTTTCCTCCTTTGCGTTACCCAATGCATTGGAGAGCTATATCGGGCTCACCCGCCCTTAGTTTTTCATGGAACCACCCATCTTCATAATAATTCCCAAGAACCATAACATAATCGTATCACATATAACATGCATAAAGGAAGCATAACATTTCCACTTTTCAATCACAAGGTATCAATACAACACACTGATATAAAAACATTATGAAAACCATTTTCAATACCAAAATAAAAGAAAAGTAAAACACGGTATTTATTTTTCATTAAAAAAAAGGTATGGCTTGTAGAGGAAGCCGAAACTCAAATAATGGTCACGGCGAAGGAGAAGTCATTGTCACCGCATACGTACGACAAAAACATTCCCTTTTGTCGTTTAGTAAAACGCTTCGTATAAAGAAGATTCCTTTTGGATAAACGTAAAAGTCAAAGGGGTTTATACACCGTATAAAATAAGGTTGTGTATAAAAAAAATATGCCTCAATGAATGGCGATTGAGACGAAGTCCCATACAAAGACGATATCCTTGGATTAAAGATAAATCAATTACATAATTATGTGTGACAAACGAATACACCCAATATAAGTGGATATTATGTGTAAAAAAATCAGAGGAAATTCACACATATTCATAGAATGACATATTCAAGGAGTACAAGTTTATCCCAAAGAATCAAAACTGGGTTAAGAAGTTCCTTTGAAAAAATTCGGCAGCCTAACGACGTCACTTCAAAATTCAGAAAAAGAGTTGATGAGAGATAAAAAGGGTATCTCATCACATGGATGTAAAATTTAAATCAATAAGGTTATATAAGAACATATCCCAACATAATATTATTTGAATTAAAAGACATAACAAAAGAAGTCTTTTAAAAAGAGGAGGGTGAAAGGTTCCCTTACCGACATGGGTATCTTTCGAGACATGCACCCCGTGAAAGAAGGACAATAAAAAATTGATGTAAATACTCATAAATGAAATTATATTACACAATGAGTAAAATAATGGGCAGTAAATACACCACTAAAAGGAAATTGTGGCAAATGTAGCATAAATCTCATGGGAATAAAAGTGAGATGAAAAATCTATTACGAAAACTCGACAGCCTAACATCGCCACTTAAAACTTACAAAATGGATTGATGAGAGGAAATAGGGTCTCTCATCATATAAACATAATGTTTACAGAAAGAGGAATATAAAAAAACATCCCCCAAAATAATAAAGAGGAGCTTAAAAGAAGTTACATAAAGGAGAGTACTTAAAAAGAAAGAGAGAGGTTGGATCTCTTACGAAAAATCGGCAACCTAACTGCGCCACTCAAAACTTCCAAAATGGATTGATGAGAGAGAATAGGGTCTCTCATCATATGAACATAAAAATTACAGTAAGATTAATATAAAATAATATCCCAATAACAAGAAATATGAGCTTTAAAAGGAATTACATAAAAGAGTGTACTTTAAAAGAAAGAGAGGAGTCTGATCCCTTACCTCAAGTCCAACTTGTCTTGTTCATTTCTTTATATTCCTGAATAATAAACTTTGGTCAATTTATAATTGCCTAAGGACCTCCTTTAAAGATAATTATTCAGTTCATATCACATATTATAATGTTACAATAATTTTTTAATAATGTTAGTTCATATCAGACGTTTTTTCCGATGTTTGGTTCATGAGTCAAAAATGAACTTGTTTGAAAAATGAATGTCCATGTAGTTATAAGTAAATAATTTCCAGAATATTATTAATGATTAAAAAATAATATATATCCAGTACATATTCATTTTATACTATTCCATATCATTTGGAGATAAAAAACGAAAAGCACCATTCATGGAGACGGTAGGCCGTACGTACGCATGAACGCTACTTTCATTTTTTCTTTGTCATATTAACGGAATTAAAAATAAATGATATATATATATATTATAATTCCAGTATAATATATATTTTATATAGGTCACATATATTCATTAATTGCATTCTTTATACGTTCCATGTATTGTATGTACGAGTCACATCACTTGAGGGGGCGGTAGTCCAGACTTCCTCATATGAAATTATCGCATTAACACAACATGAAAAGAATAAAGGTATGGTTTAAATATAAAATACAGAAGCATATAGTAAGCTTAAATACCATATATATCATATATAAAATACAGTGACATCATAATGGCCACCTTTAAAGGTGTTAAAAGAATATTGAACAATCATCGTTTCGTGAGGCAGAAAATTGCCAACCACAGAAACAGTATGTTCTTTAACCATTAGACGAAGGTGTGTGTAAGTTTTGCTCTAATAATTCTTATAACAACATCCTAGTATATTAAATATTCTTTAGTTGTTACAAAATAAATGAATAAAAAGAGTTTAGAGGGTTGGAGAAGCAAAATAAAACAAAAGAACTCAAGTGAAGACATTACCTTAAAATCGGGTAACTCCCTTTGGTTTGAGCTCAAAGGCTTCCTTGGGAAGACTTATGCCCAAAGTGATGCTTCAAGGAGTTATATAGGGATGTGGAGAGACAAAATGGGCAGGGTTTGGCTGAGACAAAGGCTTTGTAAGTGTGGGTAAGGAGGTAGAGATGGGGGCCTTTTATAAGAGGAGAGGAGGGGCACTCTTGGAAAGTAAAGAAATGTTACTTTATTTTAGAATGAGTTTCGGATTTTAATGCTCCCACATTGATGTGTTTCGACGATAAGGTTATAATGGTTAGAAATAAACTCATCCAATAAGTTTTGGACATGTTTAGGTCTTATATTTTACATTATCTTTCCATTTTATTTAAATCGTTAAATAATGAGGTCATCGCTGCATCATCATGATGTCATAAATAATTTAATTTATTTAATGTCTAAAAATTATAAACAAAATACTATGATGTAGGAAATCATTTTAAATTTCCAATGAATATTTATAGTCAAAATTATGACTTGTATAACCCCATGTAAAAATTTGTTTAGTAAAACATTTCATGTTTGTCTCATTTTTATTTTAACATTAAATAAAAAGGTATTTATGTCATTTTCCAACCGAAGTGGCTCCATGGGGTCCCCAAGTTGACCCGTGGACTGTCTTGGTCGGCCATGATACATACAATGATGTTAGGACATGTTTCTAGGTCATTTCATTTTATTAAAACATTATTCTTACCTAAAACTACACTAAATACCTCTAATCACGATTAAAAACTTAATAAGTTACTATTCACCAAAAAAGTATTTTAATCCCATTGAACCAAATTTTACTTCTTAATTACAACCATGTATGTAGGATTTTTTAAATTCAAAACACAAAGATGGCAAAATGTCATTTAAATGGAAAAAGTAGTTTTTATAAGTACCACTTAGTGGTTTCATTATTCATCAAAAATCGAAGTTTTTCAGAAAATTACCAAAAGTTCACCCTACGCTATATTTGATATTCCGAATTCAAAAATGATGTCTATTTTACAAAATTCAAAACATATAAGTTGCATGAATTAATTTAATAATTAATTCCCGCTGTCAAAACAAATGGCATGTTTTTATGAAACAAAAAGTATCAAAAGATTGACACTAGTTTAAGTCTGATTTCAAAGTGAAATTAATTCCAATGACCACTATTGGATTAAATGGTAAAAATATATTGTAATTTTACTTTAAAAACAATTCAAAATATAATCTAATAATATAAATAAATTAGATTAAAAAGAGTTTTTGAATTAAAATACAACATTTTTCACTATTCATTAAAAAATGAACATTATCGTAAAGATACCAAAAATTTACACAAAGTAAATTTTGTTGTCCCGATTCTAAATAAGAATTTTATATTGTCAAATATAACACATAAAATTGTCAAAAATTGGATTTAAAATAGGTTCTTTTTAAAAAGGCGGTTAATCGACCTTTTAAAGAATATTAGAATGTCTACGCTTAAAATTGGATTCATTCGCATTTTTAATCCCCTAACATTTATTGTAAAGAGTAAATATATTTGACAAAAATATATAATCATTTTTTAGTTAGTTCTGTTCATTCCCGCCATTAAAACGGCTAGGCGTTAACTACCATTTAAAATAATATTATTTTATTATTAGTGTGCAATGTAAGATTCCCAAGAAACTCGTTGTTGCATATTGGGTACGCCATCGAGCATAGAATACCCTTTAAAGTAATATTAATATTTTATTAAAAAATATGGATAAATATAAAATGTCATATTCGTTATTTACCTGGGGTGTTACATCCTTCCCCCCTTTTGGGAATTACGTCCTCACAATTTTAAAATTGAGCTTGGAAACATCCTTGAAAGTCCCACATCGGAACAAGAGTGGGTAAAACAATCACTTTAAAATAAAGAAAGATAAGTACAGAGGTCAGCCGAGTTAACCCATACTAAGATTCCATGTAGGAAAACATGGACATGGAGGAGAAAACATAGGGTCATGTTCTGATGGAGAGTGATAGAAAACATGTTTAGGAGAGAGTTAACCACAAGAAAATCACAAACTTGTGATGGGTTAAACAGTATTCGATTCCCCAGTAGGAAAAGTTAATAGACAACATTTTTGTTTTAATTTACTTTTTATTGAGGAATTTATTCATAAGTAAACATAATCACTTATCATGTTGACTTTCAACATTTATTAGATTCCTTACACAAACTCATATTTTCTCCAAAAGACGAGTATTTAGGAAGAATTTTTCACATTAAGAGTACTATAATAAACTTCTAGAGAATCACCTAAAACAAAAAAGAGAACTATATACTTCCCATGTCTTTAGACTTTAGCCAAAACCAAAACCAAAAAGGTTTGTACAAGATCAGATAATCCAGAAAAGGATAACCCTTTATAAAAATAAAATCTATTCTTAATCTCCAAAACTTGTCAAACAAAACCCAAAGTTCAACGAGGACCATTCGATAAAAAATTTGTCCATAAAATTCTTCAAAGTAAACCAAACTATGATTGAAACCCAAATATTTGAAGGATTTAGTCACATAGTCTTCCAAGTTAAATCATAAAATTTATCTCCAAACAAAATCAGTTGCTCTTAATGTCTCGTATTGAAAAGTAATTAACCTAATCACATATCCTCCATGATAGGTTAATAAATTTCCATAGATAACCCAGAATCAACGTACTCTTAATTCATAAAATCATCTAACTAAAAAGAGTCAGTCAAACTAACCAGGGACTTCACATAGTCCAGTGGTAGGTGATAAATACCAGTCGCACTTTGGTTGTGGGTTCTATTCCCACTGCTTTTTCCGACGCGACGGGTTTTCACATGGTCTGCGTGTTGTCCTTTTTATAAAAATCCAAAAATAACCCTAATATGTTTTAACCTCAATAGTTTCCTTATACCTCTCATTTTCATCCAAATTCATTACAATCTCAACATCTTAATTCTTGAAGTCTTATTTCACCACCATAAGATAAAATAAAACGATTCCCAAAATGAATAACATCATACCTTGATCATGCCATCCACTCAGTTTCATCGTCATCTTGATCATGTAGGTAGAAGTCCCATGCATTACAACAATGATTTAGAGATCTTTCAAAATCATCTGCTTCCTCCATCCAAATACACCTTGTACAACATGGGTCATATGGGTGTTCACAGAAAAATAGTTTTGGAAAATAATCATGTATGACATATAATTACAAAACATCTGATAAAACATGATTTCTATAAAATAATCGGAAAAAATTTGAGTTGAAACCTTCTATTATTGGTCCTTTTAAAATACCATAAGTTTGTGCTGAGAGACTATTTTAAAAGCAAATATAAATAGGTTGTGCAAGGGTCTCCTTCCTCAGCACCATTTTTAAAATCATAATATGCTTCAAATTCTTGTGATAAGGTAAAATATTTGAAAATACCTTGATAATATTTACCTTTCTTGAAAATATGAGAATATTGTTAAAATAGTATTTGTCTAAAAACAACCCATGATCCACGATGATAACGAGGTATAGTGGAGGTGTTTGATATCTCAAACAACTGCTTGCAAGTGAGTTGTATGCTAGAAAAAGATTCACAATAATCCGAACATGACTTTGCAATGGTTATTGCAAGCATGTCATCAGGAAGAGATAGGAATGTCGTTTGAGATCCTTCTCCTTCCATTCGTAACCGACTTTACTGGACCGGAGAAAAAGTTATAAAACAAGGATTTAACTGAAATAATAGATATAGGGACTAATCATGTGTCTAACAAATACTCCTAATCCCTAAAGTTGTTTAAACACACCTTTGATACCAACTATAAGGCCCCAGCCTTAAACCTTACTTAATCTTGAGTTATTACAAGATTAAACATTGAGGATATTTTCAGGTTTAGAGTTTTAGAGAATTAGATCATAAAACTTGCATTACATTCCACATTTAAACAAATTGGTTACATAAAATACAGTATTCATTTTTTCCCATCAACGGAAACATATTTAAAAATAAAGCATGGATTCTTTCTTGACAATTCCTTGACACTATCATCATAACATGTACCCTTCCCTTGACCTGTGAAAAACATTTCAAAAAAACTTGCGATGAGCATAAAAAGCTCAGTAAGGGTTATAAAAATATGGAAAGGAAACATGAGTTCATATATAAATAAGAATGAAATCATACATTACCCATAAAACATTGGCACTTTAACATACCTCATCAAATCATGATTAAATAATAGAAATCATAAGACATAAAGGTAACTTGATGCATTCATAACATTCTTACGTAGGGAGTAACCCTCTTGGTTACGTTTGGAATACCCACCACAGTATATTCCCTAGATATCTTCGGAGAAACCTTAAAGTTTCACTCATTCACGTTACCCAATGCATTTGAGAGCTATATCGGGCTCACCCACCCTTAGTTTTTCACGGAACCACTCGTCTTCATAATAATGCCCAAGAACATTAACATAATCGTATCACATATAACATGCATAAAGGAAACATAAAATTTCCACTTTTCAATCACAAGATATCAATACAACACATTGATATAAAAACATTATGAAAACCATTTTCAATACCAAAATAAAATAAAAGTAAAACATGGTATTTATTTTTCTTTAAAAAAAGTTATGGCTTTTAGAGGAAGCTGAAACTCAAATAATGGTCACGGCGGCGGAGAAGTCATTGTCGCCGCATACGTACGACAAAAACATTCACTTTTGTCATTTAGTAAAACGCTTCATATGAAGAAGATTCCTTTTGGATAAACGTAAAAGTCAAAGGGGTTTATACACCGTATAAAATAAGGTTGTGTATAAAACAAAAATATGCCTCAATGAATGGAGATTGAGATGAAGTCCCATACAAAGACGGCATCCTTGGATTAAGGATAAATCAACTACATAATTATGTGTGACAAATGAATACACCCAAGATAAGTGGATATTATGTGTAAAAAAATCAGAGGACATTCAAAAATATTCATAGAATGAAATATTCATGGAGTACAAGTTTATACCAAATAATCAAAATTGGGTTAAGAAGTTCCCTTGCAAAAATTCGGCAGCCTAACGGCGTGACTTCAAAATTCAGAAAAAGTGTTGATGAGAGATAAAAAGGGTATCTCATCACATGGATGTAAAATTTAAATCAATAAGGATATAGAAGAACATATCCCAACATAATAGTATTTTAATTAAAAGGCATAACAAAATAAGTCTTTTAAAAAGAGGAGGGTGAAAGGTTCCCTTACCGACATGGGTATCTTTCGAGACATACACCCCGTGAAAGAAGGACAATACAAAATTGATGTAAATACTCATAAATGAAAGTATATTACACAATGAGTAAAATAATGGGCAGTACATACACCACTCAAAGGAAATTGTGGCAAATGTAGCATAAATCTCACGGGAATAAAAGGGAGATGAAAAATCTCTTACGAAAACTCGGCAGCCTAACGACGCCACATAAAACTTCCAAAATGGATTGATGAGAAGAAATAGGGTCTCTTATCATATCAAAATAAATTTTACAGAAATAGGAATATAAAAGAACATCCCCCAACATAACAAAGAGGAGCTTAAAAGAAGTGACATAAAGGAGAGTACTTAAAAAGAAAGAGAGGTTGGATCTCTTACGAAAATTCGGCAGCCTAACGGTGCCACTCAAAACTTCCAAAATGGATTGATGAGAGAGAATAGGGTCTCTCATCATATGAACAGAAAAATTAAAGTAAGAGTAATATAAAAGAATATCCCCACAACAAGAAAGATGATCTTTAAAAGGAATTACATAAAAGAGTGTACTTTAAAAGAAAGAGAGGAGTCAGATCCCTTACCTCATGTCCAACTTGTCTTGTTAGTTTCTTTATGTTCCTGAATAATAAACTTTGGTCAATTTATAATTTCCTAAGGACCTCCATTAAAGATTATTATTCAGTTCATATCATATATTATAATGTTATAATAATTGTTTAATAATGTTAGTTCAAATCAGACGTTTTTGCCGATGTTTGGTACATGAGTCAAAAATGAACTTGTTTGAAAAATGATTGTCCATGTAGTTATAAGTAAATACTTTACAGATTAGTATTAATTATTAAAATATCATATATATCCAGTACATATTCATTTCATACTATTCCATATCATTTGGAGATAATAAACGAAAATCACTGTTCATGGAGACGGTAGGTCGTACGTACGCATGAACGCTACTTTCATTTTTTCTTTGTCATATAAACGGAATTAAAAATAAATGATATATATATATATATTATAATTACATTATAATATATATGTTATATTGGTCACATATGTTTATTAATTTCATTCTTTATATTTTCCATGTATTGCATGTACGAGTCACATCACTTGAGGGGGCGGTAGTCCACACTTCCTCATATGAAATTATCGCATTTACACAACATGAAAAGAATAAAGGTATGGTTTAAATATAAAATACAGAAGAATATAGTAAACCTAAATACCATATATATCATATATAAAATACAGTGACATCATAATGGCCACCTTTAAAGGTGTTTAAAGAATATTGAACAATCATCATTTTGTGAGGCAGAAAATCACAAACCACAGAAACAGTATGTTCTTTAACCATTAGACGAAGGTGTGTGTAAGTGTAGCTCTAATAATTATTATAACAACATCCTAGTATATTTAAGATACCTTAGTTGTTACAAAAGAAATGAATATAAAGAGTTTAGAGGGTTGGAGAAGCAAAATAAAACAAAAGGACTCAAGTGAAGGCATTACCTTAAAATCGGGTAACTCCCTTTGGTTTGAGCTCAAAGGCTTCCTTGGGAAGACTTCTACCCAAAGTGATGATTCAAGGAGTTAGAGAGGAATTTGGAGAGACAAAATGGGCAGGGGTTGGCCAAGACAAAGGCTTTGAAAGTGTGGGTAAGGAGGTAGAGGTGGGGCCCTTTTATAAGAGGAGATGAGGGGCACTCTTGGAAAATAAAGAAATGGTACTTTATTTTAGAATGATTTTAGAATTTTAATGCTTCCAAATTGATGTGTTTCGAGGATAAGGTGATAAGTGTTCGAAATACACTCATCAAATAAGTTTTTGACATGTGTAGGTCTTAGATTTTACATTATCTTTCTATTTTATTTAAATCGTTAAATAATGAGGTCATCGCTGCATGATCATGATGTCATAAATAATTTAATTTAGTTAATGTATAAAAATTATAAACAAAATAATATGATGTAGGAAATATTTTTAGCTTTACAATGAATATTTATAGTCAAAATGATGACTTTTATAACCCCATGTAAAAATTGTTTTAGTAAAACATTTCATGTTTGTCTCATTTTTACTTTAACATTAAATAAAAAGGTATTTATGTCATTTTCCAAACAATGTGGCTCCCTGGGGTCCCCAAGTTGACCCATGGATTGTCTTGGTCGGCCATGACACATCCAATGAGGTTAGGTCATGTTTCTATGTCATTTCATTTTATTAAAACATTATTCTTACCTTAAACTACACTAATTACCTCTAATCGTGATTAAAAACATAATAAGTTACTATTCACAAAAAAAATTATTTTAATTCCATTGAACCACATTTTACTTCTTAATGATAACCATGTATGTAGGATTTTTTAAATTCAAAACACAAAGATGGAAAAATTTCATTTAAATGGAAAAATCAGTTTTTATAAGTACCACTTAGTGGTTTCATTATTCATCAAAAATTGAAGTTTTTCAGAAAATTACCAAAATTCACCCTAAGCTATATTTGATATGCCGAATTCAAAAATGATGTCTATTTTAAAAAAGTCAAAACACATAAGTTTCATTAATTAATTTAATAATTAATTCCCGCTGTCAAAACAAAGAGTGTGTTTTTATGAAACAAAAAGTATCAAAAGATTGACACTAGTTTAAGTCCGATTTCAATGTGAAATTAATTCCAACGACCACTATTGGATTAAATGGTAAAAATATATTTTAATTTTACTTTAAAAAAAATTCAAAAGATAATCTAATCATATAAATAAATTACATTAAAAAGAGGTTTTGAATTAAAATACAACATTTTTCACTATTCATTAAAAAAATGAACTTTATCAGAAAGATACCAAAAATTTACACAAAGTAAATTTTGATGTCCCGATTCTAAATAAGAATTTTATTTTGTAAAATATAATACATAAAATTGTCAAAAAGTGGATTTAAAAGAGGTTCGCCTTCAAAAGGCGGTTAATCAACCTTTTAAAGAATATTAGAATGTCTAGGCTTAAAATTGGATTCATTCGCATTTTTAATCCTCTAACATTTATTGTAAAGAGTAAAAATATTTGACAAAAATATATAATCATTTTGTAGTTAGTTCTGTTCATTCCCGCCATTACAACGATTAGGCGTTAACTACCATTTACAATAATATTATTTTATTATTAGAGTGCAATGTAAGATTCCCAAGAAACTCGTTATTGCGTATTGGGTACGCCATCGAGCATAGAATCCACTTTAAAGTAATATTAATATTTTATTCAAAAATATGGATAAATATAAACTGTCATATTCTTTATTTACCTGGGGTGTTACAGTTGTACTTAGGCTCAGATGTTGGAGCCGAACGAGAATAGATGACTTAGGTATATGTATGGACATATACCTAAGTAGTGTCGGATGTTACTTTGTGAATGTATCTTTCCATTGTGGATTATCCTTGTGGATTCTGGTAGACCTTTGGGGGTCTCGGGGTCCCTACTAAGTAGCTTATACATACCCCTGCACGGGCTATGCCCGCACTACATTGTGTTGGTTGCAGTCGACGGATAGCGCTGATCGTTGTGGAGGCTTGCAGAGCAGGACGGTACCTGTAGGTGGACCACTGGGCGGGACGTACTCGGAGCGGTCGGCTGGCCCCGAGGAGCAGTGGAGGCTATCTGTACCCACCCTTCAGGTGGGATTTCTAGTGGACAGCTCGACGTTGCGGCTTTAATTTCAGTTGTTGTTTTCCCTTTCCGGTTGTTCTTTACTTTTAGTTTGGGTTTGTATTCTGGCCCACTATCTTTTCCACACTTACTGTAGTACTCAGTTTTTACTAGTGTTTACTTCTTCTGATTGCTTGCTCTGTGGTGTTTGTTTACTTTAGAAAGGCAATGCCTTCCCTTTTTTTCGGGAATTACACCTTGGTGCTAGTCGCCAGCCCCTGGCCTATGGAAGGCAGGTTTGGGGTAGTCACGACAAGGGTCCCGAGGACGGGTCGTGACAAATTGGTATCAAAGGAGTTCTGTTCTACCACAGAACTCAGCACTCTGATCTTTTCTATGTGAAGCAATAGTGTTAAGAGTATTGTGTCTGGTTATCAGTCCAGGGAGCCCAGTGTTGGAGCGGCGGCCGACGTATCCGTACACCAGGACCCTGACTTCTGATTTTCGACTTAATGCACAAAAACATTGATTGCATGTGTGTTTTAAGTTTTCTTTTTGATTACTATATTTCTTCTCATCGGGTATACTGTTCTGACCGTGGTGCACCTGTTTCTCTTTTAGGATTGCCCCACGATGGCAACCAGCTAGGGTTCTGAGAGTTGAGCGTGACGACAGACCGCCCAACGACGAGGCCTCGGTGCAGAGCCCTTTGACAGCAGAGGCACCGGCGGTACCGCTACCCGCCGAGCCACCGATTCTACCAGCCCCATCCGCTGACGATGCGCATCGCCTTTGTGCACTACATGAGTTCCTGTGCCAGCGACTGCCCAGGTTCCGTGGGGAGACGGACCCCCAGACATTCGAGGACTGGCTAGAGACAGTGGTACGTGTTTTCCGGTTAGTGGGGACACCAGCAGACCTCATGGTGATCCTCACAGAGAGCTTACTGCACACGGCAGTGGGCCGATGGTGGAGCTTGATGCTCCAGGTGAACGATGAGGCATATCTCCTCTGGAAGGACTTTGAGAGCCTCTTCCGCTCGGAGTTTGTGCCATCCACCCTCTGTGCGGTGCGCATCCAGGGGCTTCTTCAGCTACGACCGGGTAGCTTGACGGTCGCCCAGTACTCGGCGAGATTTACCGATATCTTGCGCTACTCAACAGACATGGTGTGGGACCCATTCTTCCAGGCCCGAACCTTTGAGTAGGGATTGAGGCATGAGATCAGGGCATTGCTAATCTCCCTCAGCATTCATACTCAGGCAGGAGTACTTAATAGAGCTCTTTTGATCGAGAGCTTTTTTGCTGAGTCTTCTTCAGCTGCGAGACCTACCGCAGGGTGGCAGGTAGCAGAGTCTTCCACAGCAGGCAGCCAACGGATGACTCATGGGTCCAGGCAGACTAGACCCTCACACAGACGACCTCAAGACATTGGGTCAGCAGTGTGGGGCACACAGTGCAGAGCCAATCTTTCGAGAGGCAAGAAGTGCTACGCATGCGGCGGGCAGGGCCACATGGCTCGTGACTGCTCGACCCGCCAGGCCGAGGAGCAGTAGATGGTTGAGGGGCCACCGAGGTAGAGGTAGAGGGTCGACCGTGGCGGTCCGCAGGGAGCAGGCAGACGAGGCAGAGGAGTTGGCCGAGTAGTAGGTGGTGGGCGACGCTTTGAGGCTCTACCACCACCACCACCAGGAGGTCCACCCCGACCACATGGAGATGGCGGGTAGAGACAGGCACAGCTCTAGGTAGTGGAGGCTTATGACCACGACACGCTCGAGATGATTTGAGGTACTATATGTGTCTATTCCACCCTTGCTGCAGTTCTTATAGACACAGGAGTGTGTCACTCTTTCATAGCCGCTGCCCTTGTTCGGAGCTCGGAGATTCCGACAGAGCCGTTGGCTCGATCCTTACGGCTGGAGACTCCTACGGGAGTAGACTCGATGATTACACACTGGTGCCGGCAGTGTGAGCTTACTCTAGGAGGCGAGAGATTCGGTTGGGATCTTCTTGTAGCAGCGTCGAGGCCTTATGATGTCATCTTGGGCATGGATTGGTTATCTACAGTCCATGCACAGATTGACTGTATTAGGCGCAAGGTACGATGTGTACGCACCGACGGGAGAAGGTTCACCTTCACCGGTGAGAAGGGAGCCTTTGCAGCACAGGATGGACTCTCACAGAGGAGAGGTCAACCCATCACTAATCAGTTGGCTAGCCTCATCCTAGGATCATTTGACGTGCGGAGTCCTGGTTTACCTACAATGGTGGATCAGTATGCAGACATTTTTCCCAACGACATTCCAGGACAACCTCCTCGCAGAGAGGTAGAATTTTATATTGATCTTTACCTCGAAACAGCCTCGATATCCACTCCAGTATATCGGATGTCCCCCGCTGAGCTTCGAGAGCTACGGGTACAGTTGAAGGACTTGCAGGGCAAGGGTTTCATCCGACCTAGTGTTTCACCCTGGGCTTCCCCGATATTGTTCGCCAAGAAGGCATACGGGAGCTTGCGACTTTGTGTTGACTACCATCGCATGAACTAGGTGACGGTGAGGAACACGTATTCGCTACCGAGGATTGATGACCTCTTCGATCAGATCAAGGGAGCACGGTTATTCTCGAAGATAAACCTCAGGTCAGGCTATCATCAGCTCAGAGTTCGGGATGAGGACGTGCACAAGACGACCTTCAGATGTCGGTATGGCCATTATGAGTTCTTGGTTATGCCATTCGGCATAACCAATGATCCAGTAGTGTTCATGGGCTTCATGAACATGATCTTTCATCCATACCTCGATCGATTTGTCGTGGTCTTCATCGACGACATTTTGATATAATCGACGACTGAGGAGGAGCATGCCTACCACTTACAGGTTGTACTAGACACACTTCGAGAGAACCAGCTTTATGGTAAGCTCTTGACATGTCAGTTCTTGTTACATGAGGTCCACTTCTTGGGGCACGTCATTTCTGAGGTAGGAGTTGTGGTGGATCCCGCGAAGATCCAGGAAGTTCTAGCTTGGGAGCCACCCAGGAGTGTGACAGAGGTGAGGAGTTTCTTGGGGCTAGATGGATACTATCGGAGGATTGTTCCAGACTTCTCTAGAGTTGCGGCACCACTCTCGGCTTTGACAAAAAAGGGTAAACCCTTTTTGTGGTCAGACATATGTCAGCAGAGCTTCCAGGAGCTGAGACAGAGATTGACTAGCGCACCTATCTTGAGGTTTCCTGAGGAGGGAGTATGATACGTAGTCTATATCGACACATCAGGGACTGGACTCGGATGTGTCTTGATGAAAGAGCGGGTAGTGATCACCTATGGATCACTTCAGTTGAGGCTGCATGAGCATAACTATGCCACCCATGACCTGGAGTTAGCAGAAGTGGTCTTTGCTCTGAATACATGGAGACAATACCTGATGGGCGAGCACTTTACAGTCTTTTCTGACCATCAGAGTCTCAGGTACATCTTCTCTCAGAAGGACCTGAACCTGAGACAGTGGCGATGGCTCGAGTTCCTCCAGGACTACGACTTTTAGATAGTCTATACTCATGGGAAGGGGAACGTAGTAGCTGATGCTCTCAGCAGGAGGATGGGCATTTAGCTTCTTGAGGAGGCGACGGAGCAGCTAGCCGCTTTGTAGATATCCTTTGTGGATAGGGATGGAGCAGCCTTCCTTCAGTCACTCACAATCACTCCTCCACTACTACGGTGGGTCAGAGAGGCACAGTGTGGGGACACTGACTGTGAGACGCGGTGTGCACAGATATCCTCAGGTCAGGCACCTGATTGTTTCTCCATTGGAGCAAAGCACGACATCCTTTTCAAAAGACGCACCTTGGTACCAGTTGCTTTACGGTAGGAGGTGCTGAGAGAGTTCCACACTTATCCTTTGGTGGTATATCCTAGAGTGGTGATGATGTACCAGGATCTCAGACGATAGCACTGGTGGCCGGGCATAAAGAAGGTTGTGGCAGAGTTCATTTCTCGATGCCTCACCTGCCAGCAGGTGATGGCAGAGCATCAGGTACCAGCAGGCTTGGTACAGACCTTGGAGGTCCCGTAGTGGAAGTGGGATGGGATATCTATGGACTTCGTGACTGGACTTCCACACACTTCTAGAGTTCACGACTCCATCTGGGTGATTGTCGACCGACTCACCAAGTCGGCTCACTTCTTACCCATTAGAGAGCAGGGCTCAATGGAGAGCTTGGGGCGTCTCTACGTTCAAAATATTGTATGGCTTCACATTGTTCCATCATCTATCGTCTCTGATCGAGATGCTCACTTTACTTCCCGGCTTTGGAAGGGGTTGCAGGAGGCTTTCGGGACGCAGCTACATCTCAGCACCACCTTTCACCCTCAGACGGATGGTCAGATGGAGAAGACCATTCAGACTCTCGAGGACATGCTCCGTGCATGTGTTCTTGACTTTGGTCGCAATTGGGAGGACCACCTACCCTTGGTGGAGTTTTCGTACAACAATATTTACCACTCCACCATCGGGATGGCACCATACGAGGCATTGTACGACCGACCTTGCAGGTCTCCTTTGTGCTGGACAGACCCAGGGGAGTCAGCACATGTGGGGCCAGAGATGGTCCAGGCCACGACAGAGAAGGTCCAGGTCATCCAGGAGCAGATGAGGACAGCTCAGAGCCGGCATAAGTCTTATGCTGACAGGAGGCAGAGGCCACTAGAGTTCAAGGATGGTGACCACTTCTTCTTGCGGGTCTCACCTAGATGTGGTTTACAGAGATTTGGTCAAGGAGACAAGTTGTCTCCATGCTTCATCGGACCCTTCCCGGTCCTCGGCAGGATTGGTGTGGTGGCTTCTCACCTGGGTCTACCACCTCAGTTGCACAGAGTGCACGACATCTTCCACGTATCCTAGCTGAGGAGATACATGAACAATCCGACGCATATCATTGACCATGGAGAGCTAGACTTTGACGATGGGGCGACTTTTGCGGAGGTCCCGGTGGAGATCGAGGATCGACAGGAGCGGGTCCTGCATGGACGGTCGATTCCTCTTGTGCACGTCAGATGGCAGCACGAGAGCCTACACGAGAGAACTTGGGAGCGGGAGGCTTAGATGTGTGCTCAGTACCCACTTTTGTTTTCCTAGTTTATGATGTATCTTTACGGGGACGTAAATCCCTGAGGTGGGAGTGATGTAAAGACCCGTAATATTCAAGGAATTTTTTTTCTTAATTTTCTTTGGAATTTTACAAGAACGCAGTTTCTGACGGCACCTGATTCCGAGGCCCGGTGCGCCCAGAATCATTTTCCGAATTTTGGCTCGGGTACGTTCAGTGAACGAACGAGCGGGTTTTTCTAACTTTTGAACCGATGCTCGGAATCGAATTCCAAGGGAACCGATGAAATGACAGCGCCGGTATTTTCTTAAAAACGCCTTTTTCGGAGTTGCGTTTGCTCGGGTGTAGTTTTTAGTTTTTGGGGTTAAGTTAAGAAAATAAAATAAAGTTATGCGACAACATTATTTTATTTCACTTAAAGCCACATAAAAGCCACTTAAGTCAAGTTGAAGCGGAAAGGGTGGAACCCAAAATATCCTACCCTCTTGGTAGGATATTTGTGAGGTGGGGCCTGTATGAACCCCACCGTTTCTTTCCCCCTAAGTAATGCACCCGCGAAACTCCACTTTATGAAATTCAACTGACGCGTTTTCTAAATTCTTAACGCCCCTATTAATTGGGTAGTTAAGTTGTTACCATTAATTCACCAAATTAATGGTTCGTTTCTTAAATTTGTTTTTCATTAGTTGGCATAAGAATAAAATAATACCAACACATGTGGGTGGCTTGTTGAGAGGATTGGCGGAAACTTTATGTTCTTCATCCTCCTTCACGAAGAACGCGAAGAACGCGAAGAATTCGAAGATCGCGAAGAACGCCGAACCCTCGGAGATCGTCGACGCGACGCCGTATTCTGCGATGCCGACGATTCTCCATCCACGATGCTTCTTCCGCGACGTTTCTTCCCCGAAACAATCTCCGATCATCAACTGCTTGAGGTAGGAGATTTCAGAAATTTTAAATTCCTTTGTGGATTTTATCCTCAACTTGGGTTTAAACGTGCAATTAATTTTGTGTGTTTTATTTAACCCTTGGAGATCATCGACGCGACGCCGTCTACCACGACGACGCGACGCCTTTTCCGCGATGCGACGATCTTCTTCTTCAACGACGGACAATTCCTCGAAGAACACACGCTCGACGAAAACGATGAGGTAGGGGTTTTATTTGAGAATAATATTTATTCCCATGGTTGTTTCCTTCTAAAACAAAGAACCCGGATCGACTCATCATCAAGTTGATCCGAGATTGTTTTTATATGCGGGACGAGATTTTTTATTTACGGGAGTTTGTTTTTGGGAACTAGGTTTAATTTTAATTTATTAAAATTGTGCCTTGTTATGTTTTCATGTGTTGATTATTTTTCCCAATTGATATCACCTAACGCGGAGGGTGCAGGTCAAACAAACACGGCCTGAAAACCCTCCCCAGATTTTTGTTGATGCGCGGATTAACGGTGTTTAAAAAATGGGATCGGAATGGCGATTGGAGGCCTTCGCAGCAATGTTTGGATCACGGGAGAGCCGTAGGCACAAACTGGAGGCAAAACGGACCACCGGAGCACGTCCGGTGGTCCGTGGAAATTCCCGCTGGCACGCTGCCGGGAAGACCCGCCGTGGCTGAAGCCGTGGTGGCGAGCGCTGGTCCCGCAGCCGCGCGGGACCGCGGGGAAGGGACGCAGCCTTGCACCGCGTCCGGTGACACTGAGTGGCCCCCACGCGGGGGCCGCTGCTCCTTCGGCGTGGCCGCTCGCCAGCGCCGAGCCGCCCAGGCCGGGCCGGGCCACGCCGGCCGGGCAGGGTCAGGCCCAGCCGGACCAGGTCGCACCCACCCGGGTCGGGTCGACCCGGTTCGGGCCGACCCAGGGGGGTTGGGCCGGGTCGGTACGGGCCCAGATGCCCCGTTTTCGGACCCTTTTCGGTCTTTTTCTAATATCTTGGGCTACGAGCCTCCGATCGACGCACCGTCAGTGGCGATGCGATCCTTGGATCGAGACGTTCGTTTCGGTATATCGCACTCAAGGTTTCAGAGTACTTTGCATTTGGCCGGGTTGGTTCGTTCACGAAACCAACTGGGCCCTCGGAGCGGAAACGCCCATAACTTGAGCTCCGGACGTCCGATTGACGTGCCGTCGACTTTGATGGATTCCTCTAAGTGAGAAAGATCTTTTGGCTTACTCCTCCCAAGGTTTGGACACAAGTAGAGTATGGTCGGGTTGGTTTTGACTTAAAAACCAACCGGGCCCCAAGGACGAAAAAGCCAATAACTCTCAGACCGGGCGTCTGATTGACGCACCGTCTGCGACATTGAGTTCCTATTGGCGATACAGAACATTTGGATACATCAACTATGGACTATGTGTCAGTTGATGTATCAGCCTCTCGGCTCGTGGATCGGACCCTCCCGAACGAGCTTGCTGTGTGCGAGAACCCTAGTGCTGGCTGCGACTACGACGACGAAGACGACTATGCAGAGATCCTCAGTGGATTCGACGACGACGACTGCAACACTCAGAAATCCTATGTGGATCAGTGCTACCGATCCTGTGTGGGTTCAATTCTGTGTCGGTCAGTGCTCAGCGGTTTTGTGTAATCCAGCTCCTACAGATCCTGTGTGGGTCCGATCTTGTGTGGGTCATTGCGGGGGTTAGTTACCTATCGATCCTGTGTGGGTCAGACCCTTCCTGGGTCATTTCGGGGGTTAATACCTATCGATCCTTTGTGGGTCCGATGGCTTAGATGAATCAGTGGATATATCTGATCATCTCTATCGTCATTCAAGAAGTATACCTGTGTGAGCTGAATCCTGTTTTTCTTTCCTATGTAGATTGTGTTGAGCTATCCTGTGTGGATTTACGTTTTGCTTTCCTATGTGGACTGGTTTGTACTTGGGCTCGGATGTTGGAGCCGAATGAGAATAGATGACTTAGGTATATGTATGGGCATATACCTAAGAAGTGTCGGATGTTACATCGTGATTGTATCTTTACTTTGTAGATTATCCTTGTGGATTCTGGGAGGCCTTCGGGGGTCTCAGGGTCCCTACTGAGTAGCTTATACTCACCTCTGTACGGGCTATGCCCGCACTACGTTGAGTTGGTTACAGACGACGGACAGCACTGATCGTGGTTGAGGCTTGCGGAGCAGGATGGTACCTGGAGGTGGACCACTGGGCGGGACGTACTCGGAGCGGTCGGCTGGACCCGAGGAGTAGTGGAGGCTATCTGTACCCACCCTTTAGGTGGGATTTCCAGTGGACAGCTTGACGTTGCGGCTATACTTTCAGTTGTTGTTTTCCCTTTCCGGTTGTACATTATTTTCATTTTGGGATTGTATTCTGGCCTACTTACTTTTCCGCACTTACTGTTGTACTTAGTTTTTACTTAGTGTTTACTTCTTCTGCTTGCTTGATCTGTGGTGTTTGTTTACTTTACAAAGGCAATGCCTTCCCTTTTTTTCGGGAATTACGCCTTGGTGCTAGTCGCCAGCCCCTGGCCTATGGAAGGCGGGCTTGGGGTAGTTACATCATGGGCCCCGAGGACGGGTCGTGACACATAAGGGATATTAAAGATAAAGAAAATGACATTTTGTGTCATTATTTTATTTAAATATTTTATAAGTCATTTTTATTACCAATTGTACAGTAAATGGCTAAATTTCGATCTTTAGGTGTTAAGGGTTGAATATGTATCATCTAATAATATTATGGCACGTGGAAGGGTCATTTAATAGTCTCTATAATTTTAATTTTTGACCTAAATTACTAAATTAACCCATTATTGTGGTAATAAAACTTAATAAGGTTACTATTAACATTGAAAAATATAAAAGGTAACTATTCAATAAATATGAAAAATTTGAATCAAAATATTTCGTCGATTTTTTTTAAATTAAAATCATAGCATTTTCAGAATTGAATATAAAACAAAATTGTTAACATGATATGGAAAATAGTTTTAAAAAATACCATTTTAAAATAAAAAAGGAATTTATAAAATATTCCAAAATAAAATAATTTTTTAAAATCATAATTGAATTATTTTAATTCAATATTTAACTAATACAAATTTATATATAATCCAAAACAAAATTGTAAATTGTAAATAATTTAAAATAAAAACAGTTTTTTTCAATATAAATCAGTGTTTTAAAAAATTCATACACTTTTTTAGAAAAAAAAGAATTAAGATGATTTTGATTAGATGAATTAAAAACGGATACTAAGTTTATCAAATAAAAATTCTACAACTTCTAAAAAAAATAAGATAAAATAAGTTTTACAGAAAACAATTTTTTTATGAATGAGGTGAAAAAATTAAGTGATCAGATTTTAAGAACATAATTTATTATATTTAGTAATATTTATTTTATAAATTTGTTATTTAAATTTATTCTGTCAAAATATATGGATAAGTTATAATGATAATTGTATACTAATAGTGTATCATGGTTTGTTTAAACTCAAGGTTTTGTGCAACATAATCTATTAAATAATTAAAATTATTTAAAATGAAATATTTCATAAAAATATTTGGTTTTGACATTATACCCCCATTAAAATGAGTTTATCCCTCAAAACCAATCACTTGGATAATAATAGTTTGTGTTACCCCTTCCTCATCACATCCTCATATTCCCATGTAGATTTTTCCAATATGTGGTTCCTCCATAAAACTTTAACCAAGTGAGTGGCCTTGTTTTGTTGATATTTCTCTCTATGATCCCAAATATGATTTAGTTGTTCTTTATAAGAATGATATTGGTCTACTAGTATGAATTATGAGTTTGTTACATGTGAATTATTAGGTATGTACATTCTCAGGAGTGATATATGGAGCACATCATGTACTTGATAAAGATTTTGTGGGAGATCCAATCGATACGTTACCTTCCCAAAATGATCCAGAATTTAAAAAGGATCGATAAACCTAGGGATTGGTTTTCCCTTGTTTTTATATCTCAACACTTTTTTCCTAAGAGATATTCATAGAAATTCCATATCACCCACTTGAAACTCTCAGTCTCTTCTTCAATTGGAAACGTTACTTTTTTTCTACTATAAGCTTCTCTTATGTGCTATTGAATAGATCTATCCTATTTAATTTATTCATCTAGATGGGGTCCCAATATATTTCTTTCCCCAAAATCATTACAACATGATGGAGTTATATACTTATTAACATTGAGAGCTTAATAATGATCCATATGAATATTCGAGTGAAAGTTATTATTCTAATAAAATTTTACCAAAGGTGGGTGTTGATACCAAAATTCATTGAAATCCATAGTGAAATATATAAAAATGTCTTATAGACTTTAAATTTTTCTCTCAAATTGAACATTTATCTGAGGATGACAGGCAGTGTTGAATCATTACTATGTATCCATAGTCTGGTGAAGACTAGTCCAAAACATTGAGGTAAACCTCAAATACTGATCACATATAATGGAAATTGGTACCCCATTAAATATTACCACTTCCTAAATATATATTCTGGAAAGATTATCAAGAATGAATTCTTCTCTAAAATAAATTAAGTGTAACGAATTTGTTAGGAAATTATTTATAACAAATATACCTATATGGAATTTAAATGTTTTGTGAAGTATGATGACAAAGTCCATGTGATGTTTTCCCATTTCCATTCAAGAATGGGTAATGGTTTTAAAATCCACTTAGACTTCTATTTATTATACTTAACTATTTGAAAATCTGAGAATCAATAAACTTATTCTGCAATAACATTCCTTATATAAACACACTTTCACATCTCTATACATCTTAGGGCTTCTAGGATGAATAGAAAATGATTAAAAACAAACATCTTCTAATATATCTTTCATTTAATTTGGTATGGGAGGGACACGAAGATAGTTCCTAAGCCTTTGTATTCTATCACAATCAAAGTTGAACTTATTAACATTTCTCATCTTCTTTTAATCTATGAATATTCCTCTTGTGCCTTCTTAATCATCGCATGTGTGTATGGTTTAACAATCATTTGAGCCATAATAGATTTCTCCCCTTCCATTATAATTTTTAGATCCATCCTTTTTGAATATATAAATATTTTATCTCTTGTGATCCTCATCATAGATAATCTAGCATGGTTCTTCTAACTCAAATCATCTACCACATTGTTCTCTTACCTACAATGGTAATGCATCGAGCAGTCATAATCCTTAATCAACTCCAACCATTTTTGGGTCATATTCATCTCCTTGTGATTGAAAAAATAATTTAATCATTCAAGTTCGGTATATATATCAAACATTTCTATGAAAATATAATTCATCCATTTCATCAATGAAAGGATTACCACAGCTAACTCCAAATCACGATTTGGGTAATTTTCTCATGTATTTTTAATTTTTGTGAGGAATAAGATATAACCATAAAAATTTTCATTAGAAAACATCTGAACCCCTTCTTTGATTCATCACACAAGATATAAAAAATTTCTCCACTATAGGGTAGTGTGAGAATAGGTACACTGACTAACCTTCTTTTTAAATCCTTCACATTCTCTTTAAATTCTTATATCTATATGAGTTTAACTCCTTTAATAGTCAACTTGGTAAATGTATTTGATAATCGTGAGAAATATTTCATAAAACATCTATAATATCTAGAAAAACCAATAAAACTTTGGATCTGAATTACTCTTGTTGGTCTATAACAACATTCAATAACTTCTATATTTAATGGATCCGTATATATCACCTATATTGAGACTATGTGACCCAAAAATGAAACATTTTGAAGAACAAATTCACACTTGGTTCTTTATAAATCATCTTCTTTAATGTATTCTTTAGTAGAATCCTCAAGTGATTTTCATATTCTTACTTAATATTAGAATATACAAGAATATCATCTACAAAGACTTCCAAAAACTATTTAAGATATTCTCTAAACAATCAATTCAATAAATCCATGAAGATATCATGGGAATTAGTAAGGATAAAAGGCATCATTATAAATTCTTCGCGTCCATACCTTGTAAGGAATGTTTTCTTGGGTATATCATCTTTCTTGACCCTTAATAGATGATATCTAAAATAAAGATCATTCCTAGAAAAGTATAGATCTCTGCATAGTTGATCAAATACGTCATCGAAACAGGGCATATGACATTTTTTCTTAATAGTGACCTTTTTATTCTCTCAATAATAAATGTAAAGTCTCATAGATCAATAATTCTTCTTAAAAAATAGAACGTGTACACCCCATGGTGAAACATGTGGTATTATTAATACATTTTTATGATTCTCTTGGAGTATTTTTAAATTGATACTTTTCAATTGGGGCAATTGTATTAGGAGTCTTTGAAATAAACATAGCACCAGATATTAGTTTTTTTGAGAACTCAACTTCATGATTTGGTGGAATAACTATCAATTATTCTAGAAAGACATCTATAAATTATAGTAATTAATTTTTATACTTAATAGTGACTTTATCCCCTTCCATATATGATTGATAACCTTCCATTATTGGAATTTAAACATACATGATGTAATTAATTTACATTGGACGTTCATATTTTTTCTTACATCGATATATGATCATAAATTTATTTGGAATATGAAATTTGAATTCACTTCCATTGAAATTGATTTTATATACATATAGGGAAATCTAGTACATGCCAATAATCAAATAGAATTAAACTAAATTAAAGAACACATGATTTATAGGAAGAACTTTCCCTCAAAGTTAAACCAAAAAAGAGTTGTAAACATGTGGTGGAACCATTGGGACATTTGAGGTTTTCAGAGAAAAATCAACATCAAATTATTCTGGAAATATAGAGATACCCTTAAAAAATTACTTTTAAATATAATAGTGGATGGATCTAGAATCATATAAAAACATTTTATACTTTAGTGTGGATGGTAAATGTACCTTTCCCCAATTAATTGTCATAATCCACATCAATAATAGTCATCACATGAAATTTTTCTTTTTATATGTCCCTAAGGGTTTGGAGACATCAATAATCATCAATAAAGGAATTATTGTATTATTTTCACTATGGTTTACTGATTTTACCTTGAATTCCATTTTTCTATGATTATCGAACCCTTAAGAATGATGGGTGAATCTGATATATATCTCAACCTTGAGATCCCATTGAATGAATTCCTCTATAAATTGAATTACATTATTCATAATTCCCTTTATATAGTTTGTTTTATGACACTGAAGAAATAATCAATCTTACTAATAGGTTGGATTATAATTCTAAAATCACACCATTAAGGTCTTGTAAAATTGTCTTCATTGGTTTCAACTGATTCATCATACTTTTCCTTAAGCTTAAGGAAGTCCTTCTCCAACATCATAAGAAGAATATAAGGAATGTACTTACTGAATAATATGTTCTTGAAATATTCTCGTTTCATAGAGTAAATTTTTTCTTGTTATCCCATATTATTGATGATATTTCACCATTAATCCACTTAACCTTTCAAATGATAAACTACTAAAATTAATTTCTCATGTTTTGAACATTGGTGAACTAAAAATATCATTGTAGTTGTAAATATTTATTTTTCATCGACTACTAGATCAAAATACCCACTAAAATAAGGTTCATGTTGTCGCATGAAGGACTAAATAGAATGTTGTTCCCTACATTACTAATTTGGAAGTATAACATGATTCATAGCTTGAGAAAGTCGTATGTGCAGAGAAATCATATTTTTCATTTGAGCTCCCATAACATTGGTTTTATTAGGAATAATATCATTTAATTTCCTATCACATTCCACATTAACGTTGTTTATTCAAGTTCCATCCATTAACTAAAACCAAAAAACACAATGTGAGAAACACCAATCATAATGGGAAAGCCACATAATCATTGGAAATTAATTAATAATTTTTTTAGGACACATTAGGGTTTATACCTGGTTATTTAGGATTATCACTAAAACTCTAGTATTGTATCATATACATGGAATTATCCTTATGGTTCTTAGTAAGGATTTCACATCATAGTATACAATGGTAAACTAAACCATATGTAAATACAAACCATAATGTCCCATACTTATCAGACATAGATGTTACATATATATAGAATAATATTAATTTCATAACATAACAAAACAACACCAGAACCCTATAGTTTTTGTTTCTTTGGAAACATGGAATTATAAAAATAGGTTTACAAATCATATAAA
The DNA here is from genome assembly GCA_963277665.1 of Viscum album. Taxonomy (NCBI): domain Eukaryota; kingdom Viridiplantae; phylum Streptophyta; class Magnoliopsida; order Santalales; family Viscaceae; genus Viscum; species Viscum album. Next base: position 887,732,975 of record OY728128.1, read on the forward strand.
TAATCTCTAACTTATTAATTCATAATTAGAACCAATTTTGAAAGATATTGATTAATAAGTCTCTTCATATCATCAGAAAGTAAAAAAAGGGTAAACTTATATGCTTGGTAAGGGTAAAAAAGGGATATATCAATCATATAATATTCATAAGACATAAGAATGTAAGAAAAACATTTGAAAATTACATCCTGTATATCAATGATTATGATATCATGTCATATGAGATATCATATAACATCATAAAGAAAATATTTCATGAGATCATAATATAAGACATAAAATTCTGGCACACACATAATCATAGAGAAACTTTTTTTATTAGTCAAGGATCACTGTTAAGACCATCATAGTGGAAAAATTCATTTATAAAACCCAGTTCACTCCCTGTTCCAACCCTGCATTACTCAACCAACATTATTTCCCATTCATTTAATGTATATTTCAAGATATATAAATATTTAACGAATGCATTGGATAGAGATATATGTCCCTCCCTTCAGATAAACAAAAAAATGCATATCTGTGTGATATAAACACAATTCATTCATCATATCAGAACCCATGAAAAGCAATTGGCTTCATAAACATCATTTAATAGTAACATAAACCATGGAATGAAATGTGTTTCATAAATATAAATTTATCAAAAACATAAACCAACCATTGAAATAATAAGGATAAAATAATTGAAAATATATACTCATTAAAACATAAGTAACAAAAAAATCTTTTATAAATGGAAACAAATCTAGTTAAAACACTTCAAATTAATTCTTAAGGAAAATTTATTATATGATTTGAAAACATTTTCTTTCCTTAAAATTTCATCCAATTTTTTAAAAAAAATTATTTGAAAATAAACATATATGTCTACAAAGTAATCTTCAAGGAAAAAATGTTTCAAGAAATTGTGAAAATAAATTCATACCGTATAAGTTATGAACAATATTATTCATATACTTTTATCAAAAAAGTCAAAAATTACCTCGTTGATAAAATAAAAAAAGTTTCCTTTCAAACCATTTTATAAAAATTTATAATGGTTAAAACTAACTTTAAAATTTTTTATAATAATATTAGAAATATTTTGGAATCATGTTTTAAGAAACATGGATATAGAAGACAAATATTCCCTAGTAAATACTTAAATATAAACAATCTCAGATAATAACTTGATTGAGAAATTAACACAGAACTTAGTGTTAATTTCCTTATTACATATTATAAATCTTTTATAATGAATTAAAAAAGTTATTAACTTATTAAAAATCCATAGTAAAATTTATGATATTATATATGATCATATTATCATCTTTTTATTAATAATATTTCATTATTACTCTTCTTTCGAGTGTTAACTGCTTCATCTTCCGATGCATTTTTTTGCATATAAGTACCAATTCTTATGAATAGGATAAAAATAAATAATTTCATTAGTTATATTAAGGTTATATATATCATATTTATTAATTATATATGTATATAATCATTTGTGAATGGTGAATACCGAAAATGAATCGCATCATGTCATGAAGATGGTAGGTTATACATACGCATGAGAGATGGTATCGTTCCCTTAATGGTTAAAGGGTAAAGAAATTCATGGTATATATTTTGTTCTAGAAACAATATCATGTTATAATTATTATATATATAAATTATTTCCATCATTATACCCAATCCAAAAAATCGAGGAGGAAAAATAGATTACACCATAGTGTGGAGATGGTAATTCATCTGTACCCACATACGGTGCTTTCATTTTTAGTGGGATTGATAAAATATGGAATATGGTTGATCCATAATCATAAAAACATATAATTATATAGGTGATACTTTATTTATTACTTTATAATTGAATCAACTTGTGAAGAGTATGTATAAGAAGAAATAATCCTCAAAGAGCCGGTAAAGTGGATTACCTCTTCCATAGAGAATTTCCTTTTGATCTAATCCTAGGGGCACTAGGGCTGGTCTTTTGAGAAAAAAATAACCACTAGAATGTGGTTGGGAATTTTATGAGGGAAATTGGAATGTCATGGTCAGACTTTATGGCTCAATGTGATGTAAATAATTGAGGGAGGATGATCCTTTTTATAATTGCGGTGATCAACACTTTTGTAATTTAATAATATATCAATTTAAAGTAATTTAAATCATAATAAGAATACCTCGAAAAGGAAATTTATTTAAAGATAAGATGATATTGGGTTGTAATATCATAAAAATATAATTTTAAACAAGTATTGATATGATTTTTAACGTTATCATTTTGATTAACCCTTAAGGATCCTTTTTAAATTTTTAATAATGTAACACATTCATTAAATTTAAAAGGATAAAATTTTAAATTATTTGATTTAAATTAAGTAATAAAAGAAAAAATTATAATTTCTTAGACCATAATTTTTTTTATTTTTGAAGATGTTAATTTCACATAATTTAATAAAATATTATTTTGATAAAATTTCATTAGTGTCAATTTTGAGAGAATTAATTATTTAGTCAATTACAAATACTGAGATAACAAGTTAAATTCAAAAAATAGTTTATTATATCTCTAAGAGGTAAATTTCATCTATAAAAGTAATTTATCATTTTAATTATCTTAAATTGTATTTATTTTAATATTTTAAATAATATATATTTGATATTTACATTAATAAAATAATTACTACATCAGCGTTGTGTAATATTTTAATATACTTATTTATTTATTAAAAAATATAAATAAATATCACGATTATGAAGTAAATTATATATTTCAAAATAATATTTATGGTTAAATATATCTTTTTGGAATCCTTACATTAAAAATGTTATATTATTTAAATCATGTATCTGACATCTTGAAATCATAATTAAATATTATTTTATAAATACCATAATATCGTATGAGTGACCACAAAATTCAAATACAAATTCATATCATGAAAAATATTAATTTAAAAAATACAAAGTTATATCCATTCATAACACAATTTGTTCTCCATGTGAACACATAATGTACATTAAAGACTAAGAAATTTACATGTTGTCTCTTATATTGATTTAAATATTATATATGTCATTTTAAAGAATAATCTTTCATTAAATGACAAAATTTTTATCCTTAGGTGTTAAGGGTAGACTATTATTCATCCAATTACTTTTTTCAGTTGTTAGTGTAATTTTATAGATAATAAAATTTTATTTTTAACCTAAATTAATATATTTTTCCTTTATTATGCTTACAAAAATCTAGAATGGCTACTTTTCATTTGGAAAAAAGGAAGAGAGAAATATTCATTAAATTAGGATATTAGGAATCTAAATTATGAATCCATTTTTCAAAATAAAAAACTAATAATTTGTGGAATTTAATTGAAAATACAATTGGTAAAATTCCATTAAAAACAGTTTAAAAAAATATCTTTTAAAACGTAAGATGTTTTATAATAAATTAGACTATAATATACTTTTCAAAAAACATAATTTGATTATTTTAAATAAAAATATAGTAATTAAAATTTTAATCTAATCTATAAAATAATTTGACCATGTAAATAATTTTTTGTGAAAATACTATTAAAAAAAATCAGTATTTTCACCATTCTGAAAATGTTTTCAGAAAAATAATTTTATGATAATTTTAACATGATGAATTAAAAAATTTAATTTAAATTTATAAAATTATTTTTCTCAAAATTATAAAAAAATAATAGAAAATAAATTTTTTGAAAAACATATTTAGGAAGAATAATGTGAAGAAATTAAGTGATTATTTATTAATCACATAATATATTTAAATTGAGTTATATTTATTTCATAAATATTTTATTCGTATTTATTATTGAAAACATAAAAGGTAGGTTATAATGGTCATTTTATGATAATAGCGTCTAGGGGTTCATTTAAACTCAGAGTTGCATGCTACGCAAACTATTAAAATATTAACATTATTTAAAGAGGATTTTTTCATAAAAACATCGGAGTGATATGATGGTTAATCTTGAATATAAGGCAATATATTATTCAAGACAATAGGTTTCTATCCCTATGTCTCAAAGTGAAGCACTTCACGTAGTCAGTAATCACCTGGTATGTGGGGATCTATTGAGATATAATAGTTTTAGTTACACTTTTGTGGTTCTTATTACTATTATAAGTTCATAATTATAGTGAAATGTTTGGTGGACATATTGTCTTTGAATTATAGTGGTTGAGACTTTTTTATGTGAGTCTTAGAGTAATTGTTCTCTCTTGTGGGTGCTTATAATATTTGTGGATTGTTTTTGGTTTTCTATTGTATCTGTTTGGTAGATGATTGATTCTTTTAGAAACGATGAATCTTAGTTTGGTTATATTATCATTTTGAGTTATTTCTAAGGGGTCCCCCCTTGTTTTGGGGGTTTGTGGTTTAGTTTGAGAGTTCCCTAGTTGATACCACTATATTAGGAGTATCAATTTTGGAAATGCTAATCCGCTTTTCATGGTGGGTAAAACCCCCCTCCTTTTTTCTATTCTTTTTGTTGTGGTTTTTCTAAGAGATTTTTGGGTGTGACTTATTGTGCATATAGTCATCCTGAGGTTCATTGTTTTATCTTTCTTTATTCCATTACTTGTTTTATTTTTGTCCCTCATTCTATTGGGTGATTCTTAAGGTAAATAATGTCTTTCTGGTGGGGAGAAATTTACCACGCTAACCTTGGATTTCATTTATTTCTTTTTTATTAGAATTGAGGTGCTTTATATTTTCTACTTATATTTGGGTTGAGGTTATGGTGAGTATATTTTTGATTTTGGAGGTTTTGGGTGGTTTTAGACTTATTCATGGTTAGTGTGAAATGTATGGGGTGAAAATGGCATGGTGTGGGAGTTTTTGACTCCCCATAGTGTCCATTCTATTTGGATTGTGTTCGTTGGATTGATTAACCTATTTAGTCATAGGAGTAGTGGGGTAGAAAGAATGAAATTTGGGGAATTTTTCCAACTCTCGTGGTTAAGGTTCACAGTTATATTTACCATACATCCTATGTGTGCACAAGTCAAAGAGTTAAGTAACGTAGTTAATCTAAAAATGTAGACTAAGTGTACAGCCCATGAAACTCTTAATTGTAGGGAATTTCAGTGTTCATACACAGTTTGTTTAACAGTGTAAGATGACCAGTAAAACCACATAAATAAGGGTATTTTTTGACATTTATCTTTACTATTATGAGGGGTTTCTTCCCCTATATTACCCCATTATAACCCCATGAAACGGATTCCACCTATGAATATTTTCGGATCCTCCAAACTCCTCCAACTATATTTATAGGTGGTTTCATGGTGATTATTCACCCATATTGAATGGTTAGGGATCCCATCCCTTTATCCTTCAATTTTATTCCATTTTAACTTTCTACTGTGACTTCGTTGGCCTTTATTGGATGATTTGGATACCCTGTGGGTGTGGAATTAGGGTTTTCTCTCTATTAGCATTTTGAGTTATAGTAGTGTTTTTTACTGGATTTCATCAATGGTGATATGACTCTTCCACATGAATTAGGTGATTATATACATTCTATTCTAGTGAATAGCATTTTATGCTTGAAATTTTATAATTAATTTATAATATTGTTTCTCTTGATTATGATGTGTTTTTTGGGTTTATTGTGGAATTTTCATGATAATAATTTGATAGAAAATGGATTTTAGGGGATTTATTTAGTTATGACTACATGTATATATAGATAAGGAATTTGATAAAATGAAACTATTCCCTTCACTAATAATTTGGTGTATTGGATTATTTTTAGCCTTGATTAAGATTTAGTAAAAAGATTATGTTTTTAATTAGGTATTGTGTGTGGGAATTGGTGACTTTTATGGTTTGGTGCATATGTGTGGCTTGTTGTTTTTGGTGGTAAAGATAAGTGGTGGTTATCTTAAATGGTTTTCATGTTTTTCCATGGTTAAAAATGGTTTTTTAAAGTGTTCCATAGGATTCGGGAACATCCACATGTGCATGATATGCATGTATGGATGATAAGACAAATGTAACGCCCCGACCCCAGATACCCAGAATCGGTGCATTATTACATAACATTGGCATGATCACAAGGGATCAAGTCTCGAAAGACCGATTAGTTTAGTAGTCTTGGAAACACTAGATATATTCATAAGTCTTACATTACATCATAAGGTAAAAAAAAATACAACAACGTCTTGTCTTCATATCCCCTCATATTATCCCTACAGGTCATTCATAAATTACTTCTTCATAATCCTGGGAAAAATAAAACTTTGAAAGGGGTGAGCTCAGATGCTCAGTAAGGATAAAATTATAGTAGAAGCTATCATATATAAGCATAAACACTTAATGCAGTTTATAACTAAAACAAAAGCCTTTTAAACTTGAACTTCAGAATAAAATGGAAAAGATAAAATAAAATAATGGCACTTACTTATTCACATGGATATTCTACTAGTCGAACAATCCCATGCAATATCAATAACCACTTTCATAATGATGGAATGCATAATGCTAGACTATCATAACCACATAGCCAAGGCCTCGTGCCAAGACTACAAATAAGATTTTGCCAAGGCCTTGTGCCAAGACACTAGTTTGTCTCATGAGACCTACCGATGCATCGAGGAGCTATAGCGGGCTCCACCCGTCACTTATTAAGTCCAATGCATTCCTCATATGAACAGGTTTAAACATAACATAATCATTCGTATTAAAACTAGCATACGAAATGTCAATACTTTAACCACAAACCATGAATGGTATAAAAATAGCACATTCACAGTCAAACATAACTCATTCGATACAATATGGAAGAATATATTGTATCACATTAACCTCAATCATGAATAATGAAGGATGTTGACATAGATGAAAATAATCATCAAAACTATTTGAGAGAAATATCCCCCTTTTTCTTGAAATCATTTAAAAGTCACACAATTTTCCAAGAAGCCGTTTAACAATAGATTTTTGAATGAAAGTGTCCCATACCACTTTGAAACTTTTAAAAGGAGTTTTAATTTTAAAACTTTAATGTCCATATAAATAAATCCTTAAAACCATTTTTAAAACATGGACATTAATGAGAAAGATTTAGATGAATAAGACTTTAAAACATTTAAAAATGGTATTTTAGTTAGAGATTCTAACCAAAAGAGATACACTTGAATGCAAATAATTGAGGTAATAAAAACATTGTAATATCATGAGAATAAATGGATTCATGATATACTATGTCAAAGTACATTATATACACCACATAAAAGTGATTTGGTGTATAACAACAAAGAAGTCTCAATGGAATTTAAGTTGAGATGAAATCTCTCATAAAGGCTGTATACTTAGGTTAAGGATAAATCAACGACATAGTTTTGTGTGAAAAATATAAATAAACTAAATATGATTGGATATTTAGTGTAAAACAATCAAAGGACATTCACACATAATCTCTAAAAACAACACCAATGAATTAGATGTTTAACTCAACAAATGGAGAATGAGTTAAAATTACTCTTATCAAATTCATATCGAAGACTTGAGAAATTATCAATGGAGTGATTATGTGTATCAAAAGTATATCCACAGGACGGGGAGTGGAAATTGTGACATAATCAAATGAATAGTGATTCCACACATAATCTTGGAGTGATATAATCAATGAAATATGCGTAAAGCCGAATGAGTGGAAACTGAAATCTCAATTTCCCTTATCGATTTGGTAACTGATGAAACATGCACCCATGAAAGAATGATCATACAATGATGATGTAGATACCCATAAATTAAATTATATTACACAATTAATACAATCATGGGCAGAACACATACACCACATGCAATAAATAAGTGGTGAACAATGGAATTCTCACGAAATTAAGAGTGAGATAAGAAACCCCTTACTTTGTAATTTTTCCTTGGTTAAAGGTAGGTTAACCTCCTGTATAATGGTGAAATAATTGTTATTGAATTATACAATAATCATTTATTTTAATATTATATCATATATGATCTTTTAACATTGATTTGTTAATAATATATTAGAATTATCGTCATTTCGGGTGTTAACGGGTTCATTTTACTTTATATTGTTTGTTATGTGAGCCATATTCGTTATTAATGGGATGTATATTATTCATATCCGTAATGATATCAAGTCCTTAGATACTATTTTTAAATCATCAAATTATAATTATACTTGAATGGATATGATGGAGAATGAATCTCATCACGTTCGTGGAGACGGTAGTCCGTACGTACGCACCAGCAACAATATCATTCTTTTGATATTAAAATAATATATAATTGGATGGTTTATCATATATACAGAATAATTATCATGTTATATTTATTATTTAAATGAGTTAAAAATCATTATTATACCCACCCAAATAATAATATATTGAATAACAATTACACCACGACGTGGAGACGGTAAGCCGTACGTACGCACGTATGGAGACATGTTATTCAAAGGATGGATAGAATACTGAATATGGTTGTACCATATTTATAATAACATCACAGTATATATATTATACTGGAAATATTATTTTATAATGGTAATGACAAAGAAAGAAGAAGTGGAAGAAGAAAGGAACTTGAAAAGGGGTGGTGAAAACATTACCTCTTCTTCGGGTTCTTCCTTTTGATTTGATCAAAAGGGCTCCTTAGGTTGGCTTTCTGATCAAACTAACGTCTCTAGGTTGTAGTGAGGGAAGTTGAGAGAGTATTTGGGTAGGGGTTGGCCGAACCAAAAGGCTTTGAAGGTATGAAGAAATGAGAAGGAGGAGTGCCCTTTTATAAGAGGGGTGAGGGGCACCTTGGGAAAAGCTGAAAATATTAATTTATAATAAATTCATATTCGGTTTCTAATGGCTCCAAAGTTGATTATTCAAAGGTTATGGTGGGGATAGGTCGAAAACCATTCAGCCAATAGAATTTAGACAGGTTTGGTTCACTATATTAACCTTATCATTTAGTTTTAACTCTTAGTTAATTAGTTTGACATTTACCATGTCACTTTGTATTTTCATATTATATAGTTAATAAACTTACTATATACATCCAAGAGACCCCCAAGTGGTACATTAATGATGAAACAATCATGATATAAGTCTCTTGGACGAACCTTAGATTTTTAGGAATTTAATATCAATTAATAATATAATATTTGTTTTAAAAACTCTTTTATGTCAATTTTGACACTATTTAATAATTGATTTTTGTAAAAATCATAACAGAATTATTACTTCAAACAAAGTTAATGGAATCAATCCTAACATGTCATATTAAACTTTAAAATTAGTTTAATTCATTAAAAGTCTCAAATTATATTTATTTGGGTATTTATAATATCAATTATTTTAATTTTTCACTATTATGGTAATTACTGCATCATCATTGTGTCATAAATAAATTAACTTATTTAATGTCTAAAAATTATAAATAAAATACCATTATGTATGAAATAGTTTTAGGTTTCTAATTAATATTTACAATAGAATTTATCTTATGCATAACTCTATATTAAATTTTTTTTAGCAAATAAACATTGATTTTAACTCTTTTAACTCTTCTTTGAATTAAATAATAATAAATGTCCTAATCTAATCCATGTGGACCTAAATGATAATATTTTATTCCTAAGGCTGTTTTGGTCGAGATAAACTTGTCCAATAGAATTAGTACATGTGTTAGGGTAATATTAATATCATTTTTACCCTTAATTACCCTATTTACTTTTAACCGTGGTAAATAAAAGTCAAAAGTTACTATTCACCAAAAATTATTTTCATCTCATTGAACCACATTTTACTTCTTGATATTAACCGTGTCTCTCGTATTTTCAAAATTCCATTCACAGAAGTGGTAAAATTAAGTTTTATGAAAAATTTAGTTTTTTTAACTACCACTTAGTAGTTTCACTATTCATAAAAAATTGAAGTTTTTCAGAATAATGCCAAAATTTCACCCTAAGCTATAATTGATATTCCGAATTCAAAAATGATGTCTATTTTAAAAAATTACAAAAATATAAGTTGTATTAATTAATTTTATAATTAATTCCTGATGTCACAACAAATAGCGTGTTTTTACGAAACAATATATATCAAAAGATTGATAATTGTTTATGTCCAATTTCAAAGTGAAATTAATTCTAATGAACACCATTGGATAAAGTGGTAAAAATATATTCTAATTATACTTTAAAACCACTCAATAATATAATTTATCACTATAAATTATTTTGATTAAAAAAGTTGTTTTTAAGTATTTTTCACTATTCATAAAAATTGGAAGTTCTCAAAAAAATACCAAAAATTCAACGTAGGATAATTTCGATATTCCGAATCCAAAAGATGAAGTCCATTTTGAAATATAAAATATATATAATTTCAAAAAGTAGGTATTACTATTCATAACAGCTATTTTGATTGGTTGTGGTGTGTTAGAACTCTATGTTGCGTACAACACATGCTATCGCATTATTTGAAGGGAAACGTACCGTGGAAGCTTGGGGTGTTACATTCTCCCCTCCTTCAATAAATTGCATCCTCGAAATTTTTAAAATTGTGCTTGAGAATATAATGGAAAGTCCCACATCGGAAAAAGAGTCAATAAAACTATCACTTTAAACGGAAGAAAGAGAGGTATAAAGGTCAACCAAGATAACCCATACTCGGATTCCATGTAAGAAAACATGGATATGGATGATAAACTAAGTGTAAAGTTCTGATGGAGAGGGATAGAAATCATGATCAGGAGAAAGTTAACAATAAGAAAACCACAAACTTATGTTGGGACAAACGACCATTAGTCTCCTAGTAGGAAAGTAAACAGACAACATTTTTTTTGTTTTAAGTTACATTACATAAGGATGAGGAATTCATTTATGATATTGACTAAGAATATAAACATATATACTTACATTTTAAGTAGAGTTTCATTCTTTAATAAATTTCCACCACTAACTCATTTTTTTTAAACGATGAGTATTCAAGAAGACTTGGTCACACTGGAAGTGCTTCTATAGAATCAAATTATCCATGCAGGATGAACTATATATTTAAATTGTCTTTAGAGATTAATCAAAACCAAAATGGCTAGTACAAGATCTAAGGATCCCCCAAAAGGATATTCCTTGAGAGAAATAAACACTAATCTTAATTTCCAAAATTAAACCAACAATACCCCAAAGTTAAATAAATACCATTCAATAACCAATTGTCCTTAAAATCCTTTAATATAATAAAAAATAATATTGAAAACCAAAACTTATTAAGAATGTAGTCTTCCACGTTAAATTGTATCTCCAAATGATATTAATTGCTCTTAAAGTCACATACTTAAAAGTAATTAACCTAATCATTTCCATAAATAACCCAAATAATTATAAATCCACAATAAAAACATAGATAAAAATCCACCATTACTCCTCAAATGAAATCCGATACTATTCTATTTTCCTTGGGCATATAGTGTTCACACCAAAGCGAACAACTTCCAAAATAACATTTATCACTTAATCACCAAATCATTTTCCTATACTAAGGGTATTCATTTGATAAGACATAAGATCCCAAATCAAATTATTATTGATCAATAAAATCATTTAACTAAAAATAATAGTCACACTAACCAGGGCCTTCACGTAGTCCAGTGGTAGGCGATAAATCCCAATCGCACTTTGGTTGTGGGTTCGATTCCCACAGCTTTGTCCAACGCGAAGGGTTGTCACACAGTCTGCGTGTTGTCCCTTTTCAAAAACTATATTTTATAACATTATCAAAATGAGATAAATTCCTCAAAATAACCATAACATAATTTAACCCCAAATGTTATGTCATACCTTTCATTTTTATCCCAAATAACTTATAATTGCCTCAAACCTAATGATCATATAAAACCAAATGGTTATTCATAACTGTAGAGACCCGAAGCTTATCGTACATGGACGTTACATTACTTTTGCGGAATACTTAGTACATAACAAAAACACACACACAAGGATCGTAATAGTTTAGTGTCTTTGGAAACTCGGAATAAAATCTTCTAATCGTGGGGAAAGATCTTCAACATCTCCCATAAAGATCTTCCTTTTTTTTTACCTAAAACCTTTCTTTATATCCTGGGGAAAAGAAAACATAAAAGGGTGAGCTCAAATGCTCAGTAAGGGTAAACAAAAGAAATATCAATCACATCATATACATAAGAACATAGCTTTTGGAAATCTTAACCTGCAAAAGAGCTCATAATATCATAACATGGGATAAATCATAGAAGTGAAAATGAGATCCGCATAATCATAACATAAAACTTGAAACTTTGTGGCATGCACACATAATCATGGAAAATCATTTATTGTTAGTCATGACTCATTGCCAAGACTATCTTAGTGGACAAAGTCCCTTTCTGAACCGAGTTCACTCCTCGTTTCAGTCCTGTATCACTGAACCGAAATAACCTTCCGTTCCAGCCATGTCTATCTCATGAGATATAAAATCTTTACCCAATGCATTGGAGGGAGATATAGGTCCCACCCATCTTATAATGAATCCTTTCTTATGTATGCCACGTAATCATAAAACATACATCATCGCATAACACATGTAACAAAAATGGGATTCTTGAAACATCATGACATCATAAATCAATTCATATAAGATAAAGGAATTCATAAAAATAATTCCATCACAACATGAACAAATAAATTTAACAATAGGGATAAAAACAGAACCCTTTATTATCTTAGATGGAAAATCATTTTGATAAAACACTTGAACTCCATTCTTGAGGAAAATATCCTTTCTTCTTAAAAAACATTTTTCCTTTCATAACATGTCATACAACATTAAAATAAAAGATGTTGATTAAAAATAAACTTGAAAACTTGTAAAGGAAGCTTTTTGGAAACAATGTTTTAAAAATCCATTCATGCCGTTAAGTTAAAAAAAACATTCTTCTCGTACTTTTGTCGGAAAGGTCAAAAAGTACCTCGTATGAAAAACGACAAAAGATTCCTTTCATATCTTTTACGAAAAACTCAATGAAGGGTAAAATTGGATATAAAATATTTTAGAAGGATGGAAATAATATTACATATTGAGGTAACATGGATGTGGATGATAAAATACACCCCAGTAATTTCCAAAGTAAAAACAATCTCGGATAAAAGTGAGATTGTGATATTTTCCCTTACCTTAGGTCCGATTTACTTCGTATGTGTCCGAACCTCCTGTATAATGATTTAAATAATGTCATTGACTTATTACAGAATCATATTCATTGTTATGATATCATATATTGTTCACTTATGACATTATATTACCCGTTCTTTTGTAAATTCCATGTTAAAGAAGCGTTTTGGGTAAAATCGTTTTATTTATCGTAGGTGTTTTGACTTGTTGTTCTTGACATTATTATTACTTATATCATGATTTACTTACTTCCAGAATATAAAATATGATTTATATATCATATATATTCAGTATATATATATGTATAATAGATAGATAAATGAAATGAAAAACATCGTTCATGGAGATGGTAGTCCGTACGTACGCATGAACGCTGTTTTCCTTTCCTTATTGTCTTGAATGGAAGTAAGTAGATGACATACATATATATATACATAAATACAGTAGCTTTATAATGTCATATATTTCATTATTATTTCTTATATATACTTTATAATCATTCTTAAATGGTTAACATGGAGAATGAATCTCATCGCGTCGTGGAGACGGTAGTCCGTACGTACGCACGAGCGATGATATCATTTCCATAAATATTGAATTTAATTGGAGTGGATTATACAATATATCATAATAAATATGATGTTGTAATAACTATGTATAGTTATTCTTTACACCATTATACCCATCCATGTAAGGTGGTGGTGGAAAATAGATTACACCACGGCGTGGAGACGGTATTCCGTACGTACGCACGCGCGATGATTTCTTTTTCCGTAGGATGGATAGATGGTGAAATAGGGTTGTTTCATACTTATAATAGCATATCAGTATATGAGTGATACTGATGTTATTACTTCATAATGAAACAACCTAATAAGAAGAAGTGGAAGAAGAAATAAAGATGAAAGAATTGGTAACGGTAATTACCTCTTCTTTGAAGCGCCTTTTGGAGACCTCCTCTTAGGGAACTAAAATTGGTCTTTGAGGAAGACCAGAACCTCTAGGATGTTTCTAGGGAAGTGGAGAAGAGATTTTGGCAGGGGTTGGCCGAGCTTGAGTGCTCAAATTGGTGTGAGGAGGAGGGGGAGGAGGTGTCCTTTTATAAGGGAGGAGAGGGGCACCTTAGGAATACCTCAAAATATTATTTTATATTAATGTCAAAATCGGTTTATAATGGTTCCAAAGGGTCTTATTTCGAAGCTAAAGTGGGGTTGGGTCTAAAGCCTATCAACCAATATGATTTAGACAAGTTTAGGGTATTATTTTAACATTATCAATTAGATTTAACTCTAAGTTAAATAATTTAACTTTTACCGTGTCTTTTTGTTTTCTTTCACTATATGGTTAATAAACTTACTATAACATGCCAAACGAACCCCAAATTGTATATTATTAATACATATATCCTTATCTAAGTCATTTTTCCGAACCTTAGATTTTTAGGAATAAAATAACAATTAATAATATAATATTTTTTTTAAAAACTATTTTGTGTCAATTTTGACACTATTTGATATATGATTTTTGTGAAAGTCATAACAGAATTATATGTTCGAACCAAGTTGATTAAATAAACACTAATATATCATAGTAACCTAGAAAATTAGTGGAATTCATAAAAAGTCTTAAATTACATTTATTTTGGTATTTATATTATCAATTATGTCAATATTTCATTAATAAGATAATTACTGCATCATCTTTGTGTCATAAATAAATTATATTATTTGATGTCTAAAAATTACAAATAAAATACCATCATGTAGGAAATCGTTTTATCTTTCTAATGAATATTTATAATAGAATTTATCTTATATATAACCCCATATTAAAAATGATTTACTTATTAAACTTTGATTTTAACTATTTTATCCCTTCTTTAAATAAATTAATAATAAATATCCTAATCTAATCCAAGTGGGCCTAAATGGTCATATTTTATTCCTAAGTTTGTTTTTGGTCGAATTACACTTGTCCAATAGAATTAGGACATGTTTTAGGGTAATATTAATATCATATTTACCCTTAGTTACCCTATTTACTATTAATCGTGGTAAAAAAAGTAAAAAGTTACTATTCACCAAAAAATTATTTTCATCTCATTGAACCACATTTTAGTCCTTGATATTAACCGTGTCTCTCGGAATTTCGAAATTCCATTCACAGAAGCGGTAAAATTAAGTTTTATGCAAAATTCAGTTTTTAACCTACCACTTAGTAGTTTCACTATTCATCAAAAATTTATGTTTTTCAGAACAATGCCAAAATTTTATCCCAAGCTATATTTCATATTCCGAATTCAAAAATGAAGTCTATTTTACCAAATTCATAACATAAAAGTTTCATTAATTAATTTTATAATTAAATCCCGCTGTTAAAACAAATAGCGTGTTTTTAAGAAACAATATCTATCAAAAGATTGACACTTGTTTATGTCTAGTTTAAATGTGAAATTACATCCAATGACCAAAATTGTATTAAATTGTAAAAATATATTCTAAATATACTTTAAAACCACTCAAATTAATGATTTATCACTATTAATTATTTCGATTAAAAAAGTTGTTTTTAATTATAATTTAGTAATTTTCACTATTTATCAGAATATGAAAGTTATCCGAAAAGTACCAAAATTTCACCTTAGGCTAAATTCGATACTCCGAATCCAAAAATGAAGTCCATTTTGAGAGTTAAAATTTATAAAATTTAAAAAGTGGTTATTACTATTCATAACAGCTAGTTTTAATAATATTCTAATAGCATATCATTGTTTCGTGAAACTCAGGATTACGTACCACACACGCTATCGAGGAAGGTTGCGATTGCGTGTAATGCAAGGCAAGTCAAGGATGTGTGTTGTGCAAGCTTCTTTTGGTGTAGGGTACAACACAAGACATTAATAAAATTAAAAAGAATATTTTTTTATAAAATCATGGGCTGTTACATTCTACCCCCCTTAAAATGAATTTCGCCCTCGAAATTCGTCGGGGTTATAAATGGTTTACTATTCGAAAGTTTCTTTAATAGAAACCCACATCGTAAAAAGGAAAATCAAAACCAATCTTTAAAAACAAAAGTATGAAACGTAACGGTTACCCAAATAAACTAATCATTGGGTTTCCACATAGGTGAACATATGGATATGGAAGAGAAATCTAACCATCATGTTCTGATGGAGAGTGGTAGAGAACATGGCTATGGAAAAGCCAGTAATCACAAATCCATAGATTTGTGATGATATAAGGTACCATCTTATTCATCAGGTATAAGATCACTAGGACAACATTTTTGGTTTTCAAGATCATTTCCCTAAAGTTGAAAATTTGAATTAGAATAAATACTTACTTTATTTTGGTACAATCTCACTGTTGTTCGTGCCTTGATCAATTTCCACTTCATCTCTTAAATAAATGAAGTTGAATTTGTTATTCATGAAGTGTTAGCAGATCATGTGATAGAATGACGGGTCATTCCATCTGTCTCAAACAAAAGGTTAGCAAAAATTATATGCATAAGTCGATCTATAGTGAGATTAATCATATATGGTTCCTAAAATGGACTTATACTTCATATATCATACTGCTTAATATAATAAAACTAGTTTCTACTAAACAGGGACTTCTTGTAGGCCAGTGGTAGGTGATAAAGGCCAGTCGCACTTCGGTTGTGGGTTCGATTCCCACAGCCTTGTCCGAAGCGATGGGCTGTCGCCCGTCCTGCAAGTTGTCATTTTTCCAAAACTATATAACATCCCATCAATAATATCGAAAAAACAAACAATACTAACTTATGTCCAACATAATCCATTCCAATCTTTAGGCTTATCCATAATACTGCAGTCGACTCTCGTAATATAGTGAAAACGATTACCAGAGATTTAACACCATCGTCGATCCCCATATATCATAAGATATGTTTTGTTGGTCACATTCCAAACATTCAAAGTCTTTAATCGTGTATTCTCTTGAATATCTTAGTGAAAACATGAATGCAGTTAAAAGTTAACACTTTTCACATACAAAAATCCTCAAAATTCTATATACTCAAACATAGTCCTTATATCAATCATGAGCTCATGAATACTGTTAAACATTTCATTTTCTCGTTTTCCCTTCATTATGCGCATAATATCTCAATCACTTTGAATACCACATTAGACCAATACATAAATATTCCAATATTCCATGATACAACATTATTTTGGAATCCCATTACATAAACACTTAATCATTCCACCACATCGTTGTCATATTCAACATTGCCAATAGTGATCGCATGTGACTTCCCTTTGTCCTTTGCCTTAAGCGGTTGCTCATGTCGATCATCACTAACCCTTGGATTAGGGAATTTATTAGCATAATTCCCCATTTCATTGCACTTGAAGCATTGAAGTGTTGGCGGTGCGTTCTCTGCAGTGTTTGCTTTATTCACATCATTAGAAACCCTTTTTCCATTACTTCGACACTCAGCTGCTCGATGACCTTCTTTTCCACACTTAAAACATTTTCTAGTCCCTTTAAGACAATCTCCACCATGATTCTTCCCACACTTTGTGCATAAGGAAACATTCATCTTCTTTTCACCATTATTCTGAGATTTCTCCTTGAACTCCATCTTTCGTTTCTTGTCAAAACCATGAGATGGATATGTAACACCAACTTCCATTTCTACCTTGATAGCACAACGCACAATTTCTTCATAGCTACTGAAGTCTCTTATAGCTAATGCCCTTCGAAGACTTGGTTTTAAGCCACTGAAAAATTGATCAACTTTACTTTCAGGTTGGATGATAATTCCAGAAGCATACCTTGCAAGTCTTGTAAAATTTGCTTCATAGGTACCAACAGATTCATCGTCCCTTTGCTTCAGTTCAAGAAACTCTTTCTCCATCTTTGTTCGAAGAATACGAGGGAAGTACTTATTGAAAAATAAGTTCTTGAACTCGTCCCATTCCATAGACTCAATTTCATCCCTTTGCCTCGTATTCTTAATAAGATTCCACCATTGATCAGTATCTCCTTCCAAACGATACACTGCTAGGATGACTTTATCATGTTCAGAACATTGAAGAACTGAAAATATCTTTTCAGTAGTACTAATCCATTGTTCAGCAACTAATGGATCAGTAGACCCACTGAAAGAAGGTGAACGCTGCCTCATGAAGGATTCAACAGAATGTTGCTCCTTCCTTTGCTCGTTTGGAAGTCCTGCATGATTCATAGCTTGATAAAGTTGTGTGAGCATGGCTACAAGATTTTGCATTCCAGCTCCTATATCGTTTGGTTGCTCAGGGGGACAATCATTGCATTGCCCATCACATTCCGCATTAACACGGTTCCTTCGGGTTCCAGCCATCGTCTAAAACCCCAAAAGAATAGTGTGAGAGGCAAAAATCATGCTAGGGTAAACAACATAATAAAGGGTTAGTACCCTCAATATCTAACATCTTAGGTTAAATTCTAAGATCGTTAGCGCAATTCTAGGACTATAACCTATACGTATACTTAACCTTAGAGACATCCCTAGACATACCTTAGAAATATCTATAGGGATCTCACTAATGTTTTCGCATCCTAGTTTCCAAAGGTTGACTAAACCTTTCCTTTGATACCAACTGTAGAGACCCGAAGCTTATCGTACATGGACGTTACATTACTTTTGCGGAATACTTAGTACATAACAAAAACACACACACAAGGATCGTAATAGTTTAGTGTCTTTGGAAACTCGGAATAAAATCTTCTAATCGTGGGGAAAGATCTTCAACATCTCCCATAAAGATCTTCCTTTTTTTTACCTAAAACCTTTCTTTATATCCTGGGGAAAAGAAAACATAAAAGGGTGAGCTCAAATGCTCAGTAAGGGTAAACAAAAGAAATATCAATCACATCATATACATAAGAACATAGCTTTTGGAAATCTTAACCTGCAAAAGAGCTCATAATATCATAACATGGGATAAATCATAGAAGTGAAAATGAGATCCCCATAATCATAACATAAAACTTGAAACTTTGTGTCATGCACACATAATCATGGAAAATCATTTCTTGTTAGTCATGACTCATTGCCAAGACTATCTTAGTGGACAAAGTCCCTTTCTGAACCGAGTTCACTCCTCGTTTCAGTCCTGTATCACTGAACCGAAATAACCTTCCGTTCCAGCCATGTCTATCTCATGAGATATAAAATCTTTACCCAATGCATTGGAGGGAGATATAGGTCCCACCCATCTTATAATGAATCCTTTCTTATGTGTGCCACATAATCATAAAACATACATCATCGCATAACACATGTAACAAAAATGGGATTCTTGAAACATCATGACATCATAAATCAATTCATATAAGATAAAGGAATTCATAAAAATAATTCCATCACAACATGAACAAATAAATTTAATAATAGGGATAAAAACAGAACCCTTTATTATCTTAGATGGAAAATCATTTTGATAAAACACTTGAACTCCATTCTTGAGGAAAATATCCTTTCTTCTTAAAAAACATTTTTCCTTTCATAACATGTCATACAACATTAAAATAAAAGAAGTTGATTAAAAATAAACTTGAAAACTTTTAAAGGAAGCTTTTTGGAAACAATGTTTTAAAAATCCATTCATGCCGTATAAGTTAAAAAAAACATTCTTCTCGTACTTTTGTCGGAAAGGTCAAAAAGTACCTCGTATGAAAAACGACAAAAGATTCCTTTCATATCTTTTACTAAAAACTCAATGAAGGGTAAAATTGGATATAAACTATTTTAGAAGGATGGAAATAATATTACATATTGAGGGAACATGGATGTGGATGATAAAATACACCCCAGTAATTACCAAAGTAAAAACAATCTCGGATAAAAGTGAGATTGTGATATTTTCCCTTACCTTAGGTCCGATTTGCTCCGTATGTGTCCGAACCTCCTGTATAATGATTTAAATAATGTCATTGACTTATTACAGAATCATATTCATTGTTATGATATCATATATTGTTCACTTATGACATTATATTACCCGTTCTTTTGTAAATTCCATGTTAAAGAAGCGTTTTGGGTAAAATCGTTTTATTTATCGTAGGTGTTTTGACTTGTTGTTCTTGACATTATTATTACTTATATCATGATTTACTTACTTCCAGAATATAAAATATGATTTATATATCATATATATTCAGTATATATATATATATATAATAGATAGATAAATGAAATGAAAAACACCGTTCATGGAGACGGTAGTCCGTACGTACGCATGAACGCTGTTTTCCTTTCCTTATTGTCTTGAATGGAAGTAAGTAGATGACATACATATATATATATACATAAATCCAGTAGCTTTATAATGTCATATATTTCATTATTATTTCTTATATATACTTTATAATCATTCTTAAATGGTTAACATGGAGAATGAATCTCATCGCGTCGTGGAGACGGTAGTCCGTACGTACGCACGAGCGATGATATCATTTCCATAAATATTGAATTTAATTGTAGTGGATTATACAATATATCATAATAAATATGATGTTGTAATAACTATGTATAGTTATTCTTTACACCATTATACCCATCCATGTAAGGTGGTGGTGGAAAATAGATTACACTACGGCGTGGAGACGGTATTCCGTACGTACGCACGCGCGGTGATCTCTTTTTCCGTAGGATGGATAGATGGTGAAATAGGGTTGTTTCATACTTATAATAACATATCAGTATATGAGTGATACTGATGTTATTACTTCATAATGAAACAACCTAATAAGAAGAAGTGGAAGAAGAAATAAAGATGAAAGAATTGGTAACGGTAATTACCTCTTCTTTGAAGCGCCTTTTGGAGACCTCCTCATAGGGAACTAAAATTGGTCTTTGAGGAAGACCAGAACCTCTAGGATGTTGCTAGGGAAGTGGAGAAGAGATTTTGGCAGGGGTTGGCCGAGCTTGAGTGCTCAAATTGGTGTGAGGAGGAGGGGGAGGAGGTGTCCTTTTATAAGGGAGGAGAGGGGCACCTTAGGAATACCTCAAAATATTATTTTATATTAATGTCAAAATCGGTTTATAATGGTTCCAAAGGGTCTTATTTCTAAGCTAAAGTGGGGTTGGGTCTAAAGCCTATCAACCAATAGGATTTAGACAAGTTTAGGGTATTATTTTAACCTTATCAATTAGATTTAACTCTAAGTTAAATAATTTAACTTTTACCGTGTCTTTTTGTTTTCTTTCACTATATGGTTAATAAACTTACTATAACATGCCAAACGAACCCCAAATTGTATATTACTAATAAATATATCCTTATCTATGTAATTTGGCCGAACCTTAGATTTTTAGGAATAAAATAACAATTAATAATATAATATTTGATTTAAAAACTATTGTGTGTCAATTTTTACACTATTTGATATATGATTTTTGTGAAAGTCATAACAGAATTATATGTTCGAACCAAGTTGATTAAATAAACAATAATATATCATAGTAACCTAGAAAATTAGTGGAATGCATAAAAAGTCTTAAATTACATTTATTTTGGTATTTATATTATCAATTATGTCAATATTTCATTAATAAGATAATTACTGCATCATCTTTGTGTCATAAATAAATTATATTATTTGATGTCTAAAAATTACAAATAAAATACCATCATGTAGGAAATAGTTTTAGCTTTCTAATGAATATTTATAATCGAATTTATCTTATTTATAACCCCATATTAAAAATGATTTACTTATTAAACTTTGATTTTAACTATTTTAACCCTTCTTTAAATAAATTAATAATAAATGTCCTAATCTAATCCAAGTGGGCCTAAATGGTCATATTTTATTCCTAAGTTTGTTTTTGGTCGAATTAAACTTGTCCAATAGAATTAGGACATGTGTTAGGGTAATATTAATATCATATTTACCCTTAGTTACCCTATTTACTATTAACCGTGGTAAAAAAAGTAAAAAGTTACTATTCACCAAAAAATTATTTTCATCTCATTGAACCACATTTTAGTCCTTGATATTAATCGTGTCTCTCGGATTTTCGAAATTCCATTCACAGAAGCGGTAAAATTAAGTTTTATGCAAAATTCAGTTTTTAACCTACCACTTAGTAGTTTCACTATTCATCAAAAATTGATGTTTTTCAGAACAATGCCAAAATTTTATCCCAAGCTATATTTCATATTCCGAATTCAAAAATGAAGTCTATTTTACGAAATTCATAACATAAAAGTTTCATTAATTAATTTTATAATTAAATCCCGCTGTTAAAACAAATAGCGTGTTTTTAAGAAACAATATCTATCAAAAGATTGACACTTGTTTATGTCTAGTTTAAATGTGAAATTACATCGAATGACCAACATTGTATTAAATTGTAAAAATATATTCTAAATATACTTTAAAACCACTCAAATTAATGATTTATCAATATTAATTATTTCGATTAAAAAAGTTGTTTTTAATTATAATTTAGTAATTTTCACTATTTATCAGAATATGAAAGTTATCCGAAAAGTACCAAAATTTCACCTTAGGCTAAATTCGATACTCCGAATCCAAAAATGAAGTCCATTTTGAGATTTAAAATTTCTAAAATTTAAAAAGTGGTTATTACTATTCATAACGGCTAGTTTTAATAATATTTTAATAGCATATCATTGTTTTGTGAAACTCAGGATTACGTACCACACACGCTATCGAGGAAGGTTGCGATTGCGTGTAATGTAAGGCAAGTCAAGGATGTGTGTTGTGCAAGCTTCTTTTGGTGTAGCGTACAACACAAGACATTAATAAAATTAAAAAGAATATTTTTTTATAAAATCTTGGGCTGTTACAATAACTATAACCACAAGAGAAAAGATAATTATTCCTCAAATATCATTCTCACATGGCAAACTGCGGGGTTACAAATACAAGAGAAAATTATTCCAAAGTAAACCCATCAACAAGGAGCACTAATACTTTTTAAACATTTCTCCAACCATTTATTTCCACATTGCTTCTTCTTTGACAATGAAAATATCCTATAGAATAGGGAATTCACTCGGGTAATGGCCAGGTCCCCTACATTTACGGAAAATGACTGTAAATGGACTCTAGGGACCATTTTTATCTTCTTCCATAGTACTCTTCATTTTTCTTCGGCAATTCTTCACTTTATGTCCTTCCTTCCCACAAGTAAAGCATTTCTTTGTCCCATTGAGACACTTTCCTGGGTGTCTCCTTCCACATTTCCTGCATGATGTAAATTGATGATTTCTTTCTCCATGGTCTCCACTACTGGAGCTCTTATCATTCATCACCTTTCTCTTCTTTGTTGAGTCCGGTAATCAGTAAATATATATATTGTTGATCATATTTTTGGAAAATTGATTTGAAATAAAGACGATATCTTTTACGCCTATCAACATTCCATTTTGTTGCTCATTTCCACCATCATTCCCACCTTGTACATCATTCTCAAAGTCACTATGACTTCCTTGGAATCCAGCCATTGACTAAAACCAGAAATCATTGTGTGAGTAATTGTAGTCATAAAATCATTTAGAGATTAACATGTCACCATATTCTCAATTTGAAACACATTAGGATTAACCAAGGCCATTTAATATCATCTTATATATATAATACTTTAAATTGGTTTGTAAAGAAAATGTAAATTATCCTAAGCATATCCCCCGGGAGTGTCGTAACCAAGAGTGCAGCAAGGCCCGTTGTCGTGCACCAGTTCCCGTTCGAGTCTAGCTCAAAGCGGTGTTTTCAGGTTTTACCCCTAGGTACATCTGTGCCAGAGCCGCCTCTACCTGCTCGTATCCAGACAGGGATGTATTGCTCAGAAAACTCACAAAATCTCTACAATACCAAAATTCTAGGAAGTTCTTCTATACTAATCCTCAAAGTTCATCTTAGGTCTACGTGCTCTAATCAGAGTTTATCTAAATCTAGCTTCCAAGGTTCGTACTAAACTTCCTCTGATACCAACTGTAACGCCCCGACCCTAGATACCCAGAGTCGGTGCATTATTATATAACATTGGCATGATCACAAGGGATCAAGTCTCGAAAGACCGATTAGTTTAGTAGTCTTGGAAACACTAGATATATTCATAAGTCTTACATTACATTATAAGGTAAAAAAAAACTACAACAACGTATTGTCTTCATATCCCCTCATACTATCCCTACAGGTCATTCATAAATTACTTCTTCATAATCCTGGGAAAAATAAAACATTGAAATGGGTGAGCTCAGATGCTCAGTAAGGATAAAATTATAGCAGAAGCTTTCATAGATAAGCATAAACACTTAAGGCAGTTTATAACTAAAACAAAATCCTTTTAAACTTGAACTTCAGCATAAAATGGAAAAGATAAAATAAAATAATTCCATTTACTTATTCACATGGATATTCTACTAGTCGAACAATCTCATGCAATATCAATAACCACATTCATAATGATGGAATGCATAATGCCAGACTATCATAACCACATAGCCAAGGCCTCGTGCCAAGACTACAAATAAGATTTTTCCAAGGCCTTGTGCCAAGAAACTAGTTTGTCTCATGAGACCTACTGATGCATCGAGGAGCTATAGCGGGCTCCACCCGTCACTTATTAAGTCCAATGCATTCCTCATATGAACATGTTTAAACATAACATAAACATTCGTATTAAAACTAGCATACGAAATGTCAATACTTTAACCACAAACCATGAATGGTATAAAAATAGCACATCCACAGTCAAACATAACTCATTCGATACAATATGGAAGAATGTATTGTATCACATTAACCTCAATCATGAATAATGAAGGATGTTGACATAGATGAAAATAATCATCAAAACTATTTGAGAGAAATATCCCTCTTTTTCTTGAAATCATTTAAAAGTCACACAATTTGTCAAGAAGCCGTTTAACAATAGATTTTTGAATCAAAGTGTCCCATACCACTTTGAAACTTTTAAAAGGAGTTTTAATTTTAAAACTTTAATGTCCATATAAATAAATCCTTAAAACCATTTTTAAAACATGGACATTAATGAGAAAGATTTAGAAAAATAAGTCTTTAAAACATTTAAAAATGGTATTTTAGTTAGAGATTCTAACCAAAAGAGATACACTTGAATACAAATAATTGAGGTAATAAAAACTTTGTAATATCATGAGAATAAAGGGATTCATGATATACTATGTCAAAGTACATTATATACACCACATAAAATTGATTTGGTGTATAACAACAAAGAAGTCTCAATGGAATTTAAGTTGAGATGAAATATCTCATAAAGGTTGTATCCTTAGGTTAAGGATAAATCAACAACATAGTTATGTGTGACAAATATAAATAAACTAAATATGATTGGATATTTCGTGTAAAACAATCAATCGACATTCACATATAATCTCTAAAAACAACACCAATGAATTAGATGTTTAACTCAACAAATGGAGAATGAGTTAAAATTACTCTTATCAAATTCATATCGAAGACTTGAGAAATTATCAATGGAGTGATTATGTGTATCAAAAGTATATCCAAAGGAAGGGGAGTGGAAATTATGACATAATCAAATGAATAGTGATTCCACACATAATCTTGGAGTGATATAATCAATGAAATATGCATAAAGCCGAATGAGTGGAAACTGAAATCTCAATTTCCCTTATCGATTTGGTAACTTATGAAACATGCACCCATGAAAGAATGATTATACAATGATGATGTAGATACCCATAAATTAAAGTATATTACACAATTAATACAATCATGGGAAGCACACATACACCACATGCAATAAATAAGTGGTGAACAATGGAATTCTCACGAAATTAAGAGTGAGATAAGAAACCCCTTACTTTGTACTTTTTCCTTGGTTGACGGTAGGTTAACCTCCTATATAATGGTGAAATAATTGTTATTGAATTATACAAGAATCATTTATTTTAATATTATATCATATATGATCTTTTAACATTGATTTGTTAATAATATATTAGAATTATCGTCATTTTGGGTGTTAACGGGTTCATTTTACTTTATATTCTTTGTTATGTGAGCCATATTCGTTATTAATGGGATGTATATTATTCATATCTGTAATGATATAAAGTTTTTAGATACTATTTTTAAATCATCAAATTATAATTATAATTGAATGGATATGATGGAGAATGAATCTCATCGCGTTCGTGGAGACGGTAGTCCGTACGTACGCACGAGCGACAATATCATTCTTTTGATATTAAAATAATATATAATTGGATGGTTTATCATATATACAGAATCATTATCATGTTATATTTATTATTTACATGAGTTACACATCATTATTATACCCACCCAAATAATAATATATGGAATAACAATTACACCACGACGTGGAGACGGTAAGCCGTACGTACGCACGTATGGTGACATGTTATTCAAAGGATGGATAGAATACTGAATATGGTTGTACCATATTTATAATAACATCACAGTATATATATTATACTGTAGTTATTATTTTATAATGGTAATAACAAAGAAATAAGAAGTGGAAGAAGAAAGGAACTTGAAAAGGGGTGGTGAAAACATTACATCTTCTTCGGGTTCTTCCTTTTGATTTGATAAAAAGGGCTCCTTAGGTTGGATTTCTGATCAAACTAAGGTCTCTAGGTTGTAGTGAGGGAAGTTGAGAGAGTATTTGGGTAGGGTTTGGATGAACCAAAAGGCTTTTAAGGTGTGAAGAAATGAGAAGGAGGAGTTCCCTTTTATAAGAGGGGTGAGGGGCACCTTGGGAAAAGCTAGAAATATTAATTTATAATAAATTCATATTCGGTTTCTAATGGCTTAAAAGTTGATTATTAAAAGGTCATGGTAGGTATAGGTCGAAAATCATTCATCCAATAGAATTTAGACAGGTTTGGTTCACTATATTAACCTTATCATTTAGTTTTAACTCTTAGTTAATTAGTTTGACATTTACCATGTCACTTTGTATTTTTATATTTTATAGTTAATAAACTTACTATATACATCCAAGAGACCCCCAAGTGGTCCATTAATGATGCAACTATCATGATATATGTCTCTTGGACGAACCTTAGATTTTTAGGAATTTAATATCAATTAATAATATAATATTTGTTTTAAAAACTCTTTTATGTCAATTTTGACACTATTCAATAATTGATTTTTGTAAAAATCATAACAGAATTATTACTTCAAACAATGTTAATTGAATCAATACTAACATGTCATATTAAACTTGAAAATTAGTTTAATTCATTAAAAGTCTCAAATTATATTTATTTGGGTATTTATAATATCAATTATTTTAATTTTTCACTATTATGGTAATTACTGCATCATCATTGTGTCATAAATAAATTAACTTATTTAATGTCTAAAAATTATAAATAAAATACCATTATGTAGGAAATCGTTTTATCTTTCTAATGAATATTTACAATAGAATTTATCTTATGTATAACTCTATATTAAAAATGTTTTATAAAATAAACTTTGATTTTAACTCTTTTAACTCTTCTTTGAATTAAATAATAATAAATGTCCTAATCTAATCCAAGTGGACCTAAATGATAATATTTTATTCCTAAGGCTGTTTTGGTCGAGATACACTTGTCCAATAGAATTAGGACATGTGTTAGGGTAATATTAATATCATTTTTACCCTTAATTACCCTATTTACTTTTAACCGTGGTAAATAAAAGTCAAAAGTTACTATTCACCAAAAATTATTTTCATCTCATTGATCCACATTTTACTTCTTGATATCAACTGTGTCTCTCGGATTTTCAAAATTCCATTCACAGAAGCGGTAAAATTAAGTTTTATGAAAAATTCAGTTTTTTAACTACCACTTAGTAGTTTCACTATTCATCAAAAATTGAAGTTTTTCAGAATAATGCCAAAATTTCACCCTA
Source organism: Viscum album (assembly GCA_963277665.1). NCBI lineage: Eukaryota > Viridiplantae > Streptophyta > Magnoliopsida > Santalales > Viscaceae > Viscum > Viscum album. The sequence continues at coordinate 887,761,105 of OY728128.1, forward strand.
AGATATAATTGATATTCCGAATTCAAAAATGATGTCTATTTTACAAAATTTCAAAAATATAAGTTGTATTAATTAATTTTATAATTAATTCCCACTGTCACAACAAATAGCGTGTTTTTAAGAAACAATATATATCAAAAGATTGATAATTGTTTATGTCCAATTTCAAAGTGAAATTAATTATAATGAACACCATTGGATAAATTGGTAAAAATATATTATAATTATACTTTAAAACCACTCAATAATATAATTTATCACTATAAATTATTTTGATTAAAAAAGTTGTTTTTAAGTATTTTTCACTATTCATAAAAATTGGAAGTTCTCAGAAAAATACCAAAAATTCATCTTAGGATAATTTTGATATTACGAATCCAAAAATGAAGTCCATTTTGAAATATAAAATATATATAATTTCAAAAATTAGGTATTACTATTCATAACGGCTAGTTTGATTGGTTGTGGTGTGTTAGAACTCGATGTTGCGTACAACACATGCTATCACTTTATTTGAAGGGAAACGTACCGTGGAAGCTTGGGGTGTTACAAAAAATGATAATTGCATTCAAAAATTGAGTTCACCTTGAAACTAGATTTTAAAAAACCATTCCCTCTACTTCCTCTTTTTTCCTATCCCTCTTCATTTAAAATGGTTTTTCTAAAACACCTTATTTTACCAAATAGTTTATTGGTTCTTAAATTATCTCAAATTTTATTTCAAAAGTGTCTTCCAAATAAAGGACAGTTTGTCTTGTTGAAGAGTAGTTTGGGTAGTTAATTGATATATTGGCCTATTTAGAAAATTTCCTGGATAATTGGTGTTCTCACATTGGTTTTTAAAATTGGTTTGGAAAAGGATTTGGTTTTCATATGGTAATGTCTCAGTTGATAATTTTCTTGTCTTTAGAAATTGGTTGGAAATTGACATGATATATAAGACCAGTTGGAACTTGAGTATGACATGACAGGATATGGGAACCTCTATGGTGGATCCTCTGAAGAGAGAGTAATTGGATAGTTGGTGTAGGTGTTGGGGATAATAAATCATGGAGTCTGTGGGTTTTAATTTATGATAGGCTTGTGAGGACATCCCCCTTTATCGTGTACTATTATCAAGGGATTTATAGGAATCATCAAGAGAGTCAAGTGATAGTTTCTTATCCTCCTTGATTTGACGGTTTGATAACCCCAAGATTGTTTGCGAGGCCAAGTAGGGATGTTCCACAATATTGGCTAGTTTAGAGAGACTATTTGGTTATTTACTATGGAGCTTCACCTTACATCGACATGTGAGTTCAAACTGAGTATGTATATGTACTGATTATAGATATATTTAGGTAATATCCATGATTAATATATGTATATTAAAAATTATTCATCAACATGATTACCTTTTTATTCAATTTTCTTTTTTTTTCAGCATATGTTTTTTTTATCATCTGGTATGTATTCTTGTTTAGGTTCTAGTAACAAAATGTTTTATTATAATAGAAAACCATTTTCAAAAGAGAATCATTTTGTTGTTTTTAAAAAATAAATTTTTTCTGGAAGGTTGTATTTTATGATTTAAAATAATAAAACCTTATTTTCATTAATTTATTTCAAAATACTATTCATAAACTATTTTGGGAGTGAAAATTCATGGACTCTATATTGATTTACTACAAAGCTTTTCTGATCACACCCTACTTCTGCGACACAGTGTTGGCAGATCTGATATGTTTTTCTTCAGTTTTTCTTGTTCTAGTTTTCCTTGGATCATGTTGGTCTTGTGGTTTGTGGTGACCAAGATATCACATAGAGATTGGTTTGTTTCTATTTTGGATAAAGTTTAATTTTTTAGTTTCTATTTTTTTCTGTCATTTTAACTAGATCAATTTTGTATTTATTGATATCTAGTTGTTCTAGTTATGATTTGTTTGCTATTTGGTTATTTGATACGGGTTTTTATTGCATGTAATCATTCTGACTTGGTTTATCTTTGATGCCCAGTACAAGTCTCCAACCCAAGAAGATTTGTAATTCCTCTCAGGCCCTACGTTATACTAGGCAGGGTTTCAGGTTGGATGGTATTGTGACATGGCATGTGGAAATAAGATATTTTTTCTTCCATATCCCTTCGTCGTGATATATTTTACATTATGAAATAATTTAATTTTATATAGTTCATTTAATTCCCAATTTTTATGTTGTCATGAATTATATTTTACTCAAAGTATTTTAAATTAATTTATATGCCCTTTATCATTCAAGGGTCTTTAAAAAAGGTTACCCAGTAATAATTATTTTCTCAACTAAATTCCTTTTTCCTAAGTGTCCTAAAATATCTTCTTGATTTAGATCTTCAATGAATATTTTTACAATAATTATATTTTATAATTGATGATTTATTATTTTTCATGGGATTTTACATCTCTTAATTAATATCCTTCAACTTTTATGAAATTATTTCTAAATTAATATAATGTTGTTTTTTAGAATATCTCTAATGCACTCTAACTGGTATTCTTTTATTCAATATTCATGTTTTACCTTTAACAATTTGTTTTCTAAAATGTTTCAATTGAAAGTATTACTTTTCTTAACTTATTATAAATGAATGGTTTTATCATCATTTTTGTGACATGGGATTCCCTAAATGGGTTTTCTGGACTTTAATAAATTTTCACATGATTAGTCTTCAAAACTGTTATTATTATATTGTAATGTCTTAAAATGAACCAAAATTACATTTTTATTGGTTTTTATGTTTATTTCTATTGAAATTTATATTATTTGAAAAAAAGGTAAAATAAAATATTTATAATGTTTTTCAAATGGTTCATTTTCAATGGAAGGTATAAATTTTTCATGATTATATGGGAATTTATCGTTCCACCACTTTATTCTTTTATAATGGACTTTCTATCTACACTTTCACATTTTTAAAAAGGGTATTATTATTCTCATCATTTAATAAAATATATTTATATTTTATTTTTTAAAGGCCAATGGAAATTAAATTTTTCAAATCATCTTTCTTAATGATCTTAAGAGTGTTTTTCATCTATGTCCTATGATTGATCATAGGTATTCATAAAATGATACCTTAAATTTTCTTCATCAAGATGGATTATGAAATTATCCTTTATATCCATCATATGATACATAACTTCTGTTCTCTTTCCTTATAATCCATATAGGGGAAGGATTCAGTTCTAATCCATTTTCTATATGAATGCCTTATGTTCCATTACTTGATAAATGCATGTTCACCTAGAATCCCAATAAATCAATCGATTGTATAAATTTTTATTTTTGGAATATATTTATTCACTATATGATGTAAATTAAATATTCATAATCATAATTGTTCAATGTTATTTAACAATAATTATGATTATATTTATTGGATACCCATTTATTTTCCATGGGGTTATCATTGAATTTCTGTTGATAAAATAAAAAATTCTTCATTTTGAAACCCCTTGAAAAGTATATAAAACACATTTTATTTCTTTTTGTCTTTATGATATGTTGATCAAAAACATGTTGTACACATATGTATACTTATAATTATTTGAAAAGTGGAACCATAATTATATACCCTCCAATGCATTGGTTAATTTTTACTTCTTATGATATATCATGGTTAATGGAAAGGGAGGCTAGCCAACTAGGGTTCCTGGGCAATTTTACTATCCAACTATGTTATGTTAATGAGGTTGGACCCTTTAATTATTCCTATGATGTATTTTTAATATGTTTTTCACATTCCTAGGATTTTATACTCTTATAATATGATCATTATTATTCCATCCTCTTATGCTATCATTTTCCATGTCTTTATTACATGGTCATATCTATATTATGGTTTACCTCACAAGTTATGATTTATTATTATGTTTACCGTTGCTAATAATTTGAGATCACCCCTTTCTTTTGTTTCTATTTACCCTGGTTATGAAAGATGGTATTAAGTACACTAATACTAGGATACTATCTTTTGTGGAGGATATATGGGTGACATTGAAGAATCATTATGAATATTATAGCCTCTTATATACTAAAAAAATTGTATAGTTATTGATAATTTTTGAGATATATTAGTTTGTTATTTTTACAAATTCTCTAAAACTGTAAAATAATATGTCATTGGATTTTAAATAAAAAATTTATTGTAATATTTGATAGGATTAAATCCATTATTGTATGGTAGGTGTTTTTGAAAAAAAAATTGAGATTGTGGGTCTAGAGGGGATATAGTTAGTATCATAAAAGTCTTTAGATAAGTTTTGATTTTAGTGTGTTATTGGTTGAGGATAATTTATGAATTAGGGATAAAATCAAGGGTTGATAAGGTAAGGATGATAAAAATTTCAATGTTTTCGATAGATATTTAGGTCAAAAGTGTTTAACATATTTTTCTCTATGGGGATTATGATAATATACCTTTAGTGAAATCCCTGAGAATATTTCTATATATAATAAAACCACCTCAAATTTTTGTAAAGTGGAAATTATGTGTTTTTCCATGCAATAAAATCCATTTCAGGGCATTTGAAAGTGGACACGTTCTTCGAAAAAATTCTTTTTGAGGTAATAAAAAAATAGTTTTTGGGTATATCTTGATCATTTTTGTTGTTCATGGTGAATGGTTCATAATTTTACACCTAGAGAAACTATCCTGATGGATATTATTGGGTTAATTAACATCAAATTTACAAACCATTATGAAGGGTTTTAAATTATCTTATTATCTATATTATCTAGATTAGAGTACCTAATATCAAAATGACCATGAATAACCTAGATTGAAGCTAAATTCTCACAATTTAGGTTATGAACATCATATACAAATTATTTATTTTAGGATCATAGTTTTCCAATTTTATGTCTTGTAATTTAGGTATTATCATTCATACACTTTGTTTTATTATAATGGATAGGGTAAGAATGAACCAAGATAACAATGGATGGAGTGTAAAATGAAGTGACTATCCCAAACTATAATATTATTTGAAAAAAAATGGTTAAAGATATTCGAGTTATTCCAAATAATATCTTAAGAAATATGATTAATATTTTAATCATAGTTGAATTCCCATTCACCCCATAAAGGGAAGGATGTACTATCTTTAATATTTGAGTGATGAAGATGGTGAAGGAAAAAAAATAAAATTTCTTTCATGTGAAATATTTAAGAATAAATACATTGGGTAATGTATCAATGGAACTGGAAAATTATTTATGTGAGGAAAAGGAGGACATAAATCATCTAGGAATGATGGAAAAATAAATCATTCAATTAATTTGATTGAGGAAAAATATTTGGTTTTATATTTTACAAAAGATTTTAATATTTAAATTTCATTTAAGATTTTATCTCAAGTCATGCCGATCATTTTTAAATACTTAATGAATGTATTTATAATAAAACTACTAATGAAAAATTTATTTACGGTCAATATAATTTAACATCTTTATTTTTAAGTATATATTTTTTATATAAATAATAATGAGTTCGATATCTTTCTCCACACACAGTATAAGTAAGGTCAGGGTAATTTATTAAATTAAAATAACCACCTTAAAAAGGCAATTATGATAAAATATAAAATATCTATATATGAAATAAAATATTATAATTATTATAATTATTAATTTTTTTAGGAAATAATATTTTAAAAACTAAATGTTTAAGAAGGTAATTTTAAATAAAATGTAGTTTATCTTCATATTTTTTATTATTTATTATATTGTAAATATATAAGTTTTTAAAGAGAATTAGATAAAATTAAAATTATTTATTAATTTAGAATATTTAAATTTAATTATTAGTTTTTATAGTTTTTAATAATAAAAGCATTTTTATTTGAAAAAGTTGGTTTTATAAAAATAATAATTTTTACTATGAACTATGTATAAGAGTAAACTAAAAGGCAAGAAAAACATTAAATTAAAAAAACATTAAATTAAAGAATAAATATATTATAGTTTAAAAAATTATTTAAACTTATAGAACCATGAGTAAAATTTTTATAACTAAAGAAAATGATTACTTTAGTACAGAAAAATATTTTAGTATTTTCCTTTAATTAATTTCTGTTTTTATAAAATTCAGTCATGGTTTGATTTTAATGTCACATAAACTTATTTTGATTTATATTAAACTAAATTATGTTTTAAAAATTATCTAACCTAATAATTCTAACTCTCACAAATATATCATTCTTAAAAACATGATTATCTTTACAATTGTTTTTAAGCGTTCAACGTGTTTAATTTCAAATAAGCTTTTCCTAATCATATTAATTTTAATTTTCAAATTTAATATAATATCTACGATGATAATACTATACTTTTCTTGTAATATCATCGTTAATTGAGATCATTTAAATTAGTTAAAATGGGTGAAAAGATATGTCACCTAGTAGATAGTACACGTGGGTAAAGATAAAAGTAAAATTAAAAGTCCATAAATCAAGAATGCCTCTCTCTAAAGTGAGTGTATTTGATAAATTTAGACAACAACATGTCCCACAACAAATATTTTAGAAATATGGGATACACTGTACATGAAATAGTGTAAATAATTAATTGAATATGTAAAAATAATTCCCATACTACCCTTCTATTCACTTAAAAAAGTGACAACTTACACTCTTTTAATCACCCATTCAATCAATTTCTAGTGTGAGATTCTACCCATTTTTCATCCTTGAACCCAATTCTCTGAAACTATGACTTATTAATTCTTTTTTTAATCATAATATTAAACACCTTGATATTTTTAAAGAAGTACAATATATTTTCGAAAGCATATAAGTCACGCAACACCGAGAATAAACAAACAACAAAATATTATCATTTAAAAATGATTATTATAATCTTGTTATTGAATTGGAGGGTATAAATATAATTAACGAAATTATTATATCTGTATGGGTTATAATAAATATAAATTTATTTATTTATATATAAGGAATAATTTCTAAATTTCAAGTAACTTCTTTTTATATATCAAAAATATGTTTTCTTCAAATATTCTATTTATTGTTTTCTTGAATAAATAATAAAATTAATTTCTGAAAATTGTACAAATTTTTTTTGATATAATTTATATAATTTTTTAGATTAACATATAAAATTTTCCTTGTGATAAAAAGAAGATATTTTTCAAAAATTATTGATTTTTAAATGAATTATGATAAATATTGATTTTATTGAAAATTTTATTTTATTTTAAATATATATATATTCTATTTGTCATTGGTTCTAAAATTTAATTATTATTTTTTCATTAAACATAAAATATTAATGGTAATTGAAATGAATTGTTTATATTAATTAGTTATAAAAACATTTTTATATTTAAAAATACAATTTTTAAATACCATTTTTCATCATGTGTTTCTTGTTTAACTTAAAATTATACTTTTCAAATTAAGAATTTGGAATATTTATAAATGTATTCTATATTTTAAATCAATTGTTACAAATTTGGAAAATGAGACCCTTTATTTTTGGACAATGTGAATAGTAATCTTAATAATTTTCGTAACTTGGGTAAATGGTAAAGCAGGTAATTAAGGTTCAAAAATAAAATCATAAGGACTAAAAATGACCCTAGAACATTATGTAATTTAATTATATGAGTATAAATCATCCAAAATATTCAAAAACTATAATATATGGATTGTTTTCCATTTTTCTATGTTGTTGACCTTTATATTATTTTATATAAAGAAAATTAAAAAATTTCATTCTCTTTGTTTAATTATCACTAATTTTTTTTAATAGAGTTAAATTGAAGATATGTTCAATTATAAGTGTTAATTTAATATATGAAATATTTTTTCATCATGGTAATTTAGTTAAAATTTTTTGTGATGAAATAATTACTTAAACATTTTATCGATTGATCACATAACAATTATTCAATTATTAGAAAAATAAATTAAGTGATATTAAAAATATTAAAATATTATTTTGATCACACAAATATTTGGATATATATATCATGTTAGGGATTTTTTAATTTATTATATTATAATTCATTTATTATCTTGATGTAGTTAAATTCAAAGAAAATTTCATAGTCCTGAAATTTATATTTATGATATTTTAAAAAATAATATTCTATTTAAAGATTGAAAATTATTGAAAATCATATAATTGGTTATGTGACAGGGATGTAATTAAAAATATCAACCATGGTCTATTTATGGGATTTTTTCAATTTATAGTAACTATCTTGACCCTCAATAAGTGTGAAAAAGGTTAATGGGTGGGGGTGGTTAAACCAAAAGATAGGGGTAATGAAATAGTATAAACAAGTACAAATTTTATTTTATGAGATTATTTAAAATATTTTTATATTATCTTTTAATATATTCAAGTTGGATCATTTTTAACATGAGAATTTACTAATATTAATTTAATATTTTATGAAAATCCAAGAGTGCCCCTCTCAACTATTTAAAAGGGAATATCATCTCCTGTTTTCTTGAATCTTCCAAATCCTTTTGAATTAGAAAATACCTAAAACTTTCATCCCCAAAATCCCTCCACACATTCTACAGTCTTTATTTTGGGTATAATACCAACCTTATAGGACATAAGTTGTAAAAAAACAGAAGTTGTTCAAAAAATATGAATTGTTATTAATGGAGTGTTTTTTTATCTATTTATCCTTCTATATCCTTAAAATCCTAATTAAAATGGATTATATATTTAAATCAGCTTCAAAAATATAATGATATATTATTATATTAATATAATAACATATATAAATCTCTAAAATCTATCAAATGAGGAAGAAATCTATCTTTTATGTGTAGGTAGGACTACAACATTATAGACTTAGGTTTTTATGTTTTCACCACCAACTATCATGTATAGTAAATATGATAGATTTAATATATATATATATATATGATATCAATGATATATTTAGCATTTTTTTAAATATAATAAAAAATGTATTTTCTAATATTTTCATTCACAGAGTAATGATTACATCATTTGTGCTTACGTGTAGACTGCCACCCCTACAATGTGATGTTATTCTCTTTTCATCAGAACATTATGTGGATGATATATATAATTGAGCTAAATAAATAATATTTTGTTTATTATATTATGATAATTATTTTACGAAAAAAATATTTATCTTCTTTTCATAATGATCGTTGAAAAAATTGAAACGTTACTCATGTTTACGTACAACCTACCTTCTCGATGATTGTGTAGTTGTTAATTTCTCTATACCATCCTTCATGATTTGTTTTGAAAGAATAATTTATGTTTAAAAATGATAATAATTACATGATTATTATTTTTTGTATAAAAAATAATTTCCTATTTTACCATAATCAAACTATCGAAATCATTTTGGACATATGAGTTGATTATCATCAAAACATCTGACAAGAATTTAAATGATTAATTAACTTTACATAAACTTGTAATAATTGAAATAAAGAGGATAATATACATGAATAATGATATAAATTAATTAAATAATTAAAATATGTTTATTTTTCTAGAAAAAAAAATATGTCATGATTTAGACTCTTGGAAAGGGACTTTATTTTAAAAAATATTATTTTAAATTTTCACTAAAAAAATTAATCTATTTATATATAATTATCGAAATTTTATGGATGTATTTGTATAGAAATAATTGATTCATAAAAGAAACTTTATTTAACATTTTATATTATTTCAAATGTTTAAAAAAGGAAACTTTTTATTTTTTATATACACAATTTTATGACTTTGTTTATAAAACACTGAAGGAATATTCTATTATAACGTATGTGGTGAAATTTGTTTCCCTACCACTATAACCGTTATTTTATATTTGAAATTATTTATAAGATTACCTATTTTCTTCAAAGAAACCCCCCTTTTTACATATGTTCTATTTTTTCCAAAAAGGGTTTTAAAATGGAATGGATTTTTTAACATCTAGAAAATTTTCTTATGGATGAAAAGTGCATTTTGAAAATTTTAATCTTTTTTCTGTTAGGATTATGTTATGGTTCTTGAGAATTGTTTATGATAATTGATGAATAATTTATAGAAAAATTATTGGAGGTTCTAAGAAATCTATATAATGAATTAGGTAATATTTATCTTTGGAAGTTGATTATTTGGTTAATTCCAAGCATAACCATGATGGTTATTTCAAGTGAAACTATGCTAGTTAATCCAAGTATAACTATGAGGGTTACTCCATGTGAAGCATGCATATTATTAAAATTATTACCATGATGTTTATTATTAATTTAATAGTTATATGAAATGATTCCTCAAGTTATATTTGATATTTATCTATGTTTGACATGAGTTTTATGTAAATCATAGGTTTTGAAAAAGGTACGAAATGATTTTAGTTTTTTAATAGGAAAAGTATTCTCTTCTTCTTAAGGGTGAAAATTACATCTTTGTGAAAATTTTTCTATAAAATATGAATGATTTAAAAAATTCATTATGATTTTTATTTTTCTTTTAATTTGTCATATGAAATATTTTATGAAAATATATTTGTTGGATTATTGGTTTATTGGGTAAACAAACTTTTATTTTGAGAAAAAATTTTATTTCAAAAAGAATTTTTTTTATATGTATTCATATACTATCAGTTTCATCGCTTATTATTTATGCGCCATTCTGATAATTTTTTGCTCGTACCATATTATGATACATTATTCAATTGATTTAATAAATTATTAGGGATATGGTTGATATTAAAATCAAAATTTTAAAGTAATGTAATGAAATTAAATCTTGTTGCATATTATATGTTTTTATAGATTAAATGGATAATACATTGGAGTGCCCACATTAACATTTAAAATTTATTTTGTTTAAGGGTGATAAAGTAATTCTCTAAATCTCTAAACCTAAATTATATTTTGGAATTAAGGAAAATTCATTCTTGAATAAAGATAACAGAATATGTATTATTTAATATTGGGTCCCTATAGTTGGTCTCTAATAAAAAGGTTTAAGTATTATAAAGGATAATATGTTATTAGAGAAGAGAGTAAAATTTATCTATAATCACAATGTTTATAATGTTATGGTTAGTTATAATTTTTATGTATAAATTGTGATGTTTGAAGATATCTTTTTTAACGATATCATAGTATTTATCCTCCTCATAAGATGAATGTTTTTTGGATTTTTTTGATATGCTGACACAAACATTTCTGGTTTTAGGAAAATGGACAGATCCAATTGAAGCCAAATTGATAATGGATGTTAAGGGCAACACAAATGATGTATAAAAAAACTGAATAAAATGGGAGTTATTATGACTCTATTTTGGTTAATGTTAACTTGTTTTCATGAGTTATTAATAACAACATGGGACTAGGTGAGTTGCCCAATGCATCAAATAAGGGAGAAATAAAGATATATGGAAGTCAAGGTAAAAAATGTAATAAATTTAATATTAATCATTTACTTATGTTTCCACAATGTTATAACAAGTACCACAAACAAATTTCTTAAAATAATGGGAATATAGTTCTATCATGGTAAGATAGGGAGTAAAGAAATAATATTACAAGGAAAAAGAAAGCATTCAGTTGAAACCATGAATATGATTAAAATTATTCCTTATGAATAAATTTAATTTTTTATATATTGGGTGTATGGGAAATATGAAAATTGATGTACTAAGAGGAATTCTTAAGAGCCTCATCAACAAGACTACATAAATAAATGTTTGTCAATGCCCAATTCAATTATTTTTCAATATTAAGAATCAATAAATAACATATGAAATTTATGGATTATATCTTGGATTGAGTTTTGATATTATTGAATCTTATGAAATTATTCATATTTTTGGGGGAAAAAGTATTAAAGAATGAGATGAAAAAATGGTTATTGGATTATAAAAAATGATGAATGATTAAGGTATCTAAATAATGGGATTAAAGTGTTATGATGTAGTGGTAGATTAAATTTTGTCCATAATTTTGAAACATTAGATAACTATTTTTTGATATTTTATTTCATGATAATAATTTTTAATAAACTTATTTATTTTGGTAGATTTTTTCAGTGTATGTAAACCATATGTTTATCTTGTGAAAAATTTATTTGAGTAATAATTCTCTATTCATTTCTAGGATATGATTTTTAAGGTATTGATAACCTTTATAGTTAATTTGATCTTTGATGATAAAGGTTAATTTTTATGATGCGTATCAAATTTCTAGTAACTTTATGACAATTATTTTAGCATCATCTTAGAAAAAGGAAATATTGTAAATAAGATGACAAACCCTCACATCTTGTAAGGTTATGAGGCTTTAACCTTCCCCCGAAGGGAGATAAGAGAAAAAAATCTACCACATGCCATGTGATGTCTTGGTTAGTATGAAATTATATAAAAGACACGACGAATGGGTATTAAGTTGATATTTGGAAAATATATTTTATCATATATATAAAAATGGAATTGAAAAGTGATTTCACAATGAAGAGATTTACGTTATTTTAGAAGAAGTTCACAATTTTGTCATCCCTATATGATTAAGGTAAATAGAAATATTTTTGGATAATAATAAATGTTCTAGAATAATCAAGGTTAAGTTATCTTTTAGAAGTATTTTGATTATCTGGGTTATTTATTGAAATAATTTTCGTATCTTAGAGATTATAAGAGTTTCTCAATTACCTTTTTGGTATCATAATTTAAGAGTGATTGAATTCATTTGTAGATAAATTTTTGAATAAAATGTTATAAAATCATTTTAATCATTGGTTGTTAATCATAGTCTATAATATATTTAATTGTTTTAGTGATAGTTATTTATAGGGTGATTTAGTTTGAACTTGGGTATTATTACTAAATATTGAATATTAATGTATTATTTCATCGAATAAATGTATTTTTTCATTTTGGGAATTATCATACCATATGCTACCAATTTTTTTTGGATAATGTATAATTATTAGATAAATAACTTGTTTTTTTGGAAGTATTTTATATGATGGATGTTGATTTTAGTACTTTAGGGATAAAAAAATCTTCTTGATTACATGTCATTTTGGTAAAAAGATTATATTGTGGTGAAGATTATTAAATGATTAATTTCTAAATTTAACATAATAATATTTACTTATGTTCATTCTCTATATGATAAATTAATTTCTCAACAATATGAAATTGGGCTTGAATAAAAAAATTTACCCTTTAATCTACAAATCTGATTAATAAATATATTTTTACACATATTTGATTTCTGGTTTAGGGGTCATTAAATTTTTATGATCATTAACTTTGTTGTGATAAACGATCTCAGTTACAATATCAAATTATTTGGACATTATTTTTCTATTCCATTTTAATGTCTTCACATATGACTAATTTTATTTTATTTTGAAACCTAGTTATTCAAAATGACCATTATATTTAACATTCCTTCATTTAAAGATGATATTTAATTAACCCTCTTTATGATATGTGATTTAGAAAAGGTATTTTTGAAGACAAAACTTTTATCACTGTTTTCATGTTAGAATTGTGAAGATGCGAATTATTTGGGGGGGGGGGTCTGTAACACTCTAATATTTATAACCTAGATGTTGAATTAGAAGATATTAGTAGGATTAAAAAAATTATTAAATATATATATATATATATAATGGTCCAAATTAATACAAATTTCTAGATTAATTCTTAAAGAATCATCACTTAATTTTTAGTAATGTCATTTCATTCTTAAATTATTTTTTTTAAAATGGTCTTTATTAATTTAATGAGTGAATATTAAAATAAATTATGAAACCTATAAAAAATTTATTTATTTAAAAATATTTCTTTTTTAAAATCAACATATCAAAATTATATCATGGTGATGTTTTTATATTTTTCTTAAAGTTTTTATATTTCAATTAATAGTGAAAATACTGATTTCTAATGATAAATGTACTTTATTTTAAAGTATTTACATTGTAAAATTGTATTTAAGGTCAGTTTAAGATTTTAATAAATTAATTTATTATTAAAAATAATCCAACTATGGAATTTTAAAATTAATATATACTTGTATTTGCTGTGAATATATTTCGAAACTTAAAATACATTTTTCTAAAAAAATGTTTTTCCAAGATTTTTTCCAGTTTAATTGTAAATAAAATTATGCCACTGATGCATTTTAAATATTTATATATTGGTTCCATATTTGAAATTAAAGGGTTCAAATTTGTAAATATATCACTTTTAATTTAGGACATTATGAATAGTGATTTTTTTAATTTTTTGATTATAAGGTAAAGAGTATATCAATTAAATAAGGTTAAAAATAAAATGATATAGAATAAAAAAGGACACCAAAACATTCCTTAATTTATTTTTATGAGAATATATCATTCATAAACATATGAAAGTTGGATAAATGTTCTATTATTCTATTTAGACATAAATTTGACCATTATATTATTTTATATATAAAGACATAAAAAATGTTATTATATATTTTTTTATCTATATATTCTTAACATTGGGATAAACATGAGATATGTTTAGTTAGAAAATTTCATTTGATATATAGATGAATTTTTTCATTCATCATCGTAATTTATTTATAATTTTTAGGGATTATATAATTACCCTAAAAGTTATCCAATATTGATACAGTAACTATTCAATTAAAAAGAGAATATAATAAATTATATTAAAAATATCAATGTAATTTTTGGGATCGATGCTTTTTTTGGATAAAAATATAATTTTATTGAAGTGTATGTTTAATATATTTTAATAATTTTCTATTTAATTTTATTAAATATTAAGTAAATGAATAGTTCTAAAATTAACTTCAATTATATTTTATAAAAAATATTTTATTAAATGATTTAAAATTTCTATAAATAATATATTGAACTAATTTATTTGGATATAGTTTAAAATTTCATTCATTGTCATTTATGGTCCCTTTTTTTATTTATAGTAACTATATTTACCGTCAATGTGTAAATTATTTTTTTATCATAGTATGTGTTAAAAGGGTTAATTGGGGATTAAAAACAATTGATAAGGGTAAAAATAAAGTCAATTCTTGTTAAAATTTTATTAAATGAGATAATTTTTACTAAAAATAATCTTATATATTAATACTATTATGTTGATTCCTTTGTAAAAAGAAAATTAATTTATATCAGTTTTATATTTTAAGAAATTTTAAGAGTTCCCTTCTGCTATCTTATAAAAGGGCATGTGCTCTTATATTTTATTCACATCTAAAAATCCTTTTTATTTTTTAAATAAATGAACAAATGCCTTCAAAAATTTCATACCGATGTTCTGGAGGCATTATATTTGGTGACATACCATCTTTAGAGGTCTTAAGGTTTATATCAAATGAGGTTTTCCAATAAAGATTGTATAATAATGTAAGTATATACCATAGAATGAGATGACAGTATATTAATTGAATAACCTATATCTATCTCCAACATCAATCAAATGTGAATGAAATCGATCGTTCTTGTATATTTTGACCTACCTTCTCATGGACCAATGTAATTCATTTTCCATCACCACTTTTCACGGATGGATATAATATAATATTATATGTATATATATTACATTAATTAAATATTTAAAAATAAATAAATATAATATAACACCAATCTTATTACCTTTTCATTCAATAAAAATGATAATGTCATTTGTGCGTATATGTGGTTACCACTTCTACGAAGAGATGTAATTTTTTTCATCACCACATAGCATGAATGATTTGTATAAGTGTACTTAAAAATATAATATTTTATTTATAATATTATTATAATTATTTAAATAAATAATAATAATTACACTATTTATCTCGTGATTTTTGAAAAATTAAAACCTAGCTCATGCATACATACAGACTACCATTTCCATGATTATAACGTATTATATATTTCATAAACATATTTTTTTTGATTTTTTTAATGTGAAATTGATGTATAAAAATGAAAATTATTTCATTAATATTATTTTGGATATTATATAACCATGATCTCTTTGACAATAGTAAACCTACCAATGTCATTTTGGATATATGATCTGAATATCGTCAAAACATGTGATGTGAACTTAATTAATTATATAAAATTATATAACCTAGTATTAAGTAAATAAAAGTAATATTATATGTGGAAAATTCTATCAAGAAATTAAATAATTAATATATGTTTGTTATTACAGAAGACGAAGAACATACATTATGATTGAGTGTCAAGGTAAGGGACTTTATATTAAAAATCCACTTTTGAAGTATTCTTTCAAAATAATTTCCATCCATTACCATACTTTTTATATATTTTATATATGTATTTATAAACACATAAATAAATTATAATGTATTTTTTTACAATTTTTACTTTTATTCAAATGTTTTCAAAGGAAACATTTTTACATATTTAAAAAATGTTTTGAAATTCTTTACAGAATAGAAAATAAATATTATATTTTAACATATGTGATGATAATGAATTTTCCCACCTCCATAACCATGGTTTGATATTTAAATTCCATCATAATATTCGGTGTTTTATTCTATGAAAAAATATATTTACATATGTTCCTGTTATGTTGAAAAATGGGTTTAAAATATAATAGATATATAAATATTTAGAAACTTTTTCTTATGGGTGTAAAGAATATTTTGAAAATAGACTACTTTTATATGTTAATTTTTTATATTTCTTGGGAACTGTTAATGATGATGGGTGGTTTTATTATAAAACAAGTGTGGGTGGGTCTATGATATTCCTCTAATGCATTTGGTGTGACTTATATTTGGATGTTAACCTCGAGGGTTATTCTAAGTATAACCATGATAGTTATTTCAAGTGTAACTATGATTGTTAATCCAATTGTAACTGTGAAGGTTATTCTATGAGAACCGTTATGGTAATTCCATTTAAAACCATTATAATTATTTTTTATGTAAAATTTATATGAAACTTATTCCTTAATTTATAATTATTTTTTATCTATTTTTTCATGGGTGATTATGGAAATATCATGATTTCAAAATGGTAATTAATGAGGTAATTTTTTTAAAAGTTTTTTTACATTTTACTTCTTAAGGGTGAAAATTATGGATATGTTGAAAGGTTTTCATGTGTATTTTACAATTTCAATGAAACCATTACAAGTTTTATATTTTATTTTAGTATTTTATATGAAAATTTTTACGAATGTATTTTTGTATAGAATTTTATTTATTGGGTAATAAAAAAAAATTGATCCCAAATATTATTTTTAAAAGAAAAATATTTAAAAATATTCGTTGACTAATAGTTTCTTCTATTATTTTTATGTCCCTTATTGATCTTTTTGTACCCATAAAAATATTTAAAATAATTTTATAAAGTATTTATATCTGATTTAGGAAATATATGTGGTCATGATCAATATTGTGAAGATATAACATGACATTAATACTTTTTATATGTCAAAAAAATTGTTTTGTGAAAATAATGGATACTAAGATGGAGTGTCCATGTTGTGATGTAAAATATATTTTATGTAAGAGTGATTACATAATTATTTAAACCAATATAAATAAATGATCATTAATAATAAAAGAAAATGAATTATTATCTAAATCTACTGTAATATGTACTGTTTAAGGTCCCTTATTTATATAATTATTTTTCTATAATGAAAAATTCTAAGGAAAATCTATGTTACCTATGTGAGTATATCTTTTTACTGGATTTCAAAAAATAAGTATTGTTATATTTCCTAAAAAATTAATATAATTTATTGTGTATAATTTATATAATTTAATTTCATTACATATATTTATAAAAATTTATTCATCCCAAAACATCCACTAAAAGAAATATAAGCATCGATCATGCATTATAAAAACTACCACCTCTGTGATGCGATGTAGTTTATTTTTCATCACAACTTATTATGATTTGTATCAAGTATGAGTTTCATTAATAATTATATTTTATATGTCACTTATAAAATTATTAAATGATTATATTTTACATTTATCTTTATTTTTTCCTTTTCATTATGTAATGAGACTACTAATCAAGAACAAGTGCATACTACAATCCTTATGAACAACATGTATCATTTATCTTAACCACATTTCATGGATAAACATAAAATATAATTACTGAAATAAAATTATTTTTGTAATATTATTATAAAACATAAATCATGATTTTTCATATATCATCCCTCAATCCATTTATTGTGAAATGTGTTCATTAGTTGTGAGTACGCGCACACTAACCCCTCCATGATTGAATAATTCCATTTTTCATGAGTACCCATTATTAAAAGATATATGAACATATTTTATATGGATAAATGATATATATTAAATATAAAATATTTAATAAATATTGTGTTAATACTATGTAATAACAGGTTCTTACACATTTCATCCTCATGACATGATTTTGTTTTGGTCAGTTTATCACATACATGAGTGGTGTTTTAATGTTTATATAGGTAATGATTAAGGAATGATATATAATTATAATAAAATTTAATAACCAGGTTTTAAGTAATTTTTAATGGTTCTTTAATTATAAAATTATTATTGAAATATTTTAATAATAAATCATTTCTGTTCTTTAAAACCATCGAATAAAGTTTGTCTACATCATCATCTTAAAAAATAGTAATTAAAATTCTCATGGGCCAAATGGTTAAAATTATAAAACATATATATATATTAAAAATATGTGTTATTAGAATGATTAAATTAACATCAAATATCAATGATCAATATTTTTATTACAAATCAGGTGCAAGAAAATAAAATGTGTTAACTCCCTGTGTTCAAAATAATATATACTGAACCAAAATGTTCATATAAAATAATTATAAATCATGTTTATAAATGGTATATATATATATGTACAAATTTATGAAATATATTATTGATATATTTATGGTTTTTTACAAGAAGTCAGAGTTTGATCAACTAAATAGTGAAATAAGGTAAGATATTTTTACCTCAAACAATATTTATTTGGACATGTTTTAATTTAAGAACAAAATTAAATTTATAGAGTTTATATGAAAGAAGTTATTATATGATAATGAAATTTACTATATTCATGGTATTTTTCCTTCATTTTAAAGATCTTTATCCTTAAAGGTATTTAATCAAAATTGTACTCAAGTCATAATTTTTTTTCTCGACTCTAATCCCTTTTCCAGAGAGTTTAAAAATAACTTCTTGATTTGGATATTTGAAATATTATTTTCCTATAAATATATTATATAATGTTATATATTATTTTACCTTTGGTTTTTAATTCTATTCATTAATACCCTCCAATTTTATAAACCCCTTCCTCAAATAAAATAATGATTTTGGTTGGAATAACCCTTATATTTTTAGTGGATATTTATTCATCCATATATATGGTTTACCTATCCAAATTATTTTTTATAATGTTATTTTTTAGTTTAATACTACTATTAACCTCATATAAATTAATGGTTTTATAATTCTTTTGAATATCTATGTTTCACTAAATGGTTTTAATAGATTTTAAATATTTTCCAAAAGATTATTTTTTAAAAATAATCTCTTATAAAGTAATTTTTTAAAATGCCCGAGAATGAATTATTTATAAATTTTTTATGGTTACTTATATTAAAATTTCAATCTTTTAATTTTTTTAAAAATAAAATATATTTATGTTTTTGTTGCATTTTTAATTCTTATAGAAGAAATAATTATTACACTTTTTTATATGAACATATCTTTTCATAACCTTTGTATTTCTTCTATGAGAATAATTCTATTCACATTCTTGTTCTCATTAAATGAAATTATTATTCTAATAGTTTAATAAAATATTTCTTTTTAATATTTTCAATGGAAGATGGGCATTTTTATTTTCAAACAATTTTTCCTAATTAATCTAAGAGTGTTTATTATCTATGTCATATGTTTGACCAAGGGTATTCTTTAGATGATACTATCCAAATTATATATCAATAATGTTTATGAAATTATATTTTCCATCTATTTTATAATTCATTACTACCTTTTATCATTACTCATTATTTATTTGCATTGGAATGATTCTCTTTTAATTATTTTCCTCTATGAATTCCATATGTTCCGTTACATGATTAAGCAATGTTCACCTAAGTCCCCAATAAATCAAATATTTTGGAAATAATTTAATAATCTATATTTTAACATAATATATTGTGTAAATACCATTTTTGTAATCATAATATTAATGTGGTATTTACCTATAATTATGTAAAATGTTATTTGATACCCATTGTTTTTCTATGAGTTTATAATGTCATGTCGATTGATGAAATCATAAATTATTCCTTTGGAATCCACATTAAAAGGATATAAAACCCATTTTATTTCCATGGGGTTTTATGGTATATTGATCAAAACCATTAATAAAACTTATGTATGATTTTCAATATATGATGGGTGGAACTAGAAATACATATCCCTCCAATTCATTGGCAAATGTTTCCATCACATGATGTATCATTGTGAGTGGGCACTGAGCCTGACCAACTATAGTGTGTTGGTAGTTTTCATTGGGATCTATGTTATGTTTTTAAGGTAGGGAACCTTGAATAATGCTTATGATATCATGTTTATATTGTTTCCAAATTACTATAATTCAATGCACTTATAACATGATCATGATTATTCAAATATCTTATGTTATCATTTTCTCGATCTTGATTCCATGCTCATTATGAAATCATGTTATGATTTACAATTATGTTAAGCCTTTCTGATAATTTGTGATCATCATATTATAATGTTTCAATTTTCCTAGGTTCGGAATGAAAGTATTAAGTGTGAGAATTATAGGAGACTATATTGTGTGGAGAATTTATGGGTGATGTTCAAGAAACATTATGTATTTATTCGCTTCTTATGTAATGGAAAAAATGTCCATTTGATGAGAATACATTATATTAATTAATTTTTGATATTTTTTAATTATCAATAATTATAAACTAAAATGTCATTTGAATGTAAATTTCATAATTTTTTTGTAATATTAGATTTTTATCAAATATAGTATTTTATGTTATGCGTTTTCTATACCAGATCTGGATCATGGGTGTGAGTGTGAAATAAATCCTTTTTAAGTTAGTCAATACAGAACAATATTTCTAAATTTTATGCTTGATTATGAAAATAAAACATATAAAATTTCAACAGCATGATTTTGGAAACACTTAATTTATTGTTGAAATAAATAATAGAGCATAAAAAATAATATATCAATGATCTAAAACTAACACGATGTTTTCCAAATATAATGATTTTCCCATAATATTTTGGATAATGTTAATGTAAGGGGTATTATATAATTATATTTCAAAATAACTAAGATATTAATCCTAAAAATGTATACATTTATCTGAAAAATAAAAAAAAATCAATTCCTTCAGAAATTATCTATTTTGAATATTCCATTTTAATATATACATTAATTCCTTAATGAGATACATAAAATTTAATTAGATGTGATCAATAGATATAAATTCACAAATTATATTCTTGTTCAAGTAAGGTATGATATTAATAAAATTAATATAGAAATAAATAATATAAAATAAATATTATCATCATAATAGCTTTTTTTAGAAAATTATCATCACTCTTATAATGATTTCTTAAATTAAGGATCCTAAATAAAATAATAAAATAAATCATTAATATAATTATACTAGGTGAAAAAACTAATATTTTGTATTGAAATTAATTATTGTAGTATAATTTAGTTTTCATGACTTTTCAATCATTTTAGTTCCATATTCATCATATTCACATTTAGAAAAATATTATAAAAATCAAAATAAAAATAAAAACCCTTTACCTTCTTCAAAATGGAATGAATGTTCTTTTTTTCTTGTCGTGTGATGTAAAACATATTTTCCTATAATGTTACCCCAAACAAACTACAAATTATATAATTTTATAGAATACATTCCTTGAAATTAAGGTTATATATTGAAACTATATTTTCATTTACCATCAATAAAAAATGCCCCCCCATATACTATATCATGATAACCAAGGACCCAATTAGAAGTCCTCTAATCTAGTTTTCCACTAGGTCCTAGATAATCCACCCCATATTCAAGAGGCTGCCAACTTGAATTGAGGTTTTATTGGTGGAACATTAGTGAGAAAATACCCTAATGGTCAAAGTCTCACAACATAAATTAGACCCATCTAATGATAATAGTAATAAACTGAGGAAGTGATTTGTTCAAAATATATGATCATGCATGAATTTTAAAATGAGGTTACAAATACTAGTGCAGTGATTATAAAATAGTTAATGAAATAAAATAAATTAAATATAAAATATAAAATTCCCCTCAGGCCATTTCCATGAACATCATTCAGTATAGTTTAGTCTAATTCTCCTAATATCCCTTATACAAATGAATGAAATAAGAATAATCCATAACATGATACTATAATAATGATGGCTTTTTGGGAACCCCAGTGTAATGGTGGCTCAAAGATTGTGGGATATATACTCAGTAGTCCACCACTAATGGTTTCCAAGACTTTCCAGTCCATGAATATGAAATACAATTGTGTAAATGTGTATCTATTGTAGAAGTAAATAATCAAATAAGAAAATACAAACTTGTAGGGCTCGGGTTCCTCAAAAAAACGTGTCCAAACATACATACTTCATTTTAAAGAATACAATCTTCAAATTAGGGTCCATCTATATGAATATAACGTGTATATATAAAATTACTATGAATATTGAAGAGGGAATATAACATGACCTATCATAATGTCTAAATACAAACATGGTATGACCACAATCATGTTCTTTGTCTTGGAGGACACATCCTTAAATATATTAAACTGTAATATCTTTGTTCTTTACGCATGTGGAATTATGTTTTGTTAAAAAATGGGATCCTTGTCCCATCCACGACGATCCATTAAGGTCAATCCCAAGTATCAATCTTGGTATTGTATAATGGTGTGACCCACTTTGTTCATCCCTCGTACACCACGTATGGGAACAAGTATCACTCATGGAATGGTAAAAGAACACTACCAACTAATCCCATCCATGGTAAGACCCTAGGGGACTAGGTATCACTCATGGTTATAATAATATCAAACAATATATGAGCCCATATAAGGAATTCTTACATGGGAATCTAAGTATCACTTATGACGCATAAGGAATAGCCCACTGAGCCCATTTGCGGTATAAGTCATAGGGGACCATGTATAGCTCATGGTATATTATAGAAACATTAACCCCAATCCCATTCATGGTAATTCCCCTAGAAAACTAGTATTTTTTCATGGGTAGGTAATACATCCTCCTAGTGAGGTTATCCATTGTATTATATAAAAATCCCAAAAATTTCTCCTGGTATAAAAAAACAAATAACCTAAGAACCTATCATTATCATTACAAAAAGAGGAACCCAAGTAACACACCAGTTATAGATAATTCATTTACTCATTTATGTTCAATTACAAAAGAATATATATTGATAAACATTCCATTATATCCCAAGTGTACAAAAGACAGCCATACCCATTATTCGTTTCAATTTCCCTATTTTAATAATGAATAAACATACTTTATAGGTGGGTTTATAATTGAATAGAGGATATATAATCATTTTAAATAATTTAATAAACATTAAATATCCCTTAAAAAAGTGTTTATTCAACACACCCAAATATTATATTAATATTACAAATGAAACTATGAATGTGAGAATTTAAAATAACACCCCAAGAGGATGGTTTACATACATATAGAGTCATAGAGGCCAAGGTGCATAACTAATCATCCCATGGGTGTGGTTTTGGTTGAGGTGAATAAACTAAAATGACCTAAATTAAAGTATAACGAAGATATAATTTAGAGCATTGGATCTCACATAGATAATTTCACATTTTGAGGCCAGGACATGGAGAATATGTCTTGAACAATAGTTACATAAATTATATATCAACTAGTCTTTATGGGGAATTATATATAACACATAACTCCTGATTAATATGGTCCACTCTTCCAATATAAATATTTTATTCAAACTATATAGATAGAAAGTGATGAAATTATAAAATTCAATAAAAATAGGGTGAATTAGCTCGCATGAAGATAAAATTTGATATGGGAAGATAAACTTAGAAAAAATGAAGGAGGGGTTTCACAATCATCAATACACTTCCCATGTGATGATAGACACTCAAAGAAGATGCCCAATTATAAAGATCTATCTAGGGAAGGAGGAGTGGAGGATGAGCTTCATGGATGGGTTGATGCATACCGATGGGAAAAGAAGGGAGAAATAGAGTCTTTAAACAATGCATGTGAATTTTTTTAAAAACCAACCATTTAAAGATCTTCACAATTTGGCCTTATAGGTTGGATAATCATCCAACAACAATGCAGTATTCACGACCCAAATCCATAGCCATTTTCTAAAGAGTTCAGGGTTGGGGCGCAAAATTTGAAAAAAATGTGTGCCTAACTATTTGAGCCACAAGTTTTGTGAAACTAAGGGAGCGATCTAGGAGAACAGTTTAAGAAAACTATTTACAACCCATATTGGATACTACTTCACACCTATAGCAGGTCACACAATTTTTCTTAATGGGTTTAAAAAATATAATGAAATTGTTACCTTATGAAAATTCCTCAGATGGTTGTTCAGAATTGTTAATATTACCATGCTCCAATTATATGCATTATTATAATTCCCAACAAATAGGTGCTTTCATGGAAAAACACTTTCAAAACTAAACCGAACTCATGGGACACCTCCGGGGTTGTAGATCATAACTAAAACCAACATTATTAAGTGTTACAAAACATGGATTTAAATTCCAATGTATTGTTAAGATAATTAACCATCCATAAAATAGTAAAATTTCAAATTCCCCATTTAAATTTCACTCAGTCCAAAATAAGGGATGTTACAACTCCCCCCCTAAAAATCATCATCCCTTATAATCTTAGTGAATCAATTAAGACAACACATGAGCTAACCCAATCATGATCTTTTAATCAAATGAGTGTGTGTGTTTCCAAATTCCCAATACACCACTAATAATTACTTAAGTGTATAGTACATAAGACATAGAAACTCAATTCAATGCTGAAATTCAAAACTAAAACATTGAGATGGTGTTTACTTAATATTGTATAATTGCAAACATGATCACATATTCATATCTTTAATGATCCTCTATATGGATCTCCCCACCATAGGTTTTAGAATTTAAATACCAACTAAGAAATAGGGTAGTCCCCACCATTGTAATTTAATAGAAAGTACTTCCCAAGAGCCCTAACGACAGTCCTGGTGTGATTATCCTAACATGGAAAACATGATCACATTAGAGGACTTATCATGGGACACATTAGATTAATAATACAAAATTTCAATTAACCGTGTTTAAAATTTTTTCAAAATCATTTAATGAATTTCTATTTAAAAAATTATATCGCTCCCATATTATCCAAATGGTGTGCCGAAAACAATTCCTCACCAACTGTATTCTTCAAAAAAAATGAAACGCGTAAAGATACTCCTGGATGACTATTCTAAAAACACATAGACTAGAGTAATAATGAATAATTACCCAAAACAAGATTCCTTATCCTAAGGAAACACATGTTCATCTTGAATACATCCAATGAATCTCGTACCCGACTTATGGTGACGTCTTCTAGTTGAATAATTACACGTTCTCTTATGTTTTCATACCTCTTCCGCAGAACGAGTGTATAACTGATCTATCACACTTGAATCGTCACCTGAAAAACACCCCATCCATCCCAAATGAACTGTGGGGTAACCATGGAATCATCAAATGTTGTCTAATGAGCTTATCCAAAGCGATCCATACTATGAAATTTATAAGTGATATGCTGATACATAGTTGAGACATCCATGCATCAAAAGCATGAATGATCCCAACTACAATTAATACAGAGAAAATTATTAGTTCTACTAAGTACATCAAATGAATTCATTCTCTAGAAACCATAAATCACTTTGGACTAACTGTGCCTCTAATCCTACGATGGTATAGAATAATTACTCCTATGGAATGTACTAACCAAAACTGAAATGGTTTTTTTATTTATCTTGGTGTATAACTGATGCTCTCTTACTGTATCAATATGATATCAAGATAGGTGTCATGATCATCATCAAGACAATGGTACACTAATGGGATCTAAATAACTTCTAAGAATACATGAGACAATCCCATCATGACCAAAGATAAGTGCTTAGTATAGCTACCAACCAATTATTTTATTCTCATTCTCCCTCGCAAGCACTATAATACTACGAAAATCACAATCCCCTTGTGAATTCAAATGAAATGTTGACTATTTGTTTCTATACCTATACTATTTCTTTTCATCTACTTGTACGGATATACTAAATGTTCTCAAAATGATTTCCCCACCTTAGCAGTTCCCTAGACATAATTTACTAAAAAGGAGGTACTCATTCTCTGGCACATACTCCATCGACCACTGAAGACATACCCTAGTCATGGATGGCATTATTTTAGAAAGAGTTAATAAGATAATAGAATGAAATCGGTCCCTTAATAGAATGATAGGTTATTTTTATTTTTAAGAATCTATGTTACACCCTTCCAAGTTAGGTCCATGGGTTCCATAGACTCAGTTGTAAAAGCCAAACCAACTTGAAATTTGTTTTCATGAAACCTAATCCTTTTTACAACATCTCACCAAGCATTGGAATGTGTCAAATTTCCATTATCATCCTAGTCAATCTACCTAAATGATGGCCTATGATTGATGTATACATACTAAAATAATTAATATTTCATACTAAACTCACATAGTTCATTGTACCATTTTAGCAACCTGATGGGTACTTTTAGTACTACCCTAAGATTTTATAATAATAAAAACATCATTTATAATATCCATATCGTAAATATCCTTATCCATCCCGTATATGATGGACTATACAAAGGATCTATCTTAAAAGATTATTATGCAATAAAACTATAAAATAGGATGCTTAACCCTTGAGAATTCAAACACTGAAGAAGTGGAAGAGGGGGAACACAACCCACTACGTGTTTGACCATGCCCTTGGCATGTCCTGTCCATCGAAACTAGTCATTTCTTGATACTCATTCCTATAAGAAGGTTTTACTAATCAAACATCCACCTTTCAAGATATGGTGTCATTTTAGAAACTAAGGTGTACTACCTAGAACAAAATACACCCAAACAACACCAAATTTCACAAATAGTTAACGAGCATCTAGAAAGATCATAAATAATTGAGGAAGCCACCAATTTTGGTCTATTCCCCTACAAAGTAAAAGAGAAGTGACATTAAGACTTGTTCACATCTGAAAAGGTCACTAAGCTCTACCACCTATAATTTTTGTTTAATATAATCTAAGAAAATTTTCCAAATCCTATTGGAAAAACTCACATTCTTGTTCAAAGGAAAGCAAAAAAGAATATTTAAAATTACCTTACAATATAGTTTAATCTAAAAAAACATTAATATTTTTTTGAGCTGATTCATTTAGTTACATTTGATCTTTCACCACTTTAGAAGATCAGATTTAAACAACTAGGTACTCTCTATATGAACAACCATATATGTATTATTTATTTAGCTGATTACACAGGGAACTCATGCATGTTTTATCAATCTCCCTTTAAGAATTTATTCACTTAATGAAAATCTTATCAGTTGTTTTGGAAATTTATCACAAAAATTATGTATTAAACAACATTTATTTTTCCATAATTTTCATACAAATGGGTCTTTTGAAGATAATTGAAATTGAAATTTATAGAAGAAAATAACCATTAGGTTATAACTGCCATTTTAAAAAATGTACATAGAATATAAGTACAACAAAAAACCAGATAGCCTATCTGTTAGAAATTAAAGAGGGGATTAGTGAAGCAATATGCCACTTTATGTCTTTATGTGGACACATATATGTGGATAGATAAATTTTAAATGAACATTATTATACAACATAAACATAGCTACATGGGGTTATGCCTTAATAAAAATAAAAAAGGTGACCTATAGGGGTCCCAGTTATGCAGGAATAAGGGATACCTGTAAGGGTCCCCTCTAGTCTCTCTGGGATCATCAAAATAAAACTCTAAACATGTTAAACATTAAGATTAAAACTCTCTTAGTGGGTTCTACCACATGAACATAACAGTCAGTGGATGACAAACTTTACTCAATCCAGGGATAACATTCTTAATCAACCAATTTATGTGATGTTCATGGTTTAGAATATTTTAAAAGTATACACATGCTTCTAGTTATATCATGATGATAAAATATGGTTCAATTATATGGGTTTCCATCTTCCTTTTTACATCGTTAACATGCAATTTTTAAAACAGAAATTGCCTCCCATTTAATCATGACCAATTTATTTTAGCTCAGCTAATGGATGGTTATTGACTCAAACTAGTCATGATTGGTTAGTTAAGGTGTCACATATAATCTAGGATATAAGAAACCCTTTATGATGATTCTTACACATAAATAATTTTCTTTTATTAGATTATAACTAATATAATTTTCACATACAGTAAATACTGAAAACCCAAGAAAATAATTAAATAATCTTTTTAAGAAGATAAATATGATAAATAATCATGAAACATGGTTCAATAATCGAATATAAAATCTTTATAGGAAACCATTCAAGATAAATCATCTAACCGGGAATAATACTCAAGAAAGGTGCAAAAATAACCATGATAAATATATAAATCAAATTATTGAAACATGGTGTATTAAAAACATGATAGTAAAATTCTATTCATGTTACAAAAAAGAATTCGAAGAAATAACATAAGGAACAATGATTAATACAACTACATATCATGGAATATGAATAGAATGTGAATCTCTATTTGCCTATAAGGATCCATGTGATTCTACTTCCTTTAAATACCACTACAAGGTTAAATATTATAAATCTCATAAATAAATAAGCATTTAATGTTCACCAATAACTCATGGTGAAATCATAGTCAACTGTAATAATGAAAAAAATGAACAACACACCCATCCCATTCCAATTGGACATTTACCCATGTGTGTGGTGGTCACTCCTAGACAAGACTATTTACCAACCACAAAAACATTCCTAGTCTATTTCATACCAACAAAAAATTGTAATAAAACGAAAATAAGAATCCTTTGATACCAATTATTGTGTCCCGACCTGATAGCCACTTATAAGTTATCTGAACTTTTTTCCACTAATCCTCAAGCCCAGGTCATCATATACCACAAGCTTTCGACTAGTAGTGAGGGACCAATGATGGTAAATTGGGTAGACTATACTGTCATGAACATAGTATCATAAATGTAAATGAGAAAATAATTCAGCCAAAAATAGATGCAATATAATGGAAAGGTAGCAATAGTTAATAGAAATAGGCTGAAGAAGTTGGAAACACAAAATATACAGCTCTACATGCATGTCCAAATGAGGATACAATAACTAACTAAAAGAATATATAATTGAAAATACAATATAATACATGAAATAAGAATATTAAAAATTCCCATGGGGCATCTACATGAAAATTACGAGCACCATCTTAGTCATAACCCCATTATCTCAAATGAATATATGAATGGAATAAATACAATACCTCACCTGGTCTAACAAACTTGAAATCTATTTAGTTGCCCTAGTACATTGGTGGTCTTGAAAATGTGTGATATATACTTACTAGTCAATCATTAAGGGTGTATAAATCTATCCAACCCATTAATATAAAATATATTCATGTGCATTTATAATTGTTAAGGCTATAAATAAAAAAATAAAAAATATAAAATTATTGGGCTCAAGTTCTTCAAGGAATTCCTGACCAACCATACCTTCTTAATGAAAATATATAGTATCTCTAAACAATGGTAATCATGTATATCTATAACATTTATATATATAATTAATGGGTATATTGATAGGGGAAAGGAGTATGCCCTATTATGAGGTCTGAATGTTAAGGTGGACCGAACCCTTGAATTCTCTCAGCCAAGGAGGACACATCCTTAAATATGATAAACTAGAATATCATAGATTATTAAACAAGGAACATTATGTTTCCTAATAAAAAGGTATATTTGGATAATTTAAAGAGATCAATAATTAAAAATCCAAAGTATCACATTAGGATAAATATATTTTCCCATCAAAATAAGATTCTATCAAAGGAAATCTTTAAAGAGGAATACCATGTTTAATTCTTAGTATGACATAAAGGTGTAAACCACTGATTCTTTACTTAGAACACCACATAAAGGACTGAGTATCTCTTTTTTCATGGTATAGAAACATTATGCATAAGAATTCCCATAGTAAACCACCAGTGGACTGAGTATCACTCATTTGTATAATAATCTCAAAAAACCTATGTGACTATCCAGGGAATTCTACATGGAAATCCGAGTATCGCTGAAGGTGAATAAGGTATATACCACTAATGCCATCCCTAGTATACCATGTAAGGGACCGTGTATCATTCATGTAATATTAGATAATCATTTCCCATAGATCCCATCTATGGTAATTCTCCTAGGTAAAAAATATTGATCATGGGTAGGTAAATCATTAGCTCGGTGAGCATATCCCTGGAATTTTATAAAAGAAACCAATTATTGATCTTGGTATAATATAAATAAAATAACATTTTATTCCTTTCTTGGAGTTCCATAATGAGAAACCCAAGTATTTCTCAAGGAATTCACAATTAATTTAATCATTTATGATCAATTACAAAGGGGGAAATATTCCTAAAATACCGTTACAATCCAAATATAAAAAATAGGTCCATGGGAATTATTCATTTAAATTACCCATTCAATTTCGCAATTTTAAGTAAGAAGAATAACTCTTCATAGGTGGTTTCATTATTTAATAGGGAAATCTATATAATTTTAGATCATTTAATTCGAGTTAATGTACCATTAAAGTGTGTTTATTAATCACAACTAATGTGGAGAACAATAGTTAATAGGGAACTATGATCATGATGATTTAAAATAACACACCAAGGGGTGGTTTAATTTTTTAAGGAGGAATAGTGGTCAAAGAACATAAAAAATCACCCCATGGTAGAGGTTTTGGTTCAGGTGTACAACCTCTATTGATCTAAATTAAAGCATAAGGACAATATAATTTTTACCATTATGTCTCACATAACTATGTAAAATTTTGAGAAAAATTCACAAGGAATTCGACAAGCGTCATCATGGTGAAAATTATAAGTCAACTAATATTTAAGGGAAAAGATATAGTGATCAAACCTAATTCTTATGATGGTGTCACTCATCCAATATCAAGATTTTATTCAAGATAGATCTAGATAAGGAGAAGAAATCTTCAAAAAACTTGAATATAGTGAATTATCTCACATGAAGAAAAAATGTTAGATGTGATGATAAATGAATAAAATAGGGAGGAAGTATCTAAGAATCATCACTATGATTCCAATATAATTAATACAATAAATATAGAGTTCACATGATGAATATATATCCATGAAAGGAGGATCCTCAAAGAGGGTCTACTACGCCCCGATGGGAAATGAAAGTTGTAGAAGGGGCTTAAAATAAAACAAGAGAAAAATTGTTAAAAAACAACCATTTTGGAGAATAATTTTTGGAATGATGTTTTGTATTACCATACACAAAAAATGTAGGATTCTATTCCCTAATAAATACCCATTTTAAATGGGGTGCATAGTCGGAGTGCATGGTATGACAATTGTGTGCCTAATCATGCATAATTACTTGTTAATTGGAAAAAAGGGTGAAGGATAAGCGTTGGGATTGGGAAAACATTATGAAACTCATTGGGGTCACTACTCTACACCTGGAACATATCACATGGTTACTCTTAATAGGGTTTTAGGGTTTAAAAATATTGTTCTTCTTATAAAAATGGGTCATACTAATGACTTTTAGGGTAACCCTGACTATTCACTAACCATTTTCATATTTTTGTTTCACTGAAAACTGGTGTAGTCATAGCATGATGCTATAAAAAATCAACCAAACTCCTAATACACCTCCTAGGGTGTAAACATTAACTAAAAACAACATTGATAAGTGTTTTAACACTTAGATTTAATTTTCAAATCTTATTTTAGAGAACGACCCATCCATCATACATAAAAAAATGAAAATTTCCCTTTAAAATCTCATCTAATCCAAAACACAAGACATTACATATACTATTATAAATTTATTCCTCAATGATATTTAAATCCTATATATGTATTAAATTATTATCTTGAAGCTATAATTATTCATTGAAATTATGTTTCCTCGTGAAATTAAAATTATTATTTCTATTTTCATAAAGAAATCAAATATATAGAGGATATATTAAAATTTTAAAATTGTATATTGTAGGAATGTCAATTTTCTAATATAATTAAATATTTAAACCCATATCATGTTTTTAGTACTCAGTTTTAATCCATGGAATAGTAAAATAACACTATATATCTTCTAAACTCATAAAGTAGAGGAAGAAAGTGTGTATGATATACTTGTTCCCAATTTTAAAAGTACTAAAGTCATATTAAAATTTTAAATTTGTTCCAATAAGGAATTAAAAATTAACCTTTTATACTATAACTTGATAAATTCACATAAGTGATAAATTCATTGATAATCCATAATAAAGTGACCCACCTCTGGAACATTTCATCAGTTTTTGAGTCAGAATTCATCCCACCTTCTATAAAATATCCATTTAGGTCAGTAATTAAGATTTAGTTATTTTTTATAATTGTATACCAAGGACATATATTATTATAAATTACATTATAATAATTTATAATGTTTTATTACATGGTTATCCATTATAGAAGGTTTTATAAAACTAACACCACATACCTTGTAAAATGAGTTTCACTAAGAATGGTCATAAGTGAGTCATAACCATATGTTTTCATCCATAATAAAACATAAGAAATATTCTAAAAAATCCATGTGACTTTTATAAAACTCCATTAATTTCACATTTTATATTATGTGGGTTAAATTATCATTTTATTTTTTATTTAATCTTATACATTTATAGATTCTAAAATAAGTAAATAATATCTAAAATAAATATTTTAATATAAATTAATAGAGATTATTTGCATAGACTTGTTTCCCACAATTTAAAACATTATTATAATTAATATTATTTGGTATATATACACTGAAATGAATATTTTAGTTTTTATTTTCTAAGTTCCCATAGTCAAGACATCCATATTGAATTCCATATGTTACATTTAAAATTAATACTATGGTATATCGGTCACATGACGGAGTTATGCATAATTTATTAAAGCAGTTCATTGAAGTAGTTATTGGGTTATATGGATGTGGATTGTTATGGTTTAGTAGATGAATGAAAGTTATATTCAAGAGGATTTTTGTATCATATATGTTATTATATCTCTTCGATAAGAAAAAATGATTTTTTTCACCATTGTAATCATGACTAAGACTGAATATATAGAAAACAATTAAGCTTTTAACCAGTTGTTGAGAATGAGACATTATCTAGAATATTATAGGTTTGAAGTGGCCTCTCATATTCCCATTAAGTGGGTTAAATCATGTTCCATAATTCGTATAAAAAACCCCCATTCATCATTTTAGGGCTAAGGACATCAATATAAAATTTTATTTTATCAATGAAAATGATGAATAAAGAGTTGTGAGGTTAGATTATGTGTCTACCAATGATCATATTGCTGATATAATGACTATAGAAATACCTAAGTTATATTTTTGAAAATAATTAACATTCTCATTTATTTAAACTAAATCCCTGTAACAATATGTGTTGGAACCACAATCTCTACTCCCGTAAGGAAATTTATTTTCCAGAAAGGTATGGTTTCTATCTTTTGTTAAATGTCAGAACTTATAATTATCTCTAGTAAAATATAAAATATATGGTCTTTTGGATCATTGAAAAAGTGATAGAAGCATTCATAAATTCTGTTATAAATATGGGGAGAGTACCATTATCCTTCATCAAGGGGATAAGGAAATATATAGTTCTTGATTCCCGTGGTTTTGTACTCATGTTGATATTTCATTAGCTATTGTCTCTCACACCAAGTAGGGATCAAATAGTATTAGATTTGGTGATTAGTTAACCATTTCTACAAACCTTATTAGAAGGAATTTTAGATTTGAATGTTTGAGTTAGAACAACATTTTTATGAAATGTTTTTGTTGAAGAATTTGAATAGAAATATCGATTTGGTTTGGAATTTTCAGAAAACCCAAATGGGGACATTATAAGAAAGAATACATTAAGTATGTTTTTTGGGTTATGATTACTGATAATGAATTGGATGGAATATTCAATGCAGCCTATTTAGTCATTTGGAGTCTATTTATATAACGATGGAATGTGTATTGGTTGGCTCTAGTTTGGTTTTTTAGAGTTCCCAAATATCATATTGAGCTGTAGGTATCTAAATTTAGGTAAGTTTCTAATGTGTAATAATAATATTAATCGTGCGATAATGATTATATAGTTTTCAATAATGGTGAAGGGGAAAATTCAATAATAAATAATGTCTATGTGAAAGATTCATTAAGCAATGGATATGCATTAGCGATATCTCTATGCATAAACATCATTTGATGACTGTGTAACCATGTGTTTATCCTATTCAATAATTAGTCCAATTTTTTTTTGTAACAATGAGTCTATCCTATATAACCATAATATTATGGGATCTATAAAAATTAATGGGAGTTTCATAAGAATTATAGTCTCTATGTAAACATGATCTATGTAAGTATCAATCTCTAAGTATGTTGAGAAAGGGTTCTAATTACAGTGGATTTTATTAAATATAAATTATGACTAATATTTTGGACGAATTTTAAGGGTAGAATTGAACCTAGAATTAAGTGAAGATAGAACAATGCCCTTTCATCTATTTTAAGGGTTTTTTGAGGCCATTTTTTTAGAGTAGAAAATGACCACATTTTACATCATGGAAATAAAATACATTGAATGTGGGATGTGAAATTTCATTTAGGTTCATGTGTTTCTAACACAATAATTGGTTATAGGTTTTTAAATTTTTTCATGTAAAAATAATAACAAGAAAATAAAATACAAAAAAAGGAATTATATTTTTTTAAGATATTAATTGATACATTTTCCAGGAAGTATGATAAATATTTCAAAATGGTTTTGTTGAATATTGATCAACATTTTTTAAAAATAAGAATCATATAGGAACTCTATTTTCATTAGTAATAGAAATTACAAAAGAGTAAGGTTTTAGAAATTTGTTCTTTAAGGATGAAAGGGAAGAAGAGGTTTTTCCTAGAACAATTCACACTATATGTTTGATCAGTTTGTGCTAAATTTCTACACCAACCTGGTTTGCTTTTAATATATATAGTCCATAGTGATGAAAAAGAACAACAAAGTTTTTAATTCAATTAGGAATAATA
This sequence comes from Viscum album, assembly GCA_963277665.1. Classification (NCBI taxonomy): domain Eukaryota; kingdom Viridiplantae; phylum Streptophyta; class Magnoliopsida; order Santalales; family Viscaceae; genus Viscum; species Viscum album. The sequence goes on from OY728128.1 coordinate 887,796,668, forward strand.
CAAATAAATTATTTATTTCTTATAAGGGGATTAATCTCATAGGGGTAGTGTGATTACTCCATTCTATAAATGAATATAAAAAAATGTTCTTATGTGTCTCTGGTGTATATGCACATTTTCATGAATTCTCCATGGATTCACATATTTGGGTGAACCAAGGAAAATTTACCATTTTGTTTAATAATTTTTTATTATGTCTATTAAGAATAGATATTTCAATGTTCTTCATAAATATTTAACAATATCATTGACAATAGAATGTTTCACTTGACACATCTCGATTCACGCTGGGGACTAAAAATAATAACATAAATTGATCTATTTTTTATTATGAATACAAATTAATTTTTTAATGAACAAAAAATATATAAATTCTCATTTTATTGGTAATCTATATGAAATAGGACTACGATTACATAAATATTAAAAATCTATTTTTCTGTAAAAAATATTTTTAAATATAAATTATATTTTGATTTAAAAGTAAAATTTATCATATTTATAATATTATTTTTATAAAATTTATTTCATCTTTCGAATCTACACATTTATTTTATATAATTTTATATTTTATATTTTTACACATCACAATAGTTTGATGAGTAAAAAAATATTATCTCCGGGAAAAAGGAAAAATGATATAAAAGGGGTTAAAACTAAGTGATAAAATTAAAAAATATCCAATTTTTTTTCTCTAAATGTGTGTATGAGTTATTTCAAGATGAAAACTTATCCCAAATCCATTATTATTCACATTGGATTCAATTTAATATGGGAAAAGTAATATAAAAATTCTACTTCTCTAACCTATAAAAGGAACCTTTCACGACCCCACTTATCCTCACATTTATGATCCATTGATTGACCAAAAACTACCCATTTCCTTTCCCAACACTCATATCCACATCCTATAAGTTCTGGTTCCAACCATATATCACTCTTAAAAGGCATAATCCTATTAAAAAATGAGTTATCTTAAGTAGTAAGGTAAAAAATTCAATTTATCAATTATATTCAATTAATTTTTCGTATTTCACATATTTTAATTCTTTTATATCAACATAAAACCATGAAAATTGTACCAATTTTATATTGAAATATTGTTTTGTTAAATAAAAAAAATTATATACCATCCTATAATTCATTTGAAAATGAAAATGTTGCCCATGTTACATGCTGAAAAATGACTCTATGTATGATATAACTCATTATTCATCATCTCCAAACATGGATACTTATAAAAATTTATTTAATGAGTAAATATGAAATTAATCACATGATAATGATTATTAAAAAATAAAATAGAAATTATATTATCAATATTAATAATAAATATTTATTGTTAATTTGATAGCCCCAAAACAACCATATCAAAACAATTTTATTTAATTTAATGTTTTTTTGAAAACCATTTTAACTATATAAATTTTTGAGATATTGGAATGATAAAAAAATTAATTTATAAAAATATAGATATGATTAAACCATTTTATAATCCATTTGGATATGAAAAATATTGAGACAAAGTTTTTGAGAAATACTGTAAACAACCGTAAGTTATTGATGAGGAAAAACTATAAAAATTATCAATGAAATATGATAATAAATGGAACTATAAAAATCAAATATACATGATATAGGTTCTGAATCAATTATTTAATGAATTTAAAATTTTTATTCTCGAGGTTATATGCCCACACCAATCTATTTGAGGCCTCATATAAGGGTATTCTATCTCAATTTTCGCCCACATAGATATGCCTCATATGCAACACATGTTTTATTTTATATGGTGTATATTATTCACATGGATATCTTTTATCTAAATTCAAATTCAATTATAGGGACTTAAAAAATTAATTTCATGTTATTTCATTGAATCTATTTTGATTCAAAAGATACTAAATATATAAGGTTTACTTTTCAAATATAAATTTCAAATCAATATTATATATATTTGAAATTCTATTTTGTAAAAATTACTTTTTTTTTCTCTCAAATCCCACATATTTTATACTCATTTTTTTGTGTTATATGTCTTCAAACCTTTTTTTCTATATTTTTTCATAATTTTATTGAATGGTTCTTAGTAATTGAATTCAATCTTATCCTTCTTATCAATCATGAATCTATCTCTTCCATGTGCATATTATTGATATTATTTCATGAATTCCATTTTCTATCCTTCTATGATTTAGTAATGCATTTTTATGTCAGAAATGACTATATTTATAAAAATTTCAAAGGAATGTTTTTAATAATTTCCACATGAGTACTTTAGAAATGATTTTTACTTTATTTAAAAAAGCATGGAAGGTATGTATTTTTAATGATTTTAATAAAAATTTCTTTTCCAACCTTCTTTACCTTTTTTGATTTAATAAACTTATACATTAACTTTTTAATGTTTTTTATAATTATTTCCATTTCTATGGTTTCATAAATTATTTTTTAAAAAATTAATGTAGAATTATTCTTACTTTCATAATAATTTCTTTAATACTTAGATAAAATTGTTTTTCTGCAATATCAACATCATTTTTATTATTTATTATTCTATGATAAATTGATCTAATAATATTGTGCACAACATCCCTTTGAATAACATATGATAATTTTCTATGGATGTTTATATGAAACTTGTTTCCTCTTTCTGGTTAATCAAGTTAGGAAGGAAATATGAATGTATTCATGCTCTTATAGAACACACAACTATAGTTAATCATTATTTTATAGGAGGACCATTTATTTTCACATACAAGACATATTTTAAAGGTATTTTTCATTTAATTTACATCCTTTCTTTGTTTTGGGGGTTTCCCTAGGTTTTAGGGAGGAATAGATGAGTATTCTTGAATTGGGCCAAACCGTGAGCCCAATTCCAGATTAAAAAAAAATTTGTATCTTTTATAACTATTTCATTTTTCAACATTTTTCATCCATTCAAATTCCTAATGGGCCTTACCTAACCTATTAACACCACCAAGCTAATTTGTAGCTTTTAGAAATCCATAACCAGTGGTTATTTGGGTTTTTGTCTAAGGGGTTGGGCCTGCCCGAAATCCCAATTCCTGTTTTAAAAATAAAATTTTATTTTGTTATAACTTATTCAATATTTGGGATTTTTCAGTGATTAGAAGTCTCACTCAAGCCCAAGTAACCCAGACGCGCGTCTGAACTCTCTCCCACCCATTTGGAGCTCTGTAGAAGCGCGATTTTGTGCCGATCTTCATAGGGTTCCTCAAATCGTCCAGATTTGAAGAGGTAAAGTATTTCTTTCATAAATCTCTCAATTCTCAATATTTTTCCTCCATTCCAGTTCCTAAATGAGATAATACATCTTTTTAGAATGTTACCTAAATTTGGGCTCTTTTAAATTTCAGATACTGGAGTTTTGGAGTGATTACTTCAAGATACTTCAAGTAAATGAACCCTTTTCTTTCCTCTTTCAAATTACTTTGGGTTTAACTCATTGTTCTTAGGGTTTCTTCGGTTATAATTGAGTTTACTAATGTCCAGAAACTAGGATTTCGAACCTAGGGTTTAACTTTGGGATTTCTTGGCCAATTTGTGTGGTTTTAGGTTTGATCTAGTTCTCTCTTGGTGCGGCGGGGGTGCGATTTGATTTCGCACGGAGATTCAAGGGGTTTTGTTAATTTGGTAGGTGATTCCATTGTGTGTGAAATTTTTGTGAATTAGCTTGCTGTTTTCATGGTACTCTAATGTTTATTTCACTTGAATGTTTCTGTAAAAATTGTTTTTAGTTGCATTTATAATGCAAATGAATTTTAAGTTCCAATTTTTGGTGAAATTGAGGGTTTTCCATTCAAATCTTTTATTGGTTCATTTTGGGATGCCCCATAACGGAATTTTTGGTTTCATTAAAGGGTTATGAACTGAAATTTGGTTTTAATATCTTAAAAGTGTTATCATAGTGTGAAAGGTGGATATCTTAATGAGCTTTGGGTGAAAAACAATGTGATGTTTTGAGAGGTTGTTTTATTGGAAATAAAATTATTTTATTGTGTGTTTTAAATGGTATAAAATGTGTGTAGCTACTGTAAAATTTGTTTGTGACCAGTAGTGATATTTTATATGAAAATGGATGTTTTTTGTTTGCTGAAATTGTTTGAGCACAAAAGGGGAAGCCCGGGTACTTAGGTGGGGTGGATTTGTACTAGTACGGCTAGTGGATCGGATGGGTTTTGTCCTTGTTCCACTTAGCATCTGGATAACGACAACTCTAACTAAACTATTTGGATGATGATTGGGGACCACTAGGTTATGGGTATGTTCCCTACTAGTGGCTCGTGCACGAGAATGGATTTTTCTATGGTTACTCTACACCGAGGTACGAGGTACATAGGGCCCGAGACAACATAGTGCTTAGGGGTGTTCCTGATTTTGATGCTCATAGAATTTGTGGTATTTACCCTTGTTGTGGGCTGTTTTTGGCAGTACATTACAGTATCTCACATGTCTATTTAATGTGCTAACATTCTGAAATTCTCGGATTGAAAACTGTTTTCATTTGAAAGTTGCATTTCTTTGAATTTTAACACTGTTTCACCATGTGTATTAAAATTGCTTGTTTTGTTCACATTGTATTGCATACTCTTTGGAATCAACTGGTGGTATCCTATTGGTCTTAGGCTCACACCCTACTTACACCCCTTGGGTGTAAGTAGACCTGCTTATGCTTGACTCAGGTAAAGGGAAGGCTAAGGGTGATGGCGGTTCGGGATGTTAGTACCCATCATTGGGGCGGAGTTGCGGGGATGGCTTGCCTGTGATGATCCCCTTGTCTTGTGGAGTCCATGGGGATGTCTTTATGTTGTCATTATTTGTTTTTAGACCACTTGTAGTGTCTTTAAACTTATGTATTCAGATCTGGTTTTGTTAAGAATTGTTTAGCATGAAAATTTCAGATTTTAATAATTGATTGTTTTTTTATGATTTATGCTGTCATACTCGGGTAAATCGTTCCCAAACCAGATTTGTTTGATACCCGAGCACTTGTGCCAGCCCGTGGGGATAGGGAACGCCCTTCGGGCCTTGCCACGGGCCAGGTTTGTTGTCGTTAATGGTGGAGACCAGATCCGGTTCGTGACAAAATGGTATCAAAGGAGGTTAATGTTTTTGGGTTATATTGTTATTTTGAGATGAGTCGGGATAGACAGGAGCTAGGACTGTCAGGGCTCGGGGTATTGGTTGTGAGTAGGGTGCCTGGCCCGCACCTCTCATGGCAGACCTTGAGTCACCAGAGGATGTTGGAATTTACTGATTTACTTCACTTCCAGGTGAGACGTGTGTGCTGCAGACCACATGTGGACATCAGGCAGATGTGGAGTAGTTGTTTCTTTTATTACAAGAATGTGTTTAGTGTGTTTATATTTGATGTATTTGATTACAATTTTCAGAATTGTGGTATTGACTATTTGTTTTGTGACTGTTGCATTTTGTAGCAACATGCCTCCCCGGAAAGCTCCCACGCACCCACAGGAGGAAGCTGGAGAGAGTTCTCCCACGCCGATTGATCAGAGGCTAGTCGAGGCCGTGGTCCGGGCTGTCCAGGCTCTAGGATATGGACCAGCTCTAGCTCCAGCTCCTGTTAGAGAGGATTATACTGGTCCTAGAATGGACAAGGCCCAGGAGTTCCTGAAAAATAAGCCTCCAACCTTCCGAGGCAGCTCAGAACCCCAGGAAGCAGAAGAATGGCTCGAGAAGATCGAGCGTATGTTTGAGTTCCTAGAAACACCCGAGGAGCTCAGGGTGAAGTGTGCCTCCATTCTGTTGGAGGGTCCCAGCCGTAAATGGTGGGAGTCAGTGCTTCAGTCTGGGAAGAATGAGCAGATGCACTGGGGAGATTTCAAGGCTGTCTTCAATGAACAGTATTGCCCTGAGGTGTTGGCTTATGCCAGGTCTAGAGAGTTCATGGAACTTGTTCAGGGGAATCTATCTGTGATGGAGTATGCCAACCGTTTCGCTGAATTGGTTCGGTATGCTCCAGAAATTGTCTCTAATGAGCAAGCGAAGGCCCAAAGGTTTGAGAAAGGCTTGCGACCAGAGATATACAACCAGGTGTTCTTGTTTAAGCTGAGGACCTATGCTGAGGTCGTTGATCGGGCGTGCATGGTGGAGATTGATAGAAAAGGCAGGGCTGGTTTCTATGGTTCTGTATCAGCAGTGGGAAGTGGAAGCTCCTCAGAGAAGAAAAGGAAGCGTGAGGATCATGTGAAGAAAGGAGGGGGTAGTTCAGGCCACTCTTCCAGGCAGTTTTCTTCTGCGGCTTCTGATGCGAGATCGGTCGTGTTCCACCAATGTGGGAGGCCTGGGCATATACGACCAGCATGTCCTCTTCCTCCGAAGCCTTGTTACCAGTGTGGAGGTATAGGGCATTTGCAGCGCTTCTGCGGTGTGGCACGTCCACTCCCAAGTGGGGCAGGGTCAGTGGCTTCAAGAGGAGTGCCAACACAGTCTGAGCCGTCAAGGACTGGGGGATCTCGATTTGGTGGTCGCGGTGGTAGGGCTGGATCATCTTCTGGGCAAAGCCAGTTCATGGCACAACCACAGACTAGCGGTCGTCCCCAGGCAGATACTGGACATCTCCATGCAGTGGATCAATCACCAGTAGGATCAGAGGCGGGACCGTCGACAGTTCGAGGTACCGTTCTGATCGCATCTTCTATAGCTACTGCTCTTTTTGATACTGGTGCCTCTATTTCATTCATTTCTGGACGTTTTGTGGACATTCTGAATTTGCCAACTGAGTTGATGTCTTTTGCGATGGAGTTGGTGACACCATTGGGAAAGAAGAAGGAGCAGGGCCTGAGGTGCCCCTCGTGTGCACTTTCTGTGTCAGGGGTCGAGATGGAGTGGGACCTCTTGGTCTTAGATATGGACCTTTTTGATGTTATACTCGGGATGGATTGGCTAGTAAACTTCGAGGCACACCTCGATTGCTACAGACGGCGGGTGAGTTTCACATCACCTGATGGGAGTCGTCAGGTTTTTCATGGAGAATGGGATCCACGATCAAGTCGCGCAGGGCCTCCACTCCCAGAGTTGGGAAGTGTTATCTTCCAGTTATCTTCGATTGTGCTAGAGGATGTTCTTTCCCCTGAAGGTGCACTACCTCATGTAGTGAATGAGTTTCCTGAGGTATTCCCTGATGATTTTTCTGGTTTGCCCCCGGAGCGGGATGTGGAGTTTTCGATTGATCTGGCACCGGGAACACAGCCGATATCTCTTCCCTCCTATCGCATGGCCCCCACCGAGTTGAGGAAATTAAAGATAAAGTTGGACGACTTAGAATCCAAAGGATTCATTCGCCCGAGCGTCTCTCCTTGGGCCGCTCCTGTGTTGTTTGCAAAAAAGGCTGATGGATCCCTCCGGTTGTGCATTGATTACCGGAAGCTGAATAAGGTAACAATTAAAAACAAATACCCTTTGCCCAGAATAGATGATTTGTTTGATCAGTTGAAGGGGGAAAAGTGGTTCTCAAAGATAGAACTGCGTTCAGGGTATCATCAACTCAGGGTGAAGGAGTCAGATATCCCTAAGACAGCCTTCCGAAGCAGGTACGGCCACTTTGAGTATTTGGTCATGCCCTTCGGATTGACCAATGCTCCAGCGGTATTTATGGCACTTATGAATAGGGTGTTCCATCAGTATCTCGATTCCTTTTTTGTGGTGTTCGTGGATGACATTCTGGTATACTCTAGCTCTAAGGAGGAACACGAACATCACTTGAGGATCGTTTTGGGTACATTACGAGATCACCGCCTCTATGCAAAGTTGTCAAAGTGCACTTTCTGGATCAGAGAGGTGAGATTTCTGGGGCATGTGATCTCAGAGCATGGAGTTTCAGTGGACCCTGAGAAAATTAGTGCAGTCATGTCATGGGAGAAACCGAAGAATGTGTTTGAGATCAGGAGTTTTCTTGGCTTGGCCGGTTATTACAGGCGATTCGTTCAGGATTTCTATCGGCTTGCTTCACCGATGACTTCCCTCACCCGGAAAGGGGTGAAGTTTGTATGGGGTCCAGAATGTCATGCATCGTTTGAGGAGCTGAAGAGGCGGCTGACTACTGCCCCCGTGCTAATTTTGCCAGAGGCTGGAAAGGGATATGTGGTCTATTGTGATGCTTCAGGTATGGGTCTTGGGTGCGTGATTATGGAAGATGATCATGTGGTCACGTATGGATCTCGCCAACTTAGACCACATGAAAAGAACTACCCAACCCATGACTTGGAGTTGGCAGCGTTGATGCATGCTTTGAAGACTTGGCGTCACTACCTCTTTGGGGAGAAGTTTGTGGTATACTCTGATCACAAAAGCTTGGCTTATATCTTCTCGCAGAAGGACCTCAACTTGAGGCAACGTCGCTGGATCGAGTACTTGCAGGGGTTTGACTTTGACATTGTCTATACCCCAGGCAAGGGTAATGTAGTGGCCGACGCTTTGAGAAGAAGAGTTCCAGTGCAGGCTTTGAGGAAGTCTAGTGATGAGTGTGCATCGATGGGTCTCTTTTCTTAGATGCATGTAGAGGCCAGGGAATACAGTGGAGGGGCATTCTTGGCAAGTGTCCAGTTGACTCCTTCTCTATTAGAGTTGATTCAGCAGGAACAGCCCAGTGATGATCTTTGTCAGAGGTCTAAGATGTTCCGTCATGGTGGGGAGACATCCTCTGATTGGTCGTCATCTCCCAAGGGCATCTTGTGCTTTAAGGGCCGTTCAGTAGTGCCATTATCTCTGCGGAAGGTGGTGATGCAAGATAGCCACCATTCTTAGTGGGCTGTCCATCCGGGTGCCACTAAGATGTATTATGATGTTCGTCGGAAGTTTTGGTGGCCTGGTATGAGACGGGACATAGCAGACTTTGTTTCGAGATGCTACACATGTCAGCAGGTGAAAGCAGAGCACCAAAGGCCATCCGGTTTGCTCCAACCACTACCCATTCCTACCTGGAAGTGGGAAGAGGTTTCCATGGACTTCATTGTTGGATTACCTCGTACACCTCGAGGTAAGAATGCTATTTGGGTGGTGATTGATCGTCTGACCAAATCAGCCCACTTAATTCCGATAAAAGATACAACTAAAGTAGATGAGTTGGGCCACTTGTATCTACAGGAAGTGGTGAGACTCCATGGTGTTCCATCAGCTGTTGTCTCGGATAGAGACCCCCGCTTCACTTCTCGATTTTGGGAAGGCCTTCAGAAGTCCTTGGGGTCTCAAATTAAGATGAGCACGGCATACCACCCACAGACGGATGGTCAGACAGAGCGGGCGAATCAGATATTGGAGGACATGCTTCGTGCATGTGTCCTGGACTTTGGAGGTTCTTGGGATAGCCATTTGGGATTGGTAGAGTTTTCTTATAATAATAGTTACCAATCCACGATTCGAATGTCCCCTTTTGAGGCGCTCTATGGTCGGCCTTGTCGGTCCCCCCTATGTTGGGCTGAGGTAGGAGAGACTTCACTGTTGGGGCCGAGCCTTGTGCAGGAGACTTCTGAGAAGGTCAAGTTGATCAGGCAGCGCTTATTGACAGCTCAGAGTCGTCATAAATCTTATGCTGACCGGAGGCGTCGAGACCTAGAGTTTTCTGTGGGTGACAGGGTATTCTTAAAAGTGGCCCCTCGTCTGGGCCATCGTCGATTGGGGAAGCAAGGTAAGTTGATGCCACGGTATGTCGGACCCTTTGAGATCACCGAGCGTATTGGTAAGGTGGCATACAGATTGGCCTTACCTTCTCAGTTGACATCTATCCATGATGTCTTCCACGTCTCCCAGTTGAAGAAATACAATCCAGATCCATCCTATGCGTTGAGTAGGGAAGAACTAGAGATAGAGCCTGACTTGTCTATCGTTGAGAGGCCGGTGAAAATAGTGGACTCCCAGGAGAAGATACTTCGAGGAAAGTCTATTTCTTTAGTCCGGGTTTTATGGCAGCATGGGAATGATACACATGAGACATGGGAGCGAAAGTCATGGGTCAAGGAAGAGTACCCATTCTTATTTTCCAACCGAGATTCATGTTGACATTCCGGGGCGGAAAGTCCTTCATGGTGGGGAGAATTGTCACATACAAGACATATTTTAAAGGTATTGTTCATTTAATTTACATCCTTTCTTTGTTTTGGGGGTTTCCCTAGGTTTTAGGGAGGAATAGATGAGTATTCATGAATTGGGCCAAACCGTGAGCCCAATTCCAGATTAAAAAAAATTTGTATCTTTTATAACTTTTTCATTTTTCAACATTTTTCATCCATTAAAATTCCTAATTGACCTTACCTAACCTATTAACACCACCAAGGTAATTTGGAGCTTTTAGAAATCCATAACCAGGGGTTATTTGGGTTTTTGCCTAAGGGGTTGGGCCTGCCCGAAAGCCCAATTCCTGTTTTAAAAATAAAATTTGATTTTGTTATAACATATTCAATATTTGGTCTTTTTCGGTGATTCCAAGTCTCACTCAAGCCCAAGTAACCCAGCCGCGCGTCTGAACTCTCTCCCACCCATTTGGAGCTCTGTAGAATCGCGATTTTGTGCCGATCTTCATAGGGTTCCTCAAATCTCCCAGATTTGAAGAGGTAAAGTATTTCTTTCATAAATCTCTCAATTATCAATCTTTTTCCTCTATTCCAGTTCCTAAATGAGATAATACATCTTGTTCGAACGTAACATAAATTTGGGCTCTTTTAAATTTCAGATACTGGAGTTTTGGAGTGATTACTTCAAGATACTTCAAGTAAATGAGCCCTTTTCTTTCCTCTTTCAAATTACTTTCGGTTTAACTCATTGTTATTAGGGTTTCTTCAGTTATAATTGAGTTTACTAATGTCCAGAAACTAGGATTTTGAACCTAGGGTTTAACTTTGGGATTTCTTGGCCAATTTGTGTGGTTTTAGGTTTGATCTAGTTCTCTCTTGGTGCGGCGGGGGTGCGATTTGATTTCGCACGGAGATTCAAGGGGTTTTGTTAATTTGGTAGGTGATTCCATTGTGTGTGAAATTTTTGTGAATTAGCTTGCTGTTTTAATGGTACTCTAATGTTTATTTCACTTGAATGTTTCTGTAAAAATTGGTTTTAGTTGCATTTATAATGCAAATGAATTTTAAGTTCCAATTTTTGGTGAAATTGAGGGTTTTCCATTCAAATCTTTTATTGGTTCATTTTGGGATGCCCCATAACTGAATTTTTGGTATCATTAAAGGGTTATGAACTGAAATTTGGTTTTAATATCTTACAAGTGTTATCATAGTGTGAAAGGTGGATATCTTAAAGAGCTTTGGGTGAAAACCAATGTGATGTTTTGAGAGGTTGTTTTATTGGAAATAAAATTATTTTATTGTGTGTTTTAAATGGTATAAAATGTGTGTAGCTACTGTACATTTTGTTTGTGACCAGTAGTGATATTTTATATGAAAATGGATGTGTGTTGTTTGCTGAAATTTTTTGAGCACAAAAGGGGAAGCCCGGGTACTTAGGTGGGGCGGATTTGTACTAGTACGGCTAGTGGATCGGATGGGTTTTGTCCCTGTTCCACTTAGCATCTGGATAACGACAACTATAACTAAACTATTTGGATGATGATTGGGGACCACAAGGTTATGGGTATGTTCCCTACTAGTGTCTCGTGCATGAGAACGGATTTTTATATGGTTACTCTACACCGAGGTACGAGGTACATAGGGCCCGAGACAACCTAGTGCTTAGGGGTGTTCCTGATTTTGATGCTCATAGAATTTGTGGTATTTACCCTTGTTGTGGGTTGTTTTTGGCAGTACATTACGGTAGCTCACATGTCTATTTAATGTTCTAACATTCTGAAATTCTCGGATTGAAAACTGTTTTCATTTGAAAGTTGCATTTCTTTGAATTTTAACACTGTTTCACCTTGTGTATTAAAATTGCTTGTTTTGTTCACATTGTATTGCATACTCTTTGGAATCAACTGGTGGTATCCTATTTGGCTTAGGCTCACACCCTACTTACACCCCTTGGGTGTAAGTAGAACTGCTTATGCTTGACTCAGGTAAAGGGAAGGCTAAGGGTGATGGCGGTTCGGGATGTTAGTACCCATCATTGGGGCGGAGTTGCGGGGATGGCTTGCCTGTGATGATCCCCTTGTCCTGTGGAGTCCATGGGGATGTCTTTATGTTGTCATTATTTGTTTTTAGACCACTTTTAGTTTCTTTAAACTTATGTATTCAGATCTGGTTTTGTTAAGAATTGTTTAGCATGAAAATTTCAGATTTTAATAATTGATTGTTTTTTTATGATTTATGCTGTCATACTCGGGTAAATCGTTCCCAAACCAGATTTGTTTGATACCCGGGCACTTGTTCCAGCCCGTGGGGATAGGGAACGCCCTTCGGGCCTTGCCACGGGCCAGGTTTGTTGCCGTTAATGGTGGTGACCAGATCCGGTTCGTGACATTTCTAGCCCCTAAATGTATTGGGTACATTTTTATATATCATGATCTCAAAAATGATATGTAGTTGGTGATCCCAAACCTAAATGGTTGTTGAAAACGAGTAGAGATCCTGTGCCTAAAACAATATACATGGGTAGTTAATACAAGCCTAAAAAGTTATACATGTGGTTATCCCAACCCAAGAAAGTTACAAGGGTGGTGGCCTGAGCCTAAAATAGTACATGGGTGGTCATCCTAAGCCTCTTATATAATGGTCTGGTTATTATACTAGTCTATTATGTGATGAATTTATTTTTTGTAAACATTAACAATTAACATTAGTTTTATTCAATTATATATTTTTATGTTATTGTAATATGTTTACATGGATCATGATTATTGACTATTGATTTCCCTCATATGACTCGTGAAATATATTATAACTAAAAAATTATACCGTGAATCATGATTTATTATATATGTGTTATTGATTTTCATTCCCTTATGTTATTTCCATGCTTCAGGTTTATTTTTTCATACCCACATGTTGGACTTATGCGAACTAATTATCCTCAATTTTTATCTTTTTTGTTAACTATTATTGCGTGTCAAATTTCAGTATTGTAACATCCCAGGTAAATAAAGAATATTAATTTTTCATATTTATTAATATTTGTGAATAAAATAAAAATTTTATTTTAAAGGATATTCTAAGTTTGATGGTGTACCCAATACGCAACAATGTGTTTCTTTGGAATCTTACGTTGCACACTAATAATATAATTATTTTAAATGGTAGTCGACACCTAGTTGTTGTATTGGAGGGAATGAATAAAAATAACTACAATATGATTATATATGTTTGTTAAATGTATTTACTTTTATCCAATTAAATTTTGAGGCTTAAAATGTAAATGAATCTGATTTTAAGCATAATTAACATTAAAAGGCTGATTTACCGCCTTTTGATGGCGAACCCAATTTAAATCTAGTTTTGGTCACTTTAATATGTTAATTTTGACAAAATAAAATTCTTCTTTAGATTTGAAACATCAAAATTTACATTGGGTAGATTTTTGGTATTTTTCTGATAAAATTAATTTTTTAATGAATAGTGAGAAATACTGTATATTATTTCAAAAGTGCTTTTTAATCTAATTTATTTATAAGGTTATATTATCTTTTTAATGGTCATAATGTTTAATTAAAATTTATATTTACCATTTAATCCAATTGTGGTCATTGGAATTAATTTCACATTGAAATCAGACAAAAACAAGTGTCAATGTTTTGATAAATATGGATTATTAAAAACACGTTTTTTGTTTTGACAGCGGGAATTAATTATAAAAATAATTAATTCAAATTTTATGCTTTTAATTTGGTAAAATGGACATCATTTTCGAATTTGTAATATCAAATATATCTTAGGGTGAATTTTTGGTATTTTTTTGAAAAACATCAATTTTGATGAATAGTGAAACCACTAAGTGATAGTTAAAAAAACCGATTTTTCATTTAAATGAAATTTTACTACCTCTGGGATTTTAATTTAAAAAATAAGACATACATGGTAATCATTAGGATATAAAATGGGGTTCAATGGGATTAAAATAATTTTTTTGGTGAATAGTAACTTTTAAGTTGTATTAATCGCGATTAAAGGTAATTAGTGTAATTTAAGGTAAATATAATGATATTATAATATGAAATTACCTTTAAACTTGTTCTAAACTTATTGGATAAGTCATGGTCGACCCAGAAAGTCCATGGTTCAACTTGGGGACCCCATGGAGCCACTTGGGTAAGAAAATGACACTAATAACTTTTTATTTAAAGTTAAAATAAAAATGTCACAAACATGTATTATTTTACTAAAACAATTTTTACATGGGTTTATACAAATCATATTTTTGACTATAAATATTCACTGGAAAGATAAAATGATTTACTACATCATATTTTTTTTTATAATTTTTAGGCATTATATAAATTAATTTATATATGACACCATGATGATGCCACGATTACCTCATTAATGAACGATTTAAATAAAATGAAAATATAATGTAAAATAAAAGGAATAAACTTGTAAAAAACCTATTGTATGGGTGGATTTAGAACCCTTATCCCCATATCCTCGAAATATGTAATTTTGGGACCTTTGATATCCGAAAATAATTTTATAATAAAGTAACTTTTCAAGACTTTCCAAGAGTACCCATCCTCCCTCTTATAAAATGCCCCCACCTCTACCTCCTTACCCACACCTCTCAAGCCCTTTTCTTGTCCAAAATCTGCTCATATTGTCTCTACACATCCCTCTCTTAGTCCTATAAGCCTCAATTTGGGCATAAATCTTTCCAATGAATCTTTTGAGCACAAATCAAAAAGAGTTATTTGATTTGAAGGTAATGTCTTCTCTTATGTTATTTTGTTTTATTTTGCTTCTCCAAACCCTTAAACACTTATTATTACTTTATTTTGTAACAAAAACAGTATATTAAATATACTAGGATGATTTTATGAGGAGGATTCGAGCTACACCCATACACACCTCCATCTAATGGTTAAAGAATATACTGTTTCTGTGGGTGGCGAATTACTGCCTCACGAAACGATGATTGTTCAATCTTCTTTTAACACCTCTCATGGTGGCCATTAATATGTCACTGTATTTATATATGATATATAAATTATGTTTATGTATTCCATATGCTTAGGTATTTTTCATTTATACCATACCTTTATGGTTTCCATAATGGGAAAACACGATAACTTAATTTTAGGAAGTGCGGACTACCGCCCCCTCAAAGTGATTTGAATCGTTAATTCCCTATGTGGGATGTATGAAGGATGGATTTAATGATGTTATATATTATATTATTCTGTAATTATAATATTCCTATGTATCATTATTTTTTTAATTCCATTAAAGTATGAAATAGAAATGAAAGTAGTGTTCATGCGTACGTACGGCCTACCGTCTCGATGAATGGTACATTTCATTTCTTATCTCCTAATGTTATACTATTTTAAGTAAATATATATAATGGATAGATATGTCATATATTACATATAAATTATGGATATAATTGTTGAATTATAATATATATATCTCTCATTTAGATTTAATTCCATTAATATGAGAAAAAAATGAAAGTACTGTTCATGCATACGTACGGCCTACCGTCTCCATTAATGGTGCATTTCATTTTTTATCTCCAAATGTAATGGAATAGTATAAAATTAATATATACTGGATATATATGATATTTAAATCCTTAATACTATTCTGGAGATGATGTACCTATAACTACATGGAAAATTCTTTTCCAACAAATTCAATTTTGACTCATGTACCGAACATCGACAAAAACGCCTGATATGAACTCACATTATTAACCAATTATTATAAAATTATAATATGTGATATTAACTGAATAATAATATTTAAATGAGTTCCTTAAGAAATTATAAATTGACCAATGTTTATTATTCATTAATATAAAGAAACAAACAAGACAAGTCGGACTTGATGTAAGGTATCCTACCTCTCTCTTTCTTTTAAAGTACTCTCTTATATATCATTACTTTTAAGATCATATTTCTTATGTTGGGGGATGTAATTTTATATCAATATTACTGTAATTTTTATTTTAATGTTATTAAATACCCTATGTTATCTCATCAAACCATTTTTGGACGTTTTAAGTGGCGCCATAAGGGTGCTGAATTTTCGTAAGGGATTTCTTATCTCACTTTTAATTCTGTGATATTTCCATTGTTCACCACTTATTTATTTCATGTGATGTATTGTGTACATCCATTTCATATATATTATCATGATTCTATTTATATTCATGGTATTATGTGATTAATTTTGTTTTTATTATCTTTTGTTCATACGACTCGATTGATCACAACGAGGTAAGGGGTTTTTATCTCACTTTTTGTTCCCGTGAGATTCATGCTACACTTTCCACTAATTACTTTTGTGTGGTCTATTTACTACCCATTATTGTATTATTTGTGTAATATAATTTAATTTATGGGTATTTACATCTTCATTGTATGACCCTTCTTTCATGGGGTGTACGTTTCGAAATTTACCCAAATCGGTAAGGGAACCTTTCACCCGCCTCTTTTTAAAAGACTTTTCTTGTTATGTCTTTTAATTTACATATTATTATGTTGGGATATGTTCTTCTATATCCTTATTGATGTAAAATTTATTTCCGAGTGAAGATATTCACCTTTTGTCTCATCAACTCATTTTCTGAATTTTAAAGTGACGCCATTAGGCTGTCGAATTTTTACAAGGGATCTTCTTAAACCAATTTTGATTTCATTGGGTTCAACTTGTAGTTATTGAATATGTCATCCTATGAATATGTGTGAATGAAATATGATTTTTTTACACATAATATACACTTATATTGGGTGTATTTATATTTTTCACACATTATTATAAGAATGATTTATCCTTAATTTTAGGATACCTTTTTTATAAGGGATTTCATCTCATTCTACATTTCTATTGAGACTTCATTGCTATTATGCACAAATTCACTCTTATATGGAATATATACCATCTTTTGGCATATTATATCATTAATCCCTTTATTCTCATGATATTATAATGTTCTGATTAAATGTTATTCCTCAATTATTTGTATTCAAGTGTCTCTCATTCTGTTAAAAAATCTGTAACTAAAATATCATTTTAAATGTTTTAATGATTTATTCTCATAAATATTTCTCATTAATATCCATTTTTCAAAATGTTTTTATGGATTTATTTATATGGATATTAATGGTTTAAAATGTTAAAAGCTTCAAAGTGGTATGAGACACTTTGATTCAAAAATCTATTTATTAAATGTTTTAAATGGTTTTGAAAATTGTTTTTATAATGTATTTGTTATGTCAATATATTTATGTGATATATTGGGATTGAAATTTGGGAATTTTTTCTTTCCATTATATCTGTTTTATGTGTTATGAATTTATAATTTTACTTGGACATTTGATGGGTGGTTACGTGATAAACCATATGACGAGTGGTGCCGTGAATAGTTGGACGGGTGGTTACGTTATAACCTCCAACGAATTGGGTATGGAAGTCAGCCTTATGGCTATTACATGTAGTGAAATGTGTGGAAGTCGACCGTATGGTTATTCCATTTAAGTATGTTTATGTCCCAAGTTACCTTTATATATTATGTGTTCTTTATATGGGTTTATGGTAATCTTTTGGTTACAAAGGATAAGTGGTGATATTTTTTTTCAGTGAAGAGTATTTACTACTTCGTAAAGGTGAAATCTATTACTTTGACAAAGTATTAATGGTTTACTTGATGTTTTGAAA
Source organism: Viscum album (assembly GCA_963277665.1). Classification (NCBI taxonomy): domain Eukaryota; kingdom Viridiplantae; phylum Streptophyta; class Magnoliopsida; order Santalales; family Viscaceae; genus Viscum; species Viscum album. The sequence goes on from OY728128.1 coordinate 887,814,460, forward strand.
AACTAACAGTTTTACTTTGTTGTGTATCCTTTACTGGTCTTTTTATGATCATCCCATGTTTTTGAAATGTTTTCCATAGGACTTAAAGATGAATAGCATCAAGGATGGAATCAAGGAAAGACATTCTATCTAAAACATGAATCTATACATGTTTCTTTTTAAGAGTTTTTATTTTATTGAAACTTAGTAGAAGTGTCTACTTTGTAATCTTTTGATATGTAATAGTTATTTCCTAATTCTCTAAAACTCTAAACCCGAAAAAATCCCCTATGTGAATTATTCATTTAATTCATGATTATGTAATGTTATAAGGCCGGGTCCTTATAGTTGGTATTAGAGGTCGGTTTAGATAACTTTAGAGGATAGGGTATTCTCTAAGCATAAGTGACATTACCATAATGGTTATGATTTCATAAAGAGTCATAGTTTTAGATAATGTGAATGAGTAAGTATATATTAGTGTTTATCTTTATCATTAGTACATGATAATTTTGTTGATATACTCACACTGACATTTTTGGTTTTAGTAAATGGATGGATCTAGCAGGCACTAAAGTGACAATGGGTTTGAAGGAAACTGTGGTGGTTCTCTGATTAAGAGACTGGATGAAGTGGGGGATTCAATGAGGAATCTCGTGGTTATTCCAAACCAACTATCAAGGAGTCATGATTAACCACTTGAAACTTGGTTATTTCTATGATGCATCATGTATGAGAGAACCAACTTGATGTGGATGTTCAGGTAATAATTATAATGGTAACCATTAGGGTTTTTATGATCCTTACATTTGAGGTAATTATGGGTTACTATATGATGGAAGATGAAAGACATGAGTTATGATTGAGGTTTAATTATGTTATGGTTATTTTTTATGATTTTATCTCTTTTTGGAGAATGTTTTAAGAATTATATAGTTTTGGAAAAAGGAAAACCCGCAGACCGTGTGACAACCCATCACGTCGGACAAAGCTGTGCGAATCCAACCCACAACCAAGGTGTGACTGGTATTTATCGCATACCACTAGAATACGTGAAGTCCCTGGTTAGTATGACAAATTATTTTTAGTTATATAATTTTATGAATAAAAAATAAGTTTATTTTGGGTTATCTAGGAAAATATTGACCTATCATGGAGGATATATGATTAGGTTAATTACTCTTCAATATGAGACTTTAAGAACAACTGATGTTATTTGGAGATAAATGTTAATTTATACCTTGGAAGACTCTGTGATTAAATCCTTAAAATATTTGGGTTTCAATCTTAGTTTGGTTTACTTTGAATAATTTTATGGAAAAATTGTTTATTGAATGGTCTTCGTTGAACTTTCGGTTTTGTTAGACAAATTTTGGAGACTAAGAATAGATTTCCTTTTTATAAAGGATTATAATTTTGTGGATTATCTGATCTTGTTCAAACAATTTTGGTTTTGGTAAGGGTCTAAAGACATGGTAAATATATATTTCTTTTTTTTGGATTAGGTGATTCTCTAGAATATGATTATAGCGCTCCTAACGTGGACAAGTCATCCAAAATACTCATCTTTTAGAGAATATATGAGTTTGTGTAAGAAATTTAGTAAGAGATGAAAGTCTACTTTACAAGTAAGTATTTTTCCTTAGGATTTAGTTAAGCACATAAATAAATTCCTCAATGAAAAGTAACTTAAAACAAAAATGCTGTCTGTTAAATTTTCCTACTGAGGAATCAAATACCGTTTAACCCATCCCAAGTTTGTGATTTTCTTGTGGTTAACTTTCTCCTAATCATGTTTTCTATCACTGTCCATCAGAACATGACCCTTTGTTTTCTATTACATGTCTATGTTTTCCTACATGGAATCCTAGTATGGGTTAACTCATGTGACCTTTTTACTTCCCTTTCTTTCTTTTAATGTGGCAGTTTAATTTACTCCTTTTCTGATGTGGGGCTTTCAATGAAGTTTCCAAGACCAATTTTAATATTGTGAGGATTCAATTCCCAAAAGGGGGGAAGGATGTAACATCCCAGGTAAATAAAGAATATTACTTTTTCATATTTATTAATATTTGTGAATAAAATATAAATATTACTTTAAAGGATATTCTATGTTCGATGACGTACTGAATACGCAACAACACGTTTCATTGGAATCTTACCTTAAACACTAATAATATAATTATTTTAAATGGTAGTTGGCACCTAGACATTGTTGGAGGGAATGAATAAAACTAACTACAATATGATTACAGATTTTTTTTAAATGTATTTACTTTTATACAATAAAATTTAGAGGCCTAAAATGTAAATGAATATGATTTTAAGCATAATTTACATTAAAAGGCCAATTTACCGCCTTTTGATGGAGAACCCTATTTAAATATAGTTTTGGACACTTTCATATGTTTATTTTTACAAAATAAAATTCCCCTTTAGATTAGTATCATCAAAATTTACTTTGGGTAGATTTTTGGTATTTTTCTGATAAAATTCATTTTTAATGAATAGTGAAAAATACTGTATTTCATTTCAAAAGTGCTTTTTAATCCAATTTATTTATAAGGTTAGATTATATTTTTAATTGTTTTTAATGTTTAATTAAAATATATTTTTAACATTTAATCCAATTGTGGTTATTAGAATTAATTTGACTTTGAAATCGGACATAAACAAGTGTCAATCTTTTGATAAATATGGTTTCTTAAAAACACGTTATTTGTTTTGATAGCGGGAATTAATTATAAAAATAATTAATTCAACTTTTATGTTTTGAATTTGGTAAAATGGAAATCTTTTTTGAATTCGAAATATCAAATATATCTTAGGGTGAATTTTTCATATTTTTCTGAAAAACATCAATTTTTGATGAATAGTGAAACCACTAAGTGATAGTTAAAAAAACTGATTTTTCTTTTAAATGAAATTTTACCACCTCTGTGATTTGAATTTTAAAAATCCTACATGAATGGTTGTCATTAAGATATAAAATGCAGTTCAATGGGATGAAAATAATTTTTGGTGAATAGTATCTTTTAAGTTTTATTAATCGTGATTAAAGGTAATTAGTGTAATTTAAGGTAAATATAATGATATAATAATATGAAATTACATTTACACTTGTCCTACACTTATTGGATAAGTCATGTCCGACAAAGACAATCCATGGGTAAACTTGGGGACCCCATGGAGCCACTTGGGTAAAAAAATGACATTAATAACTTTTTATTTAATGTTAAAATAAAAATGTCACAAACAAGTATTGTTTTACTAAAACAACATTTACATGGGGTTATACAAGTCATATTTTTTTACTATAAATATTCATTGGAAATATAAAATGATTTCCTACATCATTGTAGTTTTTATATAATTTTTAGACATTAAATAAATTAATTTATTTATGACACCATGATGATGCAACGATTAGCTCATTAATGATCGATTTGAATAAAATGAAAAGATAATTTAAAATATAATACATAAAATTGTCAAAAACTTATTTTATGGGTGGATTTCGAACCTTTATCCCATTATCCTCGAAATATATAATTGTGGGACCTTTGATATCTGAAAATCATTTTATAATAAAGTCACTTTTCAAGACATTCCAAGAGTACTCCTCCTCCCTCTTATAAAATTTCCCCACCTCTACCTCCATACCTACAACTCTCAAGCCCTTGGCTCATCCAAACTCTGATAATATTGTCTCTCCACATCCCTCTATTACTCCTTTAAGCCTCACTTTGGGAAGAAGTCTTTCCAAGAAATCCTTTGAGGTCAGATCAAAAAGTGATATCCGATTTGAATGTAATGTCTTCTCTTATGTTCTTTTTTTTATTTTTCTTCTCCAACCCCCTAAACTCTTTTTATTTATTTCTTTTGTATCAAAACCAGTATCTTAAATATAATAGTATTATTTTATGAGTAGTATTAGAGCTACACTCATACACACCTCCATCTAATGGTTAAAGAACATATTGTTTCTATGGGTGGTGAATTACTGCCTCACGAAACGATGATTGTTCAATCTTCTTTTAACACCTCTCATTGTGGCCAATAATATGTCACTGTATTTATATATGATATATAAATTATGTTTATGTTTTACATATGCTTCTGTATTTTTCATTTATGAGATACCTTTATGGTTTTCATAATGGGTAAACGTGATAATTTCATTTTAGGAAGTGCGGACTACCGCCACCTCAAAGTGATTGGAATCGTTAATACCCTATGTGGGATGTATAAAGGATGGATTTAAAGATGTTATATATTATATTATATTTTAATTATAATATACCTATGTATCATTATTTTTTTCATCCCATTAAAGTATGAAATAAAAATGAAAGTAGCATTCATGCGTATGTACGGACAACCGTCTCCACGAACGGTACATTTCATTTCTTATCTCCAAATGTTATATACTATTATAAGTACATATATATAATAGATATATATGTCTTATATTACATCAAAATTATTGATATCATTCTGGAATTATAATTTATATATATCTCTCATTTAGATTTAATTCCATTAATATGTCAAAGAAATGAAAGTAGCGTTTATGCGTACGTACGGCTTACTGTCTCCATGAACGATGCATTTCAATTTTTATCTCCAAATGTAATGTAATAATATAAAATGAATATATACTAGATATAAATGATATTTAAATCATTAATACTATTCTGGAGATGATGTACCTATAACAACATGGAAAATTCTTTTCCAACAAGTTCAATTTTGACTCATGTACCGAACATCGACAAAAACGTCTGATATGAACTCACATTATTAACCAATTATTATAAAATTATAATATGTGATATTAAATGAATAATAATATTTACATGAGGTACTTAAGCAATTATAAATTTACCAATGTTAATTATTCAGGAATATAAAAAAACGAACAAGACAAGTCAGACTTGAGGTAAGGGATCCTACCTCTTTCTTTCTTTTAAAGTACTCTCTTTTATGTCATTCCTTTTAAGCTCATCTTTGTTATGTTGGGGGAAGTTATTTTATATCCCTATTATAGTACTTTTTATGTTCATATTATGAGAGACCCTATTTTATCTCATCAAACCATATTTGGAAGTTTTAAGTGGCGCCGTTAGGCTGCCGAATTTTCGTAAGGGATTTCTTATCTCACTTTTAATGCTGTGAGATTTCCATTGTTCACAACTTATTTATTACATGTGGTGTATTGTGTACTGCCCTTTAATATATATTATCATTATTCTTTTTATATTCAAGGTATTATGTGATTAATTTTGTGTTTATTATCTTTTGGTCATATGACTCGATTAATCACAACGAGGTAAGGGGTTTTTATCTCACCTTTTGTTCCCGTGAGATTCATGCTACATTAGCCACTATTTCCTTTTTTTTGGTATATGTACTAACCATGATTGTATTATTTGTTTAATGTAATTTAATTTATGTGTATTTACATCTTCATTGTATGACCCTTCTTTCATGGAGTGTACCTTTCGAAAGTTACCCAAATAGGTAAGGGAACATTTCACCCACCTCTTTTTAAAAGACTTCTTTTGTTATTTCTTTTAATTTACATCTTATTATGTTGGGATATGTTATTCTATATCCTTATTGATGTAAAATTTATTTCCAAGTGATGAGATACCCTTTTTTCTCATTAACTCATTTTATTAATTTTAAAGTGACGTTGTTAGGCTATCGAATTTTTACAAGGGAACTTCTTAACCCAATTTAGATTTCTTTGGGTTCAACTTGTAGTAATTGAATATGTAATCCTATAAATATGTGTGAATGACCTATGATTGTTTTAAAATTAATATTCACTTATATTGGGAGTATTCATATTTGTCACACATAATTATGCGATTGATTTATCCTTAATTTAAGGATACCTTCTTTATAAGGGATTTCATCTCATTCTACATTTCTATTGAGACTTCATTACTGTTATGCACCAATTCACTCATATATGGCGTATATACTTTCTTTTGGAATATTATATAATGAATCCCTTTATTCTAATGATATTATAAAGTTATGATTAAATGTTATTCCTCAATTATTTTTATTCAAGTGTCTCTCATTTTGTTAAAAACTCTTTAACTAAAATATCATTTTAAATGTTTGAATGATTTATTCTCATAAATATTTCTCATTAATATCCATGTTTTCAAAAAGGGTTTAAGGATTTATTTATATGGATATTAATGGTTTAAAATGTCAAAAGCTTCAAAGTGGTATGGGACACTTTGATTCAAATACCTCTTTATTAAATGTTTTAAATGGTTTTGAAAATAGTTTTTATAATGGATTTGTTATGTCAATATATTTATGTGATATATTGTGGTTGAAATTTAGAAATTTTTTCTTTCCTTTATAATTGTTTTATGTGTTATGAATTTATAATGGTACTTGCACATTTGACGGGTGGTTACATGATAAACCATATGACGGGTGGTGCCGTGAATACCAGGACAGGTGGTTACGTTATAACTTCCAATTAATTGGGTATGGAGGTCAGCCTTTTGGTTATTCTATGTAGTGATATGTGTGTAAGTCAACAGTATGGTTATTCCATTTTAGTATGTTTATGTCCCAAGTTACCTTTATATGTTATGTGTTCTTTATATGGGTTTATGGTAATATTTTGGTTACAAAGGATAAGTGGTGATATTTTATTCAGTAAAGAGTATTTACTACTTCGTAAAGGTGAAAAGTATTAATTTGATAATGTATTCATGGTTTACTTGTTGTTTTGAAAAACTAACAGTTTTCCTTCTTTGTGCATCCTTTACTGGGCTTTTAATGCTCATCCAATGTTTTTGAAATGTCTTCCACAGGACTTAAAGATGATTAGGGTCAAGGATGGGATCAAGGAAAGACATGCTATCTAAAACATGTAACTAGGCATGTTTCTTTTTAAGTGTTTTTATTTTATGGAAACTTGTTAGAAGTTTCTACTTTGTAATATTTTAAGATGTAATAGTTATGTCCTAATTCTCTAAAACTCTAAACCTGAAAAGTTCTTCTATGTGAATTATTCATTTAATTCATGATTATGTAATGTTATAAGGCTGGGTCCTTATAAGTATTTTATCATATTAAATTTTCATGAAATAAAGAGGATTATTAGGTATAAAATATATGTATGTATAGCATGTGTTCATAATCTTGTGCGAAATGATAACGACTTATCATGAAATTATACAATCATCTATCTTATCTCTAATGACATCAAAATTTTTTGTTTTGGAATTGTGTGTTAATTTATGATAGATAATGTATAAATTATGAATATGATGTAAAATACTTGTCTGTTATGCTTGAGTAATCTCATTTTATATCAATGATAGTGTCTAATGTTTGTGTTTTTAGTTCCAGACCGATGAGGGTGGTTCAAGTGTGTCATAAATTGTATTATAGTGAGGTTTATATATTTTTTGGGATTGTGACTAGAAAAAAATAATGAAAAAACAATGGATAAAACTAAATATAAAAAACATCATAAATTCATGGAATATAAAATTTGTGCCTTACTAGGAATATCATATGTGTCAAGATATAAACAATTGGATACATGATCTCACTTAGATACACCCTGGGAAGAAAACCTAGTAAAATAATGGTTGGGTATTAACTTGATATTACCTTAGTGAATATAATAAACTTTAATAAACACCAGGTTTGACACTCATGGGTGAATATTATTTTTTCTTAGGTACATGGACTTTTAGAACCATAATTAAGGGTTTGGATGAATTTTTATTATTTTTATTGAAAACCTAATAGAAAATACCGCATGTTGAAACCTATAAATTACAAACATTAGGGTATATATGTTAATTATGATTTATGATTTATATATTAATAATTTCCCTTTTATATGATCAATGAATTAAGTATTATCATCCTATATTTTCTGTATTTTAGTAAGTGGATTGAAATAGTAGGAACCAAGTTAACAATGAGTATAATGGACAATTTTTTGACTTCTTGAATGAATAACCACATTGGATCAGAGAAATAGTGGAAAACATTTATGGGTATACCCCACTAGCTTTATCAAGTTTTGATTAACAACTTGAATCTTGTTGAATTTTAAATGTACCTATGTAAGAGGAAAATGATGTATCAGGGAAGTTATGGTGGTAAAAACATAGTGGAAGGATGATTAAATTTATTATATGAGAAAATATGGGAAGAATCACATAGAGTAATATCTCATAGGAATAGGAAAAAGTTTCATGTATGGATGGATTTGTATGTTTTGGGAATAGTAGAAGCACTGGAGAGACGATGAACAACATTAATTTTTTTACATGTTCAATAATAAATATATGATAAATATGATGTTGAACTCTAGAATCCATGGAATTTAATAACAGATTTATAAAATTTAATATAAACACTTAACCATGAGAGAGGGTCTAAGTATTTTGTTTATAAGTAAATTCATTAAATAGAGTTACCTCCAAGTTGATTATTTCTTTATTGATGCATCTGACCATAGATCTGTAGTGAAACTTCATTTTGTTGTAGATATAAAGGGTGTATATCCTCTAGTGGTGATCCACACATGCTCCATGAATCTCCGGACATCGCTAAATAATTATTTGGTTGCTATCATGGAAGATCCTCTCACTTGCTATGTCCACCTTCAATTGTCTTGAGAACTGTTTCCAAAATGTTCTCCGTAATCTGGTAGAGGGGGGGGGGTATCTTTTGTTCTTGAGAGAATTCTTGGAGAGGGATGAACTCATTAGGATTAATAAGTTTTATCCAAAATGTTGTTCATAACATAAAAGGTGTCTCTTGGCTTTCCCTTAGCTCATGGGAGAATAATATAACTGGTCATTTATTTCACCCGGGTAATAATAAATAATTTTCACAAGTGCCTGTAATTATATGATTAATCATATCAAAATCCCCATGAAAAATAATAAAAAAGATATTATTATTTCATAACATTCCCTCAAATTGTGATTCATAATTAAGTATTATTTAATCAAATAATATTCCATGTTATTATTTTCCACTGGACCATTAAACTCATTCCACCAATCCTACTCTATATTTATTAATTATTCTTCTCTGAATATATTCACTCAAATAACTATTCAAGGAACAAATGCGATCAATCATACAGGAATAATGATTAAACCATGACCTGGTAGAGTATTTATTTAAATAATAAATTATTTAACTGAGATACTGGATACCCTTAGTATGTGACCCTCTAGGCCTCTTTCTTAGTGGCATTAAATGGAGCAGCCTAATGTCCAAGGATAGTGTCTAGAAACATGAACAGGAACCCATAGAGAGAGAAGTTAATGCCACAAAGACATTTCACCAAATATGAATGTTTACCATTTAATATAATCCCTTTCTCACAATATCTCTAATTGAGAAAGTTGAAGGCCAGTTCCATCAACCTATATTCTTGATATTTCATTCTTTAACTTTCCAAAAATATAAATTGCCTATATATCACCATGGACATGGATTTATTTAGGCTATATAATTTCTATCAAAGGTCCTAGGATATTGTGTTCTATTAAATAACTTAATCGATAAATCATTTGTCGCATTTTTCATTAATGCATCATTACTCGTGACACACCCAATATATCCTACCTCACAAAGAACATCTATCGTCACATTTTTCATCAATAAATATTTGTGAAAAATATATAATATCCATTAATAATACTAAAAAATACAAGGAAAAATACACAAAAATATATATTGGAACATCCAATGACACTTATAAATGAGGATTTCCTACTGGTGGGTTTCATTCTCATAATATCCTATTGGATATCTTCAAGGGTGTACACCATGATAAGGTTTCTCAAAGTCCTATGAGTCTCCACCCCTGGTAGACATTATCACTTTTGTCCCTCCACTGATATCATCCAGACATAGAACATATATCTAAAAATAGTGGCATAGAACTTCTAGGTTTTCATCATATCATGGAACTACTATGACCTTTTAGTGTGTAAAATACACTTGGGACATGCTCATACAAAATTTATGCAAAATAAAAATCATTATGTGATAACGAGTTTATTGATATACAACAACTATAAAGTTAATTTATCATAAAGTACATAGATATTGGTTCTAGGGAACCAAATCCAACAGAATTAATCTTTAACTAGAGACAACTATTGGAAACCTTCATTCTAATACCTCTCACAAGATTTATTCTACTAATGAGATAGGACTTTAGTAAAGGGGTCCTAAAATTCTCTTCCTTGGATACTCTACTCCCTACAACTTAACCCATCTGATGAGAATCCCTTAAGAGGTGATATTTTCATATTATGTTCTTTTAACTTTAAGGTAACCTTGGCTCTTTCCCAAGTGCCACCATTGTAGTATTATCACAATACAATGTGATAGGGTCTTTACTACTAGGTACCACATCATGATCCTGGACAACGTTCTGAATCAAGATGGATTCCTTGGATACATTAAAATCCACTATATACTGAAACCCTGTAGTAGAATCAGTCAAAAATTGCTTCTTTAAACTCTTCTAACTCATATCTCTTCCATTGGAAAATAAAACTTATCCAAATTGTGACTTCAAATAATTATAATCTGTCTAAAAACCAGCATCAACATACAATTTTATAAAAATATTCTCATCTCTTCAATACACCAATAACATGTCCTCAATTATTCTCAGATACTTATTTATAGTCTTAACAGCAGTCCAATGAAATTTATCTAGATCTTTATGATATATTCTAACCATGATCAATGCATGGGAAATATAATGTATTGTACATAACATAACAAACATTATTGATCCTATTGCTGAAACATATGGAAACATACTCATTATATATTTCTCCTATTGTGTTTAGTAAGACATCTTCATAGAAATATGTAAACCATGTGATATTAAAACTAATCACCTATTGGATTGTTCCAGGTAAAATCTCATTAGTATCTGGAAAATATATTTACATTAACTTTGTCTGATCATCTTGTTGTATCTATCACAAATGATCTTGATACCTAAAATATAGGATGATTCAATGAAGTCTATCATGGAGATTCACTTGATCAAGTAGTACTTAACTAACAATAATACTGGTATATCATATCTAATAAGTAATATATCATCTACATATAATACTATGATAACAACCACATTCCCACTGAAACTTTTGTAAAGACATGGATCACATTATTTTTTAATGAAAAAAAATTATTTTATGGATTGATAAATCAAATGTTCTATGAACTAGATGATTGATTCAATCCATAAATGGATCTCTACAACAAAAAAATTCCTTTTTTATCACATGGTGTCACAAACCCTTCTGGTTGTGTCATATAGACATCTTACTGACAGTTATTGTTAAAGAATGTAGTTTTGAATGTAATTTACCAAATATCACTATCATGGTAAGCTGATATGGAAAATTTGATTCCGATAGATATAGACATGGAAACTAGAAAATAGGTCTCACTGTAGTTAATTACATGACACTACTTGAACCCTTTATCTAATTTAGCCTTACTTCACAGCTACTGATTTTACCTTCCATGTCCAGTTTCCTCCTCAATACACATTTACATTTAACATGCATTACATAAACTGTTACATTGACCATAACCCAAGCATGGTTACAATAATTATTATCAATATCAAAATTCATCGATTTTATCTATCTAGCAACTTTTGAGATCTCTATGACATCATTAGAGGAGAGATGTTCATAATTTTCCAACAATAATGATTCACCCTCCTCGGTGACTAGAAAAACATATTTCTCTCATTATCTTACCTCTCATACACTCAACCATAGTACTTGTGTTTCAGGAACTACTTCTTCCATGGGGACTTGTGAAACTAGTATCTATACCAATTTGTGTGTATCGTGAGCATCAAATTCATAGAAGTCAATATTCCTCCCACTATCCATTTAAAGGATTTTATACCTCTCAATAAATATGACTTATCTGGTGACATTCACATTCTTGTATAAGGGATTGTATAGGTAGTAATTGTTTCCTTGGGATAACATGTAAAGATACACTTGGTGCCTCAAGGTGCTAGTTTGTTTCTGGAGAAAGCTTTAACAAATGCCTCACAACCCCATATATGTGTATTTCACAAAAGGGGTTTCTATCAACTCTATAACTCGAAGGGAATTCCATTTGATGCATTAGTTGGTATTCAGATTTATATGTATGTTGTATTTTGTAATGAATATTCCCAAAAGGATAAAAAAGATCCATATCACTCATTATCGACCTTACCATGTGTAATAAGGTAGAATTTCTTCCTTTAATAACACCATTCCACTATAGTGTATAAGGTGGAGTGAGTTGAGGTAGAATCCCAAACTCATGTAGAATGTCAATGAACTCTTGGTTAAGATATTCTTCACCTTAATCCAATCAACGATTTTTTATATTATGTTTTAGATGATTCTCAACTTCATTCTTGAATACCTTGAAGTTTTGAATAGGCTCGGACTTATACCTCATCAAGTAAATATATCCGCATCTACTTAGGTAATCAGAAAAAGTTATAAAGTATGAATATCCAACTCTATATTCAACTAAAAATGGTCTACACACATTAGTGTGAAACAGTTCTAGAAGCTATGTAGCCCTTTCACCTTGTCCACCGATTGGTTGTTTGGTCATTTTCCCATATAAACAAGCCTGACATCTTTCTATTTTTTTTTCACAAAAGAGTCTAAATAACAATCTTGGTAGAGCTTTGTCAAACACTTCATGTTTACATGACCTAGATGGTTATTCCATAACTGGGTGTAATATGAGTCATGTGATCATAATTCATTATTGATTATTAACACTTGGTTTTCAAAATTTAATACATACCAGCTATTATTTAAATGTTTCATACCATAATATATATTGTACTCAAAAAATAAAAATATTTTATTTCCAAACATGAAAATAAACCCATATGTATCTAAAGATGATACAAAAATTATGTTCTTGGTAAGGTTTGGTACATAATTAAAGTCACGTAAAACCAAAATCATCTTAGTTGGAAATGAAAGGCAGTAGTCACCAATGGAAAGAGAAGCTAGCCTCGCACCATTGGTAGCTCACAGATCCACCATTCCTTTGGTAAATTTCAAAAAATATACTTGGATCCAATATTTGAATATAGACGTGAGAAAATAAATATTTATCTAATACCCAATTGGTATAAATGGAAACTTTTCACTCAATAAATAACGCACCATTGGATTCGCCTTGCGGTTGAGTACAGTTCCACTTCCTATGGCCTGAATTGCCACATTCAAAACAGACTTCCTCCTCTTCCATACCCTACCTTTGGATATTCTTCTTCTTAGTCAGACTGTTCTTGGGATATTTAGACTGATTATAGGTCATAGGTCCCTTTTCCATGTAATTCCTCTTCCTATTCACCATAAGAAATATGGGATTGTCCCTCCCCATGTCTGTATCCACTTAGTGAATCCAGGTCAGATGTTCCAAGGGAATATTCTCATTATTTATCATATTATAATTAATAATAATCTTAGAGAATTCATTTGTATGTGAAGAAAGTATGAGATCTTCATGCAATTAATCTATGAATTTAATCTCTAATATGTCCAGGAATTCAATATAGCCAATAGGATTGACTACATGAGGCATTACTGGTGAATAATCTCTAAGTCTAGTCATGAAAAAAGCATTAGAGATGTCATACCTCTCTTGTAATGACTTGTCCTGATTGATATCCCTAAGGTGATACATCATGCTATAACAATACATTTCCTCATGCTGCTTCAAGATCTCATTGTACATGGATGATAACATGAAGCACTGAACATCTACAGCAACGTTCAGATGTTTCTTATACAAAGAGAGCTCTCCATCACTCGCCTCATTTCCAGTTTCAACTGATAAATTCACGTATAGCACATGAAATTTTATTTTTTGGAAAAGGATTACCCATTTGAGCCTTTTCCAGTATTGTAATTTCACACTAGAGGGAAGGTTTCCTTCTTTAGTATGGATCGAAATGATATGTTTTATGTCATTTAAATTTTTTTTTCTAAAAATAATATGAGTATAATTTTAGTACTTTATCTGATAAAATTTAGACAAATAAATAATATTATATTTATTAGTCTCTCACTAGTTTGTCGAAAAAAATATCCCTCACCATTAGCTTCAAAATATCCTGTTTCTTAGATATTCTAGTGGCAAGGATCAATATTCCATATTTATCACTCAAACATTTGATGGTCATGAAACTAAAATGGTTTTAGGTATGAATTACAAATGAAAACTTCTTTAACACATTGTTCCTTGATCCATTGTGTGGAATCCCCAATCCTAAAATCATTAATTCTGATTTCCTAAAACATTTCCTCTCTGTTACACTAATCCTTAATTTTTTCGTAAACCCATGTTTCCAACCACATTATGTCAACCCAAAACATCAAATTATAATTCCCCTATAATTGAAACCACCCCAGCTTTGGTTAGTCGAAAACATTAAAATATGGTTCGATTATAACCGAAATAATGGAATGGTATACCGAATTAATTTTTTATTGAGGTATTTTTTCCATATGTGTAAATTTCCATTTGTTATGTTTATCAAATTATTGTTAATATTATCTGGGATTACTTAAGTGATAAACTATGTCTTTAGATAATATTTACACATAAGATATTTTGTTTTTGTTCAATATTTCTTACTTGATAAGTCAATAATTAGGCAGTCATAAAAAAACATGCATAATGAATAACCATTTAAATGGAAGAAATAAAATTAATGGTATGATTGTGAACTCTTTCTAATGGTTAGTTTGTTATGTGGTTGATAAACTAACCACTAACATTGGGAAGAAACCCCTTGAACCAATTAGGTTTGTGTTTATATCCTCCCCCTTATCTACCTTTGTATCTCCTTGGATTGGTTTCACCTCGGCTCCTAACTTGAACTGCCTCCACTAGCTTGGGAGCTCCATCCATTACATATTCTATTACTCTCACATAGGTGAGGGGTAAAAGGTGACTTACATATAAGAAACCATGGGAACACATACACTATATATTAATGAGGAAATAAGGCACACATGGCCACAATTTAATTTAATAATGAATTAAAAGGAAACCAGTCACATAGAAAGGTTTAGTGTATCTCATGATCATCCCCATGTATGTAACTAATTTCAAATTTCAGAAAATTAGCATTAAATTCATTAATAATTCTTATTTAAAAAAATATCACTCAAATCGATTAATTGTTATCTTTAAATAATTAATCCTTTTATCTTAATCATTTTCGAAATTTCTTTTATACTTTCATCCATTATAATTTTTGAAAAATTAAATTTCATTTAAAAATAACTGTTGTACGTAAATGTACCTTCGAGGTAACCCAGCGAATACCAATCCAAATCTACTCTACATGTATTATACTTGTATACACTTTATTCATTCTAATATATAGCATGGATAACATCTATCTTAATTTAATGACATGTACATTATAAAGATTACTTGTATTACATTAATTTTTGGTAACATGGCATACTTTAATACACGTAGAATAATAATTGTGAAAAAAATATTTTATGATATGAAGATCTAAACATTATGTAGATATTAATGTTTTAATTCGGTGTAATTTTGTAATAGTACATGACATGAAGATCCGATCTACATAGTGGGTAATAACTTAAAAATATATCAGAAGTACATGCCTAGGGACTCGACATGGGAGGCATAATTCATAATTCTTGGAGTACAGGGCTTGTACAGTGGACCACATGTCGTCTAGACTTTGCAATACATGGTCACCTATCGGCTAAGCCGTTTATGGGAAACACTGCCCAACTCTAACCTGAAAGACACTACAATCCATGTAAAGTGGGTCAAACTGTGTGTAGTATGGTTAACTGTACACCCATCTATCCTGATCTACATGCTGTTTAAGAGTTAACTACATCACATGAGTTTAACGCGCACAGTTTTTGCAATTTTTGAACTACTCTTGATGCATTGAACATAACTACAAGATGTGTAATTCTTATTACACGATGTGTAGTGTTTTGTTGCCCTAAAAGAATCCTTAGAACCTCTAAATGAGATCCTCGATATAATATTAATAATAAAATTATTCATTTTTTTGATATGTGAGAAATGATAGAGGAAAAAAATATATTTTCATTCATATTAACATGAAAAATTAAACATTTTTAGAAAAAAAAATTTAAATGTGAAAATTAACAACGATTATTAATTAATTTTCTACAATAATAAAATCCCTCTGATATAACTAGTAGGTTCCGAGCATAGTGGAAGTGCGGGATGGATGGTGCCCAACTTTAATTTTTTCCCATATTCAATGAACAGGCTAGGATAAATACAATAACTAATGCTAATATCTATAGAATTAAATCAATGATTTAGATAAAGGAATAAAAACTTGGAACCAAGAGAGAGGATTAACATATCTTGTTTATAATTGATTTAATTAAATAGAATTACCTCTATGGTGATTATTTATTCATTGATACATCTGGCCACAAATCATAATGAAACTTCTTCGTGTTGTAGATATCACTGGTAGATCTCCTCTAGCGGTGATCCACACATGGTGTATAAATATATGGACATCACCGAAGGAGTGTCTCGGTGCTAGTGTGTATAATCTATGTGCTTGCGATGTCTGCCTTCAATATCCCTCAAAATTGATTCCAAAACATTCTTTTCTAATCAAGTGGAGGAGGATCTCTCTTGTTGTTGATAGAATTCATGGATATGGATGAACTCTCTAGGTTTGAGATATTTTCTCCAAAATGTTGTTCACAACACAATAGGCATCACTTAGCTTCCCCTTAGCTAATGAGAGAATAATATAAAACGGCATTTAGTTCACTAGGGGAATACTAAATAATTTTCACCAGTGTATTTAATTAGTTCATTAATCCTAGACAAACCCCTCGTAAAATAATAACATCAATACTATTATTTCTTGAAATGCACTTTAGTTGCGAGTCATAATTATTATTTTTTAATAAAATAATATTTTATATTATTATTTCTCATTGAACTATTGAACACAGTTTGACAATCCTTCTTTATATTTATTAATAATTGAGCTCGGAATATATTCTATTGAATAACTAGTGACATAATACATGTGATTGGTAATATATGAACAATTATCAAACCATTACTGGCAATATATTTTATTCAACTTTCCAAATAATAAATTATTTAACTGGGATACTGAATACAATAAGTTTGTTTCCCTCTAGGCCTCTTTCTCTGGGGAATTAGGCAAAGCATCCTAAAGTCCAATGTTAGTGTCTAGTAACACACCAATCTACCCATACAGAAACAAGTTAATGCCATAATGGCATGTCACCTCATTCGAATGCTTACTATGTAATATAATCCCTTTATCGTAATATCTCTAATAGAGCAAGTTTTATTCCAGTTCCATCAACATATATGCTCAATATCTTCTTCCTATACCATTCATAAATAGAACATTCCTATATATCACCATGGCCATGGTTTTATTTAGCCTATATAATTTCCATCAAAGGGTCTAAGATATTATCTTCTTTTAAAGAGCAGAAGGGATAAATCCTTTCCTCTAGTACTCATTAATACTATATTAATTGTGACACACCCAAAATATCCTACCTCACTGTGAACATCTTTCATCATGATTTTCATCAATACATTAATGTTTGTGACTCATAATCTCCATTAATAATAATTTTAAAGGCTAAGGACCAATACAAATATTTGAAGATAGAAATATTCAATGACAGTTTTTTATGTGGATTTCCTACTGGAGGGTCTCATTCTAATAATATCCTACATGATATCACCAAGGGATTACACCATGAGAAGGTTCCTCAAATTCATCTGAGTCTCAACCCCTAATATAATATATTATTTGTGTCCCTCAAATGATAACATACAACCATAGAACATATATTTAACAATAGAGTTATAACACTTTCAGGTTCTCATTATAATAGGGAACTACTATGTACTTTTAGTGTGACCAATACTCTTGGGATATTATCACAGGCATTATTACAAGGAAAAAAATCAATATGTGATAAGGAGTTTATTAATATTAAAAAACCATGAATATAAGATATCATAATGTACATAGATTTTAGTTCTAGGGAACCAATTATGATAGGATTGTCCTTCGATCTCCAGATTGACAAGGATATATAATTTTTTTCCAATAAAATGGGGTGAAAGGGTCCAAAATAATGTTCCAACAACAATTTGATGATTTACACACATGGGATTTTTAAATTAAAGAATTCAATTCCTTAATCTAAGGGATAATGAGGATAATAGACATCATAAACCTCCCTGACCAATTGAAAAAGAGTAACCCTATGATTTGGATCCAAAAAATGAAGCAGTGTAAGGTAAAATAATCATCTACTCAAGAACTATAGATTAACTATTTTACGTTGATTCTTCCCATTCTATTATATCTATAATGACTTCAAAGAGAATTAATTTTTGAGACCAAATATTAGAGATTTAGTTATAACTGAAAACACTTCGAGGTAAAAGAACTGCATCCCATGTCTATAACTCCACTATGATTGAAGTTTATCATATTTCAAATTATAAGAATATGAATATCCCCCCTTTAATTGAATTGTATGTGATTTTTTTCGTGGATTTATTCTACCAATATAGAGGTCAAATGTACTATAGGAATATGGAAACCAAATTTTCAAACCGAAATCCACATATGATCATCAGTTAGTTCAAGATAAACTATGAACACATTATTGGAATCACATCCATTATATAGGCCATAAAATCTAATCATTAGTTTTATTTAGCTCAAATATTTGTAGAGAAACTGAAAATTTTGGATATACATACTGTGAATAAAATGATGAGTTTCCAAGTCTTACTTATAATAGATAAGCTTATATATAATTAGAAAATATAACTTGATTCAGTTATATCAAGTGGATACCCTAATATATTTTCATTAGTGAGTGATGATTAAAATTTTGGGGAATAAATAAATTATTGGGGGTAGAATTTAACACCCCTTGATTTTATTCTGAATTTTCCATTAAATAAATATTGTGTTGAATCTACTATTTATCACATCACACCGAACTAGAATGAACCAAAATACATTTTATTAAGATAAAATATTAAAATACAATATAAAAATGACAAAATTATTATAAAACAATAAGATACATCATTTAGAAATGTAAATGAGGAATAAAAACATTAGTATATAAAAATAGCTAAAAAATAAAATCATTATCATCATGGATTTTCAGGATGATAATGACCCTGAAAATTGTGTGGAAGGATAATCAATATAACTATTCTAATCAGGTGGAGGTAGTAGTGAATGAATAGTATGAATGATTTTTGTTTTGTTTGAAAGGCTATATAAAGTTGAAAAATACTATAGTTATAAATATTGTCATTTGAAGTATGGTTATTTGAAATTTTGTTATTGAAAATATAACATTTGGATATACATTTATCCAATAGGTATGTTGAAGTTGTGTATTGTTAAAAATAAATACAAAAAATTAAAATTAAAAAATTTCAAATGTTGAAACAAAATATTCAATTGAAATTAGAAAATTTTGTTATTAAAATAATATTTTTATATCTTACATATTATTGTTATTGTTATTATTATTGTCATAAAATAATTATTCTGATAAAATGGATTGAGATAAATTGGTAATTTAAAATTCTAAATAAGCATTACCCGTAAAATAATTATCTAACTAAAACGATATCTAATTTTAATTTTTTGGAAGATAAATACAATTTATTTTAAAACATTATTTTATTATATATGTCATTTTTTTATTTAAAAGACAATTTCCTTTTATTTTAAAATTTTTCAAGAAATTAATTATTTCTTAAAATTAAATAAAATTTATTGAATATCATTTACTTTATTAGATATAATAAAAAATATATTTCAATGTAAAAATATTTTTTAAGGTACTGTATTTCTTGGTTAATTTCTATTTTTAATACAATAAATTGAATGAGTAACTATTTAATGATTAATAAAGAGTAACATATAAATGGATAAAAAATATATTAACACACATTTCATGGTTAATTGATATAAAATAGGATTAATAACACATATAGTTTAAACATTTTTTATTGTATATTAAATACTTTTGTCTTAATAATTTATTTTTTGAATTAAATATTAAATTTCTCATATTTGTAAAATTATTATGATAAAATAAATTTCAATTTTTGAATCATCATATAAAATTTGGGTGTTTAGTTTAGTTTCATTTTTGGAATAAAAATATGTTATAAAGGTAAAAAATGAATTATCATGGAAAAGGAAAAACATTGTTAAAAGTGTTTAGAAAAATTGATAAAAACAAAAAATATAAAAAAAATGTATCCCTAAATATGTAGGTAATGTAATACTAATCATGAACTTATTCCATGTCTATTTTTGTTCATTTTTAATCCACTTTACTTTTTAAAATAACATTCTTTTTTAAGATAATTATTCTGTATTGCATATATGTCACTCATTTCTCTTATAAAAAGACCCCTTTTCAACCCCACATATACTCAAATTTAAGACACTTATTTTGAACATAGACTCCCAAATACCTCTTGAAGACTCATATACACAACAAAAAAGTTTTGGTCTCATCAAAATACTAACATTCAAAGGCTTATTTCAATTACCAAAGATGTATTTCTAAGAGGTAAAGTTAAAACATCTAATCACTTTATCATATTTATTACTCTATTTTTTTATTTTACCTCATCCAATTCTATTATACCATCAGAATATAATGACCTCCCCATCATTAGTATACTAAAATTTCATTATATTTATGAAATAACCATTATTCAAATTATTCTCATTCATTAAAAAATAAAAGATTATCGTGTTACATTGATTGTTAAAAATGTATATTCAGTGAATAATTTTTCTATTTCTTACATCTTTAAGATTATATAAACAAAAAATAATAATTCAATTCATAATATTAATAATAAATAATCCTTGTGAATTTAACATGTACCAAAATGAGCACACTGAGTCAGTTTTATTAATTTATTATATTTTTGAAAACCTATAGAAATATATAAATTTTGTAATAATTAAATGTTAACTAACATAAATCAATATATTTATATTAACTATGAAACTATTTTATAACCTCATTGACCATGGGAAGTATACTAAAGAATTTTATTAGAATTCAGGAGAACTACACAAAGTGGTTGATGGGAGAAAAAAATATAAAAAACATATAATGACATATAATAACAAATGGGACTTATGTTTTGAAATATACATGTAAAAGGATCCAAAAAATGTATTTTATAAAATGTATTTCTTTATTCATGATGTTAGATGCACACATGAAGAAATTAAGAACCTATTGTAAGGGGGTTTATCTCAATTTCCAACCATTGGGATATACATCATATTTAAGAATTATTTCCTTTTGCGTGTTATATATAATTCCAATAGATACTTTTTTAAATTATTTTTTTATAAATTAAGGTGATTTAAAAATCCATCTTAAGTAATTTATCTCAATGGATTTTGATTCAATGGTTCTTAAATATATAAGGGATACTTTTCAAATATCATCTTCAAATAAATGTTGTATATGCATGAACTTCTATTTGGGGAAAATGTTAATTATTTTTCACCTATACAACATAGATTTCATTCTACTATAGATATTTATTGGTTTTATGGGCTTTATTTTAATTTTTATAGCTTTGGATCATAATTCCACAAAACGGTTTCTTATAAGTGAAGAGAATATTATCTCTTCTTATTGGTCAGGACTCATTCTCCTTAAAATCTATATTCTTTATATTTCTTCCTGAATGTAATTATCTCTACTTCTACAATTTATTGAACAATTTTTATATTTTTTTAAATATTATTTATTTTTTTAAATAATTATTACTAATTATTTCTAAATGTTTTAATTTATTATGATTTTGGTTGCAATTTAAAAATGTAAAAATAATATATTTTTGAGGTTTTTTATATAAATTTATTCTCCAACCAGATTCATAGGCTTTATTTAAGAATATTTCTTTCCATGTTTTGAGGATTTTAAAATTAGTTTATCATTTTTATGAAATATTTTCTTTCAAATGTATTGAATATTTCTTTATAGTTTCTTACAAAATTTTTAAATAATATTATAATACTATTTTTCATTATATGTCATTAGGATTTATTATTATTTATGATTCCCTAATTATTTTATCATATTTAATCATCCACTTAATTTCTCTATATGGATTATCATAACTCTCTATAAATTGTTTAATGAAACAAATTTCATTACATGAGTGTATCCATATTACAGGTTCCGGGCCCAGAGGAAGCGTGTGAAGGGTTGTGTAAAAATTTTCTTTTATTCTATGTTATGATCGATGATATATACTTGATTTACACAATGATAAACATTATGGTCTAAAGAATTGATTCATAGAATATAGAAAATGGGAAAAATTCTAGAACCTGATAAAGGGTCATAAAATATTATTTAAAGTCTTTTTAATTAATTAAGGATTACTTTTTTGGATTTCCTTATTCATTGATGGAGCCAAAAAAAGTTGCATTGTATTATCATTTCATTATTAGAATAAAGAATAGATTCCCTTTAGTAGTGATCCATAATTGTTCCCCAAATCTCTGAACATCACCATATGAATCTATGTGTGCTAGGATGAATGATCATATCACTTCCATCGTCCACCTTTTGATCACCTCGAGAACCAATTCCAAATTATTATCCTAGATCTCTCTAGACATGACAATGGGAGGTGGGGAAAATCACTCTATCTTCTAGGGGGAGTTATTGGAGAAGGTGACACTCTACCTCTTTATAAGATTCTTCATATACATTGCGCACAACCAAAAAAAATTAATTATATCATTTTAAAAATCATATAATAGAATTTATATACTACTAGGTTTAAAAATATAATAATCGCACAAGTACCCCTTATTATTTATTTAATCCCTACAGAACCCCAGGTCAAATAATAATAACAATATTATTATTTCTTGACATGCACTTAACATATGAATTATATTAAATATTATGTAGTCATATAATATTAAATATTTTTTTCAATATAATATTTAAATTGGTCTTCAATTCCACCATAATATTTATCAATCGTTGAATAATTGCTAATTATATATTAAATACATATCACAAAATTATTCACCATTAGATAAATAATTATTACATTCACTAAATTGAAAATAATCATTTTTTAATTATCCCGCTCACATTATATTCTCTAGAATAATTGGTGGTTGAATAAATGTTATGAAGAAAACATGAATAATTATTATACCACATGATAGATTAATAATTACCCAACATGATAAATAATAAATAATAATATTATTATTTAACTGTTATTCTCGATAAACTAAGTGGGTGACCCTCTAGCCCCATTTCTCAGCAGCATTAGGTGAAGTATCCCAAGTCTACGGTTAACATCTAGAAGCACTCCAAGGCACCAATATAGAAATAATTTAATATTGAAACCACATAATAACTCATAATAATTATTACTAGAAAATATAATCACTTTATCAATATATTTATAATCAAACTGGTTTCATGTAGATGCCATCATCCGTTATGCTTGATGTCTCATTCTTTGAATTCCCAGAAATTGAACTTTCTTATAGAACACCCTAGCCATGTATTCATTTAGAATATATCATTTCCATAATAGGTATTGAGATATAAAATTCTATTAAAAAATAATCAATAAATCATTTCAATAATTATTCATTAATTCAATATTACTTGTAATTAACCCTACATATCCTACCCCACTGCGAACATCTGTCATCATAGTTTTCATAAATACATAAAAGTATGTGACTCATAATAATCATTAAAAATATTTGAATGTTTAAGTACCAAAACACACCTATCAGATAAGAACATCCAATAACACCTATATATGTGGATTTCCATCTCAAGGGTCTCATTCTATTAATATCCTACATCAGATATTAAATGGGTGTAAACCATGAGAAGGTACCTCAAATACCTTCAAGTCTCCACCCCTTTTAAATAATATCATTTGTGCTTCTTAAATTATATCATCTCACCATATACTTTATATTTAAGAATAGTGTAATTAAACTTCTAGGTTCTCTTGATAATTGGTAATTTCTACAAACTTTTATTGAAATAGCTATTCTTGGGACATTGTCACATACTATGATACGTAGATGAAAAATCATGAAGTGATAATATTTAAAATATTGAATGCGGGTTATTATAATTTAAACAAAAGTTGGTTCTAAGATGCCAACTCCTTTATACTCCCTATTTCACTAGATCCAACCACTAAGATCTTTCAGTCTACTGAATATCACATGATACTCATACTTCTACTAAAATAGAACATTAGTCATGGGGTCCACCATGTTCAATTTTGTGGTTACTCTTCATACTACAACATCTCCTCTTTTGATAAAAATTACTCAAGAGGTGATACTTTTGGAGTTTATGATTTTTCAATGTGTGTGAGCTTGGCTCTTTTTCAAGAGACACCTCTGTAAAATTATCACAACAAAATGTTATAGATTCTTTACTAATAGGAACCACATCAAAATAATAGTAAATATTAGGAATCCATGCGAATTATTTGGTTACATTAGAAGCCACTATATACTCGGGCTCTACAGTGGAATTAGCAACAACTAGCTTCTTTTAACTCTTTTGTCCCACTGATTCTCTATGAGAAATAAAAAATATCCAAATTGTGACTATAAAACATTTTGACCCATCAATAAACTAGCATCACTATAACCCATTAGTACCAGCTCTTTGTCACCTCCATATACTAGGAACATATCCTTAGTTTTTCTCAGATAATTAAAAATTGCCATAATAGGAGAACAATATTGTTCTTCTAGATAATCTTCATATATTCCTTCCATGATTATTTCATACACAACATCAATTCTAGAACATAACATGGAATACATGATTGATCATATCAATTAAGCATATGGGATATTACAAATTCTACCTTTCTCATGATTTTTATAAGAAAACATTTTCTATGAAATATTTAAACCACACGAAAATAGAACTAATCCCCTATTGTATTATTCTATACTAAATCTCTTTAGTATCTGGTCAAAATGTGTACTGTTTCATATTCCAACAAATCTCTTGGAACTATCATGAATGATCATGACCCCTATAATATAATATTCTTCTCCAATGTCATTTATGTGGAAGCACTTGTTTAACTAGTCCTTAATAAACTATATAATATGTGTGACATTTCTGATAAATAATATTACATCTAAATATACTTCTAGGATAATGACCACATTACCACTAAACCTCTTGTAAATACACAACTCACATTTACAATAAATAAAACCAAATCATTTTATGATTTCATTGAATCAAATGTTCAAGGACCTGGATTCTTTCATCAATCCATAAATAGATCTTTGGTACATTCATATACTTTTGGAAACACCTAGAGGTACAATACCTTCTGGTTGGGTCATATAGCCATCTTCTAAAAAGATCCCATTAATTAATGCAGTTTTTAGATCCATTTTCCCAATCTCATAGTCAGGGAAAGGTGCTATATAATGTAGAATTATGATGTATTTAAACATGGAAATTGGTGAAAAGGTTTAATCATAGTAAATAACATGACTTTGTAAAACTGATTTATCCACTATCTATGCTTTATTGGAATTTATTTTATCTTACAAATAAATTTTTCTCTTGAATACCAATTTTTATGCAATGGGGTTTATAGGAACTAGCACATCGACAAAAACCATAACATAGTTCAGATACATGGCATCCATTTCAGAATTTAAGGCTTCTTGAAATATTTTTACTTCTAAGATCTATACATCCTTCTTATAGAAAATAGGTTCATTATTATCAACCAATAACGAGTCAGTATCATCAGTGACTTGGAAACCATATCTATATGGTCATCGTACCAACCTTATGCTCTTATATAGTACATGTATTTCAAGAAATTCATTCTATATGGGGACCTATGGAATATTTTCCTATACAAACTATTATGTAACTTGGTCATGAACTTCACCAATGTTAATCTTTCTCCCACTATACATTTTGATGATGTGAGCCCTCTCAAGAAAGATGGATTTTCTAGAGACAATCAATTTATTTTCTAAGGGGTTATATAGGTATTGTCCCTTTGATTTTTTGGGATACCATAAAAAGACACAATGTGTTACTTATGGTGCTAGTTTTTTTCCTAAGAAGGGATAAGAAAATCCCTTGTGACCCCATACATGTGTGTGAGACAAAAATTATTTCTTTAAAAATCAATTTCTAGAAGATAATTATGTTTCCCTTTTTATTTGGAACTCATATTATTATGTTTGTTGTAGTTTTTAATGCATATCACCAAAAGGATAATGGAAGATCTACATGACTCATTATCGAATTTACCATGTATAACAAGGTAAAATTACTTCTTTCACTGACACCATTCCACTAAGGTGTGTAATGTTGATTGAGTTGAGATAGAATCCCAAAATCCCATATAATTTCAATAAAATATTTGTTAAGATATTCACCACCTCGATCCAATCAAATATTATTTATCTTCTTTATGAGAGGATACTATAATTCATTATTTAGTTCCTTGAATTTATAATGGGACTTTGACTTATTTCTCATAATTTATACCTAGACATATCTACTTAAGTAATTGATAAATTTTATAGAGTAATAATTTACTCCTCAAGATTCTACTGGAAATAGTCTACACACATTATTGTGTAAAAATCCTTGATGTTATGTGGCCCTTTCACCCTATCAAAACAATTTGAGGTTGTTCATTTTTTCATATAAAGAAGCATGAGAAATTTCTTGTGGTTTTAGTTAATAATAGTCTAGATAATCATCTTGAAAAAATATTATCAAACTCTTATCATTTACAAAACCAAGAAGGTGATGTCATATCTAGGTTTTATATAAGTCATGGTAACATGATTTGTTACAAATTTCCAATACTTAGGTTTCATAATTTATAATATAGGATAGTTATTTGAATAGTTTGGACTGCCAGCCTCACAACATTATCATCTCTCAGATCAACATATCCTTTAGAAATATTTCAAAGTCAACTTTATTCCTGAATTTGGATATAGATATAAGCACCAAAAGATTTATCTAATACCCAATGTGTAGATATTGAATGTTTACACTCAATAACAAATGAACCTTCTACTTCCCATTTCTTCTGGGTGTAGTTCCACTTCCAGTGGTATGACTTTCCACATGGAAAACACATAACTTTCTTTTTCTTTCCTTTCCCCTGGATCTTCCTCTTCTTGGAAGTTTGATTATTGGGAGTTTCAGAGTTATTATTAGTCATGGGCCCGTTTTTCCATGTCCTCATTTTCTCATCCATCAAAATTTAAATTTTTATTAAGAAATTTTGAGGAAAAATGGGAACCAAAGTTCACAGAAAAGACCACTACGTGCTAAAAGAGATCAAAAATTTATTAAACACGAGACTTAGATTACTCGAGTTAGCTACCCTATAAAGTTCCCAATGTAGTGGTCTAACCTGGGTTTTTGGGTCCTCTCTAATTAGCTCTTCAAGGTGGGTAAGCATCCTCTCTATTGTCTGGATGAATTCCTCTGAGTTGATTATGCTCTGGTTGAAGCCCTGTGCCATAATTCGGTCTTGTGTGTCTATCCACAGCTCTTGCTCCTCGTTGGCGTCAACTTGAAACCTTATTTCGTAAATTCTTTTGATCTCCTCTTATAAGACATTGGGACAGATAGTTTTGTCTAACATTTCTTCCTTGGAGTGTAGAATCAAATTCAAACACTCCATAGTCTCTTCACTTTCCCCTTTCATTAGTGCTTTTCTCCCATTGTTATTCTCCTTCTTGGCCGACCTAATCTCCATTGGCTTTGGAAAATGGGATTAATCCTTGCGCCCCTTTGGTTTTTTCCCTTGAACCACTCTAAATTTCCCAGAATCACGAACTCCTTTTTCCCCTTCTTCCTTCGAGGGCTGTGAGGCCCTTTCCCTTGAGCGCATTCCATGCTAACCACCGAGAGTTGACTATAGCCGTCATCTCCTGAAAATTCTTCCTCTTGAGTCAAGGGGGGTTCTTGAACCTCCAAGCCCTCTAAGAAGTTCCCTATCTTAATCCCTAACCCTTCTTTGATGCCCCTCTGCTTGCCTAGAGACTCCCCCTTTCCTGCTTTGTTCCCCCATCCATTATTCTTACCCCCATTTCTAGCCTTTGGTACCAGGTTATCTCCAAGTGTGTTAGGGTCTAAGGACCCCAAAACAGACACTCCATTCCACCTTTTTTCCACTTTGAGTCCCGGATTTAACCAGCAAGCCAGTCTCCTGCACCATATCCGAACCAGAGATATGATCATATCCTTGTCCCTTGAAATGCAGGTGATTGTTAGTGTCATCCCATCCCTGACCACGGGTGCCACTGGTAGCCTGGGAATCCCCTGCAGTCCCTTCCCTCTCACCGTTTGAATCTGGTATACCCACTGCCTTCGCATGAGTTCCACCTCCCTGCATAGCCTCCTTGCCCCTATCCTGTACTAGAGTAATTCTCAAATCCTCTTTGAGGCAGGCAAAAACATCTGCTACCTATGGACCTGCCAACTTCAACTTCAGATGCATCTCTGTCTCCGAGGGAACCACAGACTGATCCTCCTGGGAGCTAGACTGCACTCCTGTACAAACCTGTTGCATGACCGATTCCACTACCTTTGAAGCAGTACCGCTCACCTCCTCACGCTCGCCCATGACAATAAAATCCTGGGCATGTTGTCCTACAGGTTGCACCTTCACTTCATTCCCCCCGTCAGGACTTACCAGTGGATGAGACTGGGGGTTCTGGTCCTCCCAGTTCTTGGCTGACACACTGGACCGGGCCACCGTCCCGGTAGTAGGAGGAGAATATGGCACCTCCCTGGGCCCCTATTTGGATGAGGCTTCGATAGGGGAATCACCCCCACCCCCAACCTAGATCGTGAAACCTTCATTTGCCGCTGTACTTTCCACCGAAACCATTGCCAGTGACCACTTACGACACTCCTCAAAACAGTGGCCCTACCTATTTCAGAAGGAATAGAACGACGACCACGATTCATGGAGAATATTTTGAGCATACCTGTATTGTACCTCAACCACGATCCAAACCCTATCGGGGGGAGGCCAGGAGAGATCCATTTTGATGCAAATATGTGCCACAATCGAGTGCAGCATGGAATTAGTCCACCGATCGGCACAATGGAAACAACCAATTGTATTACTTATTAAATGTAGGAGAGCCAGATTTTGGAATGGCAGTGGTAAGCCTAGAAGATTTATCCCGATTTCTGAATAAGAGGATTCACGATTCATGTGCATGTCAAATGTCCATCGATATAGGTTGAACTGAAACCCTCGAAAGGATCTGCTTGCACGAGACCACACCACAGCCAAATCGTCCTCATCAGCGAGGCAAATTTGAAATTGATGCGGCCCAAGAAAACTTTATCATCATTTTAAATATATTTATTAACAATAAAACTAGAGATGTTCTTGAGAAATTATGAAATTATGAGATCTATACATAAATCATCTAGTAATTCAATCTATATGATGACTAAGAATTAAATGTATCCAATAAGATTAAATACATGAGGCCTAGATAGTGCAGATTATCTATGTTTATTTGTATACAAATTATTGATGATCACATACCTCTCTTGTCTAACCTTCTCTTAATATAGACCTTAAAGGTGATACATTGTTCTATACAAAAAAATGTCCTTATATTTCTACATATTCTCATTGTACATGCACGATAACATGAAGCAATGGGAATCTATGGAAGCATTCAATTTTTTTTCTCATAGAGTGATATCTTTCCCTCCCTTGCCTCATTACCAGGCAAATCCAGAATATGTTCTTCTAGCATATATAATTTCCTTCCACAGAGAAGGATAATGTGTGATAAATTTTTTCCCTCTTGGAAATTTGTATTGCTGAGAAGTTTATCCGTCTCAATTATGGATAGAAATGATATATTTGAAATGAATATTCAATTAAATATAATGTTATAATTTTTAGTACTTTATGTGATCAAATTTAGACAAGTAAATAAATATATATTATATTTATTAGTGTACCACTATTTTATTAAAACCCAATAACCCTCACCATTTCTTACAGAATATCTTATTTCTTGGAAATTATAGTTGAATGGATCAATATTACCCTTCTCATTACCCTGACATTGGTTGTTCAAGAATCATGACTTGTTTTTGGTACGCATTCCAAATGTCATCTTCATAACACACTATTCCTCGATCTATTGAGTGGACTCCCCAATCCTAAAATAATTAAATTTGATTTCCTCAACCCTTTCCTCTCATTCACGCCAATTCCTTATTTGGTAGTGAACCATTAATTTGAACTAAGTTAAGACATCACATTACATCATGTATAAATTCTCAGAAAATTGAAATCAACCCAAATTTGGATGTGAGTGCACTTTGAACTGTGATTTTATATTTACTATAGTAGTGAAAGGATTTACTAACTTAATATATATTATTGGGTTATTTTATAATTTATGAATTAATTTACAATTATAATCTTTATTAGGTTCTTGTTAATATTAAGTGGATTTACTTATGTTATTAACCATGTCTTAGATAATATCTACACACAATCCAATTTATTTTTGTTATATCTTGTGTGCTCATTAATTTCATTAATTTATGTGATCGGGACAAAACATCCATAATAAAATAACCATGAAACTTGATAGAAGTAAAATAATAAAGTGGTATGATCATGATATTTTTCTAATGGTTACTTTATCTAGCAGTCTATAAACTAACCATTATCCTATGAGAAAACACTTCTAAAAATTTAACGTTTGCCTTATATCATTACACATATCCACTTTTTTATAACCCTTGGATTTGTTTAGTCTCAACTCCATACTTTAACCACCACCCAAAGCTTGGTAGATCCATCCATTACATATTCTTTTACTCACATGTAGGTGGGGAAAAGGTGTATATAAAAGAAACTTTGAGCACATAGTCCCTTAAATAATAATAGGAGGGAAGGAAAACATGCCAAAATTTTAATTAATAACAAATTAAATGAAATAAAAAACGTACAAAGGTCTGGTTTATTCTCATGATCATCCAGTGGCATGCAACAAATTACACATTTAATAGAACTATCATTCAATTCATTATAAATCTTATTTAATAAAAATCACACTCGAATAAATTAATAATTATCTTTAATTAAGCACTTCTTTTATCTTAACTCTTATTCAAATTTACTTAAGATTATCATCCATTTTAATTTTTAACAATTTAAATAAGTTTATCTAAAACTTATTGTGTACATATATTAACATTGGAGGAAATACAATGAATACCCATGAGAATCTACTCAAATGTATTATACCCATATTAAATTTATTCTTTCTGATATATAACATACATATATTATTATAAAATCTCATGACGTGTAGTATAAACTTAATTATTACACGAATGGCATAATTTTTCAATAAGCTGTCACGTTTTAATCCACATTGAGTAACTAATTTAATAAGAATCACACATGATAGAAATGTCTGAGAATTATGAAGAGATTAAATAAATATATATATATTAAAACATATCACATGTTGTGTCCTATCAAAATAATGTCCACATGAATGGAATTTATGTTAATGTTTACACTAAATAAAAAATACATATTATATATTCATAATTTTGTAAAAGTACATGGTGCATACAAGCATGATACATGACATGTACATCACTCACCATACACCTCAGGAACACAACTAGGGACTAATCTTGTAAATTGTGCCTCAGAAAATTGGAGTACGCAGTGTGTATAATTTACTTTACGGTATGTTTTCTCCAAGTTACATGATCACCAGTCAGGGAGGCCATATATTGTAATACATGGCCTTCCTGTGACTCAAAGGGACTGCATGCTGTGTACATGGGTTACACAGTGTGTACATTGGCTGACAGTGCACCTCCCTGGCGCAGTCAACATGTGGTGTAAGAAATAAATACACTACTTGTCATCAATTCACACAGTTTGAATTAATTTTCAAATTAAGTAATTATGAAATGAACATATATACAAAATATGTAACTCTAGTTACAAGTCATGTAATCCTATACTCTCTAAACAGAATCTTTGGCACCTTTGGATGAGTTATTTGATTTTATTTCATTCATAAAATTAATTGTATTGATTAGATCTATAAAAAATGAAGGTGGAAGAATTAGATCTCACAATTACGATTAAAAAAAATTTAACATGAATTGAAAAATAAATCAGAAATATATAAATCAATAAATGATCTTTAAATAATTATGTGACTGCTCTGATGTCACCTGTAGGTTATAGGTGCATCAAAAGCACATTGTGGGTCGTGTCCAAATTTTAATTTTTTATCTGGATCGATGATTAATCAGAGAATTTAACAATGATAAACACTATAACAGATATAATTGAATAATATATTATAGAAAATGGATCTAATTCTAAAACTTTAGATATGATCATCACATATTTTTTATAATCAATTTAATTAATTGAGAGTTTCCTTTTTGGTATTATTTCATCATTGATGGATCTGAAAATAGATCTTTTTTGTATTGTTATTACATTATAGTAATCAAGAGCACATTCCCTCTAATAGTGATCCACATATGTTCCTAAAATCATCCAACATGAACATAGGAATATCTGTGTAATAACACAGAAGATCTTATCACTTTTCTTCATCCACCAATGATCGCATCAAGAACTGCTTCCAAAGCATTCTTTGGGATATCCCCTAACATAATAGTGGGAGGGGGAGGCAGAATACCCTCCTTTATTGGGATAGTTCATGATAAGGTATATATAGGTCTTGAAGGGATTCTCCAAATCCATTCTGCACAACCAAAAAATAAATTGGATCAATTATAAATTAATATGTTTGGGTTTATATACCGCTAGGGTTAAAATTAAATAATTGCACAAGTTCCCTTTATTATTTATCTAATCTTTATATAAAACTATGTTAAATAATAATTATAATAATAATAATAAAATTTCTCGACATTCCCTTAGCTTAATAATTAAATTAAATTTTATTTAATCAAATAATATTTAATATTCATTATTTCTTACAAGAAAATTAATGTTTGTTCTCCAATCTTCGAA
The DNA here is from genome assembly GCA_963277665.1 of Viscum album. NCBI lineage: Eukaryota > Viridiplantae > Streptophyta > Magnoliopsida > Santalales > Viscaceae > Viscum > Viscum album. The sequence continues at coordinate 887,847,781 of OY728128.1, forward strand.
TTTTTTTTCAGGCCTTGAATAATGAATATTTATTTATTAAATAAATATCACTATACAAATCAAAAATATATAAAAAAATATTATATTCACTAATTAAAAAATAAATATTTATTAAATATTCAACTAACAATATTTTATCTCAAATAACTAGTGACAGAAAAAATTCAATCAAGAAGAGATGAATAATTTCTAAACTATATGTAAGAATAATATTTATTCAATATTTTTAATAATAAATAATTATATAATTATTTAGGTGATATTCTTTATACACTTAGTGTGTGACCCTCTAGACCTTTGTCTTAGTGGAATTAGGTGAAGAATCCTAAATTCAAAGGTTAACATCTGGAAACACAAAAAGGAACCCATAGAGAAATAATTTAATGTCAAAATTACATAATAACTCATACAGATTCTTACTAAGTAATATAATAACTTTATCAAGATATCTATAATTGAGTAGGTTGTATATCGATTCCATCAACCTATATGCTTAATTAATTTTTCTTTGACTTCCTAGAAATAGAAAATTCACATAGAACACCATGTACATGGACTTATTTAGGCTATAAAATTTCCATCAAATGTAATGAGATATCAAATTCCATTAAAAGACCAAATGGATAAATATTTCCTCACATTATTCATTAATTCAATATTACTTAGGATCCACCAAACACTTCATAAATCGTTTTGAACATCTGTCATCATGGTGTTTTTAAATATATCAAAGTAGGTGACTCATAATAATCATTAATAATAATATTAATGGCTAAGGACCAAAACATCCACCATAAGATAGGAACATCCAATGAGACATATAATTTCGGATTTCCTACTAGAAGGTCTCATTCTCATAATACCCTATGTTGGATATTACGAATGGTGTACACCATGATAAGGTGAATCAATTTCCTACAAGTCAACAGTCCTAATTTCCTATATCATCTATGTCCCTCAAATGATGTCATCTAAAAATATAATATATATTTTAGAATAGTGTCGTAGGTTCTCATCATAGCAGGGAACCAGTATAACCTTCCAGTGAAATAACCTCTCTTTTGAAATAATCACATACCATGGTGTACAAAAGAATAATCATGATGTGATAAAAAGTTTTTTAATATTAAGATCTATGAATATAGGTTATCCTAAATAAAACAAGAGTTGTTTCTATTAAACCAACTGTAAAAAAGATATGATATAATTATGGATGTATTCATGTTCTTGTAAAATATATATATATGGTTTATCATTACTTGATGGGTGGGGACACTATATCCCTCTAATTCATTGGGTAATGTTTTATATATCATTATTTAAAATGTGGTAAATAAGTGTTTAACTAATTTAAAAAAATTATATTATGTAGTGGTGGTTAGTCTAATCCTAAAAAGGTATGTGGGTGGTGATCTGAAGATTAAAAGTTACAGAGGTGGTGAGCCCAAATTAAAAAGGAACATGAGGGGTTATCCCAATACCATTATATCAAGTGAAGGTGGTTAAGATGATCCATTATTTGATGAATGTCTCTACGATGAAACTTGAAACAAGATATTAGTTGAATTTCATGTTACATTTTTATTTTATTACGTTATGTTCTTATTGATCAGGATTATTGACTCATGTTCTCACTCCTATAAATCATGTCTTATATTATACAAAAATATTTATACCATGAGTCCTAATTTATGATATATTAATTATTGGTTATGATACTCTTATGTTAAGTACATACACCCTAATTATATTCTCATACCCATATATTTAACTTATTATCCCTTATGATATTTTTTTGTTATCTTTTATGGTCACCTGAACTGAGTTTCTAAGATCACCACATTCTTATTTTTCCATTACCTTAGAGAAGAATAAGTGTATTTGGTGTGAAATTTCTAGACCGAATAAATGTGTAGAGACAATTATTAGAATTATTAATGACTTATTGTAAAATTAGATGGTGATGGATCTAATCATCAATGTTACCAAACATTCGGGTTTTGGGATTTTGTATTAATTTATGATATATAATATTAATTTCTGAAGACGATGTGAAATATGTGTGTGTTATGCTTGTGTGTTCAAAATTTGTATCAAAGAAAGTGTGTAAATTATGTTTTTTTAAAACATGATCCAAGAGTATGTGACTAAGGTGTGTCATCAACAATGATATTAAATGGAGTGAAAAAGATATAAAAAATGTTGGGGAAATACTGTGATGGGGTTTCCATTCATTTCAGTTAATGAATAGTGTAATTGAAAATATTATTCATTTATAAGATGATTATATAAATTTATAAGTGTTTTCTTAAAAGTAATTCAATGTTTTTGTCGATATTAGGATAGAAATAAACATTCTTATTATTGTTGTAGAAGTGGAGACAACTATTAGAGAATGTTTTTGTAGGTGTGGCACTGGTTATGGGATACCAAAGTGTTATCTAATTAGAGCCCATTAGTTGGGTTTGTGTGCGTGGTTGTGATATATATAGTATCTTCATAGAAATGTCATATTCACCCAATTAATGTAATACAACTTTGTCAACTCCAAAATGTTTCGGGTTTCAGGGGTCATGCCCCAGCATCAATGTTTATGAGAGAATGGATTACTGACTAATCCATTTTCTTCTCTCTTACTTATAGACAAGGAATAACTGTGGTTACCTGAGGTTTATATGAATGGACTATGACCGATAAAAGTCATAAGTGTGATTGATGTGATAATGATATGGTATATAGATTGGGACTATGAATAGTAAGAGCATGAATTGTGGTTGATTTCCTTCATGTTGATGATACCGTAGTAGAACAAAAATATTAAGTGTATTACATATTTGAATATTTTTTATATGTAAGTTTATACATTGTTACATGATTATGATGTGGAAATAGGATAGGTGGATATTTTGGGTTGGTTATGATGAAATTGATGTGATAGGAGAACCAAGATGTTTTTTGGGGCTTTAGAGTAAGAAGCCTATGGGATAAATTTGCCTGGTTCCCTATTTCAATATTCATTTATATTTTTAACTATGAATTTCATTAATATTTTTAGAGAGATCCTTAATTAAGTTGATCTAGATTATGAGAGATATGGTTGTGTTAATTTTTCAATTTATATACTGATGAATTAGTATGATTCTTCGACATTTTCATGTGTGGTATTGATGGGGATCTAATTGAGTATACTTGTATGCTCACCTCAATATATATCAATTCATTTTATACATTTCCTAGATGAATTTAGAGGATGATATGGACATTTCAAGCAGAGAGCTAGGTGATATGTATAGAGTTTTCACCCTCATGGTTTTATTTTATTAATATATATTTGAAACATATACATTTATAAAATTTTCATGTATATTGGGTAATTTAGAGATTTATATTAACATATTTTATAGAGATGGTCGATTGTTTCATTTTTATATTTCTAGGAAATGTTTGTAAATGCCTCTCATTAATTTGATTAATATCCTTAATGTAATCATCAACCTATGCCCTACTAAAGATAGGCCCTAGGGGTCACTCCTATATTCAATTTATCCTTTGAATGGATTCCCTGTTCGGTTGGGTCAAGATATTGCAATAATGATATTATAGTCCTTGATCCTCTTTGGAATTATTGACATTCAAAAAATAGATAGTTGAAAAAACCACTATGTTTGTGATCTAAAGGTTAAATATCTTATTATTATTATCAATGTTGTTCATACTATGTTTTTTGGATGTGAATACGATTTATGCAAGGATTTAACCTCCCAAATGGCTGATTTATTGAACATTTATTACATTGATAAGTGATGTAATTCTTGAAACTTTAAGTTTCTCATGAAAAATAATATGTTTTTCATAGTCATTATAAGTACACTTGAGAATATTTTGTGAGGTTTAGAATAATGTTTTTAAAGATGGAATCTACTTTAATTTTAGTTGAAAACCAAATCAAACAAATGAAAATATGGATATGTATTTGATCAATGGGAATTTATAAAATCAATTAATAATTTTTTATTCATAATTTTTTTCAGATAAAGTGTTATTCGTGTTTCTATACTATTTGAAAATATTAATGTATTCATAATGAGCCTCATTAAATATAGAAAAAATTAATTCTAAGGTACATTAACTAATCCTTGGGTTATGATTGAACTTATATTGGAAAATAAATATTTATCTTCTGGTATATACTAATTTAGATTGGATTTGAAGTGTCTAGGACTGGATGTCTATGTTTTTTGGATGTGTTTTCATAATAGATACGTTTTTCACTTTTCCATAATAAAAGTATAATCTAATTACGTTATGTATAGAAAAATAAGAATATATGTTTTTCTACCATATAAATAATATAATTTATGTGTATAGAGATACAAAACGATGATATCTTGGTGTAAGTGATGTTTTCTTTGATATCCAAATATATTAACCATTGTTCTATAAAACCTTCATGAAATAAAATGCAATACTCTTAAACTAATCCAATTGATATAAATTACTATTTTATTATGTGAATTGTGGGATAAGAATTATTAAATATGGATTGAATTCCTATATTGGATTTAATGAATAATATCCTTTCCAAATTATTTTCAAAAGATGCATTAAAAAATGAGGATGATAATGGATACTTTACCTAGTCATTATCAAAGACTAATAATGGTGAATATATACTATCTGTAATATATTTCTTTTAATTTACATTTTAAAAGGGAGACTTATAATATTAATCCAAAGGTTTATATGTTTTTATTATGGGAAGGAAATTTATTATTTATTATGAGTATATATATATTGTGATTATTTAAAAGGGTAAGACTATGAATTTATGGTATATGTGAAAGTGTGTATGTGAAGATCTGAGTTCAACATGGGTGTGTGATTTTTTCTGAACAATTATAATTTTGTTATTGAGTATATGTAAATTAATTAATATTGGAACCCAAATATAAGGAAAATTTTAATGAGGATAGAACAAAAATAGAAGCTTTATAAAATATTGTAACTAAATAAAATTATTATTTTTATTTTTATTTTAGTTCATTAATATTTTTCTAACTCTATTTATGAATTTATTATCTAAAAATTTCTAATGATTCATTTCTATGTTTATGTGTGTTTTATGATCATTGGTCGAAAAATATCTAAAGGATGAGATTATTGTTACCACAAGAAACATTGATGATTGAAAATACCCTAGCCGAAGTATCCCAAAGATAGTGGTTAGTTTATGAAATTAAAATTGGATACATGTAATCACATGCCAAAGGACCAAATAGTTCAGTAGTTATGGTATTTTGGATACATATGTGAATTTCAAATTACATTTTAAAACTTATAATTATATGGATTATTTTCTTTGATAACTCCATTATTATATTTATCAATTATCTTTATATAAATCATAATACATTTCCTAGAATCATGGAGAAATGAAAAAGAGAAATGGGTGAGCTCATATACTCATTATGTGTATGCATACAATGCAACCTAATTAGTAATAAAAAATATGTAAATAATAAATGAAAATAAAATAATACCATATAAACAATCACATGATCTTTAAATTTTCATGGATATAATAACAACATAAATAATCCAATATAAACCATTAAATGATTTCTAAATGACAGAATTAATAATTTCATTTATCATAAACTCTCTATCAAGGCCTTTTTCCAATACATCTTTTTTAAATGGGTGATGCCATGGATAAATACCCAATATTGTTTTTTTGGTGATACCAAATGATGAGTCAAGTGGATATTTAATTCTAGACCCCACCTAACACTTAATAACTCTAATTTATCCATTCAATGAATAAATAATTAAACATAATCAACATTCCCTAAAAATCAACAACTATCTATATTAAGAGAACAAAACTATAGAATATGAATACTTTCCTATTAAATGAAATGATAAAACATCTAGAGAAATATGTTAGATGTTATCAAAAGATTATAACATCTGTAATTCATATGATTTAGAAAATTATGTTAACATAAAAGAAAATATTTTCAAAAACCATTAGAAACATTTTTGAGGAAAATACATTTTTTCACATTAAAACCACTTATTAAAAATATAAATATTTTTCATATATTAATTAAAATGTTTTATTTTAATTTAAAATTGTAAAATTGTAAATTAATCTTAATGAAAAGAGTGGTCATGAAGGTTTCAAATTAATTTCATGCCATATAAGTGAAAAAAATTCCTTTCACACTTGTATAAAAAGGATAAAATTAACTCATTCAGAAAACAAAAATATAATAAATTTTTAGAATTTTTTATAACTTTAAAAAATAGTACAAAAATTCATTAATAAATCATTGGGTAATTTTAAAATATCATTTTAGACATTTTATGGAAAATATGGACATGAATTAAAAATATTATAGATTGAGTAGAAAAAAAAGGTTGGATTTCCTTAATAATATAATTTTATTATCTTGAGTAGTTATAGAGAAGAGACAAAAAAATTAATTTATAGAAATAATTATATTAGATGAAAATATATGGGGTTTATGATTGAATGTTAAAATAATTTCATCATATGAGACATAAACATAAAAAATCCCAAATAAATATGAGATTATAAAATAATCCCTTATCTTAGGTTCAACATCCTTGACATGTTTTTGAACCTAAAGAAAATTAAACATATATATTAGAGGTATTTTTAAGAACTATAATCAAATATATAATACTATATATTATTTACTTATAATAATTTATAACCCATGTATTATCAATTATTTTGTAAAATCACTAGTACGACTAATAACTACATCATTTTTCATATATGTTTTGGTTTGATAGTTTTTTTCTTTCCTCCAACGTCCCGAAGGCCTTTATTTTTTATTGATTTGTGATAATCTACCTTTCAAGGGGTGAGGTGGAAGCCTTACAAGGCCCGTGGGCATAAGTATTACATGGCACGTAAGCCTTAGAGGAATTCATTTCCCATAGGCTTCGAATATTACATACAACCCAGACTAACTACTTGCACTACTGGAAATTTAGGCTACATCCAAGGTTTCAAATCGTGTCTATAAGTCCCAAAACCATGGCTATAAGTCCCAAAACAGTGGAAACAGGCTATAACCATGGTTCAATGAATCATGGATGGTAATGGCGTGGCTATAGGGAAAGACCAACATCCATGATTTGAAACCGTGGCAGAACATTTAGCCGCACAAACCCTATAGCCACGTTCCAAAACCGTGGCTATATAGCATTAACCACATTTTAAAACCGTGGCATTAGGTCTACAACCATGGTTTAAAACCATGGATCTAGGGATTCACATTTCATAAAAAACCCCATAGCCCCCCCCCCCCCGCACCCCTGGGCAGCCCCCTTGCACCCCAACTACACACCCATGCCTCCCTGGACAACCCTTGCACCCCCTGGAAAACCCCCCTACACCCCCATGCCCACATGGACAACCCCCTTTCCCCTCGGACAAACCCCTTGCACCCCCTGGACTACCCCCTTGCACCCCCTAGATAGCCCTTTCACCCCCCTGGACACCCCCCCCTGTACCCCCATGCCCCCCTAGACAGCCCCATTGCACCCCCTGAACATCCCTTGCACCCCCCTAGACAACCCCCTGCACCCCATGCCCCCCCTAGACAGCCCCCTGCCCCCCAACTCCTACAGTAGCCCACCACCCCACCCCTCCCTGTAACCCCCAGGCAAACCCCACTAGACAACCCCCTTTCCCCCCACCCCCACTCCTATAGTAGCCCGCCTCCCTACACCCCCCTCATGCATATCCCCCATCACACCCCCACCCCACCGTGAACTCCCTCTCTGGAAAACCCCTTGCACCCCCCTAGACAGCCCTTGAATCCCATGTACAGCCCCCCTTAGATAGCCCCTTTCACCCCTCAAGATATCCCTTGCACCCCCCTCCCTACACCCCCCCCCCGTCCAGACCCCCCAGCACACCCCTCCCCAACTTGAACATCCTCCCTGGACAACCTCCATTGCACCCCCTTGGATAGCCCTTGCACCCCTTGGATAGCCCCCCTTGGACAACCCCTTTCACCCCCCCTAGACAGCCCTTGCACCCCTGGAAATCCCCCCTATACTCTGATGCCCCCTGAACATCCTCCTTGCACCGCCTAGATAGCCCCCCCTGCACCCCACTAACCCCCTGGACAGCCCCCTTGCACACACCACACCCCACATTGTACACCCCAACCCACCTATTACACCCCCTATGTGTCAAAAAAAATCTTTGGAGATGATCATGGTGTCTCAAATGACAGAAATGTGGGTAAGGATTAAAATAGAAAACATAAATGATATAATGTCAAACAAGTTATATAAGTATACACTACCAGTGTGAGTTTTCGCAGACAACGCACCTCCGTTGGAGGGGTTTTATTACAAAACCATGACTTTTTTATCAAATGAAACAATTATTTTAACTAACACTTGATCAATAATTGCAATTTAATATAAACAAGAAGAATCAAGAAGGTAGCTAAATACATATTAAAAAATTCTTGAATTAAAGAGGCTAGGAGAGGGCTCATTTCTAGATGTGTTGGAGGGTCCACCCAAGGTACTGACCTCTTTCCAAGCCAATAGTATACCATCCATGGTCCTAGAGCAGCCCATGCACTATCATCATGTTAAAAAGGAAATCTCATAGTAGGAGGGAAGAAAGAAATCCATGTTGCCCAAGGCTGCTTCAAAATCCAGAAGTGCATGCATGAAGAGTCCATCAAAACTTGGAGCTAAATTGGAAAGGAAAAACTGGTTGAAAAAATTTTCTCAACCCAACAAAACACATTGATGAGCAAGGACATCCACCTTAATCCCAAATTATTAATTATTTTTATGTTATTAGTATGCTGTACAATGTAGGGAATTGAAGGTGAAACTAGTTCTCAAGAGGAGAGAAAATGAAGGTTTGTAAGCTGAAATATCTATTCCAGATCTGAAAACAAGTCACCATCTTGGTATGATTTATCAGTCATTATTCCAAAAATATCTTCCTTGATGAAGTGAAGATAGTGTGTCTCCTTGATGGGGAGATGAGTGGAGAAGTCCCTTGAGAAGCTGCCAGACTTATTTATTCCATGAAAATCTGGAATTTCTGGAAAGTGCTTGAAAAAATCATTGATGAGGTATGCATTTAATTCATCCCTATTAATGACTGAATAAAGTCTGATATTAAGGGGTAGAAATTGAATTAATCAATGACATGATGTTTAGGAAATTTGAGATCTCAATGCTGATTTCTAAAACCTACTACATGCACTTGAATGTTTTCAACATGTGTATTGAGATGAGTGAAATATCTCAGGTTGTAATTCCAAAAAGAATGAAGATATCAATTGGCATCATTTGGTTTCAACATAAGGACATCTAAATAGCCCCTAAATGAGTCATGGGAATTATAATCAGTTGGTATCATGTACACACCCCCAGCCCCCTACACACCCCACCCCTTCCCCCCGTGCACACCCTACACACCCCACCCCTGCCGACCTACACACCAAAAAATGCCTTGATGGAGTGATTTATCAAATGGTATTCCAAATAACATCATAATGAATGATTTATCTTGATGGAGTGAAGATAGTGTGTCTCCTCGATTGGGAGATGAGTGGAAAAGGCCCTTGAGAAGCTGCCAAACTTATTTATTCTATTCAAACCTGGAATTTCTAGAAAGTGATTGAAAAAATCATTGATGTGTTACACATTTATCTCATTCCTGTTAATTACCAAATAAATTATGATATTATGTGGGAGAAATTTAATTAATAAATGATAAGAAGTTGAGGAAATTTGATATCTCAAGGATGATTTCTAAAACCTGCTACATGTACATGAATGATTTCAACATGTGTGTTGAGATGTGTGCAAGATCTAATGTTGTAATTCCAAAAATAATATAGATATCAATTCAACTTGAGGACATCTGAACAACCCCTAGACGAGTAATGGGGATTATAATCAGTTGGTATAATGTACACACCCCCTGCCCCCCTGCACACCCCACCCTTGCCCCCCGCCCCCCCCCCCCCACCCTGTACAGTCTCTGGTGACTCATGCTGCAAAGCTAGTTTACTAAAGATTTTATTAGATTGTTCTCCTTTAAGGTGGAAACATTCTAAATTCCATGACCAAATATAAGCAGGTGTTCTATCTCCTACATCCACCACCCATTCTAGGTATTACAGATAATGTGGATGCAAATGATTTGATAGACAACAAGAAGTGCATTTTTTCTTAGGTCTATACATCTGTGGATGAGAGAGTGATACTAGAAACCTCTATTTTCCATAAATAAACAATTTGATGGTGGAATACCAATAATCATGACAGAAGACATCTGTGGATGAGAGAGGGATGCTAGAGACCTCCATTCTCCACAAATAAACCATTTGATGGAGGAATACCATTAATAAACATAGAATACATGATGATCATTCATAGAAAACTTTCATGGAGGTTTTACATGGAAAATAAATTACTAACATTCATGGAGGTTTTTCATAGAGCTCCTATGATTTGCCCAATTTTTGGCTGCAATCAAGGCCCAAAAGGCTCGTATGTTCTAGATATTCCACTATCTGGATATCAAACTATAGGTAAGGATATTTTATATGACATCATAACCAACCGGATCGGGCTACACCAATCCAAAAATCTCCCTTGTTGCATCCCTTGTTGTGGGCTAGAATACCGGTGGCAGCTGGTTGAAATGAAGGTGGAAGGGGGCTGGTGTGGGATGGATTTAGCTGGAGTAGGGCCAAATCACAGCATTACCGTGGCGTGACGGCGGCGTGACAGCGGCGTGACCATGATGTGACGGTGGCGTGATGGAAGAATGACCACGGCGTGACCACAGTGTGACCGCGGCATGACCACGGTGTGATCGTGGCCTGTTGGCCTGATCTAGCGACAACCGTGGGGAAAAATATTTCGGCTAAGAGTGAAGGGAGAGGGAGGAGGTGGGTAAACATTATGGCCATCGCCCCACTGATAGAAATTATGATTAGTCAGTCTCAACATTGATTACAAGACTCATGGAATACTATCACTGAGAACAATCGCGGGTTGTTGTCCTAAAGCAGGGCCAAATCTTGGTGTGACCGTGGCGTGATAGAGGCGTGACCGCGGCGTGACCGCATCGTGACCACGGCATGACCGCGGCGTGTTGTCCCGATACAGCGACATCCGTGGGGCAGCATCATCTGTCCAGGAGTGAAGGGAACGGGAGGAGGCGGGGAAACATTCTGGTCATCAACCCACCGATAGAAATTGTGATGAGTCAGTCTCAACGTTGATCACAACACCCATGCAATACTATCACCACGAACCACCGCAGGGTGTCGTCCTTGTGTAGGGCCAAATTACGGTGTGACCGCAGCGTGATTGTGGCGTGACCGCGGTGTGACCGCGACATGACTGCGGTGTGTTGGCCTGGTCCAGCGACATCCGCGGGGTAGCATCTTCTGGCCAGGAGTGAAGGGAGTGGGAGGAGGGAGGACAACATTCTGATTATCACCCCGCTAGTAGAAATTATGATTATTCAGTATCAAAATTGATCACAAGACTCATGGAATACTATCACTGCAAACCACCGTGGGATGTCATCCTGAAGTAAGAAAAAATCATGGCATGACCATGGCATGACTGCGGTGTGACTGCGGCGTGACCGCGGCGTGACCGTGGTGTGACCGCCGCGTGACGTGGCGTGACCGCAGCGTGACCACGGTGTGACCGTGGCGTGACCGCGATGTGACCGCGGCATGACCACAGCATGAATGTGGCATGACCGCGGCATGACCGCGACCTGATCACATCGTGAGCGCAGCGTGACCGCAGTGTGTTGCCCCAGTCCAGCGATATCCGTGGGGCAGCATCTAACAGCCATGAGCTAAGGGAGATGGAGGAGGTGGGGCAACATTCTGACCATCGCCCCGCCAGCAGATGATAGACCAGATCAACATTTTAATATGCTATAAGAAGGTATTACTAGAGAAGGTTGTAGCGCGCGGAACAATGACACACCGTCTAAAGGAAAAAAACGATTGAAAAGAATCATACACCCTACACACACCATTTACAAATTCATTCACTTTTCCTAAACATGGAAATTTTTTCTATAATATTCAAAGCGTGAAAAAGAAAGTGTCATGGTCAAGGCATAGGCCTACTCAGGCAATGTCATTTGAGTTAAACGTGTATGATAAGACAATTTTTATTATTAAAAAAAAACAAAAATTAATTATCCCCAAAACAAACACCAACAAGAGGAAAATGAAAGACTCAAACCAAATCTAAACATGATATGAATTACTATCACTACTCTTTGGATTAGAAGATAGTGCACCTCCATTGGAGGGGTTTTATTATAAAATCATTTCATTACTTTATCACACAATTCATTTAATTATATTTTAAATTAATTCTAAAACTCATTTAGCACAAATCAAATGCAATAATTTAAGCAACTACATCAACATAACTATCACTTTGAGTTTTCAAAGACAACACACCTCTGTTGGAGGGGTTTTATTATAAAAAAATGACTTTATTTATCAAATGAAACAATTATATTAAAGGACACTTATTCAAGATATGAAATTCAATATAATTAATCAAAAATTAAGAAAGAAGCTAAATTCAATTTAAAGCATTATACAATTAAGGGATCCTACCTCAAGGTGGAACCAAACCCTCCACTTCGGCTCTTGGAGCTTTCTAAATAAAAGTTTCTGCTCCCCCACTGGGTATACGCTCCTTTACACACATGCAAGGACACCTATTCCCTATTCACACACACGCATTGCCATGAGAATGTGCAAGGGGATCCTTGCACATATAATTATATGCATATACCGGTCTCCACTCACCTATGTATGCATTTATATATATATATATATACATGGGCATACATAGCCCCATACGTGCATAATCACTACCATGGTTGACTATACACGTAATGACGGAACCCACATACATATACTTTCTTACGTATGCACACGTAGGCTAGTCTCCCATAACTTGGCTACTCGAAACCAACGAGCAGGGATCAACGCACTACAAAAAGGATATTAAGAACATTAAAACACATAAAAGATGCTACATAACTAGTGAGAAACCAACCAATGGCATTAAAGCCTTACCTCGATTGAGAGAACCAAATCCACCCAAACCAACACGAAATGATCCAACGCCCTATTAAAAACATTATATGGAGTCAAAAACATTGAAATCCCCAAATACATGAGGTGTGAGACAAGTAGTAACCATATATTATTACCTCGGATCAAAGTCGGCGGACTAAATCAATCTGAACCCCATTTCCCCCCTTCACAAAATATAAATTAACTTTTACCACAGAAAGAAGTAAAAGGTCTAAGTAGCCAATGCAATAAAGAAAATAAAATAAAAACTAAACTAAAACATACCTATATCATGTGACTATACACGTCACTGCCCAACATATAAGAACGACAATTTTCCATGGGTCAAATCATGTTTCTACAAGTAATGGGGAAATAGATCCATGTTTCAAAATGATACTATTAAATAGTATATTCCTATTAATTAACAATTATTCTTCTTATTAATGGTATTTAATTATTTTGGCTTGTTTTTCAGCTTAATTTGGTTTTGTTCGATACAAGTTTTAATCCCACCCGATAATAAAAGTTTACTAGAGGACACAATTTCTAATCAAATAGAATATATCATAACAAAAAATGGATCCACAACTATGAAAAAGGTTGAACATCATAAGATTTTTTTTGATCATATAGACTGATGAGTTATAAAAGGGTAAACCAAAAAAACATTGAGAGTTCTCTAATTTTTCAAGAGAATATGAAATTTTCAAACAATAATAAACATGTGAAAGAAGAGAAAACCATGTTTCCTCAACATAAATGTTTAGAATATGAGAAATAATAAAGCACAAAGAAAATCAAACACTTTTGATCTACAAAGAAAAGTGCTCCAGTGTTGAGAAAAAAGCATAATAACTTAGAAGGTGATAAACCCACATTATTACCATACTTGTTTATCAAACAACACAATTATTTGAACTTACACTTGATCAAGAAATGAAATTTAATATAAATAAAAAGAATTAAGAAGGCAGCAAAATGAAATTTAAATTCATGAATTAAAGAGGCTAGGAGAGGGATTGTACCTCAATGGAGTAAAGCCACACTCAGCGCTTGACACTTTTAATCAGTGACAACTCTAAGCTGCTCCATCCATCCTCCGTGAATATGAAACTTTTAATATACATAAGGATTCGCTACCCCTATGTATGTGTTCGCATGGGAGTTTGGGCATGTGAGGTTATTCTCTTCAACAAGATCCGGAACACACTATAAAAATGTAAGGAACCAAAAAATCACAAATGCCCTAATTAAAATTGGACCAAAGAATAAAAACATAATAAAACTTACCCAAATCCGATGTTGAACTGACTATCTTCGATGGTGGTGGATAAAACTATCCTCATCATAAGAAACCACCAGTAAGGAAATAGTGGGAAAAGAAATGAGATATGACGACTTCTTATATATATATATATGATCATTATGTCAACTGTTCATGATAAATGATACATGAATCCATAACCAACAATGAAAAAATAATATTCAGATTGATATGTACATCCCAATACTAAATAACATGATCATTAATAAAGAGTAATATTTCAAAAACACCCATTAATCAAAGAAAAAAACATGCCAAAACGTTGACTTTACAAAAGCACACTTTATCGTTAAAAACACTATATAACATAAGGAAAAAAACTATTTTTTTAGAAACACATTTTTGAAAAACATGGCATGGTGAACCCAGCTTATCTTCCCTGCACACACCTCACACTCCATGAACAACCCCTACACACCCCTCGCCCTCCACAGCACACTTCCTACCCCCTGTACACACTCCCTCCACCCCTTCACATTCTCCCACACAACCCCTGTCCATGTACCCTACACACCCTATGCACACACCTAACACACACCCCCTGCACACCATAGAAAAACTCCAGCACACCCCTCCCCCCTCCAATGCACGCTTCCTTCCCCCTGCACACACTCCCTCCACCCCTGCACCCTGCACACCCCTTGCATACTCTCCCACACAGCCCCTGCCCCTGTACCCTGCACACCCCCTGCACACACCCAGAACACACTCCATGAACCCTAAGAAACAACCCCAACACACCCCCTCCCCCCTCTAATTCACACTTCATTCCCCCTGCACACACTCTATCCACCCCCTTCACACACCCCCTACCCATGTACCCTGCACACCCCCTACACACACCAACTGCACACACACCCTCCACACACCCCTGAACCCCCGCCACCCCTTCACACCCTCACACACCCTTACTCAACCCCATCACAACCCCAATAAACAACCCCTGCACACCCCCTCCAATGTCTAAAATAAACAACAAACAAAAAATTAAATCAAGGTTAAATAGATCCTAAGAATTTCATTTGTCTAAAATTCAAATAAAGAAGATCAAGAAGATGGGAACCAAGAAATTGGAGACTCCTATCTACCTAAAAATGATTCATTGTGCATATTAGTTTCTAACCACATATAAGATGCTTCATGAAAAACTAAAAATTCAGATTCTATATAACTTCAATATGTTAAAGATGAACCATGTCACCCAAATCTAGATTCTAGTATGGTCTAGACAACTAGAATACGCATTGATGGAAACACTACAAGAAAGCCATCCCACTTAAGTGAGCTAGATAATTCCTCCCTACTAAAGAACCAGGATACCAAGGATCCTTAATTGTGTTTCTCATAGAAATGATACTCATCCATAAAGATCTTCTTTCTTGATAAACATTGTAAGCAAAAATGAATAATCAATATTTTTTATTACAAAACAATTATAACTAAGGGTAACTATCTACTCTGAAGAATTACTAAGGTAGACTTCATCCAGTCTAAAATTAGAAAAAACCCAAAGCCTTTTTGTGTAATTATTGGAATGATTAGTACCAAACAGCAGGTATCCCATCTTGGTAAGAGCATCAAATTTCTTAGAAAAGATCCTATTAGGTTTAGAAAGCCCAAGAAGTCCAAGCTTGTGTTTGTTAACAAAAATATTAAGAGAACTAACTATTTTAGTGTTATCATATCCCTGACAATTCCAAAACATAATATTCATTTAAACATGGATTTGGATCTAGGGATCCCTTTTTTCTTAACACCAGTGTTTTTGTTCCTGGTTTATCTCCTGAAAGGAACAGATTGTTTCCCATCCCTACATATAATAACACTTTGCATGCATGAATTTTTTGTATTAGGATAGCCCAATTCCTTTCCTTGGTCTGATACAGCAGTGAAAAGTCCATTTGGATTACCTTTATAAGTGAAACTGAAACTTGTATTAATCTAATGAGGGATAGAAGAATTAACTCTATTTGAAATTAGAATTCCAGTATTGATTCCAGGTTTAACAACATAAGTAGATCATTGTATTACTATTTCATTGCACTTTGGATCGTTTTGAAATTGAGTAACATTATGCTATATATAAATCCCACTGTGGGATGCAATGGCCATGTTTTTGTCTCCAGTTGGATTGATTGTATGTACCTCTTTTAGAATATCACTTGACAGAAAATTCTTCCTAGACCTGTATACAACTCTCAGACCTACATAATCCATGTTTATACAAGCAGTTTCCAAATTATCAGTAGACATAAGAGTTTTCCTAGGCTTGTATGCAATACTCAGACCTATAGAATTCAGGTTTATGATAGAGGATTCCATATTATCCATGAAAAGGGTGTTACTACCCTCCAATAAAGATAAACCAGTCTTAGCAATACCAGTTTGGGAAATAAAAATTGGTTCCTGCATATCAGAGATAATTTTGAGTTGCTCATCCTAAAAAAATTCAATAAGAATCCTAATATCTTGATCAGAATCAATATAGATGGACTCATCATCCTTGTCTATAAATCCAGAACCTTTAGCTTTACCACTAACTTCTTAGAAAATAACACATGCATTATTATTGCCAGGATGGGAGGTTGCACCTTCAACATTCTTAATAGGGGTGACATTACAATGATCATCTTGATGAGAATCAACAAGGCACAAAATATCATAGGCAATTTCAAGAAAAATTTAATCATCCACAATATTTGTAACTCCATCATAAGTTGTATTACTACTGGAAGGGAAAGGTATAGACATACTAGTGGTAGGATGAGATAAATCAGCATCTCCTTCCTCTTCAATAACAAGAGAGGCCTAAAATTTACCATTGATGTTTTTAACATAATATATACTTGATTGTTTTTTCACCCATTTACCCAGTCCATCTTTTCTCGGTGGATCATTTTTTCCCAGGGCAGTATCTTTTTCCTTATTCCTCCTATTAACCTCTTTCCATGTATTAACATCAGAAGGGGGCTTCACTTGCTTCTAAATGATTCTACAGTTAGAGATGTTGTGTCCAAAAATTCATCAATAATCACAAAACGGGGAACATATTCATACTCTACCTATTCTTTAACCTACGGTCATTATCAAGGAAATTGATGTAGTATGTCATCTTGGTATCAAAATCAACATCAACCAAGATTTTAACATATAATCCTAGATCTCCATAAAGAGTGCATTGATCCAATTTCAGATGAATTCCAATACAAGCAGCAATATCATTCAGTATTGTTGGGTTCCAATACACCCAGTTTAGGCCATTTAATCTAACCTATATTTGAGATGTTGAATTCCATTGATTTAAAGGATTGAAATTAATATCTCAATCAGAAATACTCAGTGAGCCAGGCTTAAAATTAACATTTCAAATCTTTCACACTGATTTGAGGTCATCCTTAATCTTCATCAGAATATGGAAGAAATCTATTCCATTAATTACCTGCCCAAAAATGTGAAATTGTCAATTTTATATCTTCATTGGGCCATGGTTTGTCTCATTTGGAATACAAAATACATCCATGAATTGAGAATTTACACAGATAAATAATCTATTGAAGGGATTCCGGATTAGCGATGATTGAGAAACCACCACCATCGAATTTATTGAAACAAAGAGGTCTGGGGAGGTCATCCTTGATGACATTAACACGATGAAGCACATCCACAAAAGAAATTCATTTGTTTTTCGAAGTCCTTAATTCTCTTGTAAGATTTAGATTTTCAATCAGATGTTTCACAATTTATGAAGATTCACATACCAGATCCTTGAAAGAGAATTCCCACTCCGGAAAAAACAAATCTATGATTAGAAAGAAGGCTAGAGAAATGAAGAATCATTGCAACGATTCACTAGAAGACTTAAAAGTATTTTTTTCAAGGGTCTCCTTTATTTAACATTCCTATTAAGGAGGGGTTTGTTTTTTCATTTATGGACAATGGAATGCATGTTGCATTTTAGTTACTTAATATGGTACATGGGCATGAGGTTTGGATGGATCAAGCTTATAATTGGGCAAGATAGTTCTAGACTCAGATGTTGCAGCTCTTATAACTAGTTTTGTGGCTGTAGATCACTCTAAATCTACCCCACCAAATGTTGTTCGGTTCTTTAGGGAGAGTATTATTGAGGAAGTATTTGGAGACTTTGCACCAAATAATAAACCTGAAACCCTCTTTCACCCACCCCTACACCCACCCTCCCCCTGGCACCACTCCTTCAACCCCACTACCCCCTCACCCCTACTATCCCCACCCCACTAAACCCACCCTATCCCCTGACCCTCTTTCACCCCCACTACCCCCACTACTATCCCCACCCCACTAATATGAATATAACCTATATAATGTAACTAATGGATCCCTAACCAAACTAACATAAACTATACAAAAATATTTAATTTCATTGAATGAAATCTCTAACACTTATTTGTTTTGTAATTTTTGGAAAAAACCATTTTTGGGTTAAGTGTGAACGAACAAAATATATTACCAAAATAGCCACAAATAAATTGCAGACAGGAACTGAAATTCAAATTCTAAAATTAATTTTACAAGATGTTCATCCACACACCATAGGATTTAGAAAGAGATAAGACACATCTCGATATCTATGTGAGAGCTGAAATCATGTGACACCTAAAGCTCTATGTCATCAGTTACTACCACCATAATTCTAGCCCTATTTATATAAATCAAATCACTATTTCAACTTTTAATCACCTCATTAAAAATTCCATACCAATTATACTGGACACCACTGATCCTAACCCAGTTTCACTTGAAATTCCATTTTCATCATTGAATCAAGAAAATCCTTAACCAACAACAGACAAGCCATCATCAAATTCCACATGATTGTAACACCCAAAATGACCTTCACCAATGATAACATCAACTAATAATACAAACCATGTTGATACAAATAATCTAACTTAATAAAACTCATCAAACCAAATTGATTCACTAAAATAAGAAGAACCAAAAGATATGAACATAAACTAAACCAAATAGAAGTGACCTGATCCAAATCAAATAGAACATATAACTAATACTACAAAAAATGAGAAAACCAACCTAGTTTAAATAAAACCTAATAAAATCTATAAGGCTCTAACTAAATCGACGTAATCCAAAAAAATTGATTCACTAAAATAAGAACCTAATGTTATATACCTAAACTAATCCAACTAGATTTGGACTAATCCAAAATAAATAGAATTAAACTAACACTACTAGAATAGAGACAAACCAACTTAAAATCATATCATCATAACTTTTTATTTCTAGTATTTGTATATTTAAACTCTATAAGACAATAAAACCTAATGAAAATCCGAAGAAATAAAATAAAAAAAATAATACATAATATATTAAGTGAAAAAAATAAACTCTTTCAAAGGAAAATGTGACAATTAGGAAGATAATTAATAGAAACAAATGAATCTTACCTATTAAAAATTGAAGAGGCTATGGATTTGAAATCAAAAAAACCCATCTACATGGAAAAAAACACGGGGTATTTGAGGAATTAGAACCATCCTGGTTCATATGTATGCTACTGTGTATTAGAGAAAATCAAAGATAATTGAAACCACAACAACATAAATAGAATAATTATATGAGGAAATAGAAAACAAACCCTAACAGACTCTACCAAAGGCCACTCACAAGATGTGATTCATGGACCACCCACTGATGAGAATTAGTGGGGCGCCTAGAATGTGAGAATACTGAAAAAACATTACACATTGGTGAGTCGAGGAGGATGGTGGGCTGAAGGCGGAGGCGGATCTGGAGCCGTGTTGGAAGAAGAGGATCACAGGGAGGTTGGGTGGTCATGTTATTGGAGGAGGATCGTCCCAAGGGAGGGTGGTTCCATCGTCGTCGATGGATTGTCTCGAGGTTGGGTGGTCGCGTCATCAGAGGAGAATCGTCCAGAGGTTGGGTGGCTGCATCGTCAGAGGAGGATAGTGGCTGGTTGGGTGGCCCCATCGGGCGAGGATGAAGGTAGGGCATCTATCAAATGAATGCTATGAGAAATATTCCACGAGGAAGAGTCCGTGAGGAAGAGGAGAATGGTTTCGAGACGAGTCAATGAGTGAGAGAGGAAAGCCACGAGGGAGGTTGTAATTATTTGGATAAAGACACTATTTTTTAAAAACTGTGGCGATATAATAGGATTTAGCCTCAATTTTTTTTAAACCATTGCTATATAAGTGTGGATAAATCTTAAAATTATAGTAGTGTTGGAACTGATCCTTCCTAGCATCTTCATCGTGAAATCAAATGTCCATCTACGCCTAGATGTTCAACTAGGCTTTCCTGTGCATGCACAGGCTTGTCCCGATAGCAGGTGCCATACCCTTTCATTCATGGAATTAGTTTAAATTCTAATATAGTTAAACCTCCTTGCTCATCCTCCTTAATCTTGTTCCATATAGGTTATCTAATTTTCAACCCCATTAAAGGTGGCTCGAAGGCCTTGAGGTGGCACGAAGGACTTACTGACCTGAATGCCTGGGTGTCCCGAAGGCCTTAAAGGATTCGGAGACCAAATCTGTGGCCGGAAGGCCCAAACAGGGGAATATTCTCGGATTCTACAGTTCCAAATAGTTCATGCTACCATTCCCAATATAGTACCTACTACAGTACTACACAGTCCCTACTACAGTACTTGTTACAGTACCTTCTTAAGTGCTACTACTATAACTCGAAAATTATCCTCCGCCTATATTTGATCATGGTCCGATAAGATATATATTTTTAAAAATGATATAAATATCATTTATATTAACTATATATATATATATATTCATTTTCATCCATTAAATTAAGATATAGAAAATTTAATTACACTTTTTATAGAGATGGTTGGCCATATGTATGCATATATGTAATTTCCATTTTTTAATGGTTAGAATGAAAGAATATTAAACATTAATTCATCATTAAAGAATAACTACTATTTAATATATATCATATATAATCATCAATTCAATTTATATTACAAATCATTTCAAACAAAAATGAAAAATGAATCACTTTGCTCTATGGAGGTGGTAGTCCGCATGTATGCACATGTGATGCTATCATTTTCCAAAAAATTAAAAGTTAAAAGGTATATGTTATATTATAATTATATAACTATAATTATTTCAAAATTATCATGTATATATATATTAAATCAATAATTATATCCATCAGTTAGAGAAAGTGAAGGAAAATGAATTACATCGATTAGCGAGTCAGTAGTCCGCCGTAGACCCGATCGAGTGTTTCATTTCCCTTCTGATAGAAGAGGAGAATAATATAGATTATTACATCAACATAATAAAACTATAACTATATTTATGATAATAATTTTAATATTTTAGTATAATTTAATAATATTTTATGGTATAGGAAGATGGAATAGAACAAAAACACTCAGTAAGGAACGATATTTCTTCTTCAGGAAACCTTTTTAGGTTTGTAAAAAAATCTTCTTAAAAAGGATTTCTTAATAAAAATAGACCCTATGAAATGGTAAGGGATATAATTACAATTTTTTGGAATTATTGGAGGAAAATAGACCATTATGTGTGGATAAGATATGATAAGAGGTTTCCTTTTCTATGTGGGAGAGGGAACCCACATGAACATCTTTAAAAGGAATACTGAAATGATAAAGTCGTTCTTAAGAAAAATGATTCAAAATAAACATACATTAAAAAAATATTTTATAAGGTCAAAATACATCCATAAAATTGTATTTATACATGTTTAATTATAAAAACAACCCTTATCATTTTAGTTTAACCCCTGGTAAACTAGTTTTATCCTTAACCGCATCAATTAATTTTTATAGTTTTTACTGGTCAATATGAAAAAAAATTAATTGAAAATATTGAATAATATTAATGATTATGATTAAAAAAATTTAGTCCCTATTATCAAATTTTATTCACATATTAGAAATATGTAATTTAAAATTAAACATTCGAACGCTTTGAAAAGAGGTTCTCCTAAGAAATTTTTTTCTTAAGTATAAAACATTTTCATAAAAAAATTCAAAATAAAATTGATTCCAAATACCTAAATTTAATAAATAATAATATAATTTTACAAATTTAACTTCAAAAAACATTAAAAATATAAATTTATCAATTATTTAATCTCAATGATAATTTGTAATAAAAATCAATATTTTTTTAATATTAATTAAAAAATAAAACATTTCAAAGAATCCTAAAAAAACCAAAGATAATATCGAAATTTTTATTTTAAAAATAATTTTTTAATTTTCCAAATAACTTTTATAAAAGTGAAAAATTAGTTAAATCTAAAATATATGTAAAAAACAAGATGAAAATATTTTTTTGAAAATAATAGTTTTAAGCATAGAACTAGATTTGTTCTTATCCCTTTGCTTGAAAACTATTAGATGAATGATAATTTTTTTTTGAATGTATAACATATAGATATCATTAATTTCATTAATTTAATTTTTTTAATATATATATATATATAATTTAAAATAGTTCTTTTTAACAATGTCTATTTTACTTTCAAATGATTTTTTATTTTTTTATAATTAATTGATAACCAATGAATTCATTTTATACAAGTGTAGAAATATTTGTTTTAATAATTTTGTTATTTCTATTAAATCCTTCCAATTAAATAACTGGGTTATAATGATATACTATTTCATCATACATTTTGACTCAGGGTTTCATGTATCATAATATGTGAGGGATATAAAATTTATTTTTAAAAATATATCATAATGTATTATGGTGATACATTATACATTCCTTAAAATTAGTTTATTCTTTGATATTATATTATTTCAATACAATAAAATGATTATAGTTCTTCCTCATCACATCCTTGGGTTCACATATAGCTTTTTCAAGTTTCTGATTCCTCTATAGAACATTAATGAAATGAGTGGTGTTTTTCCATATCACTTTATCTTTATGATATAGGATTCATGTTTTTTTATTCAGAAAAATGATCATGTGCCATTGGTATGACCAGTGTGTCTATTACATGTGAATGATAGAGTATGATCTTCCTCATGGAGGATACATCGATCAAATCATAAACTAGAGAGGGGTTTGATGGACTTTTTAAGAAATAAAATACTATCCATTCATGATAAAAAATCTAAGAGGGGAAAATATTCCTAGTTATTATATTTTCTTTATTCTTGATTCTCATAACATTCTTTATAGGTGAAATTCATAGAAACACCTTCTCTCCAAATTGTAACTCTAAAAATTATTTAATGATTATCTATATAACTTTTTCTTGACTCTATGATTCCTTTATGTGATGTTGAATGGTTCTAACTTTCTTCATCATTTTCTTAGTTATTATATGTCAAAAGAGATTTATTTCTCTAGCTTCATCATTGAACCTTGGAGTTCTACAATTTATTTTATAAGGTCTTCATAATGATCTATCTTAATGTTGTTGTGGAGTATATTATTGTAAGAAAACTCAAATAGTGGATGGTGCTAATCCATACCAAATATAAATTCTTGGGAACCTAATCTAAAAATATCCCCCATGGTTTTAATCATTCTCCCAAACTTACCATCTTTATGATGATGATAAATAATATTAAAACTTAAATCTATACCCAGATCCTACTGAATACTTCTCTTGAACTTCATGAAAAAACTCAGATCCCAATTAGATACAATATAATGCGGTACTCCATGAATCCTTAATAGTTACTTAGTATTTGTTTTGGAAATATGATTGAGGGAGAAATCCTTTTTTATAATAATTAAGTGTGATTATTTGATAAAGTGATCAAGTATAACCCATATATAAGTAAGGAAATATGAAATTTGGGGATATCCAATGAAGAAATCCATGGAGATGTATTCCCACTACTAATCTAGTATAGTTAATGGTTATAGGATCTCCTTAGTGTTCAGCCTCTCAGGCCTTAACTAACAAACAAACGAGTCATTGAGATACACACTCCACAACATCTCTCTTCATGTTTTACAAATAGAAATAATATTCTACATCTCAATATATTTTCTTACTTCTATAATTTATATAGAATAATGAACTATGATCCTCATAAAATAATTCAATCTTAAAATATTTCATGGAGTAAACACTTACACATTTCATAAACATCATCATTCCATCATAGTTTAATGTTAAACATATAAACATTTCCCACCTACTATTATAGATCAATATCTTGTTTAAAGGCCCATTCAATCCTTATAATGAAATATAATTGGAAAATAATTTGAGAAGTATTAGATATCTACCCTACCATCAATATTTCCTTTTACATCTTTTGAATAATAATAATTATTCTATATTTTTTATTCACATATTGGATATGATTGCATGATCATTTTGACTGAAAAAACCAGCCACTTTTTTCTTTTCTACGGTGGTAGTGCATTATGTAGTCATAATCTTTACTCTGATCTAGCAATCATTTATGTAATATATTCAATTATTTCTTTTTATATATACACATGGTTAGTTTTTGATTAGTATATATATCTCACCTTTCACCATGCAGATAATGAAAAAAATATATTTAATGTAAAAATTACCAAAAATAACTCTAAATTGTGTGTTGGGAAATTTTTATTATGCTTTTTTTATTTTTGATAGGCATATTATATTACTATATCATTCTGTATGAGGACACATCCCAATCTACTCTTTGATTCATCACTATAGATCAAAAACCCTTATCCACTTTAAGGTAGTGTGATAGAAAGAATGATGACCAAAATTCTCTTCATTTTATTTAATCCTTTTTCACATTATTTTTTCCATGAAAAATTATTACCCTTTCGAGTCAACATTGTGAGTGGTTTAGGTAGAGATAAGAAATATCTACCAATTCCTCAATAATATCCATATAGCCAAAGAAAACTATCAGTTTTTGTATCTTTGAATTGTCTCAACCATTTATTAATAAATTATATCTTTAAATAATAAACTGATATACCCCATAAGAGAATATATAAGCCAATAATGAAACTCTGTGAATCCAAAATTCAATCTTGGTAAATTTAGTATAAAAACTATTCTTCCTCTCGGTTATCAGCATAATTCAATAATGTTCTTCTTTCTCTTCAATTATCATTAAATATATATGAATATATCCTATAAATACTTACACTAACTGGATAAGTTAATCTCAAAATAGTCTATTCATTAAACCCATTAAGGTAAAAGGGTCATGGGGGATTCATAATTTAATTGATATAAATTCATAATGGCCATATATTTTATAGAAGGATAACTTTGGTGTATATTATTTATTCATCTTTAACTAATGATACCTCGATCAAAGATCAATCTTGGAAAAAAATATCACTCTGTAATTGAAAAATCGATCTTCAATATGAGGTATAGGATATATTTTGTTAATAGTGATGTTGTTAAGTTCCTAAAAATCAATGAAAAAAACATTGAACCATCCTTCTTCTTAACAAAAAGTACATGTACACTCCATGGAAAAGAACGAGACCAAATATATCCATTATATAGATTCTCTGGGGGGGGGGGGTTATTATTCATTTATTACAATATAATCAAGGCTATTCTATAATTATTATTTACAATAGTCCTAGAAATGTTTATTATTTCAACTAACAACTCAACTTTACAATTTTATGGAATATTAAGAAATATTTTAGGAAATACATGAACATATTTTTAAAAACTAGTTTCATTTTTAGTGATTAATTTTTCCCAAATAATTTGATATAAATATACCTCATTAATGGGAATCAAAAAAATTATAATGGATGTAATTTATATTAGGTGGTTAGGTACATTATCAAAGGGATATATGATTGATGGTTGATTTGGAATAACAAAGGTAGCTTCTATCCCATAAAAAATGATATGGGATCTATATTGAGAGATGCAATCTGTGCCAGAAATATATTCAAATTAATCTATAGGAAGTATAAATAGATTTTTTATGAAGTACATTACCATAAAATTCTATAAAATAAGAGTTATAGGCTTGAAATGAAGTTATCTTGACATTAGATGATTTCACTACCAAATCAATATCTAATCATTAATGATAGGAAAAAACAGTCCTAATTAATTTTCATGATATAATGGAATTTATATAATTATGATTGAATAAGAAACATCTATATTTGTCCATACCTGTCACCGACCTAACATTATTAGTCTATCTTCAATCCCTTATTAATACCAAAATGTTCATCATAACTATTAGGAATCTTTTTTGTGTGTGATTAATCATTCACAAGGTTTCTATATCATGACAAGTTATTTTCAATCTACGATAACATTGGAAAAACCAAGGTCAACCACGGTTATCATATATTCAAATACATTAAAATTTTTTATAAACAAAATAAAAGTTTTCAAATAATGTCTTCATGCAGTGTCAAACCATGTGTGTAGTAAGGGCTCAATTAGTGGAAACTAGAATGATGGATCAGATATACTCAAATAAACTCTTTTCAGGATTTTTCCCCTATATGAATCTATACTAAAACCACATCCACCAATAGTGTCCTAAATGTTATGTATTTATCTAAAAAGAAATAAATATCTACCATACGAATACATTATAATCTTATCATTTACATAGAATAATCCTCAAACTCATTCATAATGTTATTTTCCATTATCTATGTTTTCATTAATCTGATTTCAATGGGTATTAAAAAAACCCCTAATACCAAATAAAAGGACCCTGACCCTAATAGCCCAAAGCTAGTGTTTACTCTATTACATTGTCTCTGGTACAAGAAATCACATACCAATAGTCAAATAGTCTAATAGTATTTATAAAGTGATACATATAATGATTTTAAGTAACATTTGTAAACCTAATATAAAAAATAGATTTTACTTAGTGAACAAAATTATTCACTTTATAATATCCCTTCATATCAATAATAATTCACATTCTGGAATATTGGTGAAAGGAAACATAAGAAAATGTGGAACTCAGATTCTCATAATAGGTATGCATATAACAAAATCAAATAAAGAATGAATAATATAGAAATAATAGATGATGATAAAATAATTACAAATAAATAGTCACATGATTTATAAATGTATCCATATATATCATATAAAATAAAATAATCACATGGAAAATAATTAGAAATATCATAATGATAGAATATATAATGGTAGACATTATAAACTTATAGTCAAAACCTCACGCCATGAAATATATATAGATTAGGAAAGGACTTTTCTAAATACAAAATATAGTTTTTCTCAAGATACCTACCAATGTATTCAGGGGATATATAATATTGGGCCCCACCCATCACAAAATATGGCCAATGTAATCAACGTATGAATAATTATTACAACTTAATCCACAAACCTTAACAACAAACAATTTTCAATATTGGAAGAACTGACATACCAAACATTAATACATTTCTTAGTGAAAAAGAATTTAACCATCCAAAGAATTATTGTGGGTGATCTCATAAGATTAAAAATTCATTCAAAACTACTATTCAATACTGATTATTAACATAGATGAAAATATTTTCAGAAGATCACTCGAAAAATTCATGATAAAAAACATTTTGACAATAAAATAACTTTTTTAAAATATTAAGGTAAATATTTTGTTCAATATTAAAATTTAAAAATTATAAAATAAAAATAAAATAAAAAAAGTAAAAACATTAAATATTTTCATTCTATATAAGTGAAAAAATTAAATCCACATTTTTTAAAAATGACCAAAAGTACATCATTCGAAAAATGAAAATAAGATTAATTATAAAATAAATTTACTTTTTTGAATTTTTTTTTAATAAATAATTTAGGTATTTTGAAAACATCCATTTTGATATTTTAATGAAAATATGGAATAGAAATAAAACAATTCTCTACTGAGTCGAAAAAGAAAGTCAATATTTGAAAAAATTATTTTCTCGGTATCTTGAGTAATTTAAGAGAGGTAATAGAAAGGGAAACATTTAATTTGTATAATTGGACATAGGATAAAAATATATTTTATTATATACATAAATAAAAAAAATTCCCAATGGAGACATAAACATTATCAATGATGAATACTGCTGAGATTGTAAAATAAACCCTTATATATGGTTTGACTTCTTTCACATATGTTTGAACATCCTCTATAATAAATGCATATTTATTTTAAATATATTATATAAAAATAAATATATATATATATATAACTATATATAATTTACATATAATATTTCATTTCATTTTATTAAGAATTCTTTATTTAAATATTTATTGTAGGTAATAACATCTTTGTTTTCATATATGTTATGGTTTGGTTATTTCGATAAGTATTTCTTGATCATGGTTACATGATGTCCATAATGTTAATCATGATACAATAATCATGTATATTTTTTTATACATTTATTTGAGTCATCCATAATATTTATATATAGAAAATTGATTTACAACATTCATGGAGATGATAGAGTGCATGTATGGGTGAATGTTGTTTCCATTTTTTAACGTATCAAATAAAATAATGGTAAAAAGTAATTTAACATTTAATATTAATTATTATATCATATATATCATATATATTTTAAAAAAATATGATAATTACCTTAGTTTAAATATAAAATGAAAAATTAATTGATTGCTCCATGGAGGCGGTAATCCACACATACGCTTTAATGACTTTATCATCTTACAAAAAATTAGACGTTAAGAAGGTATATGTGATATTATAATCCCATAAGTATTATTCATAAATAAGTATCACATATGTACACACACACATTAAATCCATCTTTATATCTATCCATGAGTGGTGGTTATGGAAAATGAATTACACTTGTTCATATGGTTTTGGTCTACCGTATACACGAGCAATGGTTACATTTCCCATTTTATAGAAGAGGAGATGAATATATGTTATTATATTCAAATAAAAAATATAATTATATTTCATATTATGATATAATTATTATGGAAAAATTTAAAATCATTTTATGTGTGTGAAAGAAGTAATAAATAAAAAAACACCGTATTATGAATGATTCATGTTCGTTAAGAAACATCTTCTGGTTTGAAGAAACAAATCCTTCTCAAGTTCATTTAATAATATAACCAGTGAATATAGGACATTAAAATTAATTTAATGATGTTATTTGAAAAAATATAGGTAAAAAATGCTCTTAATGTTTTAAGATGGGAGAAGAGGTGATGTCATTTTTAAGTGGGAGAGGGGACCCAATTTGAACTTTTAAAATAGAATTCAAAATGATTACATCATTACCATAAAAATGATTCCAAATGAAAATATTTTATATATTTTATATATTATAAGGTAAAATTTAGGATTTATACAATTTTAATTGGAAAAAATACCCTTATCATTTATGTGTAGTCGTTGTTAAACCTATTTTAACCTTAACTATGATAATTAATTTTTACATATTTACTGTTTATTATAAAAAACATTAAGTTGAATTTATTACATACTATTTATTATTATGATTTCATAAATTTAATCCATTTTTTCATAATCAATTAACATAAGTTTTATAACATAATTTAAAATTAAATAGTCAAACATGTAGAAAAGTAGTGTTCTATAAGAATTCTTTTAACTAAAAAATGTTTTTATAAAAAATGATTCTTAAAATTGATTAAAAAAATAAATTGGATTAATAATAATAAATTTTAAAAAATTTTAATTTTTTAAAAATATTAGAATAAAATTTAACTTTTTAAATTTTTTAAAAGAAATGTCAATATTTAATAAAAACAATATTTTTCACTATTCATCAAAAATTAATAAATTCTAAAAAGTATATAAACCTCACTATAATATAATTTAGTAATTATTATTTCAAAAAATTTTGATTTTATCAAAAAATTTATTTATAATTGGTAATGAAAATTAATATTAAAATATGTTCACAAAATGAAACAAAACTATTTTTTATAAAAAAACATTTTTTCCACATGAAAATTGATTTATTTTCATCCAATGACTTGAAAAAAAGTATATGAATGATATAAAATTTATTGATTAAATATTATATGAATTTAGTTAAAATTATTTACTAATAGTGAATAATTTAATTTATTTACATAAAAACACATTCCCTGTGTAAAAATAAGATTTTATAAAAAAACATTTCTTTTAATCTCAAATGATTTTTTACTTACATTTATGGTTAATTGATAACCAATGAATTTACATTATAAA
This sequence comes from Viscum album, assembly GCA_963277665.1. Lineage (NCBI taxonomy): Eukaryota > Viridiplantae > Streptophyta > Magnoliopsida > Santalales > Viscaceae > Viscum > Viscum album. Next base: position 887,878,493 of record OY728128.1, read on the forward strand.
ATTTTAAAAAATGTTCTATTTATAATTTAGTTATTATAATTCGTATAAATGAAATTAATAGACATGATATAACAATATACAATATTACGATTCATTTAGACTTAGGACTACTTGTATCATAAGCTAACAAAGAAATTAAATTTATTTAAAAATAAATATATCATAAAAATCATGGAGTTAAAATGATAATAGGAAATTTTCATGACACATAAGGTTCTCATGGTGATTTTCATAATACTCGAATGGGGATATGTTTTTAAATAGATACTTGAGGTGTTGTCCAACTAGACATTTCCAATTGTTTTCAACAGGTGAATATTTCTCTTTTTTATATAATGTCCCCTAATTTGTATCAGTTCATGTTTTTTTATATCCCATTAATTTTTTGGGATACTTTTATGTAATAAAGTGGTTTCTAGATAAGTATCAGTGATTCAAAATAATCCACACTGTAATATTTTGTTTTGTGTTGTCGTTTTTGAGGGGAATGTTTTCAGAAACGAGTCAGATAGATATTACATCACATTTTACTTTAATAGAATTTTTTAGTTAGATCGAGTTTAATATGATTGAGTTGTTCCTTATTAAATTACTATGAAACAGGAATATATGAGTTTGAGATTTACCAATGTTCATGCTAATTGTTATGGGGGAGTTTGTTGTGATCAAAATGAATTAGTTTTGTTGTAATGTGATTTTATTGTTTTATAATAGTAAATTTTTGTTTTATTAAAGATAATATTTTTGAATAATATTGGTTTCAATCATGTTTTAATATAATTTTATGAATTTTTGAAAATGTGGTTTCCCTAAATTAAGACATTTAATTATTTTTCAATAACTGGAATTTATGTGATTATTGAATTTTTAGTCAGTCTTAGAGAAGTAATTTCCCAATGATTGGAAAGGATAAATTAAGCAGAAGAAGTAATTATTCCATAATAGAAAATCATATAGATAATTAATTTTAAAGGAAACTTAGTTTTAAGGGAATTTGAATTCAACAATTCAGTAACTATATGAAATTTCCTATAATGATATCTATAACATCATGATTTGTGTAATGTTTTTAAAATAAAATAATGTTCATATGTTCTATTATGTTCCTTTATGAGTACCACATGGGATAATTTAAGTCTAATTTTATCATTAATTAATGATATCAAATGTGAAGGGATGTTTTTATGACATTAAATGTATTAAAATAAAGAAGGAGTTCGTGGAAGTTTAATTTTAGAATTTTTCTTCCGAAAATCAATGGGGGAGATGAAAATTTAATGATAAAAGGGTTATTTTGGAGATAAAGATAGATTAAATTGGTTTTGATACATGATATTAATGTGATAATGTTTTCTTGTGACTATATACTCATTTAAATACCAATAATTATATGTGGAAGTTAATATAATAATGTTGGGTGATAAAAGAGATGTGATTTTTCACTTCATTGATTAGTTTTAGTGATCAATGAATAAAACATTTCATGTTTATTTATAACATATATGAGATTTTTTATAGGATGAAGACTTTGTTTTATTTTATAATTTTAGAATTATACTATATTTGTGTTGGATCATATATTTTATTTTGAGAGTAATTAATGTTTACTTGAGTTTAAGGATAAATCCAAATTGTTTCATCCATTCAAATATTATAGTGGATTTTAGGAAAATGGATAATACCATTCCATTCTAGAGGTGTAGAAATTTTCTTTAAATGGAATCCCATATTTTTTACTTTGTTTACTTTATTTGTGAATATTTTTAGATGATGTCCTTGAATTGAAATTTTTAATATCATACAATTCAATGATGAAAAATAATGTTATATAGATAACTGGATTGTTATTCATGTTTAGTTTTGAAAAATGTTGATTTTGGATGGAAACATAAAATAATATGTTAATTTTTCCCACCCTTAGTAGTGAGAAAATATAGTAACTCATTATGGGAGTAACATGATGTGGAATGTGACCCACTTTCCTAAAACAACCGAATATATATTTTTTATTTTGATTTTTTATTATTTTTATTATTAATGTTTTTTATTTTTATATTAATTATATTATTATTATTATTATTTCCAATTATTTTATCCCATCCTAAAGAATTCATCATATTCACAATATCATACCACTCTTATCCAACATAAATATTCACGATTCACACCACACATGTTATATTCACCTCTAACAGACTATGTTATAATGTACCAAGTAGCTGCAACATGGATTGGACATCCTCCTCTGAACTTGTTTATGTGTGGAAGAAAAAAGAATCCATAGATGAAAATCACCTCCTACCACCTCCACTCCACTTATTCTTCTCACCACTTCATATGTCCTCCACCACACTATTTTCTATTAGATATAGTAATTTTCTTCATTCATATCAAATATAATCAAATAATGTATGCACAAACCCCTTTTTATATATTTTTAATGAGTTACCATAATTTGGGAAATTTTTTTAAGTTTATATATATTTTCATGATTATGTTTTATTTTATTTTTAGACAAGAATTTTTAATTATAGGAGTAAACATTATTTGGGGAATTAATATACGTAAATTATCATACCCAAGTTATATTATCACATGAATTCATTTACGTGAGTAATAAAAATATGTTACAAACATTTTTTTGGGTAATCCACATTCATGATCATATCTTACATGATTTATCTTCTTACAAGAGTTAATATTACACGGGTGATTATTTTATATGATGGTTTCTTATTAGGATATTAGTAAATGTGGCATCCCCTTACAAGGATATTTATATTACATAGAGAATTATTACAAGAATAATGATAAATTGGATGAGTTTATTTTGTTTTAATATGAATATTTTTAATGTATTATGTAATTACAAATTTTTTTAATAACATTACTATTATGTGTTTTAAAAGGAAATTTTATCATTGATTAATTCTACTGATATTGAATAAAATTATTCTTAGATCAAAGTGGCCACATAATCTAAGGAAGACCAATTACTATGACGTTTTATTAGATATAAATTTTTAAGTCGAATATTTTGGAAATATTTATCCTATTTATTTTATGAATTGTATATTTATTATTTTTACTAGACAGATCAAGAGTTGCATGCAAGTACCATATAATGAAATATGAACTAAAATTTAATTAAATTAAAAAACAAGAATAAATGATGAGGTCAATATTTGAAAATCTTTTGCGATAAAATTCTATTATTAGTTCTTTTCATTCAATTTTTTTATTTAAAAATAAAATGAAAATATTTCTACTTCTTATACTCTACTTCATGAATATTTACTCCAATAAAATGAATCATTCAAAGCAGATATCCACTATTCTACATTTCTCTTTATCCTTATAGTTGTTCACTAAACAATAATCTATTTTATGTTATATTCATTAATATTACATTTTTTAACTCTCTCTGCTATGTTTATGAGGATTAATATTGATAGTTCTTTTAAATAGATAGCCTCATTAAATCTCTTGGGTCATTTTAACCAAGATAATCTTCTTTCACACAACAATACATTACCTTGGAAAATGTGTAGAATGAAAATCACAAAGATCACATAAATAATTTATTGAGTGGACTAGATTTTAAGTGTAATACCCCTTTATTTTATTATATAGTTTTCTGTAATCAAATTTTATTTATTTGATATCTTATTTTACGCAACACTATATTTTAAAGAATCATTAAACATTATTATATAATGTGATAGTTATTGCATATACATTAGATTGGAAAAATGAATATGAACAATTGAATTAAGAAAACATTATGTTTACACATGTTTAAAATGAATTCTTTGGTAATAAATTGATTATTGACAAAGATAAAAAGCATTTCAAAATGAGTGAGATATTTTTCGAATTTTTTTTTTCATGTGCAGAACGTGAATTTAATTTGATAAATTAAATTAATCAATATTATTGAATGATTTTAATGGATTTATATATTATATATTCAATACAGAAATTTATATTCATCTTATGTTTTGTCTAGGCATGTGATACAAATAAATTAGGTTTTTTACTAAAAATTATTTTTATAATTTTTTTTCATTGTGTTTTGTGCACATATTTTTAATATTATTTCTGAACATAAATAAAATGAATATTGAATAATTGATAAGATAATTTAAAATATGAGATTGAAACTTGGTAAACATGTACTTTTTATTTTTGGTAATTATAAATATTTACCATGGATAAGTTTCATCACCTCGGTTTGGGGAAACCATGTAAAATAGGGTTAAATTTTTTTATAAGTTTATAAAATATCTATAACAAATATTTACCTATTTAATTTGTGTATTTTTTCCATGTTACTCCAATTATCAAATATATGACCACATTTTAACACTTTCACTAATTATAACATTTATATCAGTTTAAGACAAGAATGATTACACAATGTCCCACTCATTATATTATTTGTTATAGATTTTTTAACATTAGGATAAAACGTTAATAAGATCAATTATTAATTTTCATTTAAATGATAAATTATTTTAACCAATTTATAATTTTTATTGATTAAAAAATTTTGTTAAATTTTTACAAAATGCCAACATAGTATATATTCAATTATTAGGAAAATAAAATAATGAATTTTAAAAATATTAAACTGAATACAATATGGATGAATTTTTTTGGTAAATTAAATTAATTGATAAATATTACACATGAGGATTGTGTTAACGGTTTCAATTACAATTCCATTTCTATTTTGTTTTCCTAAAATTCTAATTAAATGAATACAATAAAAAATCAAATTCATGACATTTTATTATAAAAAATATATTATTAAATTATTTTAAAACAAAAATATCTTGAAATTAAATAAATAGGATTGTATATGGAGTGACATTTTATCCCTTAACCATTTACAACTTATTATTAACCTATCGTTAAATTTATAACCTGTTAATATTAGAAAAGTTCGTACCATGATTAAGAATAAAATTTGAAAATGAAGTTGGTAAAGAAAAATCTAATATATAAAGTGATTAGAAAACCTATAAAAATTACATTCTCTGAGGTTTTTACCTTATATTATTTTTATTTGAATCTATTTACATTGGAAATAAATTTTCTTAATAATTTATTAATTTTATTTGAGTATTTTGTATAATTCCAAGTGTTTCCTTTATCTATCTTATAAAAGGGAACCACTTTATCTCCATCCTTTGCAAGACCATATTTGATATAGATTGACAATAACCTATAAAAGTATATTATAAACTTACCTATAGACAATCTCAAGTGGTTTTATTCATAAAAACCATTTCAAGGGTCTTTATAAAATGATACAATAGAGGACTCTTGATTAAGTGGTAATCAACTTACCTGAAATGATTCCATTTATTTGTTCTTATAAATACTCTAAATTTATATTAACCTTAACTAAATAATAAATTAATCATCCAATATATAATAAAATTTTATCATTATCATGAATCCACCATTATCCACCCTATTATTAATCAAATGGGAATTGAAATTATCCCTCATCCGTACGTGTGGACTACCACCTCCACATGGTTATACAATTAATTTTTCATCACCATATTTTAGTATTGGGTTTATTATTTATTTAAGGTTTATAAATTATATTTATTATATTAATATTATTATAATATCATAATATTATATCTACCTTTTTTCCTTCCAATCTATTGGAAAATGATAATGGCACTCGTGTGTTCATATGGACTACCATCTCCATATAGCGATGTGATTCGTTATTCATTTTTTGTTTACAAGTAAGGTAATATAGATATATTTAATTAATATATATGATATATATAATATAATAATGAATCTATGATTTTTAATTATTATTTAATTATCTTTATGTTAATCTATTAAAAATTTAAAACCATGTTCATGCATATGTATGGCCTACCATCTCCATGAATGGTGAAAGTCATTTTTCTTTGTCTACCTTTTATGGTTGACCAGAAATATATATATACTCAATAGACATGAAATTTATATCATAAATAATATATTAGAGATGATGTAAGTATTATTAAAACATAAATACTATAATTACCAAACATAAATTCTCATGAAAATGTATTAGTTACCACCTAGAAACAACGAATTTAATAATGGATTATTAATAAATCAATGTTGACATTTAAAAATTAAGTCATATATGATATTATAATTATGTAAATCAATATCGTATATTAATACAATTGATTTATTTTTTTTATATAGGTTTCTAGAAATCTCTTAATGTAATTCTAACTTTAGGTATGAGTTTTATATTATAATCCATTTTTTATTAAGATTGTTATGATTATGTTTCTGATGCGCAATTTTCATGATATCACCATTAATAATATCATTATTTATATTATACTATGGTTATTTATATATATTACATGTTTTTTTTTTCATTCTTTCACTTTATGTAATTAAGGGTCTGAAAGAATATTTTAATGGTAATATGACTTTATTTCTCACCTATATTGAAAATCATTGATTTTGTTTCTATGTTCTCTAAAAATATTTTCAAGAATACTTATATTATTTAATAAAATCATTATTTCAACTCATTTTTAACCTTTTTTATGTTTTTTAAAAAATAAAATGTATCATTCCCTTCATTTTATGAACAAGTTAATTTTGATATTTTAACAAAAAACTGTGGAAGAAATATTTGTTTTAACATATAGAACATAAAGGGCTTTTTACCATAATGAACAATAAATTATCTGAAGATACCATTATAATTTTCCAATGTTTCTTTAAAATAATATGTTTCTCATAATATATTGTAAATTTTTAGATTTTAATGTAGTTATTTATAAGTGAAATTGATATTTTCCTCATGAAATATTTCAAGTGATTTCTAAATGTATTTTCCCCTAAGATGAAATCCTCTGATATTACGTATTCTATACTAGGGATATTATCAAATGATATCATCTATATTTGGTCTCTAGATGGTTTATTATAATTATAATTAATTGTTTATGAAATCCCTTTATTTTCCATGGGTTGTACAAGGATGAATTATTTGAATATTTATGAAATTTGTTTCCTTTTTATGTGTTATGATGCAATTAATGTTTTTATATCATGTGTCAAACATATGAGTATATCATGATTATTTAATGGATGTGCCTAAAATTTAATATCCTCCCAATTTGATGGGTGAATATAAATATCTCATGAGATAATTAGTATTGCAGTGTTGATTGAACCAAATTTAGTAATGTACTATGTCCATTATGATAGTCTTTGGACTGAACCTTTACTAATAAAATGAAATAAAGAGTTAACCCAATCCATTATGATAGTCTTGGAAGTGACCATTAGCAACTAATGAACTTATTTTATATAATTCATTGTTTTCCCAAAACATATGGTTTATGCCTATGTTATTTAATCATGGTTCATGTTCATTTATTATTTTAAAATTTATATCCTATGAACTACCAATATTTATGCATTTAATCAATGATTTGATATATGATATGGTGGGTATTGTTTTGAAATATCAATATCAGGTTCACATAACCTTATTCTCATGTTATTCTTATTATTTAAAAAAAAATATATTAATAAATCATTTTAATGAATAAAAACTTGTTACACATATATAGATGGGAATAAAATATTCCTAAAAATATAACCAATACATGTAAACCGACAAAAATGATACACTTGAAAATAATTTCTACTGATTATTGCAACATATATAAAATTTGATAACATCCCTAATATTTTTTTGAAACATATGAAGTAACCTAAAAATTATTACATTTACTATTAATGGTATATCAAATATTTTAAAACATCTCAAAATTATAATTTCCATTTCAATTAAAAATCAACAAGGATTGTTTTGCAGAATGTTTCAAACCTAATATTCTAAAAAGTGTCAAGTTAGATTTTATCTGCTAAATGTAATATAAAATAACTTATTTTAATTTATTAAAATATAAGTAGCATGAATTGTGATATTTCTATGTTTTTTTTTTGTACAAAGTGGTTTTAGTTTTACAAATAGATAGGTTTGGGATTTTGACACGTTTGAGAACAATTTTTCCGTAAATGGCACGTTCAACATTCTTTCAAAAAGTGTTAGAATAAATGAATAACCTAAATGTTTTAAAATATTTATGTAAATTTTTTCTATTTTAAAAAACAATTTTCACCATTTATTATGTTTCCCATTCCTATGATAGAAAGAAAGATTTTAATTGTAATAAATATAAGAAGAGTGAATGTTTTGAAGAACAATGTGGGGAAAGATGTAAATCTTTTACCTATTAGTTATTCACGTATCCATGTTTCCAAAGGTACTATAGATATATTAATCTAGTATGAAACATAATGATATGTAATAAATTTTTCTCTAATAATATATAATATATATTGATAAAATTTATGGGTCACTATAGTTGGTTTCATAGAAAGGTGTAGTTACCTTTTGAAACTGGGATGAGAAAAATTTAGTGAGATCTATTAGGATCATCTACTATATAGGATAATTTCCTAAGATATGGTAATGAAATAAGTTCGGTTTTCATTAGAAAATATCTATATTTGGATATTACAAGTATATGTGGTTTTGGGATAGATGAATGTTGTGGTAATAACCCCTTAAATAGTTGGTCGAGTGTCTCAATCATAATTGTATTGAATGGCGAGTATTCATTTTTTATTCCCCTAGTTTGAAAATCCTAAGGGATATTCATGGATTATTTCACATTTTCATTATGAACCATCTTGATTGATTTGAAAAAATGATGATTGTTAATTACCTAGGTTAAACATAAGGTTTTATAGAAGAAGGTTTCATGATTAGTACATTACATAAATGATTTTTCATGATTATGATTTTTTACACTACGATTATTGTTTCTCACACTATATTTGTTGCTTTTATTAAATAGATGGAACTCGAATGAGTATATAAATATTTAATTTTATGGAAAATGAAATGATTTTCCCCCCTACCAAGGAATGTTTATCAGAATAAGAATGTAAAATATAGTTTTTATGATTACACATCATTCCCCCTCCATGAATCATGTTATGCTTCCAGACAAGCAATGAAGGGAACATTATTCTCTTGATTCGTTTATGTGGATATTTCCAACATCTATTAGTGTATTTTCTAGTCCACTAGTTTCTATGAAATGGATCAGAACCATTGATAATATATTTTCCTTTATCCAGTACTTAGTTCCTGGAAAAAATCATTTTGGATGTTTATTGTGAGGAATGTGATACAGATAATTAGTGGACACTCATCAAGAACCCAAACCAATGTTATGAAGCTTACTCCATAAAGTGGGATTATTTTAGAAGGTTATTTTCAAACATCTTTTTTCTTTGTATTCATCAAATGACAATGGAGAAGGAGTTCCCTAATCTAAGGCAAAAGTATGATGGATCCATTATAACTATGTGGAAGAGTTTACAAGACTTGCGAGGTTTTATTTTGGTATTATAAATAAATTAGAAGGTAATATTAATAAATTATTATATGAATTAAAACCAAATCTCCAAATTGAATTTGAAATATATTGCTTCAGTAGTAATGAAGACATCATTTGATGTGCTGCCACTGTTGAAATGGATATTGGAGTTTCACATCAATAACATAATTTTGATAAAAAAATGAATATTTAATTGAAAATAAATTTTAAGAACCATGGTTAGAAAAATATGAATATTACTTTATGCAAAAAGTGTGGAATTAAATAGAGAGGAAATTTTCATAAGTGTATTGGTAGTGGTTTTAAATATGGAACGTAAGGTCATTCGATAATCTAATGCCAAAGTGATGATATGAATAAGTTATAAAATGATGGATGAATAACACTATATATTGAACTATCAACACTCTAGAGTCTCAAATGCATGAATTATGGGTATTCTGCTAACTAGTACTCAAACTTGATGGTTAATGATGATGATCGATGCCATTAACCTATTAATCCAAAAGATAACGAAAAATATCTATTGATAACTATTATTGAGGGGTCAAATAAAGATGGTGAAAAGTAATATTACCATCCCCTATAAAACATCAAATAACATATTTGATTTTGGATCTATGTAGTATTTTATATATGATGAATTTGGTACATGAATCATTCTACCACCTCAATGATTATATATTGAATTAATATTGAAAAATATTAATGGTATAATGATTTCATCTCAAGTCTAGGATTCTTCTCCAATTGAAGACTGAGGGAATATTCTTCCTCCTAATATCATTATTCTTTCTCTAATTGAATTTGATGTTATCTTAAGCATGGATTGGATTTAATTACATAAATACCCTATAAACTACAGAGGTTGTGATGTCATGTTTTATATTTAGGCCTAACCTATGATCATCTTCCAGTGTAATGATAAATATAATATTATGATGAAAATAAAATCCATTATATGGGCCTTGATTCCTATTCAAAATATGTTTTAATCTCACATTTTTTGAGAGAAACTCAAAATTGTATATATACATATTGTACATGAGTTTGTTATGTCTTTCCAAAATAGTTTCTTAGTATTCAATTTAATTTGGATGTTGAGAATTCAATGTAACTCATAGTTATTTATACACCTACGTCAAAGAAAATATATATAATAGACTCAAATGAGTTTCATAAATTTAATAGGAAAATCTTGGAAAATCTTGGCAATGGATTCAATTTTTGATGTGCATCACATTGGGGTGCACTGATTATTTTTATTAAGTAGAAATATGGATCAATGTGACTCTACATTGATTATCTAAAATATAATAATATAACTATAACGAACAAGTATCATCCAATCCATATTAATGAATGGATTGATTGAATGTATAAACACCAATAATATTCATAGATTGACCATTATTCTAGATATCTTTAATTTAATGTCATGAAGAAGAAAACACCCAAGACAAAATCTATACAAGGTATAGACAATGTGAATTTACTATAATGTCATTTTGTTTTACTAATTCCACCACTATCTTCCTAGATTGAATGAATAGAGTCTTTGGTACAACCTTGACCATTTCTTTTGTAGTATTTATAGATGATATTAATATATATTTAATGTAAAAGTAATATCATGAAGATCACTTATGGATTGTACTGAAGACCGTAAGGAAGGAGAAACTATGTGATAAATTGAAAAAAAATTAATTTTATCTTAAAAATGTTTTATTATTTGGTTATACAATCTCAATATAGGGTATATTGGAATATTTATCAATGATGGGTGTCATTGAAGGTTGTAATAGACTGACCACTATGACTAAGATATATATCTTTCTTTGTATTTATAGATATTATCTATTCATTATAAAATATTTCTTAATAATATTTAATCTAATCATTATGTTAATTTTAAAGGGATCCAAGTTTTTTAGATAGATGAATTTATAGAAATTATCATGTAATCACATAGTAGGATATTCATAAATCATTTTCATACATTACCCTTCAATGGAGAAGAGTTTATGATCTATATTGATTCATTTAAGAAGGGACTCAACTGCATCTTGCTGAAAAATGTTATTTTGATAGATTATGACTCATTCCAATTGATGGTTAGTGAGAGAAATTATCCAAATCAACAATTTGAGTTTTTTATTGTAATTTTTCCTTAAATATACAGATTCATTATCTTTTGGGATAAAAGTGTGATATATATACTATTCATAGAAATTTAATGCATATATTTCTTTAAAAGAGATGAGTATGTTCCTGAGAAGATGGTGGGAGTTGATTAATGATTTTGAGTTCACTATATATTACAACCTTAGTAAATTGAAAAAGGTATGAGATAATTTGAGTTGAAATAATCATATTATATTACCCATGATGAGGATCATAACAGATCTGATGTTTTTGTAATTTCAAAGATTTATCTTGGAATCATGATTGAAGTAGAGAAATATCATCAAGATCAAAAGATTTTTCAACCAAATATCCATGTGAGGAATAATGTCGAATAGAAGGAAGATGTGGATCTGAATAATAAATCCATAAATGTTCACAATTTCACCCATTATTTTGATGAAATGGAACAGTTTTGAAACTATTTATGTATCTCCTCTAAACCAGATTTGAATATAGAGTTGTTTGATGAGGCTCATGGTTCATCATTATTTATTTATCCTGGAAGTATGAAGATGTATATAGATTTGAATGATAATTTCTTGTGGGAAAATATGATGAATGATTATTCATAGTATAAATCTCAGTTCTTGGCATTTCATGAAGTCAAGGTTTAGCAGTAGAAGTCTTACAGGGCATTACAATAATTATTCATATCAAAATAGGAGTAGAAGAACATCAACAATGAATATTTTTTTAATCCCCATAATGTCTTAAGGATGAAATGTTATTTGGATTGTAGTGGATCACCTTACAATGATATCAGACTTCATTTCCATTAGATAATATTTAACCCTTGATAATATTTCCATCATAAAAATTAAATAAGTAATAATGATCCATGGAGTTCTATATTCTATTGTATCTTATCAGAGTCTGGGGTTTTCTTCAATGATCATAAAAATCTTTTGTATGCACCAAATATAGAGTTGAGTTTCAGTAATTATTATTATCATAAGAATGATGGTCATGCTGAGAGAACTACTAAAACACAAGAGAATATACTAAGGTCTTTTTTTATGGAGTGCAATGTTGGTAGGAATCAACACTATCCCCAAGTGGTGTTTTCTTACAATGATTTCTTTCACTATAGAATTTAGATGGATCATTAGAAAGTTCTTAATAGAAATAAGTATAGAAATATAACATGTTTGGATAAATTTATATGAAGAAAAAGATTGGGACATGAGTAAGCTAATGAGATGTTTGAGAATGCCATATCTATTCTGTAGCTTATCAAGGTAGCTCAATGCTGATAAAAATTTTATGTTGACAATAATTAGTGAAATTTGGAGTTTGAAGTTGGTGATAACGCATTCCTATGATATTATCAATGGAAGAAGGTTATTAAATTTTGGAATTAGGGAAATTATATCATTAGATATATTTGAGCCTTCAAGATTCTAGAAATTGTATGGATGACATATTATCACTTGAAACATTTATAAAAAATTTCTCAACTTCATTATTTGTTTCCTATATCTTTATTGAGCAAGTAAATAAATGATCTAACACATATACAGAACTCAATGAACATACTATTGGAGAATTATCATTAGAATAATTTAAATCATGCATAAATCTATGACCATAGAGATAAAGTGTTAAAAAATCAAAATAATCACCTTATTTAAGTTCATTGGATGAATCAAAAATTGAAATATGTATATATGGAACCTAAGGACGTAATAAAATATAGATATCCTCAATTTTTTTGTGATGGAATTTCAGAGGTGAAATTAATTTTAAGGGGGTGAAATGAAACTTCTTGAGATTTTATGATGTAGTTCTTTATAAATAAATTGGATTTACTTGAAAACTTATTTTAGATGATACATGGAGTTTAAATGAATATTCATATACTAATAAAATATTACAACTTAATTTTATATTTGTATCCTAGATGTTAGATTTTCATGTATTAATTAGACTAACTAAATTATGAAAAAAAATTGGTATACACTTATATAAAATAAACTCATTGGTTATAAATTTATTAGAAAAAAAAATATTAAAAAAATTTGAAAATTAAGGATATATTTTTCTAAAAAACTATTTTAATGAGTGTAATGTTTATTTATCTTAATAAATTAAATTATTCACTATTAATTATTTATTTTAATGAAATTTATATATTATAAATTCAATTAAATTTTTTAATGCTCATCTGACATTTCTCTGAGACTTGGGATAAGAATAAACCCAGCTTTATGCTTAAAAATAAAATATTTTAAATAGTTTTATTTATATTTATTCAATAATTTTTATAAAAATTTATCAAACATATAGAAATAGAAAATTGAAAAATTGATCCCATATTCGGATCATTTTCTTCAAATTTTTGTCGATATGAACCTTTTTTCATTATAGGGTTAATATTCTTAAATACAGATATAAAATCGCAATAATGATTTTCATTATAATTTTTTTTGTTGATGTTCAAAAATTATCATCTAAGTATCAAATATATGGCCACTGGGTTCCATTTTTCTCCGATTAGTGCCTTTATGTTAATGTACAAAACAAATAGATTAAAAAATTAACAGCCATGAAATTATTATATTTATATTTTTCTACTTATGGAAAGAAAGAGGATAAGTTTGTTTAAAATGTTTATTTAAAAATTATCTTAAATATTTTATCATTTTTAATTTTTAATTTTTATTCAATAAATATTTATCTTAAATGATTACACATTGCCGACATAATATTTATTATTTTAAATTAAAAATAGAAAAATTGATATTAAAAATGATAAATGTAATAATGTTTTGGTTAATTATTGGGTGAATATAATTTAATAGGTAAATTTTAAATTCTATGAATGTGTGAAATGTTTATATTCAAATTTATTTATTGTAATGTTTCCTTTAATGTTAGATTAAATGAATAGTGTCAAAATTATAGTAGTTAATTTTTTTTTTTAAATAATAGCTTTTAAAATTATTTAAAAAACAAAAAAAATATTTAAATAGGTAAAGGTGGATGATAAATAGATGATAATTTAATCTCATACCTATTTATAAGATCATTTTAACTTATAAGTAAATTTATAACCCTTTAATATTAAAAAATCATTACCATGATTAATGTTTAAATTGGGTTATGAAAGGTTTAAAAAATAATAAATGGTTTAATGTGATAAAAAACCAATATAAATTTTTTATTATGATTATATTTTTATATTATTCTTTTTCTCTTTGAATATATGGTCATTTGGAAGAATTTAATCTGAGAATTACTTAATTATATTATTATGTTTTGAGTATATCCACGTGTATAATTCCCCTCCCTTATAAAATGACACCACATCTCTATTTTCATTACACCACATTGTTCCATATATATTGAATAAGAACACAAATTATCTTCTAAACACATATATATAGAAATTATAGGTCTCAAAATTATTAAAATACCATTTCAATGGATATTAAGAAAGGATCTAAAGGTGGTCTCTCGAAGAAGAGGTAATCATATTAACCAACCTCATTCAATTTGTTTCTTATTTAACCTCCTCTAAATATTTGTTATTTGTCATAAAATAATATGTAAAGTATCATTGATATAATTATATGGTATTATGATAATTAAACCACCATTATCCATTGTATTGTTCATCAAAATGGGATGTAAATGTATCCCTAGTGCGTAGTTGTGGATTACCACATCCAGGTAATGATACGGCTCATTTTTCATCACCATTTTTATTGGATGGTTGTTCTGATGGATTAAAAGTTTATAAATATTATTAATTCAATTGTTATTATTATTCATTCATAATATCATTTATACCTTTTATCCTTCGAATCTGTTAGGGAAACAATAGTGGTGATCATGCTCATATGTAGACTACCACCCCCACGAAAACACTTGATTTGTTTTTCATTTCTGATTTACATGGATGTAAATAAGGATAGTTTAATGAATATATATGATCTATATTATATAATAATGATACATTAATTATTAATTATTATTTCATTTTATTTTATTCCATCTTTCAAAAAGTGAAAATTGCATACATGCGTACATACGACCTACCATCTCTATGAATAGTATAATTTATTTTTTATCTATACCCTTTCCATATGATTATAAATATATATATAATGAACATATATTATATTTATATAGTGAAAACCAAATTTATATTATGGAACTATGATCAATTTAAATATACTGAAATTACCAAATAGAAAATCACATGAAAAACGAAACAATTAACCCTTGGAAATTTTAATTTTAATAAGGAATTTTTAATAAATGAGTGCTAAAATGTAATAAGTGTATAATATATGATATTATAATTATTCACATGAAACTTTTATATAATTATAATAATTTTAAATTTATTATACATGATGTTATAGTTCCTTACAAGAAAGTCAATCTTGAGGTAAGGGTTTTAGGTTACCATCTCATCATTTACTGGAATTTTTTATGATTATGTTTTTGATAATGAATGTTCATGGTATACCTATTAATAATATCATAAATTTTAATTTGTTTTTTCTATTTAAATATATTATAAATTTAAATTAATTTTTAATTTTTATGTGTGTAATATTAAGAAATCATATTTTAAGGATATCTAACTTTATATCTCATATTCTGTTAAAAATCTTTTTTCATACATCTATAAATTTTATAAAAATGTTTTCTAGAATGTTTTTTATATTATCGAATGATTATTTAAATTATTTTAATATATAGATTACTTTTTTGAAAATCTATTTAAAATACTATCCTTTTCATTTTCTAAACAAGGTAATTTTATGTTTTTACCGAATATGTGGAAGGAATATATGATTTAATATGTTTGACGAGAATGGATTTTCCCAATGTCATGACTGGTAAATAAATTGATGTTTATTTTATCGGTTTCCATCTGAAGTTAATTAGATTTATTTTCCCATAATATATTGGATGTTTTTATATTGTAACGAAGCAATTTTGTAGTGAGAAAGATATTTCCATTATGTTATATTTGAAGTGATCTTTTAAAAGAATTTCCATATAAGATGACAACATTTATGTTACTTTTTCTTTACTAGGGATATGATTCAATTATACCATCCTTATTATCTTTCTATAAGGTTAATTATTATAGGGATGAAATGTTTTAAAATATTATTTATTTTCATAGGTTATGCTTTGATAAATTGTTTAAAAATTTATGAAACCAGTTTCTTTATAATGGGTTATGATATCATTAATGTTTCATGATCTTTGGGCTGAAATATTATGGGAATATAATCATATTATTTGTGTCACATTAATTATATGTCCATCTAATGGAGTATGTCAATATTGATATCGCATGAGATAAGAAAAATAGTAATGGGGAGTGAACTCAATTCGGTAAGGGACTCAGTTCACTATGACACTATTGGGAGTGATCCTTGACTAATATGATGTAATGTAGAGTGAACCCAATCAACTAGAACAGTTTTAAAGTGTTCCTTGGATACTGATGAAATTATTTTCAATGCAAATGTATTTACAACAAACTTATGATTTGTGCCAATGTTATTCTCTCATGGCACATGTTCTTTGATTCCATTATAATTCATGTCTTATTAATTTCTTTGATGTATGACATGAATTAATATTATGATCTATGGTTGTAATAACCTGGAATTATATCAATGGAATTTACCTTCTAATTCCTATATTATATAGTATAGATAACATAAAATCACTTATAAAAAATACAAACATCATAAACGAAAAATGAATTAAAAAAGGATTATTTCCAAAAGATGAAGAACGTATACCAATGAAGTAGTAGCTCGACATTATGAATAGTAATACGGCACTTATGAATAGAAACTAGACTAATGAATAGTAACATATCCCATGAATGTATAAATAAAATATTGGAACCATATAAAAGAAGTATAATGTAATTATATCATAGAACAAGTACCTGGATATTTTAAAAATTGTTAAATTAAGTGTGTGAATTTTTGAAAGTCTTAAATAGTTAATTACAATTTTATTATTAATAAAATGATTTAAAATTAATTTTATTAATATAAAATGAATTCATAATTTAATATGTTATTGACTTATGATTTTAAGATACTTTTAGGATACCTTAGTCTTATTTTGATAGAGTTATAAAATCAGTTATAGATTTAAAATATAATTTTTTAGTTAAATGATGGTATTATTTAAAAATTAGGTTTCTCATACTTTTTTTTTCATTAAATGGAGTTCATTTTAAATTCTTGATATTAAAAATGTAAATGGTAAATTTTATGTATCTTTCTTGAAATACATGAATTTTTGGTGAATAGTAAAATACGATAATTTACGATAAATGATAAATACATTATTTATTGAGTCATAGAAAAAGATTGGATGATGTAATCACCCCTCATTCGATCTCACATTAACCTATTACTGTATTTAGTCACTAAAATTCATACTATTGGTTTTTATGAAATAAATAATAAAATAATGTATAAAATAATGGGAAATTTCCTCTCTCCTCCACTATAAATACCACCCCTCGCCACTACTTCTCCTCACACCTTCCATGAATTGTGACTTTCAAATTTCTACCAAATACTTTTGAAAATACTTTTCCAAAGGACTTGGATCTCTTGGTATAATGAAAATAACAAAACCAATCCCCTTACAGAAGTTCTCAAGGGGGAATATTCAAGAGTTAAAATCCTCTTCCTTTTCCATTTAATTTTTGTTCAAGTTATTTTATTTTATTATAATGTCCTAGAATCCTCTATTAAAATGATCATGATAACAATAGTATCATCTATATACTATAATTATATCATGTTAATGGAATAACCTTACTAAAAATAACTTCACTCTCAGTTTTATTCAAAAAATGAAATCATCGACCGTGAGGTGCCTATTTAAAACTTTCTATGATGAAAAATTTTTGTTCTTCAATTTATCTTTCAAGGAAAGAAATAAAAGAATTTTTATGGTTAAAAAAGACAATAATATAAGTTTTAAAACCATTCATATATTATAGAATTGACATATTTACATAATACTAAATGTCAAAATAAAAAGAGTCTGTTTTGATCAATAATTGTCGTTATAATGCAAACGATTATCACTAAATGTGATATCTAATTAATCATCTTCATACAATATAAAAAGTGATATATATAAACATTTAAACATATGTATGTTCAATAGTATCATATAAATTAAATTCATTAGAATTATACCCATTCCACATGAACTTACATATCTATATCCATGTATACTAATCGTGATTACAAAGGAAACGAGTAGCCCCAAGAAATAAAATTGTATCTTATAACTCATAAAAAAAAGGAATAAATGAATTTAATAAAATAATAATAAATAAAATTCATGTGTATAATGATTTTAATTAATTAATTAGTTGATTTAATTTTATTATAAAATACATTATGGTCAATTATAGACCACATTCATACATAAGGTAAGGGTTTCCACCTGAGCATTCATATTTCATTCAAGTTATTATTTCACTACCTTTACCCAAATTTAATTCTTATTTATTTTTTTATATTATTCTAATATGTTACAAACTCATTTATCCAGATAATTCCATATTTTTATGGTAATTGCATGTTTTACAAGGTTCCCTTCTTATTTATTCCCGATACGCAAGCCTGATTAATGGGAACATATTGATTTCTTACCAATTTTCAAACACCATAGATAATCTATTTTAAGACACCATTATTTAAATAAAATTAGTGATTTTTTAGGAAAAAATATATATTTTAATTATAGGTTTTATAAAAACAATGATGATAAATGAAAATGATTTTTCCTAAAAATAACTCATCATTGTAAAGTAAAAGGGATATTTCTCTCAAGAATTACATGATGATTTTATTTGAGTATTTTCATCTATTAAAAAACCTCTATTGAATTATATTCCAGATGTATTATTATTTTAGTTCACCATTTGTTATTAATTAGTTTATGGTCAATTTTAATTTGTATGTTCTATCTTGATAGCATTCACCATGTTACTCAGATTAGTTAGTGATTATTATTAGAGATTGGGGAATGCTATTTATATTTTATATATTCATAATATTTATGTTTATCCAAATTCATATAAGGGATGAATTGGATTTACAATGTGACTTGTGGGGCCTGTTATATCCTCTTGATGCATTGGCAGGTATCATAAGACAAAACAAAATTGAGTTTTTGCCGAGCCTTACCATAGTATTTTTAAACGTATTGGCCGATCCCTTGGCAATGTGTTTTAGTTGTACGAAATTATGAATTCCATCATTATGATATTATAAATTGATATACCAGGTGATATTTGACCAGTATAATATACATTACTATGTTTCATTCACTTATGATTAGTTATATGGATTTATTAACTCAGCTTTCACTTCTTCCATTTTTTATTAGGTTTATTATTAAAGGCGTGGGTTTTAGTTATTAACCATGACTAATTATTATGTTTATGATATCTACTGCTATATTATGTACCCTTCCCAACAACTGTGCTCAACCATTTCTTATGCTTTATTTTTCACCAGGATGCAATGATGAATATTATGAATGAATTATAGGGATAATCTAGGAGTTATGGATGTTTCAATTGAAATGTCTATATTTTTTTTCATTTCATGTTGTAATGAAACAATTTTGTATATATATGGTTTTGAAATTATACTAAACTAATTGGTCCGTTAGGATGAAATTTCTTGTAATCTTACCAAGGTAATATTGTAAGGAACCGACTCCAGACTTTTCGGGTCGAGGTCCTTACCATTGGTATTAGAGGAAGTTTAGTAGAAACCTTGGAAACTAGATTTAGAGAACATATATTAGGGAACAGAACCCTTAGATAGTATTTGAGGGTAAGAATACATGAAACATCATGGAATTTTGGTAAGGTAGTGATTGTGGGGATATTATTAGAAATACCAACCTATCAGGATATTACGAGTGGAAGTGGTTTTGGAATAGATGTACCTAAGTGTAAAAACTCAATCAAGGTTTCTCGAGCCTGACCCAGGGTAACCTGGAACATGACAGTAGGCCTTATAATGCACTAGGCCTGAAACTCTTAGGGGATAATCTTAATATAATTCATATTTTTAAAAAAAATATGAATTATTTAAAAGAAAAACATTCCTCAATGAAATTATGTTTTTTATTTTGAGATTATATAAGCATTGAATTTCAATTTATGTTATGTGTTTTTCTAGTTTGAGTTTAACCAATATGATTCATATCCTAATATAGTGTGTGAAATTATTTTGAAATGGAGACTCGTGGATGAAAAGGAAATCGTATTAATACGTGTATCCCATATAGGTATATCCCTCATATACTAGATAATGATGCCGATATTGGGGATATAATTGGTACTGAGAATCATATAACTATAATAGGATAGATGAATCATGTTATTAACAATAACCTTACCCGTATGGAGCATCCTTGTCCACAATGTGGTTGATCAGTGTTAGACTACTATTTGTGATAACAACCTCTGTCATTGATTTGGACTATGGACCAATTTGTAGCTGAGGAGTTGATAAGTTCCTCAATGAAGATATTTCTCTCTTTGGAAAGTAATAAAAAGGAAAAGAGTTTCATGGTTTGTTATCATCTATTGGGAGATTCAAGTCAATGCTGGTCACTAATCCAAAACAGAAATGAGGTGCAAGAAATTAAAAATACAGAATGGAGGTATTTTAATGTTATTTTCATGGAAAATTAGTTTCCCCATAAAAAAAGAGCACATATGGAAAGCCAATTCTTGAATTTGAGGAAAAAAGAAGATGATAATGTTTCCATGTATGAATCCAACTGTACAAGGCCAGAAAGGCATTCCACAGACTACATAAGTAATCTAAGGAGAAAGATAGATCAATTATTTTATTGTTTAAAACTATTAAAATTAAGGGCACTGGTTCCAAAACATTCTCATCATACAAAGATATAGTCTCATATACAATCATTGTAGAGAAATAATTCTCGATGTATTATGACTTTAAGGTAAATTAAGAGAAGAAGATGGTGGTGGTGGAAGGAATGGATAAAGGGATGAATAATAAAGGGAGTTTTGAATCATGTGATACTTTTGGAAGGAAACACCTTAGATCCTAATTAAAATGGCTATGATTATATTATATGTGTGGATAAAAGGCTATTAAGCTCTTGATTGAAAGGTAATGAAAATATCTGAAAATGTTCAATACTACAATTTTAGGGATATGGGACACTATATAATTTTATTTATGAAGCATCGATGAAACATTACTCCAAAAAGTCCACATGAGAATGGTCATGATTATGCACTCAAAACAGCGGAGGTCAAAGTTTTTAATGATGTGGTTACATGTACATTGATCATCTCCTAAAATTTCTCAAATTATTTATTTTATTCTAGATTATAAAATATATTTATACCTTCACAGTTTTCATTAAAAGATATCTATTTCTAATTATCATTAATAATGGGGTTCTCAGTCAAAACCCTGAAGGGTAGTCTCCTTACAAGAAATATGTGTTAGGAGGATCGAATTGAGGAATATAGACATGCTTTATCTACTGATTTTGCAGTCCTACCAATGGTTGAATTTGAGATATTCTTTGTCATGGATTGGAATTCCAAATAAGATAAGAAAATATATTTCAAGAAGAAGAAAATTATGATTTTTGAGGAAGGTGTAAAATCCATTATCTTTAGAGAAGAAACATCACTATCTGATTCTCATCTAAACCCAACCCCATTAGCACTGTAGAATTAATTTATTGGGGTTGAAGAAAAAATAATATCTATGTTCATGGAAATAAATATTGAAATTGAGGATGTACTTATTATTCTAGAATAAAAAATGTATTTATAGTGTATTTACATAGTTATCACCCTGAGCATGAATCTGATTTTTCTATTGATTTAATTATTATGTCGGGGCCTATATCAAATATTCCTCATATAATGGCCATAGTGGAATTATTAGAACTGAAGAAACTTCTAAATTAACTGAGTGATAATGGATTTATCACCTCTAGTGTTTCTCCATGGGGATCCCCTATTCTCTTTTTCAAGAAAAAATATGGATCCATGAGGTTGTGCATTGAAAATAGATAAAGAAATTCTATTACAATAATGAACAAGTATAACATGCCTCATATTGATGGTTTATTCAATCAACTTCATAGGGATCAATATTTCTGGAAGATTGAACATCGATATGGATATCATCAATTACGTGTGATGAAGGATTATATTCTAAAAGCATCATTTTGAACCATGTATGGACATTAAAAGTTTACAGTAATTCCATTTGTACTGACTAATCACTCACCATTTTCTTGGATCTAATAAACATAATTTTCATGGAATATCTTGAAGAATTTTTTTGGGAAATTTATTGACTATATATTCGTATAATCTTAATGTTATAAAGAATATGAGAATAAAATGGGGATAATTATGAAGACTCTTAGAATAAATGAATTATATGGTAGTTAAAGAAATTATAAATTTCCGATTATATCAGTTTTTTTATTGGCCATATTATCTCAAAGGATGGAATCTCAAATGACCATTTGATGACAAAGGAGGATCAGGAATGAACTACACTAATGAACACAACCTTGGTATGCTATTTTATTAGTTTAGTAGGTTATTATATGTGTTTCATTAAAAAAATTCCAAATTATATAACCCGTTAACCATGATCACTCGTAAAGGGGTTAATTGCATACGAAAAAACGAATATGAAGAATGTTTTGAATAATTAAAAAGAAGATTGAAGAATGATCTGATCCTGACTATACCATTGAGAAATGATGAGTTTGTGATTTTTAGTGATGATTCAAAGAAAGGACTAGGTTTAGTACTTATGAATAATTAGAGAGTTATTACCTATGAATAAAGGAAGTTAAAAAATCTTGAATACAACTATTCAAACCACGATATTGAGTTTGCGATTATAATATTTTATATTTTAATATGGAGGAAATATCATTATAGAAAAATTTGTGATATATATACAGATATAAAGAGTTTAAAATATATTATTTCATTGAAATAAATCAATATGAGTAAAAGTAAATGGCTAGAGATACTCAAGGATTGTGAATTTTCAATGCACTATGACCTTGGGAAAGAGAATAAGGTAGAAGATGCATTGAACAAGAAGGATCATGGAGTTCTGAACCAAATGAGGATTGAAAAAGACCTTGTTTTCATGTATTTAGAAAATATGGATATGATAATTATCAACGATGTAAAAACATCATTACTTTTTTAACTGGTTTCCCAACCATCATTATTGGTAAGAATTATAATTTCTCAATGTGATGATGAAAATCTTCAAGAGAAATTTAAAGCTATGAATGATGGGTTGTTTACAAATATCATGTAAAAGGATGGCATTTTGAAATTTGGGTGGAGTTTATGTGTTCCCTTAATACATGAAAAAATAGAGTTATTGGTTGATTACCATATATCTAGTTTTTCTATACACCCCGATAGCACTAATTTGCATAGATATATGAAGGATCATTTCTGATGGGAGAATATAAAGTTATAAATTACTGATTATGTTTCAAGATGTTTAGTCATTTAATAGGGGTAGGATGAAAGATAACATCCTAGAGGTTTAATGAAACCTCTGTCTATTTTAACATGTAATTGGGATGACATCAATAGGTATTTTGTCATTGGATTACCCAGAACCTCTAGAAGGAATGAAAGAATATGGGTGATTGTGGATTGACATACCAAATATACAAATTTCTTAGAAATAAGGGTGGATTATTCACTAGAGGACCTTGAACGACTCAATATTAATTAAGTTATAAAAAATCATATAGAACCAATTTCTATTGTGTCTGATCATGATATACAGTTTACATCAAAATTTTGGGAATGTTTTCAGAAATACTTGGATAATGAACTTCATTTGAGTACTTCTTATAACCCTCAAACTAAAAAGCAGTCTTAGGGGACCATTCAATCATTAAAGACATGTTTAGATCGTGCTCCATCATTTTTTTAATTTATATGGGATTGGTGTTTCCCTTTGGTAGAGTTTTCCTACAATAATAGTTTCTATTCAAGTATTCCAAAGGAACAATATGAAGCATTGTATGGAAAGAGATGTCATACACCAACATGTTGGGATGTAGTTGGTGAAAGGAATATTTTAATCCCAGAGCTTCTAGAAGAAATAATAGTGAAGGTAGAGGCTATTCAAACCCATATAAAAGAATCTCAAAGTAGGAAAAATAGATATACCGTTAATCGAAGGAAGTATTTGGAATATGAAGTGGGAGATCATGTTTTATTAAGAGAATCTCCTTGAAAATGTGTTTTAAGATATGGTATGAAATGGAACATGAGTCTCAAGTACATTTCCAAACCATGTTTTTTTGAAAAATTAATTTTTGGGTCAAGTCAGAACCGAACAAGAAGACAAAAAAACCCCCAAGAAGAAAAACTCTTAAAAATGGAAAAAATCATGTGTGTGAAGGAACCCAGTCTAAGACCAAGCCCACCCCAAAATAGACTAAGTGGGCTCATCCATACCCACAACCATCTGCCTCCTCACTACACATACCCACATTACCAATCACCTTGCTACATAATCTGGAGGATCAACTCGAAGCCAGACATCATAAAGTACATTGGCCCTTTTGAAATTATGGAGAGAATCAGAGATATGGATTATCAATTGGAAATACCACCTAGAGTTTATAAGGTACAAAATATGTTCCACATATCATTGTTAAGAAATTATATTCTAGAACCAACACATTTTTTCAATTCTAAAGGAATAGAATTGGAACATGAATTATATTACTGTGAAGAGACTATGCGTATTTTGGACAGAAATTTATAGGTATTGAGGAATCAAACAACCTAGTTGGTAAATTTTATTTGGAAAAATCCTAAAATTTAAGACACAATGTGGGAGCCTGAGGATCTTTCAGTGAAGAGCTACCCAAATATGTTTTTGAGGTGACAATCTTGAAATTTCGAGGCAGATAATTTTTAGGATGAGAGAAAGTAAGGACCCAAAATTCTATCAATGATATTCACCTTACGTTTATTTCATATATTATATTTCACATAAAATCACTTATAGAATAGAATATATACATTATAAATGAATAATTAATGAAATAATATGTATTTATAGAAGTTTGGGATCCCATACTGATGAAATAGTAACTTGACCTTAGGAATTGTAATACAAAATTTATAAATAGTAAATCAGACTAATGAATAGTAACATCACATCTGAAAGTATATATTAAATTTGGGAACCTTATAAATGAATGTATTATTTAATTATATCATTTTATAAGTAAATGATAATTTGATAAATTGTAAAATTAAGTGTTTGTATTTTTATAAGTCATAAATATTACAAAAAAAATTATAAATATTATTATTATTTTAAAGAAAATATATTTATTTAATTTTTTTTCATACATTAAATTTTAGTCATCTAATGATTTTAGAATAATTTTATGATACCTTAGTTAATTTATTAAGGTGTTATAAAATCAGTTATACATTTAAAATCTATTTTTTAGTAAATGATGATATTAATTAAAAATTAAAATCTATCATATAAAAAAATATTTTCATGAAATGGATTTAATTTTTTAATTTTAGTCATTAGAAAAAGGTTTGGGGTAATTTTTGGGATTTATATAAAATACTTGATTTTTTGGTGAATAGTAAAATATGATTATTAATGATAAATGATTAATACATGATTTATTGAGTCATATGAGATTTTTGGCTGATTTAATCACCCTTGGTTCAAAAAAACATGCACATATTACTATATTTATTTGATGAATCAACCCTATTTCTTATCTTGAAAAATAATAAAATAATTAAGAAAAAATGTGGAATCACCCCTCTCCTCTATTATAAATACCACCCCACACCACCACATCTCCTCACACCATCCAAGAATTGATACTTGTTAAATTTACTCCCAATAATTTCCCCAAGAATCTCCCCCATGTATAGCATCAATTGGTCTCATGAAAAAGGCAATAACCAATCTCTTTTATGGAGGTTCTCAAGGAGGAGTATTCAAGAGGTAAAATCCTCTACCTTTTTTTTAATTTATTTTCTTATTCATTTATTTTATTATTCTCTTCTCAACTCCCTTATACAAATGATCATGATAGCTCTAGTATAACATATATAATGTAAATATATCATGTCAAAGTAATATCCTAACTAAGACAACTTTCTCTCTTTTTTTTATTTTAAAAATGAAATCGTCATCCGTGAGGTGCTGATTTACAACCTTCGTGGATGGTGATTTTTTGCTCTTCAATTTTTTTCCAGGCATGAAATGAAACCATTTTTATGGTTAAACCAAACTATAATATATTTATTACACCCTTTCATATGTTATGGATGGGACATACTTACAAAATATAAGATGAAAAAACAAAATGAGTTCGTTATGATCAATAACTACCATAATAATGCAAATGATTATCACTAAATGTATTAACTAATGATTCATCCTCATACCAAATAAAAAATGATATATATATATATATATACATTTATAGTTTTTAATATTTATAAATATCATATAAATTGAATTATAGAGATTTATACCCATTCCACATGATCTTCCATAATCATACACAAGTATGTTAATCGTGAAAACCAAGGATAAGAACGCTCTTGAGAAATACAATTGTATCTTATAACTCATAAAAATATCTGATATAAACATAATAAAATTATAATAAATAAAATAAATTTATATAATGTTATTAATTAATTATTTAGTTGATTTATTTTTATTATCTAGTACATTAAGGTCATGTGCAAAAAACATTCAGGCAAAAGGTAAGGGTTTCTACCCAAACCTTCATCTTTCATTCTGGTTATTCATTCACTAAATTTACCCTATTGTGATTCTTATTAATTTTATATTACTTATTATATATTCAATTTAAATTTTCTAAACTCATATATAGATCATTTCATCTTTTTTATGGTAATCACATTTTTTACAAGGTTTCCTTCATAAATATTCCCAATATGCAAGCCCGGTTAAAGGGATCGTCTGGATTTCATACCCATTTTCATGTAGCATCCATAATCCATTTTAAGGAACCATTATTTTTTTATAATTACTTATTTTTTTTAATGAAATATTATATTTTATAATTAGTGGTTTTATAAAAACAATTATGACAAATGAAAATAATTTTCCCAAAAGAACTCTTTTTTTCAATGTAAATGGGGTATTTCTTTCAAGAATTCCATGATGATTATAATGGATTATTATCCAATATTTCAACTCCTATATTGAAATTTATTTTTGATATATTATTATTATCAAAAACCATATGTTATTAAATGATTTTTGACCATTTTGACTATGTATGTTCTATCTTGATACCATTTACCATGCTACACAGACTGGTTAGTGATTATGATTACTAACTGGGGATAGTTAATTTAATTTAATAATTAAATAATGATTATGTTAATACCCATTCATATGAGGAATTAATTAGAGTTATCAATTTTTTTCTGGGGCAATCTGTAGACCATGAATTTATTATAAGTTCTCATGAGACAAAAAAAATTGGGTTTTAGTAGAGGCTTTGCCCTAGTATTTTCAAACATCTTGGTCGAGGCCTTGACGTTATCTTTCAGATGTTTGAAATTATGTATTATGTCTTTATGATTGTAGAAATTGACAAACCATGTGATATTTTAATAGTATAATATAAATTATTTTGTTTCATTCCCTTGTAATCATTTATATAGATTTATTTACTCAGTTTTCACTTCTACCATATTATGATCAGGTTTACTTTGAAAGGAATGTGTTTTTAGTTATTCAACATGCCTAATTTTTATTTTTATAATAACTTAAACTATATTAAAAAATCTTACAGAACATCTAATATCACCCCTTTATTATGTTTTATTTTTCCCCAGGACGAAAAGAGATATATTATCAGTAACATGTAGGGATAATCTTGGAGTTATGGATGCTTCAAATAGAATCACTATAATATTTTTCATTTTATGTTGTCATGTAAAAATTATGTATATATCTAGTTTTCCATTATAACAAAACAATTAGGCCCTTTAGTATGGGATTCCATGTAATGTTACCAATAAAATAAATTTCAACACTAGCTTCTCAATAATGGGGTTGATGTACTTATAATGGTATAATTTGTACGGTTTGCAAATGTTATGATCATGTTCACAAGAACTTGTTCTCAATTTTAAGTGCTCATTGATATCTCCTCTATTAACCCTTTGTAATCATATGAGCTCACCCTTTATTATGATTCCATTCCCCATTATATAAATATTTATTCAATGTATGAAAATTTTATTAAAGGTTATAGTTCTGAATAACTAAGTGGGAGTCAGTGTAAATATTTTTAGTTCCATTTTTTATATATCAATGTTGTAATATGAAATAGGAATTCATAATTATTATTTAGATCATAAATTTATGTAATGAATATTCGGATAATAATACTTAAAATTTTTATATGAAATGTATCTGTAGATATAGTTGGTATCAAATAAAGGATTAGTTACCTTTATAATCTATGATGGGAAAAAATCAGTGAGAACCATTAATATAATTCAATATATTGGAGATCATATTAATCTATGGTAATTAAAAAGGCTGGTTTTCCTAATAAAAAACCAGTGTCTATAAAGTATAAGTGGATATTGTTTTGTCCTAGATACATCTAGGATTAATAACCCCAAAAATACATGGTTGAGTATATCATGACATTCTTTCCTGTGTATGGTTAATATTACCTTACTTCACTTATAGTTTGACTATCATAATAGGTATGCTTTGATTATTTGGAATTTTACTTATAATACTTAGTTAATAATTTTAATAAATGATGATCATGGATAACCTAGGTCAATACTAATGTTTAATAATCATATAAATTATTTTTCATTATAATTGTTTCCAACTATGATTATAGATGTTCACATTAGGATTTTTTTAGTCAATTGATTTAATATAAATAAACCATGTTAATGTTGAATATGATGGAATATGAAAAGATTTTTTTACTGAGAAACTGAATGTTATGGGACATGGAATAAAAAATATTATTTCAATACTTATGAAACAATCTCAAAGGATGATCGTACTAAGATTCAAAATGAGAAAAGGAGGGAACAACAATATATTGAGACCTTGATGAGGAAACACCCACTTTCTTTCCTAAAAATTATGATCCACTAGTTTCTACGTGATGGATCACTATCATTTAAAAAATATTTTCCATTCTCTAGTGCATGGAAGAAGAAAAAATAATTTCATCCATTTATCATTTTGAAGGAGTATAAGATCAATGATGAACTCTCATCAAGAACATAAAAAGAGGATTGAAATTTATTCCCTAGATTTGTATGGGTTTATATAGTTATTTCTCAATATATACTGTCGTCAAATTTAGTATAAAAAAATGGGGAAATGGTTTCATAGGATAACTATTATGGTTGATGTATCAATTTGTACGTATGTGGAAAATTTTACAACTATTATTTGGTATGCTTGTCTGATTTTCATTAAAATAGAATTTAAGATCGATCGATTCTTCACTGGATTAAAATAAATTCCCTAAAGGCTGTTATAAAAAAAGTTCTTCAATAGTTATAATGAAATCAACTAATGTGCTACCAAGGTAGAAATAGAGAATATTGTTACTCGTTAATCTCATGGTTTTTATAAGAAAATAAACATTGAATTTATATAAAATTATAAAAACCATAGAGAAAATATGAATAGTTTTCCTTTATTCAAAAACTGTGGAAGGAAACATGGAGAGAATTATCATGAGAGTCCAGATAAAAATATTAAGTGTGTAATGTATGTTCATTGTTTAATTTAATGTTTAAGGGATGACATGAAGAATTTTTCCAATTATGGACGAAAATTACCACATAATGTGATAGCCACACTCTTGTATTTCAAGTAAAAGTATTATACGCATTATGATACAGTGCATAAACCAAATAGAAAATAATGATGATTAGAATAAGACACCTATTAATTCTAATAGATAAATCTAAATCACATGTGATCACTATTGGTGAGGGGTATGATAACAACATGGTAAAAGGTATAGTTACCATCCACTCTTGAACAACTAATGTATTATTTCATTCTTGATATATCTACACTATTATATTTGAATAATTTAATAAGTGTATTACAACACCACCTCAATTATATGATGTTGAATTAGTAGTGAAACCCCTTAATGATATGATGGTTGTATCCCAAGAATATTATGTTTATCTGGTTCGTGTTTGTGGGAATGTGCTTCCTAAAAATATATTTATCATCCCTATGCTTGAATTTTAGACTATCTTATGCAGGGATTTAATTTATTTATAAAAATATGGCATCAATTTTGAAGTAATTAAATCCAAATTTGATATTCGGAACTAACCTATATTTTTCTATGAGTGTGACAATAAATATGAACATGAAATGGAAATAAAATCCAATATATGGGTCTTTATTCTTATTAAAAATTTGTGTTTATTTTAGATGGATAAATAGAAACAAAACATAGAACACTTGACTAATATATATGAGTTTTTTCATGTATATATAGAAGAGTATCATAGCCTTCAACCAACTCATAAAGTTATTTATTCAAAAGAACTCATACACTATAATACACATATTTCAAAGACTCTATATAGAATGGCCCTTATTGAGATGTAGGAATTGAAGAAGAAACTGTTGGAACCAAGGTTTTTCGTTGCTAATAGTGGAGTTTGGTTTGTGTTTGTTGACAATATGTAGACGAATGACTAGGTTGTTTTCAATGAATGAGGTCATACGTTTTCAGCCACATTACAGGAAGCAAAGACGGTATGTGGAGTGCTACGCGATTCCAAAAATAGTTTGCAGGAATGTTACGTGGTGAAGTCATGTGGTACGCAGAATTCTCAAAATTGAAATGAAAAAAGGTTCGTAGAGACGATGTGTGGTGAAGACATGTGGTACGATAGATGTTTATGTTTGGAAGGATTGTTTTGGTTCACAAAACAGAAGCATTATGCAGTGGAGCCTAATAATACGTTAATGGAGTTCAGTTTACATATTGTACCACGATGAAAATTTTGTTTTATCAGATTACTGAAATTTGCAGAGTTATGTGACAATTTAATGGAAAATATTCCCTACTGTTAACTGATGAGATTGGAGAATAAAATTTTGGGACGAAATACAGAGAAGTCCAAAGCAGTTCGCAGAGGAGAAGATGGTACATGGAGAGACTCATCTATTTAATGAAAATAGTATACGGAAGAGTGAGTGGTTCACGCTGGATGCTCTCGTAGTATGCAGTGGAGCAAGGAAGTACATGAAGCAGGATGGTATGCGGAGGTGTCGAGTAGTGCTCAATGTAGGTTGGAATACGGACCAAAGTAGTTCATAGAGGACTTGGACGGTCTGGGGAGGAGCTGGATGGTACAAGAAAATATTAATGGTACGAGGAAACCACATTAGTACGCGGATCACCCATGGAAGCCTAAAATTGTGCAAATCAATTTGTGAAATTAATCTTCACCCAAAATTAGTGTACAGGAAAATAAATTACATATGTTCATCATTATGGGACATCAATAGAGCATCCGTTTGCAGTTGAGGATACCTGAATTAATGGTAAACCATTGAAGCAACATTCAAGTCATTAAACTAATTTATGATTCTTTCAATACAGTTAGCAATGTGGAGTCCACAGATGTGATCTGAGGGACACAATGTGTTATCCCTAAAACCGTCTAAAGAGAGTTTTCCTGGCACAGAGTGACTGTGTTAAAAATTTGTAATCTAAAACTTGTGAAGATTAGTGGTTTTGGAATAACCAAAACACTATCGGTGTATTCTCCTTGTATGTAGCCCTTAGTGGTGAAGAAAGTTAAATTGATATTCCCTTTATTTATATGTGATTGTTCGTATTCTACACATCCTCTTCAGACAGGTCTAACAGGTTCCTATAAATGTGGGAAAATGATCCAGCTATTTAAAAGAAAACATTGACACCCCGATTCACCTCTCCCCTCATAGGGTGCTCCAGGGTCCTTTAAGTGGTATCAAAGTGTTAAGGTTGCTGGTGTTGAATCTGTCTATCATGCTGAATCCAATAAATGTTAGAGAATTTCCCCTCTTCTATGGCTTTAATTTTCAAATATGGGAAAACGGGATGATATCTCACATAATATCTCCTAGAATGGAAGTCATATTTTCTACTATGAAGGGAATGCAATTCATTGATCCTACAGGACTATTGACAATAGATATATACAATAAATTGATTAATGTTGATGCAAAATCATAGAATGCTCTCACTACCGCACTTTCTGATCAGATTTATCTAAAGTTATTTAGTTTTACATCTTCCAAGTCAATGTGGGATAAACTGGAAAATATTTATGAAGGTGAGAGAAAAGTTAAGGGGTGAAGCTTCAAGTTTTACACAACATGTTTCATGATATTAAGATGCACCCTAAGGAAAATATGGATTCCTTCTTCAATCAAATTACTGATGTTGTAAGAGCAATTCGAGGTCATGGAGAAGATATCAAAGACATTGATATAGTAAAGGGAATTTTGACAAGATTCCCACCCATTTATAATGAATAGGCTTCAACTCTTAAAGAAAATAATCTTTCCCAACTATTTCTCGATAATCTACAAAGCTGTTTCATGGAATAGGAGATGAGACTCAACCCATAAGATGAAACGACTCAGATATTCAAGGAAATGGCATTCAAATCCCCCCAAAATAGGATATTTTATGATATTGTGAAAATGAAAATGATAAAAAAATAATATCTTTCTCTTGTTGCTTAGAAACTCAAGACGGTAACATGGAAATTTGAAAGAAAGATACCTTTTTCTTGTTTTCATTTTGCAAGTGTTAAGTACATTGCCTCTCTCTACCTCATAAAGTTCAATGGGGAAGAAAGAGGATATGGAGACATTAAAAATCATCATAAAAGGTTCATAAAAAATAGGGACTTCAAATATGGTAATGAATTTCAATGAAAGGGTTTTTTTGTGAATAAGAAGATGATATTAATGAACTCTTTGAGGATGAGGAAGCAGAATTCAAATCTGGGAACAATGCTTCCATGATGGATACCATTGAAAAGTCATAACCATTAATAAATAATTCTAGAGATAGTTGGTTGACTACTAATGCCGATCCCAAGTTTAAACTTCAGGATGATTCTAGTAATCTTGAGAATAAAATCAAGAGACATGATAACTGGAAAGCAATGGTGTAGGAATATTCAGAATATATTGATCAGTTTAAAGTGAAAATTGATTGACTAAAAGAACTAGTGAAAGTTAAAAAATCAATCCAGGAATACACTGATGATGATATGGAACTAAACTTCAAAAATGATGAACAATAAAAGGTCATTAATGACCTTATCTTGGGACTAGAGGACAATTCCATGACCATTGAGGTACTTGAAGAAGAATTTATTACAGTAAAAACAAAACTCATAAGTGAATCAATTTCAAATGGATAAATAAAGAAAATACGATTTGGAAGGTTCTCAGATGCTGAGCTACTCAAGAGAGAGAAATGTGCATCTGATGGAGATGAAAAGATCTAGAGTAATTAAAGACCCACATGCATGGGAAATTGTGGAATTGGTTGTGATGCCAAAATGTCAAATGATATAAATAATGTGATCCAGAATGATGGAATGATGAAAGTTGATCATATAGAAAAGCCTCCATAGGTACAGAAAATGAAACCCTCAAATAAAATTTAAAGGAGAAGTGAAGATTGTTCTAGAGTTTCCAGGAATGATATACAATCAAAATATTTTCCCGAGGAAGAAGGCATAGGTAGAAATAAAAGATATGAGACATTTCCTTTCATGAAGTGTTAGTTTTGTGGCTATCTGAGCCACACCATATAATACTTTGAATATGAGTGGATCTATATGAATGGGGAAGAGTTTGGAGTTCAAAAAAAGAGGATATATTTATATACTACTTCTTATAAAATAAATAATTTCTATGGATATTGTTTTCATTATTCCAAATTTAACCATAAATCTGTGTATTGCAGGCAGAGGTATGGTAGGAGAAATTCTTTAAATGTTCCGAGATGAGTCAATACACATCAAATAGATAATGTTTCTATTTCAAACATGGTTTTCTTGTCTAGAAAAAGAATTTGAGAATGAAGAACCCATGTAAACAAAAGAGAGAATTGAGAGTCCATCAGTTCCCTACACTCATTCCAATATCTCATGGACGGAAATGAAGAAAATTGAGAAATCTAACATTGCAGAAGTATCCCTCAAAGCTACAAAGAACCACAACACCTATATTCTTGAGAGAGAATGTCCATACCACACGATAGTTAACATAGACCTATTAATGAATGCCTAAGTAATGGTCAATTGAACAGTGAGGTTAGGTAATGATGATGATTTTAAGATCAAAGGTAGTGTAAGTACTAAGATAGCTAATGGAGAGATAAAGAAAACTAAAGTCATATATATATGTAAGGTCTGTATAACAATATTTTTAGTGTGAGTCAACTCTTTGACTTCAGTCTTATTGTGAAATTCAATCAGAATGGTTGTACTATAAGAGGAATGTCTGGAAATTATTTCATGAAAGGTTGTAGAACAGATGGAAAATTATATCCTGTTGAAAACAAAGAGAACATTTTGTACCTAATAGTTGGAGAGGAAAACAACTTATGGCATCTGAGATTGGGGCATATCAATCGATAAGGCAAGGAAATGATACCTCAGTTAAATATAGTCATGAATATCCCAGATCTGAAGTATGAACGAAAAAAGGCTTGTGATGCTTTCATGTGAGGGAAAAAGGTCCGTAGTTCCTACCAGCCAAAGAATAAAAGTGCATCAAATCTCTTCGACTTCATCCATACAGATGTATGTGTCCTGATAAATGTTGCTAGAACACATGGAGAGAAGTACATTGTTCTTTTCATAGATGATTACAGTAAAATGGAATGTGTGGCTGTTATACACAGGAACTGACAAGTGCTTGATTGCATTAAAACCTATTAGCGAATTTCCAAGAATGATACTGGACGAAAGATAAAATTCCTACAGTCTAAAAATTTAGGGGAATACACATCCATTGAATTTTAAAATTACTTAGAGAAGCATGGGATTCAACATGATGTGGAAGCTATGATCACTCCACATAAAAATGGAGTAGTTGAGTGTAGTAATTGACAGGTAAAAAATATGGCCAAAACTATGATGATTGAGATTTTTATTCCTTGACATTACTGGAATGAGGTAGTACATGTTGTATTATATATTCCAAATTAAACTAGGAAATATATGGGAGAAAGAAATGCACAATATGAATTGTGTCATGGAAGGAAGCCCTCTTTGAATTTTTTGTGATTTTGGAAGAATGCGTTTTATCCGAAACTAATAAAAAATCAAGGGCTGTATGGAGACAATGTAGAATATGGAATATTTTGTGCATAATCAATGAATAGTAAATCTTATACGTGTTTCATTTTGAGATTTAGAAGATTTTTGGAACGCAGTTATGTAAAGATCACTGAAGAGAAAAACTCAAATGCTTCAAGGAATTATTATACTGAAAATATAAAATATGAGGAGTATTGTGAAAATGGAACAAACACTAACATAGAGGTAGAGGAAGGTGTGAAAAACTCTTAGGACTCAAATCATGATATTTACTCTAAAGAGGAATCAGAAGAGGAATCCATAGGTGGACAGAATTTGGTTGATCCCTAATAGAGAAACCGAAGAGACGAGATTAATCTGTCCAATATTATCAGGGTCACAATGAATCTACACAGACAAGGATAATGAGGAATAACTCACAATCTACATTTCTATTAGTCATGGAAGTATCCTCATTTGATGAGGCTACAAAGAACGAGTCTTTAGATAAATAATTGAATGAAGAGTTAGATTATATTGATAAAAATCAGACATGGGATCTTGTTAAAAGACTTGAAGATCCTCAGGTGATTGTTAAAGAGTGGATCTCAATGAAAAAATTTCATGAACATGGAAATTTAATCATAAATAAGGTGTGCTTGGTCTATAAAGTATATTAAAAAATAAAAGGCGTTGATGTTGAGGAGACATTTTTTACTGTAGCAAGACTAGTGTCAATCATGCTATTTGTTTCCATGGAAATACAAGGAGGTTATAAAATGTATCAAATAGATGTAAAGACATCATTCTTAAATGGAGTATTGGAAGAAGAAGTCTACATTTAACATCCATTAGGGTTCAGGCTTGGAAATGATGAACTAAAAGTTTTCAAAATAAAGAAAATACTTTATGGCCTGAAAGTGGCACCACAGGCATTGTACTCTCGATTAGACTCTTATCCGAGAAAGGTAGAGATTAAAATAGGAGGAGTGGATCACAATCTCTCTATAAAGAACTCCTAACAGGATCAGTCCATGGTATTGGTATGTGGGGATGAAATTATTTTTTATGGAAGCAAACATTGATTAGTGGATGAATTTTCTAATCACATGAAATCAGAATTTGAAATGTTCATGATTGGTGAACTCACATACTTTTCAGGGATACAGGTACTTCAGAAGAAGTATTACACATTCGTTTCTCAAGAAATGTATACAAGTGAGATTCTGAATAAATTCAATATAAATGATTCCGAACCAATTTTGACTCAGATTATTGTTGGATGAAAGCTTGGAAAGAATGAGGGAGGGACCTCTATGGATCCTACAATGTACAGAGGAATAATTGGATGCCTATTGTACCTGATGGCGACATGGCCAGATATTGTCTTTTCATCTTTCCTTGCGGCCTATATTCAGAGTAATTTGAAGGAAAAACATATGGTGGAATTGAAATGAATCATGAGATATATTCACGGTACAGAAAATTATTGGTTATACTTTCCTTTAAGAAGAGATAATGAATTATCATAATTTTATGATGCTAAATGGGGTAGAGATATATTGGATAGAAAGTCTTCCAATGGTGGAGAATTCTACATTGGGAATCAATGTCTGGCCTGGTTAAGCAAGAAACAGGAAAGTACGTCACTTAGTACTGCTGAAGATGTATATCTATCTGCTACCAAGAAGTGTACTTAGTCACTTTTGATGATATAGCAACTAAGTGACATAGGTGATGAGGTGAAACAACCCATGGTGAATAACTGTTATAACAAGAGTGTAATTGGTCTTATGAAGAATCTAGTTCAAAATTCTTGTAGAAAACATATTGAGATCAGATATCACTTCATCAAAGAAAAATATGAACAAGGCATGATCAAAATGGACCATGTGGGAACTGATGAGAAAGTGGCTGACATTATAACCAAACCATTATTAGTGGCTGTGTTTGAGAAACATCAGTTGAACCTTAGTGTTCAGCCACCACCCAGTGCATAAAGAGGCTAGGAGATTCCCCTATCCCCAATTGTATTAACTATGTTAATCTATTTGTGGAAGTGTTGCAGATTTATGGGGGAGATACGATCCAAGGGAATTTGTTATGATCTCGATAGTGTTTAAAAAACTAGTTTTTGGGTTTATTTCCAATTGGGGAGAATGGATTCAATGGAGGGTGATATGTTTATTTTTAAAAACATGAAAGATGGAGAATAGAAACAACCAGAAATAAATTTTTTGGGGACAACAGAAAATGATGAGAACTCAATTCATGTCCTATATCTTGTTTTCTACACTGAGCACTACTCACATAGACATAGATTAATGGCTGAGTTGTTTCTCAAAGGTTCAAGATTTGATCATTGTTGGTGAATTAATGAATTCTTCTTGAGATTTCCAACAAACCTATAGAGGGAGATTATTGTAACCAAGGAAGTTCGTTGCTAATAATGGAGTTTGACTTGTTTTTTTTGACAATA
Organism: Viscum album; assembly: GCA_963277665.1. Taxonomy (NCBI): domain Eukaryota; kingdom Viridiplantae; phylum Streptophyta; class Magnoliopsida; order Santalales; family Viscaceae; genus Viscum; species Viscum album. The sequence goes on from OY728128.1 coordinate 887,917,110, forward strand.
TGCACGTGGATGACTAGGGATCTTTCAAAGAATGAGGTCATACATTTGAGGCTGAAATCAATATTGAAGGTGGAACAGTTTCCTAATGTTTTCCCAATTTTTGAGTCTTAAAATCAGGAGATTAGTGTTGGAAAAAATGGTTTATAGATAAAATTGAATCGAATGCGAAATGACAAAGGAATTTGTAAAAATAAGGGAACCACGTACCTTGGAACAAGGACTGTGTACCATGTTTCAGGAACGGTTTATAGCCACATTATAGGCAACAAGGATGGCACGCAGATTGGTACATGGAATTTTGCGTGAAACCAAAAATAGTTCGTAGCAACGACATGTGGTGGATTCATGTGGTACACAGAATATTGAAGGTTGAAGTTGAAAAAATTTCACAGAGACGGTATGTGGTGAATACATCCGGTACGCGGGATGTTGATGTTTTTCATGATTTTTGTAGTTTACAAAATAGGATTAGTACGTGGTGAAGCCTAACACTATGTGAATGGAGTTCAGTTTACAGATTGTCCCACATTGAAAATTTTAGTAAATCAGATTACTAAAATTTTCGGAGTAACATGCCTATTTAATAAACAGTAATCCATTTTTAAGTGATGAGATTGGAGATTACGATTTTCGGAATAAATCTGGAGAAGTCTGTAGCGGTTCATGAAGGAGAAGATGTTATATGGAGAGATTAATCTACTTAATGAAAATAGTCCATGGAAGAGTGTGTGTTTCACGTAGGAAGCTTTCGTAGTAGGATGAGGAGCATGGCAGTACACAGAGAAGGATGATATGTGGAGGTGGGGAGTAGTACGCGGAGTAGGATAGAATACAGATCAGTGTAATTTTTGGAGGAGATGGATGGTATGCGGAGGAGCTGGATGGTACATGAAAATAACTATGGTATGCAGAAATAACAGCAGTACGCAGAACACCCAATGAAGCCTAAAATTGGCCAAATTAGTTTGAGAAATTAATCTTCATAACATATCAGTGTGAGGGAAAATAAATTACATATTTGCACGATTATGGGACATCAAAAGAGCATTCAATTTCTATTGGGGATTCCTGAATTAATGCTAAACTATTGAAGCAACCTTCAAGTCATTAAACTGAGTGATGAATCTTTCAACGTAGTGAGAAATGGGGATTCATCAGAAGTGATCTAAGGGAAATAGTTTTCTATCCCTAAAATATTGTAAAGGTAGTGCTCCAGGCAATGAATGACTATGCTGAACACTTCAAATCCACAACTTTTGAAGATTAGTGGTTTTGGTATGACCGACAGAATTTTGGCGTATGCTCCTTGGACAAAGCCCTTAGTGGTGAACCAAGTAAAATTTATGTGTCCTTTCTTTGAATGTGTTTTCTTGTATTATGAACTTCTTCTTCATACTGGTTTAATAGGTTCCTACCAATGTGGGAACAAGATTCATCGGTCAAAAAAAAATTGACACCCTGATTCACCCCTCCCCTCCCAGGGTGCTATTAGGTCCTTCAGAAAATCTAAAAAAATTGTGAAAATGTATTTATTGGGTTATGAGAGTTACCTGGGGTGAACCTATTCTTTTTTAATTAGATAGATCATTTAAACTCTACATTTATTATAGAGAATAGTACAATATCACTAAAAAGTATGTGTATCTTCTACCCTTTATTTATGACAAATTTGATCAACTATGATGAACTAATTAATTTCTCAAGAATGACCATCATTTTTTATATTAAAAATTGAGGTTCAAGAAATAGGATATGAAAAATTAAAAAATATACAAATGTTATATACACTTTAAATTTATAGAAATTTCAATTAGTATAATTAATTTCCTTAAAATATTTATGGATTAAATGATTAACATTTTTAGATATTACATTGATTAGTTTTTGTTAGTATTTATATATTATATTATTTTATTTTAAATGAGTATGGAAGATCACTAATTTCACATGATGATAATATTAAAGACCGTAAAGAAGTTTAAGTTTTCTGAAATATTTAAAAACTATTAATTTTTCTAAAAAACATTTCTTATGTTATATAATTTCAAGATAAGGTATATCAAGGAACTAATCAATGATGGATGTTACTAAACATTAGCCCAAAAAACCACTATGAGTGAAATATATAGATTTCATGTCTCTGATGGATATTATTAATTATTAATGGAAAAATATCTCACATTTAACTAATCCACTCAACAAATTAACTTTAATGGGAGGCAAGTTATTATGGGTAGATTAATGTTAAGAAAATTTTAATGAAATGAAAAAAATCTAGTCATGGAATATATTCTTACAATAAAATATTATGGATATGATTCTATTATCTATAGTGATTCATTGGATAAGGGATAGGGTTGTGTCCTCATGTATGATGATATAGTGAAAGCTTATGCCTCATGAAAATTAAAGGTTTATGAGATAAACTAACCTACTCACTATTTAGAGTTATCCACGTTCATTTTTACAACAATGATATGGCTGAATTATCATTATAGATAATGGTGTAATATATATAATGATCATAAAATTTTAAAGTATATATTCACTATAAAATTTGTTGAACATCTGATAGAGAATGTAGTTTGAGTAAATTAATGATTATTACTACTCAATACATTACCACCCTAGGATGGAGAATATGGTGTCTGATGACTTGAGTCAAAAGGATCATGCTAGATTATCTATGATGAGGATCACAAGAGATAATTGTTTTTATAGATTTAAAAAATATGGATTTATGAATCTTACTATAAGGGGAGAATTATCATCTTTCCCAAATGTGTGTTCCACCATCTATCCATTTGAGTATTAAATAGGTATATAAAGAATATATGGAACAATATAAATAATGTAGGAATTTTTCAAATTTCAACACTGATTGTGAGGGAAGGATACGGTTCAGGAATAGAATTTGTGTTCCTTCCATACCAGATTTGAAGATGGAGTAGTTGGATGAAGCTCATATTTCACCATTCTATATTAATATAGGAAGTATGATTTCATGACCCCTCCAACCAAGGATTCCACAATAAAGGGATAGAGATAACTACCCCTCATGTCTCACCTCTAGTAGGCCCCATGTCAGTGACTAGAACTAAGGGTATAAAATTCTCACAATATAAGAGGCATTACCTTATATAAATGAACACGATCAGGGGATAGTATAAGTAAAAAACAAAAAACACTTTTTGAATATATAAAGGTAAACCAAAACCCATCCCATTATGAATTAATAAAATAAACGTGATACATATAAAAGTATAAAATGTAAATACCAAAAAGGAAATTCTATGATAGTGACTCAAAAAAACTATAACCCGACTAGTAACGTCCATCTTGGTCCCCAATTTCCTCATGGAAACCTAAAAGAATATATAAATATAGAGTGAGCATAATAGGTATACTTATTTGGGATATAACCAATGCCTGAAGTGATCACGTGAAAAGGGAATACTAATGCCTCAGTGAACAAGAAATATAACCAACAAGAACCTAGACACACCATTAACCCAACCCATCCTTATAATGGATCACTCACTAAATCAAGCATTCTTTATAGTAATATATTATTGAGATCATAACAAAGAATGGGGCATCACTACCTCTTACCCAATGATTTTCTTCTCCCATGACACAACACCGATTGTCCTATGCTCCCATACTATCCACACATATAACATAAAATCCTGCTCACACACACCTAGGCCACACATCACATCACATTTAACTTTCACACACCTAGTCCACACATCACATCACATCACATCACATAACATCACATCAAACCTCGAAGATACTTTGGAACACGCATTACATCTCATCCGGAAGGCACGTGGGACCACATGTCACATCTCATCCTAAATACATATAGGACCCCACATCATAGCTCACCCCGAAGACACCTAAGACCAAAAATCACAACTTATCCCAAATACACCACAGACAACACATCACATCTCTCCCAAAAAAACCTAGTAATGTACATCACTAATAAAGGTAGATTAGTAGAGAGAGGGTATCTAACCATCTGTATTACTTTCATCCTATATTATGGGGAAACAAAATGAACCTAGAACCTTTTAGCATTGGTAAGGTTATCCAAGTCCGTTGAGGCTTGTATAAAATGAAATAAACATATATGATATAGAGATAGAACAAAGTACCCAACCTAAGGGTTAATATAAATAACACTAGTGCACACCACATCACCAACACCTACCATACATCAACCATCACAATTGATGCCACCACTATATGCAACCCACCACACAACTTCCACATAAGCCACACAATATTTCCCACTTTTTTATTACAACATCCATAACTTTTATTCATTATTCTTTTCATTTCACAATACACCACACATTAAATTCATTGAATTAAATTTAATCTATTAATATAATGTAAATTTACACCTGATTATATTCAAATTCTAACTTATTCATTTATTCATTTCATTTAGCATCATAATTTCTTCCTCCGCTATATGGTAAACTAACAAAAACACACCACGAAAACATTACTGAAAACATTGCACACCCACCATCATTATTTCATCACAACTCTAAATCCATGTCACAACACAGTAACCACATATATTGTCTTTCACAGAACCACAATAGCTACATAATAACAACTACACCACAACCACTACCCTATAACCACTATGTCACAATGTCATCACTCAACATTCCACATAAAATTCATGAAAAAAATCCATCACATCACTTACCCACACACCACATATCCTGATTTGTCACTAACATCACTGAACAAAAGTCTGAAGCCACACAATGTTTCACAATAAGAACATCCACAGAAATAATGAAAATTCCATCTTTCACATTTATTCCGTGGTTTAATGACATTAATTATTTAAATTATCATCAGTATTATCACACAAACCAAATATATAAAGGAAACCAATTTTTATCCCAACATAAGTTATTTAACAATTAATTTAGGGTTCAATCCCACAAAAACATAGATAGGGCCAGCACATATATCAACTATAACAAAAGAAATGCTTCTAACAGTTTCCATTTTTAAAATTGTAAACATGTAGGAATAACAATATCAACAACATATAATGAAACAAACAATCAAGTGATTGATCCTCATACACAAAAATTTTATACATTCTAATTAATTATATTGTTACCCTAAACCTTACTATCCACCTATTGGTAAAAAGACATTCAGATCCTTCCCATAGCACATAAAATAGTGAGAAAACAAATCCCCTAATTCAAAGAAGCTTTCGAATCTCACTATTTTCTTCAAGGTGACGAAGAACCCATTCAAGAACCATTGCCCCATAAGAAACTTTTGGGTCAACCTAAACCACACATGAAGATCATCAAAACATCACTAAAACACATAACCCTAATTTAACCACACCACCTAAATAGACTCAAAAGAACAATGGAAAGGAAACAGATGAAAATGAGAAGACAACTCACCCCATATAGATAATATATATCCAACTATCAATGATGGGAAGCCACATATAAACCTCTATCAAAGGAATCCCTTGATTCCACAATAGAGAACCATTGAATTCCAAGAATTATAGGTAGAGAGAGCATGGGGTTTGAGGAAAAATATTAGGCACTGTGAAATTTAAATATGTGCTACAGATGGTAATTACATGACATGAAAACCATTTAAATGCCATTTATATAACATGATCTTATCTTTATAAAAAACATATCTCCATTTTATTTCATAATCCCTAAAATATACACATCATGTACCGACCCTATACAAGTCATGAAACACCTACACACAAAATTTAAACATCACATGATGTGTATCCCCTCTTCTTCTATATTTTTAACTGTTGAAACATCCAAACCTAGTTTAGGCATCCTATAAATAAAATCCAACAAACAAAACCAGAAATGTAACACATTGGGAAGGCATGGACTGTTACATTTTGTAACTCTCAAAATGATTCCCACCCTTGAGAATACAAAACCACGTTCATTAGATAAGGTGTCTAAAAAAACCACATCGTGTGATACCTCTCAAAGATATTGTCAGACCTCAAACACTACCACCATACAAACACACCAAAAAAATAGCTACTTAACACTGAAAAACCACACCACCACCTCTCATCTGGGAAAATACATCATAATATAGAACTAGCCACAACCAACACTTTTACACACAACCACTACACGGCTATCTAATCTCCAGACATCTCAAAACAACAAACCATGCTACCCCAATTATACAAATAATGGAATCCCTTCATCTATGTCAGGATATTATCTACTTTAGGTGGGGCTGACTCTTTTGTATTGGTTTAATAGTATCATAATTAACATGTCTCTATTAGGATTTAGGTCCTCCCCATTTCACATGTTGGAACTTTATCACGCATCACACATCAAGGGAAACAACTCATTTAATAACATAGAAAGACTCAGTAATCACATCATAAGCTGAAAAAGGAAAATAACAACTCAAAATAGATGTGGTTACTGATCTTTCATTTTAACCACAAAGTTGAAAGAACTGTCCTCCAAGAAACTATATCTCCACAACACATGATTCATGGGAATGGTATATCCATAACGAACATTGTAATGATGATCCTAGATCCATAATGGATGATCCATGACCACCACGCCATCATTGATATCTAACCGTTCCTAGTAAATTAAATGTGATTCATCATTAATATACTGATGGAGTTGAGATATGTGGAAGAAATCTTGGATTCAGTCTTTCTACATTGGAATTTCCAACCAATATTTTACCTCACCAACACACCCCAAAATATCAAATTGCCCATCCAAACTAGGAGAAAGCATTCTCAATATCCCCAAACTTCCCTCCCTATGCTGAGGGTTGAATATCATGAACATATGGTCTCTAACCCCGAACACTTTGGGAATCCACCTACGATCATTATAGGCCTTTTATGGTCCTAAAACACCCTCATTCACTATCAATCCAACTAGATCATACTAGATGTACTCTGAGCTTCACCAGGATTTAGAACATATGACTCTTCGACCTCCATCCAACACAAAAAATAATGACATGAATACCCATAAAATGACTCAAAATGATCCATACCAATAGATGAGTGATAGATATATTTGTACAAAAACTAAAAAAACGAAGAAGGTGTAACCATGATTCACCAATGTACAAGACACATTCCTAGAATATATGCTCCTATGTCTGGATGGTCTGGACCATATTCTCATCTATCTAAGGGGTGGAAAGTACTGCTTAGGAACTACTGAGTGCCAAATGCATGATGAAATACCCTCAAAATCAGTAGTTCAAATGAGTATTATGATCCCATATGTTGGTATTAAGTATCCCATGATGTCTAAACATATCATTCATGTACCGTCTTGCAAAAACATTAACGTCACTCGACTAAGAGATTGCCGGAAAGTGAGCCAATTTCATCTGCCAGTCCACCATCACCAAAACTAGCATCACATCCTACACGTTATCATTGAAACACGATTATGAAATACATTGATATGTACTCCCATTTATACTTGGTAACATCAAAGGACTAAAATTGACATACTTGAACGTGGTTTTCCACTTTCACCTGTTGATAAACAAAGAATCATACCACAAAGTCTGTTACATATCATTTCATCCTCAACCACCCCAGTCATCACTTAAATCCACTATATTTCATTATATTACAAGGATTTAATGTTAAATGTGATCTATGAAACTCATGAATAACACCCTCACACATCACATATAAAAAACCACAAAATCTAGAACAATATCTTATTCTGATCATCCATTGAAAATACATCAAGAATGTCACCATGGATAAAAAGATCATGCATCACCTCGACCTCTAAGTCTAACCACTATGACTCCCAAACCTACTTCATAAATGAAAAATCCATGGTAATATATTAAATACAATCTCAATAACAAATATATCCAACATCATGATGCATTATTTTATGGTCATCCATTGATTTTTGAAATCCACAAATTGTAGAGCCACCTTCTCTTCAGACATTTGACTAAACACACCAGAAAATAAATTACCCTTAAGGTGTATGAGATATAAAACAAATAGTCCTAAAGAGACTCCATCCTCTTCTATTGGAATATATTCAAATTTTATTGACAGAAAATATATCTTATCCTTTTGTGGAATGTGAAAACCACAAAGCACTCGCTGATGAGGTAATGCCACAAAAAATGTAGCATAAAAATAATTTCCAATAATGCCAGATCATGGGAGGCATAGTTACTCTTATGGGTACATGGAAACCTAGAATTGTAAAAAATTATAGATATAAAACCTCATAAAAAACACCCACCTTTAACATTCAAAGAATTATAGTACTAAACATATTCTCCTTGAGTCAACAAAATACATTCTGGAATAGATCTATCTAAGAAAATGGGTGGTCATTCCAAGCCAAATCTATTAGAAGTTCCACAACTTGAGAGAAATCAGGTAAAAACTATGGATAATAGGCCATTATACAAAGTAAATTGTAAAGAGCTTCAACATTCTTTTGTGTTACCCTAGAAAAACTTTTTATACCTTTGATGGGTGTAATTCCAAATCCCAACAAGACACTATATGTTCAAGGGAATCCATCTCCCACATCAAAAATTCACACACAGATAACTACCCATAAAGCTGGGAGTGTTGAAAGACTTGAAAAAAACACTAATACACTCCCCATGCTAATCCAATGAATTTTAGTAGAAAAATATATGATTAATGAATACAATGATGAACTGTTCCATGAAGTCATGGAATATGAAGTTTATAAGCCACATGAACACAGATGGTGCATTTGAAACATTGAACGACATAACCAAAAACTAAAAGTACCCATACCTATATTTGAAGAAATTATATTTAATATTTTTCATTCTTTCACAATCAAATGGTTATATCCCAACCCCAAATCATTCTCCTATAACCATATAGCTCCACACAAATATTCAAATTGATCATTGATCATCAGAATAGGGTAAATATTATTAAACAATAATCGATTCAACATCTGCTAGTCTACACACAACATCAGACTACCATTATCCTTCTAGGAGAATAACAGTGGACCACACAACATAGACACACTAGGTTAGATGATACCCATATACCTTAGGTCATCCTTTTTTACTCTCAACTAATTTAACTCCATCAGTACCATTCAAAAGGGATCCATAAAAAATAGATATTTTCTTGGTTAAAAATATCTGTCAAAATCAATATCACATTGAGGGGGCAGTGTGATAGCCTAATTTGAAAATACATCCATGAAATTATACAAAACCTTGGGGATACTCCCATATTTAGATTCTATAGACAACACTACCAACAATAAAAATAGTGTCTCCACATTCCTAGCACCCTAATGAAAACCTCATTTTCCAATAAACACCACTCGTTGGTCCTCCAAATAAAAAAATACGCTCCTCAAGAATTAGTCGATGACTACATGCAATCAAATACATCCAATCTATTCTAAGGATAATATCATATGGCTATATATGTAATAAGAATAATCCCCCCACCGACTAGTGATTCCCCATCACAATTCTACATTACTTGAACACATAAAATAAGGAATCCTAGCCACTGATTGGAATATATAAAACTAGTTTAACTAGAAGAATTTACACAACCAATCTCAACATAAAGGTCAAATAAGGATAAAAAATGAGCATTTGGATCCTAAATCAAAAAAATCACATAGAAGGTGTAGAGACCTAGAAATTTCAAGGAATTTTTTTTCATAATTTCTTTGGAATTTTACGAGTACGTAGTTTCTGACAGAACCTGATTTTGAGGCCCGGTGTGCCCGGAATAATTTTCTGAAGTTTTGTTAAGCTTAAATTAACGCGCGTAAGTAGTTTTACTGAAAAAGTGAAATAACTCTTAAAATGTTACTTGGATCAGAAATTTGAGGTCACCATTGCGCTTCGGATGGCAGGTTCACCCTAGGCACGACTTAAGTTTAGTCGGCGCGGGCCTCCTGTGAGAAATTCCAAAAATGGCATAACCGTAAATAGAATAATAAAATAAATTATTTTATTTTTCAAATTCATATAACTCACAAACGGTAGCTCGGATTAAAAATATGAGACCACCGTTGAACTCGTGAGAGCATGTTTTATTTATGAAGATACTAACTTTTGCGGGCATGGGCCACCAGAAAAAGTTAGTTTTTGGCTGCAAATAAAATAATTAAGTGATACTTTTTTATTGTAAAATTCATAACTTCTAAACGGTAACTCGGATTAAAAATCCGAGAGTATCGATGGGTTCGTTGGGGCGTGTTTTACTTAGGAAAATCCTAACTTCGACCGGCGCGGGTCGAGGGTGACTGATAATAATTTTCCAAACTTTGTTTCAGGTACGTTCAGTAAACATAAATGCGGGTTTTTCTATCTTTTGAACCGGTGCTCGGAATTGAAATCTGAGGGAACTTATGAACTCGCAACGCCGGTAATAGCTTAAGGGGACCTTTACTGCAGTTGGGTTTTAAGCGTGTTGATTTTTTTGGGGATTTAGTTTAAAATAAATGAAATTGTTGAACAATTTTATTTTTATATCTTGGAAGTTAAACTCTTCAAAGTGTGGATAGATGAGAGGTGAGGCCCACACGAGCCCCAACCTCTCATCTTCCTTAACTCTTTCTATCCCCCCTCTAACACCTCTCCAATTTAATGTGACAACTCCCCTTATTATGACAACCCATCACCTCCCGAATTAATATTCTATCAAAGGTTTGGATTACATGGCATGTTATATTATGGAGAGCTTTTTTTATTATTTTGTATTTCGCAATATTGGTGGAGGAACAAATGAGAAGACTAAGAAGGAAGTGTTCTTCTTTGACAAAGAACACCAACCTTCAACAAAGAAAGACCCCGTCGTGAAGAACGTGGGGGATTTCTCCAATGGTGTCTCTACTTCGGATAGACCCTGACGTCAACATAATAGACGTCCATCTTCCGCGACGCCACCTTCCGTGAATCAATGATGTGTGACATTAATTACCGAGGTATTGGGTTTTTGTTTATTTAATTATACGTGATTCTTTCCCTCGATCAGGGAAGAATATTTTGTCGAGTGTTTATTCGAACTACTAACATGGTGGGTACGGACTACGAACATGTCCGGACCCACCTCCAACTTGTTATTGATGTGGGAAGCATGGGGTCGGGTGCGTGGTAACGGGAGGTGGCGTGGGGAGCAGACGAGGGGCCAGGCGATGCAGCTGGTTTGAGGCGCGCTGGCACGGGTAGCTAAGGGAGGTGCGGCGGTGCGGCGGGAGGCCAGGATTGCGGTAGGCCGGAGGCTGCAAATTCGGCATGATAGGCTGCCGCGGGAAGACCAGGCTGGTAGGGTTTGGTGGAGAAGAAACAGTAAATGGAGAAGGAGATTGGAGAGAGAAAACGTTTAAAGGAAATAAATTAAAACATAAAGAAAGAAAGAGAATCCAATGAATAATTAGGGGTTTCCATGCTTGAAATAGAGGGAGGTGCACCAATAAATGGAGGGAGGCACACCAATTGGAGAGAGATGGTGGTGGTGTGTGACATTGTGTTTTTTTGAGGTAAAATAAATTAAAAATAATAATATAATAATAATATTATTATTTTTGTTGATAAAAAACTTTTTCGACCAAAACTTATTCATGCGACCTCAGTTTTACAAACCTTCTGTGGCAGTGTACCCTGATTTCAAGACGGACATTCCGAGTCTAATATTGAATGTCTTTTTTGGGTTTTTGGATCAGGTACCTGAAATGCTCAAATAATAATAATATAATATTATTATTAAATCTTTGACCCTCCACAACTCATGCGTGCGACGTCCGATTGGATTTCCGTCAGTGGTGATGTAATCCGGTTAATAATACGGTCGATTCAAGTCTAATGTTGGATACTGAATTCTGGTTTGTGGCTAACGTCCACGAAACACCAAATAATAATATTATTTTTATTATTATGGGATTTGTATCAGACATATCTCTCTCATACGGTGTCGGAATGACGAACCGTCTGTGAAGTTGTGACCCTAGAATTAATAAGGAAGTTTCAAGACCAATTTTGAGTATTTATGTTGATGTCGGGGCGTGGGCCCCACGAGGCTCGGTTTGCGCGTGTTGCGGTGAAATGAAAATTATTCACCAGCTATCCATTTTGGACAAATGGGTAGTCCATATCATGTGTTTTTTGGTATGGATCGCAATGATTTGACCGGTTTGGTTTACCGGTGTCATTTGAAGTACGGCTGGGTTGGTTCAAACCCGAAACCAACCAGGCCCTCTGAGCAGAAACACTTCTAACTTGAGTTCCGGACGTTTGATTGACGTACCGTCGACTTTGTTGGATTCCTCTTGATGTGATGGTTATTTTGGAATACTTCACCTGAGGTATGGACTCAATTAGAGTAAGGCCGGGTTGGATTGTACCCGAAATCCAACCGGGCCCCTGGAACGAAAATTCTAATAACTCTCAGACCGGATGTCCGTTTGATGAACCGTCAGCTGCGTTGGTAATCACGTTGAGAAACAGTTACTTTGATTATACCCCATGGGAGTTCGTGGTACAGTTGTGATATGGTCGGGTTGGTTCATACACGAAACCAAACGGTCCCCCGAGATGAAAAGGCTAATAACACACAGACCGGGCATCCGATTGATGCGTCATCTGTTGTGCTGAGTTTCCTATGACGTGGCAGACCTTTGGGGTAATTCTACGTGAAACCTTGAGATACTTGGAGTATCGACTAGTAGCTCCTGGAGCGGACCCTCCCGATGACGAGCTAGCAGAGTGCATAGGCCTAGTAGCTGGTTGAGACTTGATGACTAATGATCAATCGACTCGGAGTGATTCGGATAGCCCAGTGGGGTGCGCATGGTTGTAGCGGTAGACCCATGGCGGAGGAGCGCTTGGTTGTAGCAGCAGACCCATGGTGGGAAGCGCTTGGTTGTAGCAGCAGGCCCACAACACTCGACAGGTGGAGACTTCAGCAGTATAAGGTTTGTGAGTAGCGCCTCAGAGCCATGACAGGATCACAGTACTCGACCTAGGAGGAGATCTTCAAAAGTTGCAGTTTCGATAATGAAAATCTTGGTTTGATCTTAGTCAATGACCTTTGTGTTACCTCATGATTGAGATGGGTTACTTGATAACTTAGGTATATGTATGGGCATATACCTAAGTAAAGGATATCTGTTGAGATCTTTCTTTATGGTTTATCCTTGTTGGATTTTATTAAGACATTGAGGGTCTTGGGGTCTATACTGAGTATCGTTATACTCACCCCTGCACGGGATATGCCCGCACCTCGTTGTGTTGGTTGCAGACGATGGACAACACTGATCGTGGTTGAGGGTTGTTGAGATGGACGGTACCCGGAGGTGGATCTCACGACGATTCGGTACCCGGAGGAGATGGACGGACGGTTGGTCGGACACAGAGTGCTGAGGAGGACATCTATACCTACCCTTCAGGTAGGATCCATGGTGGATGATCCAGGAGCTGCTTGTTACCTTTCAGCTATTGTCCTTTGAGTTCTTATTTACTTTCAGTTGTAGCTATACCTTTCTGTTGGGCTTGTATTTCTGTCCCCTTTGTATTTCCTACACACTTGTTTACTACTTTACTTAGTGTTTGCTTCCACTTCTACTCTATTGTGTTGTTTACTTTTATAAAGGCAATGCCTTCCCTTTTATTTGGGATTTACGCCATTTGTGCTAGTCGCCAGCCCCTGGCCTATGGAAGGCGGTCTTGGGGTAGTCACGGCATGGGCCCCGAGGACGGGTCATGATAGAAGGTTAGAATATAAACTGACCCTACCTCAAACAACTCTTGAACACCCTAGAATAGCTGCCTCTAATGTTTGCATCTAACCATGATTAGATCCTCAACAACTATATTTTCGGCCTCTATTTCCATGCTTGGGATGAGGTCTTCATAGATAGGGATCACCATGAGGCTTCCCTTTGACTAAGATGCCTCCTATCATCAACTGAACTATAAACGATGGTCCCTACCACTTGAAATGTCTCACATGAAATTGCTGCTATTGAAAAGGGGCCTAACTGCCAATTTAAAACTAGCTTACCTGAGCGATTAGACCCTGATCCTGGTGGTTCCCATATCTCCCACATATATGAAATGAAAACCAAATACCTGGAAAAGTTTATCAAAATCCAACTCTCATTAATCTTTGGGAAGAAACATATGTGGAAAATTACATAATAAATTGAACCGTGGCTGTCTGATCACCCATGTCCTACTTCCAAGAGCCATGCTCCTATAAGCACCCTACTAGACACACTTTTGGGGTTCAACTCATATGGAAATAACAAACAATATAACATCATATTTTTTTTGAAACTCCAGTTACATCAAGAGTGTAAATGATGTGACTGAATACCAGACTACTAGGTGAAAATCCTCCTCCATGTTCCACTCTCTAGATTCCTCATTTAATGAATAATTTAGAGAAAAGTATTGTAGATCATTAAACATGATCCCATGTTTCGGAACTCTTATACTCCCATGATAATGGGAGAGAATATCATGCCTCTAGGCTTCCCTCATCCTTAAAAATAGAAACTATTCTCGAAATTCCCCTGAATATTGTGCCACAACACGTCTACTTCCATGCAGTCACCAAAAAACATTGTCCACCATTAATTCAAAGCTTCATGCATCAGAGTAACTAATAAAAAAACCGAAATCCTAGAACATTTTAAGAACAAACAGAATGTGGTATCTAGAACTTATATCCAGCATTCTATCTCCAAATCTGAGTATGTCCCCAAATACTTATAAATACTATTCTTCTGAAAGTCAAGAAAATCTTGATTTCATGACTTATCCATTTTTGTTGGGTCAACCCTCTGATGATCATCCAGATCATCTTTCCAAATCTAAAAAAACTATGAAATTAGTGATTGATAAACAGAATGCATTATTAAAAAAAGGAGAACATCCTATTCCCAGTAGTATATAATTTTTTCAAATATTTTTAAATTGTACTCTTATTTTCCCAAAATAACTAATTTAAACAGAAAAACAGGTCATAATGATGCATATTACTATCCAAGGTCTCTACCATACAAAAAGATCCATCCCAATTGGTCATTCAAAAATCTTAGAGTTCATTCAATAGATCAAATGGGGCCCTAAAATCCCATTTCATATCTAGTCTCTTTAGCTAATGTCACAAACCAAGGTATCTTGAAAGGATTCCATATTTACTGAGGAAATACTCACTAGGCCTAACTCAAAAAAATATCCTATCACTTAACCATAAACTGTGACACTGCTCTCTTACAACCCCATCCCACCAAAATTTTGAAATGAAGGGAGAGAGATAATTACCTACAATTCCCACCTCCAGTAGGACCCGGGTTGTAGACCAACGCTGAGGGTATAAACATATCCCAAATTGGGATGTATTACGCTATATAAATAAACAGGATCCAAAGATAGGCTAAACGATACATAAAAAAATCTAGAGGACTATATAAAGGTAAATACAAAATTATCCCATAATGTATGAATAAAATATAAGAAATATATATAATAGTATCAAAATTAAATACAAAAAACATAAGTCTACAGAAGTGAATCAACAACACCACCCCATCTGGTAATGTTATTTTAACTCCACAAAGTCCTCCCAAAAATCTGAAAATTGACTATATATGTAGGGAGAGAGTAACTAATATACTAAGAAGGTACATTAGTAAGGCCTCTAGTGCACATGTGAAAAGAGACTTCAAATTTACTAGTGAAAACACTAGAACCAAAAAGCACATACACATGTCATCTAATCGAACCCTGTCTACCCATGGATCACTCACCAAATCATACATCCAATATAATAATATAATATTGAGATCATAATAAATCAAGGCTCCCCACAATGTCTTCCATAGGGATATGGTGCTCACATGCCACAACATCAAATGTATTACACTCGAATCCCCTACAAACTTATTGCATCACATACCACCTGAAAACACCTGGTCCACACATCACATAACATATCACCTACACACACCTGGTCCACATATCACATCACATCACATCAAACATCAAAGTAACCTAGGACCACATATTACATCTCATCCTTAAGAAACATGGGACCACGCATTACATCTCATCTTGAAGAATCCTAGGACCACACATCACATATCATACTGATGTCACTTGGGACCACATATCCTAGCTCACCCCAAAGAAAAGTATGACCACACGTCACATATCATCCTCAAGACACATGGGAACACACATCTAATATCTCCCAAAGACACCTAGGCTAACACATAATTTCTAACAGAAGAGTAGGGTTAAAAGGGTAGTAAGGAGTCTATATTATTACAACCCGGTCTATTTGCGGAACAAAAAGAACCCAAAATCTGTGAGTGTTGCTAAGATTATCCATCTCAGGTGGTGTGTGTATAAAAGAATAAAATCATATATAATATAAAGGTAGGACCCAATAACCATCCTAAGGGTTCATATCAACATCACTAGATCACAACACATCAGCACCGTGTACCATAAATAAACCATCAAAAATCATGCCACCTTCCACAATCCATTTTTTTGTATTCTAAAAAGACACTTTTAATGGGAGAGTGTGAACCCAGTACAACTCCAACCACATGCCATCAGACAAAAAAAACACCATATCCAACAAATCCCTGCCATACAGAAGACTAAACATCTTCCAGATACAAAAAATTCAAATTTCAACATTCATAAAACATCCATTCAAGGAAAAAGAACCACACTGAAACCCATTCTCACCAAAGTTGATCACAACTGCAAACTTCCATCCACAAAACATCATCATCACTAGAGAACAAATCACCACACAAAGAAGACCTCAAAGTAGGGGCAAGAAACAACCAGAAGAAATTGGAAAAATCAAACCTTGGAAAACAAGACTCTTAAATCAGCTACACTGACACGTCCTTCACCATCAAACCTAATAAACAAAAACCACCGGTGACCTCACGATCTACCAGAACCCTCCAACAAACTGTGAAATGGAAATGCTCTACAAAGACCAGTAAGCTGTCGAGGAAACCTGCATCAGAGAAGATCATAACCAAATAGATCCCCAGTCGTCGCCCCATCTTCCCCTCAGTCAACCTTTCAACACCACTGCCATTTCCATTTTCAATCACCATAGCCACACAAAACAAACTCTCTTCACTTAAACCACAGAGAACCCGTCACCACAACACACTGAATACCAAAAGCATCCTTCATACCATCACACCCGACTGACCTGTAAGGGGGAGGTGGTTCTAAAGTCTAGAGAGGGGCAAGTAGAGAGACTTCCACATCAAGCCATAGAGAGCAAGAGCTGTCACTTAAACCTTCAACAAAAAAAGAAACCATCACCCACAAGAATCCCCAACAAAGCTGAAATGCAAGACAAATCATCAAAAAAAAGGAGGGAGAAATGAGATTTAACCCAAACAGATGCCATTACTGAAGAAAACAGGGGGGATAAAACCTTAAAAGGAATGAATACAGAGAGAAAATGGGGGCTGACACCTGAACTAAAGAAAGACATGGCACTGAGAAGTCCACAACCGCCAGTCCGCTAAACCCAAAACCTCTTAGTCTCCTTGTTCTAGATCTGACCAGGATAGGAGCAGTGGAGTTCAAGGTCAAAGTGTAGAGGAGATGGCCGGGAAGGAATCTGAAGCCCCATGAAGTAGAGGGAGGAGAGGGGGATGAAACCCTAGACATAATAATAGAGAAGAAGCTAGATCCCAGGGAGAGGAAAAAGATAAATAGAAAGATCGAATAACCGGATGGAGCGGAGACTCCATCGCCGAAAAAGGCATAGAGAAACACTAGAAGGAGGAGTGGGCCAAGACAAGATCCCGACCACAGCCAGGAAATTGAGGCGCCGTATCTCCCTACATACCCTGGGTCCCTTAGGTGGAAATCATGCCACCAATATATGAAACACACCACGCAATCACCACACAAGCCACACAACATTTCCCACTTCATGGTTTCATGTTTCACCACTTTTATTTAATATACTTTTCTTTTCACATCACAACACACATTAAATTCAACAAATTAAATTTACTCCATGAATCACATTTCAATATCCTCCCCATTATATTCAAATTCCAACTCAATCATTTATTCATTCAATTTAGCATCAAAATTTACTCCACTAATAACCGATAAATGAAAATGGCCACATCACACAACTATCACCACACCACTACATAACCACCATCCTCATCACATTAATTATCTCATTCAATATCACAAAACAAAAATCCCAAATCATGTCCATCGCTTAACCATAACCACCACTTACCAAAACCACTCCGCTACAACCACTATGCGACAACCTCATCACACAGCTTTCCACATCACATCCATGTTATGGAAGAATCCAATAACTTCACCACACACCACATAGCTAATCCAGTAAAAAAATAACCACAAAAAATAAAAATCAACAAAGAGAATCACAACAAGAACATCAATACACATAAAACACATTTATACATCCAAATTTATTTTTTGGCTTAATCAAATTACTTATTTAAATTAGAATGGGTATTATCAAATGAACCAAATATCAGGGAAAAAACAATTATTATCCAAATATATGTTTTTTTACATTTTGTTTTGGGTGATATCAAACATTAACATATTAGGGGCCATTAAATATATTAACTACAAATCTACAAAGGCAATAATGGACAATTATTTTTCATAATTGAAAATATGATGACATGAAAACATCAAAAACATATATCAAAACTGAAAAGCATGTGATAAATCCCCATACCCATTAATTTTAGACATTAAAAATAATTATATGATTACACCGACCCTTATTATCGACCAAATGGTATGAAAAAGCAAGCATATCACACATATGGAACATAAAATAGATAGAACAAGGATACCCAACATTAAATATTCTTTCTAATCTCCCTTCACAGTGCTTGGTGAAGAAGAAACTGCTCGAGAAACACCTCCACACAAGAAACTTATGGGTCAACCTACACCACACTAGAATAACTTCAAAAAAATTCATAAACACATAAATGAAACCAAACCTCACCAATGTAGCGAAACATCGAAGAAGAATGAAATGAAAGGGATGAGAATAAATATATAACTCCCCAAAAATTCATAACAAGAATATAAGGATAAAAATAGGATTCCAATGATTCAGATCCATGGAATAAATCCCAATAAACATCAACATAGCATTGTAGGATGCTTGGAACATGATATAGGATGCTATAAAAAGAAATATATGCAGATGTATATAGATATGAAATAATATTTCTGGAGGGAAAAGATGAAGATAGTTAATAAATAGTATGTAGCTCAGTGGTTGGTATGATAGAAAGTTAAGGTCTTGTGAAATAATTCTAAGAGGATGCTGTCACCATTACCCATAATTGAATAGAAATTGGAAACTATCACCATGTTTTTTGTCATTATACTCCCAAAATATCTAAAGTCAATAATTCTATTTAGGTTTTAGTTTATCACCATACAAATTCAAAATACATCACAAATAACAAAGTATATTTATATCTTGATCATATTTCTAAAATATATATCAAATAAGTGGTAAGGTTACATGGTGTACCACATTATATTGTTTATGATTGAGATACAAGTATTGGCTCAATGTTTTGGGAATGTTTTTAGTAGTCTCTAGATACATATTTTCTTTTTTATTATATCTTGTCATCTATATATAGATATCCAACATGAGATACAAATTAATACACTGGAGGGTATTACAAGTGTCTGGTTCTATGGATTTTAAAGTAAATTGGGATCAAAACCTTCTTCTAGTTATGCTTTCTTACAATAATATCATTCACTAGAGTATTCAGATGAATCATTTAATGTCCTCTGTGTATAGAAGTAGAAAAATACATCATTTTTTTGATGAAGTTAGTCAAATATAACTATTTATATTTAAGATAGATTAGGAATTGATTTATAACATTAGATCCATTCAGCCACATATGAAAGCCGATCATAGTATATAGAAATGTTATACTTACAATCAATGGCGAAATTTGGAATTTTTTGTTTTTGAGAAGATATTCCATCAAATATCACCATTTAATAAGGTAATGATATTTATAAAATGTAAAAGATGATCCCTAAAAATATTGTCCACTTCGAGATTCCTGATCTAGTGGAGATGTTATCTTATCACATGGCACATCCCGGAAACCTCTCTCATGTTCATGATGTGTTCCATGTATCCCACCTAAGGAAGTACAAAAATAATCCATCATCTATAATTAATCCAAAGTTCATACAATTGGATCATGATATTTCCTCGGAATAAAAAAATATAAAAATATTTTATCGTCATGATAAATTGCTACAAAATAATAATAATTACCTGGTTAAAGATCTAAGGAGGAATAATAAATTTGAAGAAGTTAATTGGAAACCCGATTATGTAATGAAGTAGAGATATATTCATTTATTTATATCAGGGTGATCAAAAATCGAAATAGAAATTATTTTTAATGTGGTTATAATGTAACAACCCAATATTTTTTTATATATTTCTCCATAAAAAACTTTTATTTCTTCAATATCTTTTTTTACAAGAAACACTGAGTTTAAACAAATGATGATATACTATTAAAATATTATTATTTACTTTTTCAATTATCGCCTAGCCATTGGATTTATAAGTATGAATATAAATAACTAAATTATGAAGAATATATATATTAAACATTTATAAATGAATTAATTAGTTATCAATATACTATAAATAAATATAAATTTAATTTTTAAATAAAATAGGGGTTTTTCTAAAAAAAATGTATTTATATACACTACATGTTTGTGTCTCAATAAATTAAATTAATAAACATTGATAAATTATTTAAGTGAACTTTTTATATTCTATATTCAATAAAATTTATTAACATTCAAATAATTTTTTAGGCTTGAGATAATAATAAATAAATTTTTATGTTTAAAAATTTATTTTTCTAAAAAACATTTTTCTTCATATTTTGTACACATATTTGAAAATGAATTTCAATCCCTTATAAAAATAGAATACCAAAAAATGGCTCAAAATTGGAAATCAGAGGATTAAAATTTAGTAAATAGGATCATTTTATTTTTAGAAATTTTGAATATTTACCTTGTAAATCATTTAACACCTCGATAAAGTTAAAATAAGTAAAATAGGGTTAATTTTTTGAAAGGCTTTACAACTTCCCCAATAAATTTCTTTTTCTTATTAGATGATTTGAGTTTATCCATGTTCATACATTTTATGATTATGTGGCCACTTGGTTTCATTTTTATCTGATTATGTTCTTTATATTAATTTAAGAAACGAATAAATTTCAAATGTAACTCTCTTTAATTTATTGTCTCTATTATTTTTTACGTATGTATAAAAAGAGTATATGTTTAGTATTAAATGATTATTTTAAATATAAATGATTATTTTTAAAATATTAATTTAATTATAATTATTTATTATTTAATACTTACCATAAATTCTTAGTCATATCCGACCTATATTTATTCAATTTATATAGAAATAAAAAAATTTATTTTAAAAATATTGAACGTAAAAAATTGTTCAATTATAATGTTCCATGAATTTAAAAGATAAAAATAGAAAATTAAAGAACTAATATATTTAATTCCATATACTCTAATTGATATTATTTCAGACTAGAAATCTAGAACACAATATGTTGTTAAATATTATATGAAGTTACCAAAAGTGTGAAAAAAGTACTTAACTACTTGAATTTATTGATAAGTATGTCTTTAATAGAATAATAATTTTAGATTTTTATAATCCATTGAATAATTAAGAACAAAAATAATTCTCCTCACAAATTAATATTATCCTAATACGAAAATAAGATGATAAATTTTCCACCATTTTAAAACTAAACCAATAACACAATCAACTATAAAAATAGATAGGGCATTAGAAAAGTTGAATAAAATTATGCATCACCCAAAAAGGTTAAAAAAGTTTATTACATGTTAAAGGAAAATATGATTTATACCAAATATCAACAAGGCATGAGCACTGGGTTGATACCACTTTTATCCATGTATGGAAAAAAGGAACCAACATTATAAAGGGAACAAAAGAAGATTCAATTATGATGGAAAATAAGTTACAACAAGTGATTATTGTCCAAATTTTGACTAATCAATAAAATGAACCACCACATACTAATATGAATATTTTTAGTTGGTCTAACACATCTCAATCCATAGATTTTTCATCTTTTAATACTTATATTACTTACCTAGGTGGCCACATCAATGACTTGATTTTAGATCTTTTGAACAAGATGACACAAAATTTACTAGGTTTCTTACACTGAATGAACAAAAATGGATTTATTAATATTAATGTAATGAAGATAATCTATGAATATATTCCTACATTATTACAACCTGTATTTAAATAATTTCTTCATTCCCAATTATCGTTAGTCAAATTACATTTACTCTCACACAACGACATTGAAGATTATTTTCCACAAGTTTTTATCCTAAAACTGGTTCATAAATGATAAACATATTGAACACATAAAAATAAATGGTTCATAATAATAATAAGAAATCTATAACGATATTTATAATAACAAATACTTCAGGGAATCTTCACTTTTTTCCAACATTAGTGGCTAAAATATTGAAGAAAGGAACCAGTCTTCTGAAACATTTAACATATTCAATTACTATCAATTCAACATGGTGGTGACCTAGGAAGTGTAATAAATTTAAAATATTTACTTCCATTCAATAATTACACAACATTAACATAATCCTAAAATACTCAGAATACATGTCTCTATGTGGTTGGGTATGATTCATGGCCTTCCATAATTCATGACTGGAAACCTAAAATGACACAATGAGACCTTTTACCATATAGATTTTAGATGTTCCTAAGGAATAGAAAATGTAATTGATCTTGTTAATCCACACCACATGTACATGAGGATGTTTATATCCTTGAAAAATATGTGGTTTTATGTTTATAATCTATTTGACATGGTCCATGGGTCAAGGAAAACCTTAACCTACCACTATATCCAAATTATTTTATGGATATTACCAAGCCCGGTGATCTACCTGATTAATAACACCCCCTAAATATAAAATATTGTAATATTATCCCATATTTTAGGCTCATGTAACTATTTTTTATATATTAAACTGTGCTTTGGTATTTTGGACAATGCCTCACTTTCTTAAAAAAACATTATATAGAGTCTTTAATTAATTAGTTTATGGGAATAAAACCTCTATTTTGTATGAATTACTATGTTAAAATTAATCAATTTAAACATGAATTTGTTAAGAATATTTTGTTTTCCATGAGGCATTATTAAAAATATAGAAAAATTAAAACCCAATCAAAATGTACTCAAAATATCTAAATAGAGGGAAATTTTAATATATAAAATAAATGAAGATATATTAATTGAGAATTAATTATAAATTTAACACCATTAATTTAACACCATTCATTCGACATTGTATATATCAAATTATAATTAACATATAATCAAAACATGATAAAACCTCATAATATTTCCTTATAACATTATATTATAATCTATAAAAATACATCCTTATATATACACTATAAACAATCTATAAATGAATATAAATCTTTAAATTCAATTATACCTCATGTCATTTGGTTTTGTATAAAAATTGAACATATTCTTTATAAAGAAAAAAAATCTATACCCTAAGGATTCATCCTAAAAAAACCATATTGCATTTATAAACTAAAAAACAAGATCAATTACTTATAACCAAGTTACAATAACCCCATTACAAATTCATAATCTCTATTTGGTGAAATGTTTTAAAACAATTCCCACTACGCTTGTATTGGATGCACAATTTGGATGTTCATACTTATCATATGTACGTTATATTGGATATTACCATGAACTAGTCACATTGTTTGACCACAATTCTCTAGACTATGAACCCTAACCATGTGCACCATGATTTCCCAATATTTTTACTCAGGATTTTAGAATCTACTGAAATTACCTAATTTTTATCCATAAAACTAATATTAGAAATTTATATCAAAACAAATTTGAAATACATGACACAATTACTAAAATTATTATACCACTAATGTGTTCAACATTGGTAGAGGGTAAATTAGCATTCATGTATAGAATTTTATTAATCATTTTCTTATTTCACATCTTTTACAAATTAAGTGAGTGGATTTCTCATTCTATATTCTTTCCTTATATATTTTATATAACACATCTGACCATAAAAAAAATAAGAGGCACATAATAATTTTATGGTTCATATTTATGAAGAGGAGGCTAATCTGTAGTGTAATCTGAGAAAACCCACAATGAAAAAAATCCACTAGTATAAAGCTTTGAGCTAAAACCAATCATATATTAACTAATATTCATGTTATATATATCCCAATAGAGTGTATTAAAACCCTCACTTAAATATGATATCACTGAATCTTTTTACAACCTCTTGATAGTTTTTTAATAATTTCTTGTAAAAATAAGAAATTCTTATACTAATATAGACACTAAAACATGATTATGTGTTTCTAGGAACTCTTATTCCTCCCAATTTACCAGAAAAACGACATTAATGTTCTCATTCTTTTTCTTCTTTGAAATTTTTTTTTGAAATGTTTCTCCTTATTCTTATTTTCTTTAAAAAATGGGTTCTATTTTTATCTGAGAAATGTTAAATACAAAATCTCATTCTTCCTTTCCCTTATTATTCTTTAGTGTATCCCAACACACAATATATCTTTTTACTAATTTTTCATACACACGTAAGGCTTCTATATAATAAATTTAGTGTTGAGTGATCTTTATCGTCTTGAATATTCCATAATATTTTGATCAAGAATAGTATTAGAGATCAAATAAACATTATCTTTATTCACCTTAATATATATGTATATATAATTGTAAGAGAAGTGAATTTATTTATTTTTCCTTATTCTTCATTATTCTTGTCACGACCCATCCTCGGGGCCCGTGCCGTGACTACCCCATGCCCACCTTCCATAGGCCAGGGGCTGGCGACTAGCACCAAGGCGTAAATCCTGGTAAAAAGGGAAGGCATTGCCTTTGTAAAGAAAATAAGCACCAGAGAGTAAGAAAGAGGAAAAAGTAAACACTAAGTAAAAACTGGTACAACAGTAAGTGCGAAAAAGTAAAGGGGGCCGGAAATACAAGCCCAACTGTAAAGTACAACTGAAAGGGGAAAAACAGCAACTAAAAAGTAAAGCCACAGCGTCGAGCCGTCCACTGGAAGTCCCACCTGAAGGGTGGGTACAGATAGCCTCCACTGCTCCTCGGGTCCAGCCGAATGCTCCGAGTACGTCCCACCTAGTGGTCCACCTCCAGGTACCGTCTTGCTCTGCAAGCCTCCACCACGATCAGCGATGTCCGTCTTCTGCAACCAACACAACGTAGTGCGGGCATAACCCGTGTAGGGGTGAGTATAAGCTACTCAGTAGGGACCCCGAGACCCCCTAACGTCTCCCAGAATCCAAAAAGGATAAACCACAATGGAAAGATACAAATCACGAAGTAACATCCGACACGACTTAGGTATATGCCCATACATATACCTAAGTCATCAATTCTCGCTTGGATCCAACATCAGAGCTCAAGTACAACCCAGTCCACACAGGAAAGAAAAACGTAAATCCACACATGATAGCACAACACAATACACAAAGGAAAGAAAATGTAAATCCACACAGGATAGCACAGCACAATCCACAAAGGAAAGCAAAATAGGGTTTCAGCTCACACAGGTATACTTCTTCGAATGACGATAGAGATGATCAGTGATTCATCTAAGTCGTCGGACCCACAATAGATCGATAGGTACTAACCCCCGCAATGACCCACAAAGGATCGATAGGTAACTAACCCCTGCAAAGACCCACACAGGATTGGGCCCACATAGGACCTGTAGGCGCTGGCCCACACAAGACCGCTGAGCGCTGACCCACACAGGATCAGACACACACAGGATCGGTAGAACTAACCCACAAAGGATCGCTGAGTGCTATAGTCATCGCCGTCGAATCCACTGAGGATCTCTGCACAGTCGTCGTCGTCACAGTAGCAGTCGTAGCCAGCTCTAGGGTTCCCGCACACAACAAGCTCGTTCGGGAGGGTCCGCTCCACGAGCCGAGAGGCTGATACATCAACTGACACATAGTCTAGATTTGATGTATCCAATAGTTCTGTATCATCAACAGGAACTCAACGTCGCAGACGGCGCGTCAATCGGACGCCCGGTCTGAGAGTTATTGGCTTTTTCGTCCCAAGGGCCCAATTGGTTTTTAAGGCAAAACCAACCCAACCATACTCCACCTGCGTCCAAACCTCGGGTGGAGTATGCCAAAAGATCCATCTCACTTAGAGGAAAACAACAAAGTTGACGACACGTCAATCGGACGTCCGAAGCTCAAGATATGAGCGTTTCCACTCCGAGGGTTCTTCGAGGATTTTCTCGTCGCGGAAGAAAGCGTCGTGGAAGGAGCATCGCAGAAGAAGCACCGTTGACGTCGCGGTACACAGCGTCACACCTTCGATCTCCAAGGGTTAGGCGTTCTTCGTCGGAGGTCGGAGCGTTCTTCGTATTCTTCGTCGAAGAAGAACTCTTTCCTCCAAATTCTCTCCACGCCACAAGTCCAACTAAATAAAATAAGTTTAACCCTTATTTTATTATTGACCTAAGCTTTTGAAATTCAAAAGATAAGAAACGAACAATTAATTTGTTGAATTAATTGTAATTATTTAACTGCCCAATTAATAGGAGCATTTAATTGTTTAAGAAAACGCCCCAGTTGACCTTCATTTAAAAAGGGTTTTCGCAGGTGCGTTACTTAGCGGAAAAGAAATGGCAGGGCTCATGCGGGCCCCACCTCACAAATATCATACCAAGAGGGTAGGATATTTTGAATTTCACCATATCCTCTTAACTTAGCTTAAGTGGCTTTTACGTGGCTTTAAGTGAAATAAAATAAATTTGTCGCACCACTTTATTTTATTTCTTAACTTAACCCCAAAAATTAAAAACCACACCCGAGCATACGAAACTCCGGAAAAGGCATTTCTAAGTAAATATCGGCACTGCGATTTCATCGGCGCCCTCAGAATTCAATTCCAGGCACTGGTTCAAATGTTAGAAAAACCCGCTCGTTCGTTCACTGAACGTACCCGAGCTAAACTTCGGAAATTAATTCCGGGCACACCGGGCCTTGGAATCCGGCGCCGTTAGAAACTACGTTCTTGTAAAATTCCAAAGAAAATTAAGAAAAAAATTTCCTTGAAATTTCTGGGTCTTCACATTACTCCAACCTCAGGGATTTACGTCCCCGTAAAGCATCAACATGAACTAGGTTCACAAACATGGTACGAGACCCATTCTTCAGGGACTGAACTTTCGAGCAGGGGCTCATGCGAGAGATCAAGGTATCAGTTGTTTCTCACAGCATTCCGACATAGGTAGGGGTGTTGGAGCGAGCCCTCTTAGTGGAGAGTTTCCTTGCTGAGCAGTCTCCAACAGCAGGACCCACCACTAGCCGGCATGCGGCAGAGTCTTCTGCAGCGGGTAGTAGACAGATGACGCAGGGGTCTAAGAGGACTAGACCTACCTGTGGTCGATCGCGTGACACAGGATTGTTTGTGCGAGGAACTCGGGGTGGACAACGACTTACTATGAGCGGACAGTGTTACTCCTGTGGTGGGGTTGGTCACATGGCTCGTGACTGTCCGACGCACCAATGAAGAATGAATTATTCATTAACACTAAATTTTTATGAATAAATTGTTCATTGGTGGATGATAGAGTGGAATTAAAAAAGAATAAGATTATTAGTATGGTGATAGGTTTTAAATGAACAAAGAATACTCTTGATTGCCTTGCTGTTTTCAGAGAGTTATATATATTTTTTATGTGGATCCATGGTAGTTTGTAATCCTATTAATAATTATGATAATTCAGGTGTTCATTAATATCAATATTTTTAGAGATTAAAAATTATTTATTCATGAAATATAGTGATTAATATCCAGTATAAGGGAGAATTGTAACATGATATAATCATGAGAAACACATTCATGCTATTTATATATTTTTGATACGATGTTACATTGTTTTGTTAGATTTATGTCCACTTCTTAGACTCATGGAATTTTTGTAATACAATCTTCTCCTAATTTCTCCAACGGACTTACTCATCTAAAATCCAATGTTATACATTAGATCTATTATCTTATCTTCACATAATCTCAAACAATCTTTTGGGATACCCATAGGAAGTTTATTTTACTCTTTCAAACTCTGTCAATACTCTTACACTTTAGAAATATAATTTTATAAAGTATACAATATACTATTTTATAATAAGTATATACCCTTGTGAATTTCTAAAAACACACTTCAGAAATGGTGGAGTTCTCTACATGAATTAACTATTTAATTTGATGGAGTATAGGTTTATTTTATGCAGTGTCCAATGAATCTTATAAAGTGACACATTAATCTTATTAACCCTCAGTTTACTCCATTTAAATGAGTATTACTTTCAAAAAAAATATCTCATTTAGAATTTTCATTGAACTCTTTAAATCCCCACATCTAAATAATTTTCATTTAGGTATTCTAAATTTCTGAATGAACATTTTATAATATAATTCTTAAATAATCTCTCTATTAAAAAATCATGGAAAATATGTGTACCTTAGTCCTCTTCTTCATTTAAACAATGACAATGAACTCTCATTTTTCTTTGTGTGAACTCAATACGATCTTCTAAAATCATGAGATATTTTTGATTAATTCCAAAAAGATACATAAGTTGATCCTAGTAAAAATATTTTCATGATCCTTTAGTAGTTCGTGGTGCTTCATGAATCGGCAAAATGTAAAACATTCTCATATAGAATATGATTTAATATGTGTTTTATCTTCCCCATACCTCACATATTTCAAATAGTTAAATGTAGTTTTCCTTTCCAGTCACACATAAAATATTCAATAGAAGTTTGGTTTCTTAATAATATAAATTAATTCATTTAACATTCATGAAAAATCCTATTGGATATCTTCCTTCTAGGGGTCTGTCATGCCACCTTGGATGGTGGTTATGTCATTCACTCAACACCCAACCATGTTGGGATCACTCTACCCAAGGAAGTGTTCGCTAATGTTTTCTTTCATACATTCCATCTTTGATGACCTACCTTTATGATTAGTTATCTATTTATATTATCCTAGTTACATGGGAAGTGGGCGCTTGAGGGATGTCCATATTTTTATCCCTCTCCAAGTTTTAAATTCCCATTTAAAGTATTCCAACTTTACATATAACAATATATAATAATACCCATGATATCAAGAATCTCAAACCTTCCTATTCAACAGCTTCTAATTATTCCCAATTATTTCCCATATAATCTTTTTTACAACTCATTAGTATTTAACTCAAATACTAAACACACATTTTCCTTCAATATTAATAAATATTAAAAATTGAAATGTCGATAAATCATATTTTAATAAAGAAATTATGGAAATAACTCTTCAATAAAATTCAAACCACTACAAACCAATTTTCAATATTAGTTTTTAAAGAATCATTCACATATAATAGGTAAGATACCTTCTTGTAAACTTCTTCACAAAATTCTTGGGGTTTTCAAAGAACATCAATGATCCTTAAATCATTAAAAAAAATAATGACATAAAACTCCATTGATAATTCAAACTCATAAAAAAAATGAGACACACACAATTTGGTCTAAAAAACTATTTATTTCTCTTTTTATCTATAATAAAATAACATTTTTCTAATATTTTCACCTATTTCATAATTTATTAAACAACACCCACTCGCCCCTCAGTTATAAACCTTTTATTTTTCTATTTTATTCTCTCACACTTTTTGAAAAGAATATAATGCACATGATAAAGGATAGAATCAATTCATAATCAAGCATTGTTCCATTAATCATTCTGATATTATCTACATAATCCATGATCATTATAAAAAACATGAGGGTTTTATTTAGATAAAATAGTTGGACATTATAAAATAAAATAATTCCAACTGAGATGATAAATTTATTAAACTTATCAAGAACTATCCAACAATATTATAGCTACTGTAATTTAATAATATCTTTTTAATAAGGATTATCATTGAATAATTCACCCCAAATTCTAGTACATACTTCAAAAAATAAGTGAAAACATTTATGCACAAATTTATCATGATTTATTCTTCAATAAACCCCCAAAATATTATTTATCCTTTCTAATTCAATTAATTTATAAATAAAATTTATCCCCTTAATATTGGAATGTAGTTTTTGTAACCATGTAAGAGAGGATAAAAACTCATACCTCATCAATGCCATATTTTCAATTTTTTTCATGAATTTCATATTTTGATGATATATATGTTTTATAAACATCTTAATTATTCTTAAAATGTCTCCCATCATGGTGACTCTTTTAATAATATTTATTAAGGTTAATATATTCAATAGAGATATTTTATAATTTATAGTCTAGAGAATGAAGTAAAATGGATATTTTCACACCACTATCAAGTTATCACATCATACATCAATTTCATAAAATATAATCCTTTAATTCGATTTTATATAAATTGACTGATCAATATCATATGGTTTTTGGTTCTTTTAGTTGTCCTATTATTATAGATTTTACTAATTTTTATGTCCCCTGCTGACACTATACTTTTCTTTAAATTACATTAATTTTATATACAAAAATACAACACATATGAAAGGGAATGAAGGGGAACTTCTTATCCCTAAATGTGAAAAAAAATGTTTGAGATAATTTTCTCAACCCAGTTACTTCATTCTTAATAATTCCACATTTAGTTTTTGGGATTATATATATACTTGTGTTTCATAGATATCTTCTCCACTTCTCCTTCCAATTTTTGAATATTTCTCCTTTCATTATCCCATGAGGAAAATGAATCACCATTCCTATACTCTATTTTATTTAAGAATTCTTCTTTTATTTGAAACATATTTAAATAATAATTTTATGTATGACCAACCTTGTTTCACCAACCAAACATTTATTTTGAACCTCTTGGGTTTTCCTTTTTTAATAAGCTCTTATAAAATTCATAGTCTTCGTATGAAATATCTTCTTTTCAATTTTTACAGGTCTTTGATTTTATTTCCTCTATATATTTTTCTCTCTATTGATATATTATCTGTATAACTAAAAAATAATTTGGTAAATTGACATCTTTTTTGCTTTTTCTGCATAGATTCATATGATTTATTTCTATTAAATTAGTCTCTTTATTTGAAGAAATCCTTTTATCTTTCTTATTATTGTTTCTAAAGGGCATCTCATTATACATATTAAACATCTTCTTAGAGATATTATAGATTTTTTCTTTATTCTGTATTATTCTATAGGTTATTTAATCTCTATTAAATAGATTTTATAGGACTACTTATCCATTGTATTTTGATACATTTTTATGTAACTGTGAACAACTTTTATGAACACACCCATTGAAAATCCAAAAAAATTTGAAGTGTATAAAATTTATTTTTTATAGATAGATTTATATTCATAACATGTGGTTGTTTCATTTTTCATAGATAATATCCCTTGATATGTGATCCAATTGTGCTTCTAAAATAGATTTATTGTACCAATAATCTAATGACCTATGTTAAAATCTATTAAAAATCCATAATCTCCTATAAACCTTTTTATTCTTCCTTTATAATCTAATTATCTAGAAATAGTATATTTGTGAGGAAATTGTTTTGAGAATTTTCCTTAATAGGTTGGTATACTCATAAAAAACAGTACTAAAACTCTTTATATCACCCATATGCATAGTGGTAGTACCCTCACTATTTTCCATTATATTTTTGTAGAGATTTTTTATTTAAGTCTATATTGTTAGCAAAAATTGATTGAGTAAGAAAACTATATTCATGTATGGATAATACTTATTTCTTTATAGATAATAAGGAAATATAGTTATATGATTTTATGATCTTATTTCCCTACAATATAGGTATTTTAGTACCATAACGATTTATATAACTATGTGTTGGTGAATATTTATTATCTTTTGGTTTTGAAGACCCAATTAATTTCATTTATTTTTTGGGTAGTTTAAATTATGATTCAAAACAGATCATATTATTTTTTGTCTTTTTATTTTTAACTAATTCCACAATTTCTTCATAATATTCCTTCAACATCTAAATATATTTTTCATTCATTAAATAATTATCATGTATCATAGTGTGAATATCCTTTATAATTTATTTATCTTATATTTATAAATTATTAACAATAATATATTTATTTCCCTCAAGTTAATGTATATTATATTTAAGAGTCTTCCAAATGTATTCAATTCCTTCAATTAGACTAAACCATTCACATCTATTTTAGAGAAAAATATTTTATGTTAAATATTCTTGGATTTTATGGATCCACTGTAATACCCCGACCCGAGTTACCTAGGGTTGGTGCATTATTACATAACATTGTCATGATCACAAAAGATCAAGTATCGAAAGACCGATTAGTTTAGTAATTTTGGAAACACTAGATATATTCATAAGTCTTATATTACATCATAAAGTAAAAAAACTACAACAAAATCTTGTCTTCATATCTCCTCATTCTATTCCTGTAGGTCATTCATAAATTACTTATTCACATCCTGGGAAAAAAAATTGAAAGGGGTGAGCTCATATGCTCAGTAAGGGTAAGTAATACAACGTAAACTTTTAAAAATAAGCATAGGCATTTAAGGCAATGCATAAAACAAAAAAATCATTTTAAACTTGATCTTCAGTATAATATGGAAGAAATAAAATGAAAAAATACCATTTACTTATTCACATGGATATTATACTAATTGAATAATCACATTAAATATCAATAACCACATTCATAATGATGGAATGGATAATGCTAGACTATCATAACCACATAGCCAAGGCCTCGTGCCAAGACTACAAATAAGATTTTGTCAAGGCCTCGTGCCAAGACACTATTTTGTCTCAATAGTCCTACTGATGCATCGATGAGCTATATCAGTCTCCACCCGTCACTTATTAAGTCCAATGCATTCCTCATATAAAAAGGTCTAAACATAACATAAACATTCGTATTAAAACTAGCATACGAAATATCAATACTTTACCCATAAACCAATAATGGTATAAAAATAACACATCAATAATAAAACATATCACAAAACCATCAACACAATATGTATGATTTGTATCATGATAAATCAACATCAAAACTAGTTTAAAATCCCTTAATTAATTTTAACTTATATTAAAATGATTTGTAAAACTCTTCGAGAGAAATACCCCTTTTTCATGAAAACATTTAAAAGTCACACAATTTAGAAAAGAAGTCATTTAAAGACATTTTTGAATCAAAGTGTCCCATACCACTTTGAAACTTTTGAAAGGAATTAACATTTTAAAAACATTCATCTCCATATAAATAAATCCTTAAAAACCATTTTGAAGACATGGATATTAATGAGAAAGATTTAGAAGAATAAATATTTAAAACATTTGAGATGATGTTTTAGTAAAAAAATTTGATTAAAAGAATAAATTTGAAAACTCTTTAATAAAACATGGGCATGGATAATAAATATGCCCCAGTAGATACTTACATAAAAACAACCTCGGATATTAAAGAGATTGTGAAATTAACCCTTACCAATTTGGTAACTTACGAAATATACAACCCATGAAAGAGGTGTCATAAAATTAATATGTAAATACACATAAATTAAAGTGTATTACACAAATAATACAATTATGGGAAGTACATACACCACAAAAAAGGTAATAGTGGCAATATGGCATGAATCTCAAAGGAATAAGGAGTCAGATGAAAACCACTTACCTTACACTTTCCCTTAGTCGAGGGAATGTTTAGACTCCTCTATGAAGACTATAGTATGTTATTAAATTATACAAGAACCATATTATTATATATGATATCATACATTATACATTTATGACTTTATACTACCCATTTAATAATAATTTCCATGTTATATTAATATTTCGGGTAATAATTGCTTTCTTTATCGTACATGTTTTAACTTGTTACTCTTGATTGTATCACATAGATCATGATTTAAATAATTCCATAATATAAAACATGATTTATTTATCATATATATTTAGAATATAAAAATTTATAATAGACGTATATATGAAATGGAAAACACCATTTATGGAGACGGTAGTCCGTACGTACACATAAACGATGTTTCTGTTTTCATATAGTATTGAACGGATGTAAGTGAATAAGATATATGTAAGTACATAAATAGTTATATATATATATATATATATCTCCATTAGAATTAATATGTCATATATTACATACTTATTAGTAATATATATTTTTATAATCGTCGAAGAATGGTGAACTTCGAAATGAATCTCATCGGGTAGAGAGACGGTAATCCATATGTACGCATGAACGAAATTATCATTCTTTTGATATTAATATAATATATAATTGGATGGTATATAATATATACATAATACTTATCATGTTATATTTAGAAAATACACATCATTATTATACCCATCCAAATAATAATGTATTGAATAACAATTACACCACGACGTGGAGACGGTAAGTCTTACATACTCATGTATGGTGACATGTCATTCAAAGGGTTGATAGAATAATGAATTCGGTTGTACCGTAATTATAATAACATCAAAGTATATAGAATATACTTGAGTTATTATTTTACAATGGAAACAACAAAGAAAAAACATGTGGAAGAAGAAAGGAACTTGACAGATGGTGGTGAAATCATTACCTCTTCTTCGGGTTCTTCATTTGGATTTGATCAAAAGGGCTCCATAGGTTGGCTTTCTGATAAAAATAAGGCCACTAGGTTGAATGGGGGATAGTTTATAGGGTATTTGGGCAGGGTTTGGCCGAACAAAAAGGCTTATAAGGTGTGAATTAGAGAGAAGGTGGAGTGCCCTTTTATAAGAGGGGTGAGGGGCACATTATGAAAAACTTATAATATTATTTTATAATAAATTCATATTCAGTTTCTAATGGCTCCAATGTTGATTATTTAAAGTCTGCGGTGGGGATAGGTTGCCAAAAAATCACCCAATGAGTTTTATACAAGTTTAAGTTCCCATTTTAACCTTATCATTTACATTTAACTCTATGTTAAATAATTTAACTTTTACCGTGTATTCTTATATTCTTACACTATATGTTTAATAAACATGCTATATACTGCCAATCGAACCCCAATTGGATAATTAATGTCATATATATTATTATATAAGTCTTTTGGCCAAAAAATAGATTTTTAGGACCATTATATAAATTAATAATATAAAATTTGTTTTAAAACCTATTTTATGTCAATTTTGACACTATTTGGTATTTGTTTTTTGTTAAACTAATAACAACATTATTACTTCAGAAAAAATACATTGAATATATCATATCATGTCATATTCACCTAGAAAATTCGTGGATGTCATAAAAACGATGAAATTATATTTATTTTAATATTTATAATAGCATTTATTTGATTCTTTCATGAATAATGTAATTACTGCATCATTATTGTGTCATAAATAAATTTATATATATATAATGTATATAAATTATAAATAAAATACCATGATGTAGGAAGTCTTTTTATATTTCTAATTAATATTTATAAGCTAATTTATCTTTTTTAAAACCCTATATTAAAAATGTTTTAGTTATTAAACTTTGATTTTAATTCTTTTAACTCTTCTTTGAATTAAATAATAATAAATTTCAAAATCTAATCCAAATGGACCTAAATGATAATATTTAATTCCTAAGGTTGTTTTTGGTCGAGATAAACTTGTCCAATAGAATTAGGACATGTGTGAGGCTAATATTAATATCATTTTTACCCTTAATTACCCTATTTACTTTTAACCGTGGTAAATAAAAGTAAAAAGTTACTATTCACCAACAATTATTTTAATCTCATTGAAAAACATTTTACTCCTTGATATTAACCGCGTCTCTTGGATGTTTGAAATTCAACTCAAAAAAGCGGTAAAATTATGTTTTAGGGGAATTTTCAATTTCTCCTAGGAGGTGGGTAAAAGACGGTGAATAGTTCAATAAAATTTTTATATATCTAAAATTATTATAAATAGACTAAAATGAATTAAATTGAACTTATATAGGTATTATATATCTATTTTGAGATTAAATAATTTAAATAAAATAAATAATTATTTTAAAAAATAATCGGTTTTAACCAATAATCCAGTGTTTTTAACTAGTCATCAAAAAATTGATGTTTCTCATAAAAATACCAAAAATTCAGCCTAAGATATATTTGATATTATGAATTCCAATATGATTTATATTTTACCAAATTCAAAACATATAAGTTTCATTAATTAATTTAAATCAATTCCTGTTGTCAAAACAAATAGCGTGTTTTAAAGAAATAATAACTATCAAAAGATTGACACTTACTTATGTCCAGTTTAAATGTGAAATTATATCCAATGATCAAGATTGTGTTAAATGGTAAAAATATATTCTAAATATACTTTAAAACCACTAAAATTTATAATTTATCACTATTAATTATTTCGATTAAAAAAGTTTTTTTTAATTAAAATTTAGTAATTTTCATTATTCATCGAAATATGAAAGTCATCAGAAAAGTACCAAAAATTCAACCTAAGCTAATTTTGATATTCCGAATCCAAAAATGAAGTCCATTTTGAATGATAAAATGTATAAAATTTCAAAAAGTGGGTATTACTATTCATAATGGCCAGTTTTATTTGGTGTGGTGTGTGTTCGAACTCGAAGTTGCATACAACCCACACTACAATATTATTCAAAGAGAAGCATTTCGTGAAAGCTTGGGGTGTTACATTCTCCCCTCATTCAATAAATTGCATCCTCTCAATTTATGCTCAGTATTGGAAACATGGGGCTGACATTTAAAAATATCTTAGTTGAAATCCCACATCGAAAAATGGATTAATGAGGCATCTATTTAAAATAAAGAGTGGTAAGTATGAAGGTTACCAAAAATAACACATACTAAGGTTCCATGTATGTAAATTTGGATATGGAAGAGAAATATAAACATCAATATATAATGGATAGTGTTAGATAACATGGCTATAAAAAGGCCAATAATCCTAAAGCCATAAATTTGTGACGATCTAAGGTACCATCTAGGAAAACATTTTTTTTATAAGTTCCTTTTCTTAATGTTGAGGAATTTATTTATGAGATTTGATAAGATCATAAGGAGATATACTTACTTTATAATTATTGTTTTATCAATTAATAAATTTCTACCACAAACTCATCTTTCACTCCAAAACCTAATACAACTCAAAAATACTCTATTTATCCTAATCATATAGGGTTCCAAATATAATGAATTTATAATTCACATATAAGACCCTTTAAAAAATACATTATTCAATCCAGGACATCACGGGGTTCAGTGATAGGTGATACGCCTTTGTCTCCCTTCGGTTTTGGGTTTATGTCTTGCAGCCTTGCCGGACGCGACAGGTTCCCACCCGACCTCGGGGTTGTCCTTTTTATGGAAATCCAAAAATAACCTTAACAATAGAATCCAATTTCAAAATTATTCCATTCTAGCCTTTAGAATTATCCAAAATAACTATATCCAAAATCTCAGTCCAAAATTTATAAGGAAATTAAACATAATGAGGATCCTTTTTTCCAGGTAATAACATGTGAATGCCTTCATCATTTACTGTTTTACAACACCGCAACATCCTAAATTACCAAAATCAACCATCTCTTATTCCAAAAACTACCTCATTATCAGGACCATATTAAAGATTATCTTTCCTTAAACCATGTATTTTCCAAAAAGTGTAGCTTACTATTAAGTCACTTTTCATAGAACCAAATAATCTCAAATCCTCAATAAAATAGCACTGCAGTACAATCCTTGTTTATCTCTATAATTCATGTAACGAGTATACTGTTGATACAACACTCAAATGAAATAATTCTATAATAACAACATAAGAACAATAGTCATTCCTCTTCATCTGAGGTAGTATCATAACTTGATTATTTTCCAATAACATCATTTGTGGTATACTTTTATGAATGGGACATTGATTCGTGTAGTATCTCAACGCCTTTCAGATGATGCATTTTACATTTGAAAACATTTTCTTACCCTTGAAATCAATTACTTGGTGTCCTTTTTCTCAACACTTATAACAAACTTTCATTCCCTTCAGGCAAGTTCCAGGGTGTTTCTTCCCAAAGTTATCCCATATGGGAAAGTTCTTCTTTTCCCTCTTCCCTTTATCCATCTTTCTCTCTTCCATCCTTTTCTTCTCTTGCTTCCCTTCAAATCCATAGGACTCAAGGAATTCTTTACTTATCTTATTA
Organism: Viscum album; assembly: GCA_963277665.1. Lineage (NCBI taxonomy): Eukaryota > Viridiplantae > Streptophyta > Magnoliopsida > Santalales > Viscaceae > Viscum > Viscum album. The sequence continues at coordinate 887,955,723 of OY728128.1, forward strand.
ACACATGACAGTATTTCATCATATGTTGAGAAAACATGAGAGACTATTTCCCTTCAAAATGTTGGATTAATACCATATGTATTGGATCATATGTATTGCTGGAGTTCTCATTCCTTCTACCGGGCACCATTTCTAAATAATGGAATACAGTAGATTAGTTTATTATTAGAAATACCTTATCCCAAACATGTAAAACACTTAGCATATATTAAACAGTTTATAGATATAATCCATAATCATTAAAATGTTTTCTCTGAAAATTATATACTCATAAACCCTTCATAATGGTTTGTAAAGAAAAAGAGAATTATCCTAAACATATCTCCCAAGAGTGTCGTAACCAAGAGTGCAGCAAGGCCCGTTGTCGTGCACCAATTCCTGTTCTAGTCTAGCTCAAAGAGGTGTTTTCGGGTTTTACCCCTAGGTACATCTGTGCCAGAGTGGCCTCTACCTCTTCATATCCAGATAGGGCTGTATTTCTTGGAAAACTCAAAAAATCTATACAACACCAAATTTCTAGGAATTTATTCTATAGTAATCTTCAAAATCTATCTTAGGGCTATGTGCTCTAATCAGAGTTTTTCTAAATCTAGTTTACAAGGTTATTTATAATCATCGTCTGATACCAACTGTAACACCCTGAACCCAGTTACCCAGAGTCGGTGCTTTATTTTAATACATTGGTGTCGTTTTTCTCCACACTTATATCAAACTCCCATTCCCTTCGGGAAAGTTCTAGGGTGTTCATTCCCACAATTATCACATATGGGAAAATTCTTCTTTTCCCTCTTCCCATTATCCATCTTTCTCACTTCCATACTTTTCTTCTCTTGCTTCCCTTCAAAGCCATAGGACTCAGATAATTATTTACATATCTTATTAACACATGATAATATTTCTTCATATGTTGAGGAAACATTAGAGACTATTTCCCTTCTAAATGTTTGATTAATACCATGGAAGATATGATCTTTCTTGCTCTTTGGATCATATGTATTGCTAAAGTTCTCATTCCTTCTACCGGGTGCCATTTCTAAAAATGGCATACACTAGATTAGTTTATGAATAGTAATACCTAATACCTAACTTGTAAAACACTTAACATACGTTAAACAGTTTATGGATATAATCCATAATCATTAATGTGTTTTTTTTTGAGGAAGTATATACTCATAAACCCTTCATAATGGTTTGTAAATAAAATGAGAATTATCCTAAGCATGTCCCCTGGGAGTGTCGTAACCAAGAGTGCAGCAAGGCCTGTTGTCGTGCACCAGTTCTCGTTCGAGTCTAGATAAAAGCGGTGTATTTGGGTTTTAACCCTAGGTATATATGTGCTAGAGGTGCCTCTACCTGCTTGTATCAAAATAGGGATGTATTGTTTGGAAAACTCGCAAAATATATACAATAACAAATTTCTAGGAAGTTATTCTATACAAATCCTCAAAGTCTATCTTAGGGCTACGTGCTCTAATCAGAGTTTATCTAAATCTAGTTTCCAAGGTTATTTCTAAACTTCCTCTGATACCAACTATAACACCCCGAACCCAGTTACCTAGAGTCAGTGGATTATTTTAATACATTGGCATGATTACAAGGAATTAATTCCCAAAGGACCGATCGGGTTAGTAGTCTTGGAAAATAGATTACATACATGAATGTTACATTACACTTTATAACGTACAAAACAACATAAATAATCCTTCACGAACTCTATTATTTCCTTGTCTTAACCCTACATATGAATCACAATACACTTCTTGGAATCCTGGGAAAATTAAAACAAAGAAAGGGGTGAGCTCAAACGCTCAGTAAGCATAAGCAATACAGCGAAAACTTTCAAAATTAAGCATAAACATTTAAGGAAATGTATAAAAATAAAAAAAGACTTTTAATCTTGAACTTTAGCATAATATGGCAGAAATAAAATGGAATAATGTAATTTACTAATTCACATGGATATAATAATAATCGAATAATTACATGAAATATCAATAACCACTTTCATAACGATGGAATGAATAATGCCAGACTATCATAACCACGTAGCCAAGGACTCGTGCCAAGACTACAAATAAGATTTTGTCACGGCCTCCTTACAAGACACTAGTTTGTCTCCTGAGACCTAATGATGCATTGAGGAGCTATAGCGGGCTCTACCCATCACTTATTAAGTCCAATACATTCCTCATATTAAAAGGACTAAACATAACATAAAAATTCGTATTAAAACTAGCATACGAAATATCAATACTTTACCCATAAAACATGAATGGTATAAAAATAACATATACACAGTCAAACATGTCAGAAAACCTTCAACACAATATGTAAGATTTGTATCATGATAAATCAACTTCAAACCATGTTTAAAATCTATTAAATAATTTTGACATAGATTAAAATGATTTTTAAAACTCTTTGAGAGAAATACCCACTTTTCATGAAAAAATTTAAAAGTAACACAATTTATAAAAGAATTCATTTAAAGAAATTTTTTAATCATAGTTTCCCATACCACTTTGAAACTTTTGAAAGGAATTAACATTTTAAAAACATTCATGTCCATATAAATAAATCCTTATCAACCATTTTGAAGATATGGACATTAATGAGAAATATTTAGAAGAATAAATATTTTAAACATTTGAGATGATGTTTTAGTAAAAAAAGTCTTTTAAAAAAATCCCTTCCAAAACTCTTTCATAAAACATGGACATGGATAATAAATACGTCCCAGTAGATACTTACGTAAAAACAACCTCGGATAATTAAGAGATTGTGAAATTAACCCTTACCAATTTGATAACTTACGAAACATACAACCCATGAAAGAGGTATCATACAATGAACATGTAAATAAACATAAATAAAAGTGTATTACAAAAAGAATACAATTATGGGAAGTACATACACCACACAAAAGGTAATAGTGGAAATATTGCCTGAATCTCACGGGAATAAGGAGTTAGATGAAAACCCCTTACCGTGCACTTTCCTTTAGTCTAGGGTACGTTTAGCCTCTTGTTTGAAGACTATAGTATGTTATTAAATTATACAAGAACCATATTAATGTTTATGATACAAGACATTATTCATTTATTGTAACACCCCAAGCTTCCACGGTACGTTTCCCTTCGAATAATGCAATGACGTGCATTGTACGCAACTCCGAGATTTTAACACACCACAACCAATCAAACTAGCCGTTATGAATAGTAATACCTAATTTTTTAAGTCTTATAAATTCTATTTCTCAAAATTGACTTCATTTTTTGATTCGGAATATCGAAATTAGCCTTGGGGGAAATTTTGGTACTTTTCGGATAACTTTCATATTTTGATGAATAGTGAAAATTACTAAATTTTAATTAAAAACAACTATTTTAATCAAAATAATTAATAGTGATAAATTATGAATTTGAGTGGTTTTAAAGTATATTTAGAATATATTTTTACCATGTAATACAATGTGGGTCATTGAACATAATTTCACATCTAAACCAGACATAAACAAGTGCCAATCTTTTGATAGTTATTATCTCTTAAGAACACGCTTTTTGTTTTAACAACGGGAATTAATTTTAAATTAATTTCTGCCACTTCTGTGTTTTGAATTTGGAAAAATGGATTCCATATTTGGAATCAGGATGTTCAAATTTTGTAAATAGGTAACTTTTATTTTTAGACATTTTGAATAATTACTGCGGTAAATATTTTATTTACCATGGTTAATGGTAAATCCGGTAAATAAAGGTTAACAAAATAATATTATAATAATACTGAATTACCCTAAAACGTGCCCTAGCCTTATTGGTTGATACATGTTCGACCATATGCATATTTGGGTCGATTTGGGGACCCCATGGAGCCACTTGTAGGTGATATGGACACTTTATTTTAATTAAGTGAAAATGAATACAAAAATGATACAAGCATATATCTTTTAGAAAAACAATTGTTACATAGGGTTATATATGTTGTATTTTCAACTATAAATATTAATTAGAAAGATAAAAATATTTACTACATAATGATAGTTTATTTATAATTTTTAAAGATTTCATAATTTAATATATTTATGACACAATGGTGATGAAGTAATTACCATAATAGTGAAAAATTAGAATAATTGATATTATAAATACCCAAATAAATATAATTTGATAATTTTATTGAATTAAACTAATTTTATAGGATACTATTACATATTAGGATTTATTTAATTAACTTATTTCGAAGTAATCATTCTGTTATGAGTTTCACAAAAATCAACTATTGAATAGTGTCAAAATTGACATAAAAGAGTTCTTAAAACAAATATTATATTATTAATTGATATTAAATTCCTAAAAATCTAAGTTTCGGCCAAGAGACTTATATCATGATAGGTTCATCATTAATGGACTACTTGGGGGTCGCTTGGATGTATATAGTAAAGTTATTAACCATATTATATAAAAATACAAAGAGACATTGTAAAAGTGAAACTAATTAACTTAGAGTTAATACTTAAATATAAGGTTAATATAAGTACCCAAACCTGTCTAAATTCTATTGGTTGAGTGATGTTCGACCTATCCCCACCTTAACCTTTTAATAATCAACTTTGGATCCATTAGAAACCGAATATGAATTTATTATAAATTAATATTTCTAGATTTTCCAAAGGTGCCCCTCACCCCTCTTATAAAAGGGAACTCCTCCTTCTCATTTCTTAACACCTTCAAAGCCTTTTGGTTCAGCAAAACTCTGCCCAAATACTCTCCCAACATCCCTCAATACAACCTAGAGGCCTTAGTTTGATCAGAAAGCCAACCTAAGGAGCCCTTTTGATCAAATCCAAAGGAAGAACCCGAAGAAGAGGTAATGTTTTCACCACCCCTTTTCAAGTTCCTTTCTTCTTCCACATCTTCTTTCTTTGTTCTTACCATTATAAAATAATAACTACAGTATCTAACATATACTGTGATGTTATTATAAATATGGTACAACCATATTCAGTATTCTATCCACCCTTTGAATAACATGTCACCACACGTGCGTACGTACGGCTTACCGTCTCCACGTCGTGGTGTAATTGTTATTCAATATATTATTATTTGGATGGGTATAATAATGATGTGTAACTCATGTAAATAATAAATATTACATGTTAATGATTCTGTATATATGATATACCATCCATTTATATATTATTTTAATATCAAAAGAATGATATTGTCGCTCGTGCGTACGTACGAACTACCGTCTCCACGAACGCGATGAGATTCATTGTCCATCATATCCATTCAAGTATAATTATCATTTGATGATTTAAAAATGATGTTTAAGGACTTGATATCATTCTGGATATGAATAAGATACAACAAAAATGGCTTATGTAACAAAACATATAAAATAAAATGAGTAAGTTAACACCCGAAACGACGATAATTCTAAGATATTATTAAGAAATCAATGTTAAAAGATCATATATGATATCATATTAATATATATGATTCTTGTATAATTTAATAACAATTATTTCACTATTATACATGAGGTTAACCTACCCCAACCAAGGAAAAGTACAAGGTAAGGTATTTTCTTATCTCACTTTCAATTCCGTGAGATTTCCATTGTTCGCCACTAAATTATTGAAAGTGGTGTATTGTGTACTGCCATTTGATATATGTTATCTTGATTATCTTTATATTCATGTTATTCTGTAAATAATTTGGTGGTTATTAACTTTTGGCCATACGACTCAGTTGATTAACGTGGTAAGGGGTTTTCATCTCACTCCTTATTCCCGTGAGATTCATGCCATATTGCCACCATTACCTTTTGTGTGGTGTATGTACTGACCATAATTATATTCTTTGTGTAATACACTATAATTTATGTGTATTTACATATTCATTGTATGATACCACTTTCATGGGTTGTATGTTTCATAAGTTACCAAATTGGTAAGGGTTATTTCACAATCTCTTCATTATCCGAGGTTGTTTATACGTAATAATCTACTGGGATTTCTTTATCATCCACATCCATGTTTCTTCGAAATGTATTTCAAAACATATTTATTATTTACAAGAATATGGGTTAAAGTCATTTATACCCTTGTTTGACTTTTTAGAAGAGGTTTATAAAGGAATCTTTCCATCATTTTCAAAACAAGGTCCTTTTTAACCTTTTCGACCGAATTAAGGTAAGAATGTTTTTTTAACTTATACGGTGGGTGCGACTATTTTACGCCATTATAAAATCTTCAAAGCTTACCTTACAATCTTATAATAATATTTTAAAAGAAAATGTTTTATTTTATATGGATCTTAAATGATTTCAAAATAAAAGGAGATATTTCTTTAAAAAGAATTTTGATTTCATCTATGTCAACATCCTTTGATGGATTTTAAGATTATTTGAAGTTGATTTATTATGATACAAAACTTCAATATTGTATTGAAGGTTTTGTGATATGTTTGACTGTGGATGTGATATTTTTATACCATTCATAGTTTATGGTGAAAGTATTGACATTTCGTATGCTAGTTTTAATACGAATGTTTATGTTATGTTTAAACCTTTTCATATGGGAATGCATTGGACTTAATATGTGACGGGTGGAGCCCGCTATAGCTCCTCGATGCATCGGTAGGTCTCATGAGACAAATTAGTGTCTTGGAACAAGACCTTGACAAAATCTTATTGGTATTCTTGGCACGAGGCCTTGGCTATGTGGTTATGATAGTCTGGTATTATGCATTCCATCATTATGAAAGTGGTTATTGATTTTGCATGTGATTATTCGATTAGTAGAATAACCATGTGAATAAGTAAATGGCATTATTTCATTTTATTTATGCCATACTATGTTAAAAGTTAAAGTTTAAAAGGCTTTTGTTTTAGTTATACATTGCCTTAAATGTTTATTCTTATTTATGAAAGTTTCCGCTATATTGTTATCCTTACTGGGCATTTGAGCTCACCCCTTTTCTATGTTTTATTTTTCCTAGGAAGTGAAGAAGTAAATTATGAATGACCTGCAGGGATATTATGTGGGGATATGAGTGTGGATTATGGAGACAATATGTTGTTGTAGTAGTTTTTCATTTTATGATGCAATGTAAGACTTATGAATATATCTAGTGTTTCCAAGACTAATAAACCAATCGGTCTTTTAAGATTAGATCTTTCTTGTGATCATGCCAATGTTATGTAATAATGCACCGACTCTGGGTAACTGGGGTCGGGGCGTTACAGTTGGTATCAGAGGAAGTTTAGTACAAACCTTGGAAGCTAGATTTAGATAAACTCTGATTAGAGCACGTAGACCTAAGATGAACTTTTAGGATTATTATAGAAGAACTTCCTAGAATTTTGGTATTGTAGAGATTTTGTGAGTTTTCCAAGAAATACATCCCTGTCTGGATACGAGCAGGTAGAGGCTGCTCTGGCACAGATGTACCTAGGGGTAAAAACCGAAAACACCGCTTTGAGCTAGACTCGAACGGGAACTGGTGCACGACAACGGGCCTTGCTGCACTCTTGGTTACGACACTCGCGGGGGATATGCTTAGGATGATTTACATTTTCTTTACAAACCGATTTAAAGTATTATATATATAAGATGAGAGTAAATGACCTTGGTTAATCCTAATGTGTTTCAAATTAAGACTATGGTGACATGTTAATCTCTAAATGATTTTATGACTACTGTTACTCACATAATGATTTTTGGTTTTAGTCAATGGCTGGATTCCAAGGAAGTCATAGTGACTCTGAGAATGATGTACAAGGTGGGAACGGTGGTGGAAATGAGCAAAAAAATGGAATTTTGATAGGCGTAAAAGATATCGTCTTTATGCCTAATCAATTTTCCAAAAATATGATCAACAATATATATATTAACCAATTCCCGGACTCAAAAAAGAAGAGAAAGGTGATGAATGATAAGAGCTCCAGCAGTGGAGACCATGGAGAAAGGAATCCTCAATTTCCATCATGCAGGAAATGTGGAAGGAGACACCCAGGAAAGTGTCTCAATGGGACAAATAAATTCTTTACGTGCAGGAAGGAAGGACATAAAGTGAAGAATTGCCGAAGAAAAATGAAGAGTACTATGGAAGAAGATAAAAATGGTCCAAAGAGTCCATTTACAGTCATTTGTCGTAAATGTAGGGGACCTGACCATTACCCGAGTGAATGCCCTATTATATAGAATATTTTCATGGTCAAAGATAAAGCTATGTGGAAATAAATGGTTGGAGAAATGTTTAAAAAGTGTTAGTTCTCCTTGTTTATCGGTTTACTTTGGAATAATTTTCTCTTGTATTTGTAACCCTGTAGTTTTCCATGTGAGAATGATATTTGAGGAATAATTATCTTTTCTCTTGTGGATATAGTTATGAATAACCATTTGGTTTTATATGATCATTGGGTTTGAAGCAATTACATGTTATTATAATTTGGGATGAAAATGAAAGGTATGATATAACATTTGTGGTTAAATTATGTTATTTTGAGGAATTTATCTCATTTTGGTAATATTATAAAATATAGTTTTTGAAAAAGGACAACACATAGACCGTGTGACAACCCGTCGCGTCGGACAAAGCTGTGGGAATCGAACCCACAACCAAAGTGCGATTGGGATTTATCGCCTACCACTGGACTACGTGAAGTCCCTATTTAGTGTGACTATTATTTTTAGTTAAATAATTTTATTGATCAATAATAATTTGATTTGGGATCTTATGTCTTATCAAATGAATACCCTTAGTATAGGAAAATGATTTGGTGATTAGGTGATAAATTTTATTTTGGAAGTTGTTCACTTTGTTGAGAACACTATATGCCAAAGGAAAATAGGGTAGTATGGGATTTCATTTGGAGAGTAATGGTGGATTTTTTTCTATGTTTTTATTGTGGATCTATAGTGATTTGGGTTATTTATGGAAATGATTAACCTATAATAAAGAATATGTGATTGTGTTAATTACTTTTAAGTATGTGATTTTAAGAGTAGATAATGTTATTTGGAGATACAATTTAACGTGGAAGACTACATTCTTATAAGTTTAGGGTTTCAATATTAGTTTGGATTATAGTGAAGGATTTTAAGGAAAATTAATTATTGAATGGTATTTATTTATCTTTGGGGTATTGTTGGTTTAATTTTAGAAATTAAGATTAGTATTTTTTTTCTCTAATGGAATATACATTTGGGGGATCATCAGATCTTATACTAACCATTTTGGTTTTGATTAATCTCTAAAGACAAGTTAAATATATAGTTTATCCTACACGGATCATGTATTTCTATAGAAGTTTATTCTAGCTCTTTTATTGTGACCAAGTCTTCTTGAATACTCATTGTTCAAAAAAAAAGTTAGTGGTAAAAAGTTATTATATAATGAAACTCCACTTAAAAAGTAAGTATATCTCTTTATGTTCTTATTCAATATCATAAATTAATTCCTCATCCTTTTGTAATGTAACTTAAAACAAAAAAAAATGTTGTCTGTTTACTTTCCTACTAGGAGACTAATGGCTGTTTTCCCCAACACAAGTTTGTGGTTTTCTTATTGTTAACTTTCTCCTGATCATGATTTCTATCCCTCTCCATCAGAACTTGAAAGTTTATCATCCATATCCATGTTTTCCAACATTGAATCCGAGTATGGGTTATCTTGGTTGACCTTTATACCTCTCTTTCTTTCTTTTAAAGTGATAGTTTTATTGGCTCTTTTTCCGATGTGGGACTTTCCATTATATTCCAAAGAAAAATTTTAAAAATTGCGAGGATTCAATTTATTGAAGGAGGGGAGAATGTAACACCCCAAGCTTCCACGGTACGTTTCCCTTCGAATAATGCAATGGCATGCATTGTACGCAACATCGAGATTTTAACACACCACAACCAATCAAACTAGTCGTTATGAATAGTAATACCTAATTTTTGAAATCTTATAAATTCTATCTCTCAAAATGGACTTCATTTTTGGATTCTGAATATCGAAATTATCCTAGGGTGAAATTTTGGTACTTTTCGGATAACTTTCATATTTTGATGAATAGTGAAAATTACTAAATTTTAATTAAAAACAACTATTTTAATCAAAATAATTAATAGTGATAAATTATGAATTTTAGTGGGTTTAAAGTATATTTAGAATATATTTTTATCATGTAATACAATGTGGGTCATTGAACATAATTTCACATTTAAACCAGACATAAACAAGTGCCAATCTTTTGATAGTTATTATCTCTTAAAAACACGCTTTTTGTTTTAACAACGAGAATTAATTTTAAATTAATTTCTGCCACTTTTGTCTTTTGAATTTGGAAAAATGGATTCCATATTTGGAATCAGGATGTTAAAATTGTGTAAATAGGTAACATTTATTTTTAGACATTTTGAATAATTACTGCGGTAAATATTTTATTTACCATGGTTAAGGGTAAATCCGGTAAATAAAGGTTAAAAAAAATAATATTATAATAATACTAAATTACCCTAAAACGTGTCCTAGCCTTATTGGTTGATACATGTTCGACCATAGGCATATTTGGGTCGATTTGGGGACCCCATGGAGCCACTTGTAGGTGATAGGGACACTTTATTTTAATTAAGTGAAAATGAATACAAAAATGATACAAGCATATATCTTTTAGCAAAACAATTGTTACATAGGGTTATATATGTTTTATTTTCTACTATAAATATTAATTAGAAAGATAAAAAGATTTACTACATAATGATATTTTATTTATAATTTTTAAATATTACATTATTTAATATATTTATGACACAATGTTGATGAAGTAATTACCATAATAGTGAAAAATTAGAATAATTGATATTATAAATACCCAAATAAATATAATTTGAGAATTTTATTGAATTAAACTAATTTTATAGGATACTATGACATATTATGATTGATTTAATTAACTTAGTTCGAAGTAATCATTCTGTTATGACTTTCACAAAAATCAACTATTGAATAGTGTCAAAATTGACATAAAAGTGTTCTTAAAACAAATATTATATTATTAATTGACATTAAATTCATAAAAATCTAAGGTTCGTCCAAAAGACTTATATCATGATAGGTTCATCGGTAATGGACCACTTAGGGGTCGCTTGGATGTATATAGAAAGTTTATTAACCATATTATATAAAAATACAAAGAAACATTGTAAAAGTGAAACTAATTAACTTAGAGTTAATACTTAAAGATAAGGTTAATATAAGTACCCAAACCTGTCTAAATTCTATTGGTTGAGTGGTTTTCCACCTATCCCCACCTTAACCTTTTAATAATTAACTTGGGAGCCATTAGAAACCGAATATAAATTTATTATAAATTAATATTTCTAGCTTTTCCAAAGGTGCCCCTCACCCCTCTTATAAAAGGGCACACCTCCTTCTCATTTCTTCACACCTTCACAGCCTTTTGGTTCGGCCAAACTCTGCCCAAATACTCTCCAAACATCCCTCACTACAACCTAGAGGCCTTATTTGGATCAGAAAGCCAACTTAAGGAGCCATTTTGATCAAATCAAAAGGAAGAACCCGAAGAAGAGGTAATATTTTCACCACCCCTTTTCAAGTTCCTTTCTTCTTCCACTTCTTCTTTCTTTGTTCTTACCATTATAAAATAATAACTCCAGTATCTCACATATACTGTGATGTTATTATAAATATGGTACAACCATATTCAGTATTCTATCCACCCTTTGAATAACATGTCACCATACGTGCGTACGTACAGCTTACCGTCTCCACGTCGTGGTGTAATTGTTATTCAATATATTATTATTTGGATGGGTATAATAATGATGTGTAACTCATGTAAATAATAAATATAACATGTTAATGATTCTTTATATATGATATACCATCCATTTATATATTATTTTAATATCAAAAGAATGATATTGTCGCTTGTGCGTACGTACGGACTACCGTCTCCACGAACGCGATGAGATTCATTCTCCATCGTATCCATTCAAGTATAATTATCATTTGATGATTTAAAAATGATGTTTAAGGACTTTATATAATTCTGGATATGAATAAGATACATCAAACATGGATTATGTAACAAAACATATAAAAGAAAATGAGTAAGTTAACACCCAAAACGACGATAATTCTAAGATATTATTAACAAATCAATGTTAAAAGATCATATATGATATCATATTAATATATACGATTCTTGTATAATTTAATAACAATTATTTCACCATTATACAAGAGGTTAACCTACCCCAACCAAGGAAAAGTACAAGGTAAGGGATTTTATTATCTCACTTTCAATTCCGTGAGATTTCCATTGTTCGCCACTAAATTATTGAAAGTGGTGTATTGTGTACTGCCATTTGATATATGTTATCTTGATTCTCTTTATATTCATGTTATTCTGTAAATAATTTGGTGGTTATTAACTTTTGGCCATACGACTCATTTGATTAACGTGGTAAGGGGTTTTCATCTCACTCCTTATTCCCGTGAGATTCATGCCATATTGCCACAATTACCTTTTGTGTAGTGTATGTACTGCCCATAATTATATTATTTGTGTAATACACTCTAATTTATGTGTATTTACATATTCATTGTATGATACATCTTTCATGGGTTGTATTTTTCATAAGTTACCAAATTGGTAAGGGTTATTTCACAATCTCTTCATTATCCGAGGTTGTTTATACGTAATAATCTACTGGGATTTCATTATCATCCACATCCATGTTTCTTCAAAATGTATTTCAAAACATATTTATTATTTACAAGAATATGGGTTAAATTCATTTATACCCTTTTTTGACTTTTTATAAGAGGTTTATGAAGGAATCTTTCCGTCATTTTCAAAACAAGGTCCTTTTTAACCTTTTCGACAAAATTAAGGTAAGAATGTTTTTTAACTTATACGGCGGGTGCAGCTATTTTCCGCCGTTATAAAATCTTCAAAGATTTCCTTACAAGCTTATAAGAATATTTTCAAAGAAAATGTTTTATTTTATATGGATCTTAAATTATTTCAAAATAAAAGGAGATATTTTTTTAAAAAGAATTTTGATTTCATCTATGTCAACATCGTTTGATGGATTTTAAGATTATTTGAAGTTGATTTATTATGATACAAAACTTCTATATTGTATTGAAGGTTTTGTGATATGTTTGACTGTGGATGTGCTATTTTTATACCATTCATAGTTTATGGTGAAAGTATTAACATTTCGTATGCTAGTTTTAATACGAATGTTTATGTTATGTTTAAACCTTTTCATATGGGAATGCATTGGACCTAATATGTGACGGGTGGAGCCCGCTATAGCTCCTCGATGCATCGGTAGGTCTCCTGAGACGAACTAGTGTCTTGGCACAAGGCCTTGACAAAATCTTATTTGTAGTCTTGGCACGAGGCCTTGGCTATGTGGTTATGATAGTCTGGCATTATGCATTCCATCATTATGAAAGTGGTTATTGATTTTTCATGTGATTATTCGATTAGTATAATAACCATGTGAATAAGTAAATGGCATTATTTCATTTTATTTATGCCATACTATGTTAAAAGTTCATGTTTAAAAGGCTTTTGTTTTAGTTATACATTGCCTTAAATGTTTATTCTTATTTATGAAAGTTTCCGCTATATTGTTATCCTTACTGGGCATTTGAGCTCACCCCTTTTCTATGTTTTATTTTTCCCAGGAAGTGAAGAAGTAAATTATGAATGACCTGCAGGGATATTATGTGGGAATATGAGTGTGGAATATGGAGACAATATGTTGTTGTAGTAGTTTTTCATTTTATGATGTAATGTAAGACTTATGAATATATCTAGTGTTTCCAAGACTACTAAACCAATCGGTCTTTCGAGATTTGAACTTTCTTGTGATCATGCCAATGTTATGTAATAATGCACCGAATCTGGGTAACTGGGGTCGGGGCGTTACATTTATTACTTTATACTGCCTATTTAATAATAATTTCCATGTTGTATTAATATTTCGGGTAATAATCGTTTTCTTTATCGTATGTGTTTTAACTTGTTACTCTTGATTGTATAACTTAGATCATGATTTAAATACTTCCAGAATATAAAACATGATTTATTAATCATATATATTAAGAATATAAAAATTTATAATAGGCATATATATGAAATGGAAAACACCGTTTATGGAGACGGTAGTCCGTACATACGCATAAACGATGTTTCCGTTTTCATATAGTATTGAATGGAAGTAAGTGAATAAGATATATGTAAGTACATAAATACTTATATATATAAATATATATATCTCCAGTATCATTATTATGTCATATATTACATACTTATTAGTAATATATATTTTTATAATCATCGATGAATGGTGAACTTGGAAATGAATCTTATCGGGTCGTGGAGACGGTAATCCGTACGTACGCACGAGCGAAAATATCATTATTTTGATGTGAATATATAATATAATTGGATGGTATATAATATATAAATAATCCTTATCATTTTATATTTATAAAATACACATCATTATTATACCCATCCAAATAATAATGTATTGCATAACAATTACACCACGACGTGGAGACTGTAAGGCGTACGTACGCACGTATGGTGACATGTCATTCAAAGGGTGGATAGAATAATGAATTTGGTTGTACCATAATTATAATAACATCACAATGTATAGAATATACTGGAGTTTTTATTTTATAATTGAAACAACAAAGAAAAAGGAATTGGAAGAAGAAATGAACTTGAAAGAGGGTGGTGAAATCATTACCTCTTCTTCGGGTTCTTCCTTTTAATTTGATGAAAAGGGATCTTTAGGTTGGATTTCTGATCAAACTATGGCCTCTAGGTTGAATAGCGGATAGTTTATAGGGTATTTGGGAAGGGGTTAGCCGCGAAAAATCACTTAGAAGGTGTGAATTAGAAAAAAGGGTGAGTTCCCTTTTATAAGAGGGGTGAGGGGCACCTTAGAAAAACATAAAATATTATTTTATAATAAATTCATATTCGGTTTCTAAGGGATCCAAAGTTGATTATTTAAATTATAAGGTTGGGATAGGTCACAAAAAACTCAACCAATAGGTTTTATATAAGTTTAGGTTACCAATTTAACCTTATCATTTAGATTTAATTCTAAGTTAAAAAATTTAACTTTTATCGTGTCTTCTGATATTCTTACACTATATGGTTAATAAACATACTATATTCTTCCAATATAACCCCCAATTGGTTCATTAATGTCATATATATTATTATTTATGTCTTTTGGCTGAACCTTAGATTTTTAGGAAAATTATATCAATTAATAATATAATATTTTTTTAAAAAAACTATTTTTGTCAAATTTGACACTATTTGGTATTTGTTTTTTTTTTTGAAAATAATAACAACATGATTAATTCAAAAGAAATATATTTAATCTATCCTAACAAGTCATATTCACCTAGAAAATTCTTCGATGTCATAAAAACTTTGAAATTATATTTATTTTAATATTTATAATACCATTTATTTGATTCATTCATGAATAAGGAAATTACTGTATCATCATTGTGTCATAAATAAATTTATTTATATAATGTCTAAAAATTATAAATAAAATACCATGATGTAGGAGATATTTTTATATTTCTAATTAATATTTATAATCTAATTATCTTATGTAAAACCCTATATTGATAGTGTTTTATTTATTAAATGTTGATTTTAATTCTTTTATCTTTTCTTTGAATTAAATAATAATAAATGTCCTAATCTAATCCAAGTGGACCTAAATGATAATATTTTATTCCTAAGGTTGTTTTTGGTCGAGATAAACTTTTCCAATTGAATTAGAACACGTGTGAGGGTAATATTAATATCATTTTACCCTTAATTACCCTATTTACTTTTAAATGTGGTAAATAAAAGTAAAAAGTTACTATTCATAAAAAATTATTTTCATCTCATTGAACCATATTTTACTCCTTTATATTAACCGTGTCTCTTGGATTTTTGAAATTAAACTCATAGAAGTGGTAAAATTATGTTTTATGGGAATTTTTAAATTCTCCTAGGAGGGGGGTAAAAGACGGGGAAAAGTTCAATAAAATTTTTATATATCTAAAATTATTATAAACCGACTCCAATGAATGAAATTAAACTTATATAGGTATTATGTATCTATTTTGACATTAAATAAATTAAATAAAATAAATAATTATTTAAATAAAAAAATGGTTTTAACCAATAACTCAGTGTTTTTCACTGTTCATCAAAAATTGATGTTTCTCAGAAAAATACCAAAAATTCAGCCTAAGCTATATTTGATATTATGAATCAAGAAATGATGTATATTTTACCATATTCAAAAACATATAATTTGCATTAATTAATTTAAATTAATTCCTGTTGTCAAAACAAATAGCATGTTTTGAAGAAATAATAAATATCAAAAGATTGACACTTACTTATGTTCAGTTTAAATTTGAAATTATGTCCAATGACCAAATTTGTGTTAAATGGTAAAAATATATTCTAAATATACATTAAAACCACTCAAATTTATAATTTATCACTATTAGTTATTTCGATTAAAAAAGTTGTTTTTAATTAAAATATAGTAATTTGCACTATTCATCAAAATATGAAAGTTATCAGAAAATTACCAAAAATTCACCCTAAGCTAATTTATATATTCCAAATACAAAAATGAAGTCCATTTTGAATGATAAAATGTATAAAATTTCAAAAAGTGGGTATTACTATTCATAATGCGTAGATTTATTGGTTGTGGTGTGTGTTAGAACTCGAAGTTGCGTACAACACACGCTACAATATTATTCAAAGAGAAGCATTTCGTGGAAGCATGGGGTGTTACATCCACATTGTTTAGAGGTATTTATAGATGTTTCTAACTTATCTTTCAAGGATTTGACTCTACATTGTTGAACTTATTCAAGTTGATTTATTTCTCACCACATACTTTCAAAAATCCCACAAATACAAGAGGCTAATTATTTGAGAAATGTATACAGTGAAACTATTAATTCATAAATTGGAATATAAAATTTCATGTGATCACTCGTACCACTTCTTGGATATAATTTTAATAAATCTTTACAAGAAATTAAATTTACATCAGGATCGAGTGAATTTCTTGATTATTATGCGGTATAAATGATGTTTATTCATTGTATGGTATGTGGAAACACAATTTATTATCGATTAAAATCAAATATAGCATCTTATTATTATTTATTAGAGAAACAAAAATAATCTCATTAATTAAGATAAAAAATTATTCAATATCTTATTCTATTTATTTTTCATATTCATTATTTTGTTGGGATTTGTAAAATTATTATTTCAGGTAATTTCAACCCCTCAAAAACAGAACTTCATTATAAATTCCAAGAGAGACTAAAATCTGAAAAAGATAAATACGTAAAAAAATAGAAAAAATAGGTGATATGAGATCAGATACTAATTAATAGGACCAGTTCGAATATATTAAACATTGAGTGGGGTGAATCTATATTGAAATATTTAAAAAAATATATTCTTTTATTCTCTTACCACATTCACTGATTTAATGATCAGATCTCTCTTTCTATCTTCATGCATTCACTTTTTCATGCAGCAGATCTAAATGAAAAAAATGAGAAACAAAAAATTTATAAGGTTCACCTTAAAAAAGGTTATTTTGTGGTGAGATTCATGATAAACCATGGTAACCAGAACAACTAATAAAAAACATATACCCTACAAACAGACATGGAATATCCATCACTTATTTTACACATCACCCAATAGATTATATCACATACTGAAATTAAACATCATCATAATGGGTATTTGTACAACCTCCCAATGCATATAAAAGAAAGGATAGAATAAAAATGAAAATATTACACCAATATAGACTCTCAATATTGTTATTGTGTTACTTATACTTTTTCATCCTCTTATTTTTCTTGAATACTAACACTAAATTAACTCATATAATTTTACACAACAGAAAACCGAAGTCTAATCCTTATTGTTCTTGAATTAACCAAATGGAATACATTTATTTCTTTATAAATTATACTTGAAAGAATCTGTATTTTTTTTTCTATATATACTTTTTCATTAATAAATATATATGATCTCTTCTCTACTTTTTCACCGATATAAAAGGCATTAGATGAATGTAAAAAATGTTGAGTCTCCTTCACTATCATTAATTATTAAGAAAATTTTGATCAAAAATAGTATCAGATATCAAAATAAAATATACATCTTTAACCTGGTAAATATATATATATGATGGATAACATCATTGATTTCTTCATTCTTCCTTATCCCCTTATCTATATGGTTGCATCCACCAATGTGTATAAATACAATATTTTGAATATCTATAATTGTTGGTATTTAAAATGTATTGAAGGATTGGCCTGAAGAAATAGAATTAAAAACTATAACTACCCCTCTTCATAATTGTTTTTAACAACATTCATGTAACCCCCTGATATTTTATAAGTATTCCTTTGAAATAAATTTTATTTATTCAATAAGATTCTATACATGGAACCACAACTCCAATTGAAGTATATTATTTTATGGGATTTATAATATAGGAATTATATTTATGGGTATGAATATGATTTTAAAAAGTATTAAATATATATAAAAATTATTTCTTTTATTATAATCTAAGTATTAATTAAAAATAAATACTCATTAAATTTTAATAAAATCGTTTTAGGATTAAAAAAACATTTTTTAATGAAACTTTTATTATAGGTTCATTGAATTTTTATATAAAAAATATATTTATCACTTTTAAAAATATGTTTTAAATTTTTCTTTGGTAATTTATGAATAACCGTTATTACCTAAGTGATCAAATGGTTAATAATGAAGATAAAATAATTAAATGTAAAGAAGTGTTATTTTTCAAAAAACTGGTTTTTATTTGTGAAATGTGTATTTATGTAAATTAATTAATTATATCACAATTTATTAATGATATTATTGAATTATTTGAATATATATTCAATTTAACATTTCAAAATTCATCTAATAGTATTTACTATGAATGAAATTAATGTAAATCCTGTTTTATGTTTAAAAATTCATTTTTTCTAAAAACAATTTTCATTGTAATTTTAATAATTATTTTTAAGATAATTTCTACAAATTATGGAAATTAAACATGATAGAATAAATTAAATAATTGGAATAAAAAATCAATTTTTAACAAGTCCACATTTGTTTTTTTCATAGTGAACATGTAACACCCGAGACTTTTATGTTATATAAATCATCAAAGGAATATTTTTCTACACAACACTTGCTTGGCTTTCTTTACATGAAATCGTGACGTTCCTCGATAGCTTGCGTCGTACGCAATACCGAGTTTCACTAAACAACGATATGCTATTAAAATATTATTAAAACTGGCCGTTATGAATAGTAATAACCACTTTTTGAAATTTTATAAATTTTATCTTTCAAAATGGACTTCATTTTTGGATTCGGAATACCGAAATTAGCCTAGGGTGAAATTTTGGTATTTTTCTGAAAACTTTCAATTTTTGATGAATAGTGAAACCACTAAGTGGTAGGTTAAAAACTGAATTTTGCATAAAACTTAATTTTACCGCTTCTGTGAATGAAATTTCGAAAATCCGAGAGACACGGTTAATATCAAGGACTAAAATGTGGTTCAATGAGATGAAAATAATTTTTTGGTGAATAGTAACTTTTTACTTTTTTACCACGGTTAAAAGTAAATAGGGTAACTAAGGGTAAATATGATATTACTATTACCCTAACACATGTCCTAATTCTATTGGATAAGTGTAGTTCGACCAAAAACAACCTTATGAATATAATATGACCATTTAGGTCCACTTGGATTAGATTATGACATTTAATATTATTTTATTTAATGAATAGTTAAAATAGTTAAAATCAAAGTTTAATAACTAAAACATTTTTAATATGGGGTTATACATAAGATAAATTCGACTATAAATATTCAATAGAAATCTAAAAAGATTTCCTACATAATGATATTTTATTTATAATTTTTAGACATTAAATAATTTAATTTATTTATGACACAATGATGATGCAGTAATTATCTTATTAATGAAATATTGACATAATTGAAGTTATAAACACAAAAATAAATGTAATTTGAGACTTTTTATGTATTCCACTAATTTTCTAGGTTACTATGATATATTATTGTTGATTTAATCAATTTGGTTTGAACATATAATTCTGTTATGACTTTCACAAAAATCATATATCAAATAGTGTCAAAATTGACAAAAAATAGTTTTTAAATAAAATATTATATTACTAATTGTTATTTTATTCCTAAAAATCTAAGGTTCGGCCAAATGACTTAGATAAGGATATATATATTAATAATAAACAATTTGGGGTTCTTTTGGAATGTTATAGTAAGTGTATTAACCATATAGTGTAAGAAAACAAAAAGACACGGTAAAAGTTAAATTATTTAACTTAGAGTTAATTCTAATTGATAAGGTTAAAATAATAACCTAAACTTGTCTAAATCCTATTGGTTGGTAGTATTTCGACCCATCCCCACTTTAGCTTCAAAATAAGACCCTTTGGAACCATTATAAACCGATTTTGACTTTAATATAAAATAATATTTTGAGATATTCCTAAGGTGCCCCTCTCCTCCCTTATAAAAGGGCACCTCCTCCCCCTCCTCCTCACACCAATTTGAGCACTCAAGCTCGGCCAAACCCTGCCATTTTCTCCTCTCCACTTCTCTAGAATAATCCTAGAGGTCCTGGTCTTCTTCGAAGACCAATCTTAGTTCCCTAAGTGGAGGATTCAAACAAGCGTTCCAAAGAAGAGGTAATATCCATTACCGATCTTTTCAATTTCTTTCTTCTTCAACTTCTTCTTGTTTAGTTGTTTCATGATAAAGTAATAAAATCAGTATTACTTACATACTGATATGTTATTATAAATATGAAACAACCCTAATTCACATTCTATCCATCCTACGGAAAAATGAAATCACCGCGCGTGCGTACGTACGGAATACCGTCTCCACGCCGTGGTGTAATCTATTTTCCAACATCACCTTACAAGGATGGGTATAATGGTGTAATGAGTAACTATTTATGATTATTATAAAGTAATATTGATACTGAAATAATATACATATACTCCAATACAATTCCATGATCATAGGAACGATATCATCACTCGTGCGTACGTACGGAATACCGTCTCCACGATGTGATGCGACTCGTTCTACATGATCATCATTACATAGTAATTATATAAATGAATTGAATGAATAAATATGATATATGTTACACCAATACCATTCTGGATATAAGGTATATATAACCTTAAAATAAGAATAAGAATTTATTCGGCAAAACACGCATAAGAACAAAAGGCAATAAAGACCCAAGTAACAAGTAACAATGAAATATTACTAACAAGAAGCTAAGAATATGACCATATATGATATCATATCAACATGTATGATTCTGGAATAAGTCAATCACATTATTTAAACCATTATACAGGATCTTCGGACACATACAAAGCAAATTGGACCTAAGGTAAGGGAAATATCACAATCTCATTTTTTTTCTGAGATTGTTTATTCGTAATTATTTACTGGGGTGTATTTTATCATCCACATCCATGTTTCATCAATATGTAATATTATTTCCATCCAACTACAATGTTTTAAATCCATTTTTACCCTTTGGTGAGTTTTTAGTAATATGTATGAAAAGAATCTTTTGTCATTTTTCGTACGAGGTACTTTTTGACTTTTCCGACAAAAGTACGAAGAATGTTTTTTTAACTTATACGGCATGAATGGATTTTTAAAACATTATTTCCAAGAAGCTTCCTTTACAAGTTTTCAAGTTTATTTTTAATCATGTTCTTTTGTTTTAAAGTTGTATGACATGTTATGAAAGGAAAAATGTTTTTGAAGTAGAAAGGATATTTTCCTCAAGAATGGGGTTCAAGTGTTTTATCAAAATTATTTTCCATCTAAGATAATAAAGGGTTCTGTTTTTATCCCTTTAATTACATTGATTTGATTATGTTGTGAGGGAATTATTTTTATGAAGTCATTTGCCTTATATGATTTGTTTTATGATGTCATGATGTTTCAAGAATCCCATTTTTGTTACATGTGTTATGAGATGATGTATGATTTATGATTATGTGGCACACATAAGAAAGGATTCATTATAAGATGGGTGGAACCTATATCTCCCTCCAATGCATTGGGTAAAGATTTTATATCTCATGAGATAGACATGGCTGGAACGGAAGGTTATACCGGTTCAGTGAAACAGGAATGGAACGAGGGCGACTCGGTTCAGAAAGGGACTTTGTCCACTAAGATAGTCTTGGCAATGAGTCATGACTAACAAGAAATGATTTTCCATGATTATGTGTGCATGCCACAAAGTTTCAAGTTTCATGTTATGATTATGGGGATCTCATTTTCACTTCTATGATTTGTTCCATGTTAAGATATTATGATCTCTTTTGCAGGTTATGATTTTCAAAAAGATATGATATGATTTTTATTTCCTTTATTTTCCCTTGCTAAGCATTTGAGCTCACCCTTTTATGTTTTCTTTTCCCCAGGTCAGGAAGATGGATATTAAGTAGAATATGCTAAAAGGGACCCTAGATATGATGAAATAAATGGGAGACACTATAGAAGATTTATGAACCAGTTGTTTATGTTTCCCAGTTTCTAAAGACACTATACCTATACGGTCCTTTGTGGTTTTGTCATATGTTGTAATAAGTGTACTTCAATTTTGAAGTATTAACAATGTATGTAAAGTATGGGTCGTTATAGTTGGTATCAGAGGAAAGGTATAGTCAACCTTTGGAAACTAGGATGTGAAAGCCTTAGTAAGAACCCTAAGGATAAGTCTAAGCATAGAACACAATCTTAGTGTTTTAGAAATGGCCATGAATAACCAAGGATAAGACCTTAAGCGTGAAAATTTTATTCTTGAATTATGTGGTTTTCCTATTATAATTAGTGTTGCTCACACTATTCTTTTTGGTTTTAGTCAATGGCTGGAACCCGAAGGAACCGTGTTAATGCGGAATGCGATGGGCAATGCAATGATTGTCCCCCTGAGCAACCAAACGATATGGGAGCTGGAATGCAAAATCTTGTAGACATGCTCACCAAACTTTCTCAAGCTATGAATCATGCAGGACTTCCAAACAAGAAAAGGAAGGAGCAACATTCTGTTGAATCCTTCATGAGGCAGCGTCCACCTTCTTTCAGTGGGTGTACTGATCCATTAGTTGCTGAACAATGGATTAGTACTACTGAAAAGATATTTTCAGTTCTTCAATGTTCTGAACATGATAAAGTCATCCTAGCAGTGTATCGTTTGGAAGGAGATGCTGATCAATGGTGGAATCTTATTAAGAATACGAGGCAAAGGGATGAAATTGAGTCCATGGAATGGGACGAGTTCAAGAACTTATTTTTCAATAAGTACTTCCCTCGTATTCTCCGAAAAAAGATGGAGAAAGAGTTTCTTGAACTGAAGAAAAGGGATGATGAATCTGTTGGTACCTATGAATCAAATTTTACAAGACTTGCAAGATACACTTCTGGTATTATTATCCAACCTGAGAGTAAGATCGATCGATTCTTTAGTGGCTTAAAACCAAGTCTTCGAAGGGCGTTAGCCATAAGGGACTTCAATAGCTACGAGGAAATCGTTCGATGTGCTCTCAAAGTCGAGATGGAGATTGGAGTAACCCATCAGTCATATGGGTTTGATAAGAAGAGGAAAATGGAATTCAAAGGAAAATCTAAAGAGCACACTGAAAAGAAGATGAGCTTTCCCTTATGCTCAAAGTGTGGAAAGAAACATGGAGGGAGTTGTCTTAAAGGGACAAGTAAATGTTTCAAATGTGGAAAGGAAGGTCATCGGGCATTTGAATGTCGCGATAATGGGAAGAAGATGTCTAATGATGCAAACAAAGGAAGGGATATACAGAATGAACCTACTACACTTCAATGTTTCAAGTGCAAGGAGATGGGGCATTATGCCAATCAATGCCCAAATCCAAGGGTTGATGATGATGGTCGACGTCAACAAACTCTTAAGGCTAAAGACAATGGAAAGTCACATGTAATTTCTATCAGCGATGTGGAGTACGATAACGAAGTGGTGAAAGGTACACTTACCATCCACTCTAAAGTAGCAAATGTTTTATTTGATGCTGGATCCACCAACTCTTTTATTTCTGAAGAATTTTCTATGGGTATAACCGTATTACCTCAACAATTAGATGTTGAGTTAGCTGTGACAACACCTAATGGAACATCAATCGCATCAAAAGTTTATAATTCTTCTCCGATCGAAGTTTGTGGGAAAGTGCTTCCTGCAAATCTTGTGATCCTTCCTATAGTGGAATTTTATGTGATTCTTGGCATGGATTGGCTTTCTTTATACAGAGCTCATATCAATTTCCAAAGAAGGGAAGTCACATTTCATAATCCAGATCAATCTATGATCGTCTATCAATGCAAGGATGAACATAACCTTCCAGTGGAAATTTCTTCCATTTTATGGGTATTGATTCCACTAAATGAAGGTTATTTATCTCAAATTGTTGGTGAGAAACTCGTGATTAAGAATATGCCCATCTTACGAGAGTTTGATGATGTCTTTCCGGAGGAATTACCGGGTCTTCCACCAAATCGTGAAGTTGAGTTTTCAATAGAACTCGTACCGGGTGCTTTTCCTATTTCAAAGACACCTTATAGAATGGCCCCAATTGAGTTGCAGGAATTGAAGAAGCAACTCCAAGAGAATCTTGATAAGGGATTCATACACCCTAGTGCGTCACCTTGGGGAGCACCTGTTCTATTTGTTAAGAAGAAAGATGGATCAATGAGACTCTGCATTGATTATCGAGAACATAACAAGATCACTATCAAGAAAAAATATCCTCTCCCACGCATTGATGACTTATTTGACCAACTACGTGGAGCTCAATACTTTTCCAAGATTGATCTTCATTCAGGGTATCATCAATTAAGGGTCAAAAGGGAGGATATACCAAAGACAGCTTTCCGTACAAGGTATGGACACTATGAATTTATAGTTATGCCATTTGGTCTTACTAATGCCCCTGCTATCTTCATGGATCTAATGAATAGAGTATTTAGAGACTATCTTGATCAATTTGTGGTAGTCTTTATAGACGATATTCTTGTCTATTCAAAGATCAAGGAAGAGCATGAAGATCACTTGAGAATTATATTGAAGACCCTGAGAAAGGAGAAGATTTATGCCAAATTTACCAAGTGTGAATTTTGGCTTCAAAAAGTTGCATTTTTGGGTCACATAATCTCAAAAGAGGGGATATCTGTGGATCCAGCAAAAACAGAGGTTATCGAAAGATGGTCGAGACCAACAACAGTAACTAAGATCCGAAGTTTTCTTGGTTTGGCTGGATATTATCGACGTTTTGTAAAGGATTTTTCACGATTATCTAATCCACTCACCAAGTTGACTCGGAAAGGAGTTAAGTTTGTTTGGACAGAGGAATGTGAAGAGAATTTCAAGGAGTTGAAAAGAAGGTTATCCAGTGCACCTGTGTTCACACTGCCTTGTAGTGAAGAAAGGTTTGTGATCTACAGTGATGCATCCAAGAAGGGATTGGGGTGTGTTCTTATGCAAAATGATATGGTGATAGCTTATGCCTCACGACAGTTGAAAATCCATGAGCAAAATTACCCAACACATGATTTGGAGTTGGCTGCGGTAATCTTTGCATTAAAGATTTGGAGGCATTACCTTTATGGTGAAAGGTGTGATATTTATACTGATCACAAAAGTTTAAAGTATATTTTCACACAAAAGGAGTTGAATATGCGTCAAAGAAGATGGTTGGAGCTGATTAAGGATTATGACTGCTCAATCCATTACCACCCTGGGAAAGCAAACAAGGTGGTAGATGCATTAAGTCGACAAGACCATGCTAGTTTATCCATGATGAGGATCACAAAAGATCCAATATTTATGGATTTACAAAGGATGGATCTTGGAATTATAATGGAAGGGGAAAAATCTTATCTTTATCAAATAAATGTTTAACCATCTATACATGTGAAGATTAAAGAGGCACAGAAAGAAGATATCGAGTTACAAAAGAAGGTGAGAAATGTTCCTGAATTCAACCTTGATTGTGATGGGATAATAAAGTTCAGGAATCGGGTTTGTGTTCCTCCCATCCCTGAATTAAAGAAGGAGCTGCTGGATGAGGCTCATAGTTCTTCATTCTCTATTCATCCTGGAAGCACGAAGATGTATAGGGACCTGAAAGAGTACTTCTGGTGGGATGGCATGAAAAGAGATGTTGCTGAATATGTCTCTCGATGCTTGGTTTGTCAACAAGTTAAAGCTGAGAGACAGAAGTCTAAGGGGATGTTACAACCATTACCCATACCCGAATGGAAATGGGAAAACATCACTATGGACTTTGTCACAGGACTTCCTAAAACATCCAAAGGCAATAATGCTATCTGGGTCATAGTTGATCGTCTTACAAAGTCTGCACACTTCATTGCTATTAGAGAGGATTTCTCTCTGGATCAGCTTGCCAGGATATATGTAAAGGAAGTGGTAAGATTGCATGGAGTACCACTTTCTATTATATCTGATCGGGATCCGAGATTTACCTCGATGTTCTGGCGAAGTCTTCAGCATACTCTGGATACAGAGTTGAGTTTCAGCACTGCTTATCATCCTCAGACAGACGGTCAGTCTGAGAGAACAATTCAAACCCTAGAAGATATGTTGAGAGCTTGCTCTATGGATTTCAAAGGAGGTTGGGATCAACACCTACCATTGGTGGAATTTTCTTATAATAATAGCTTTCACTCCAGTATTCAGATGGCTCCTTATGAAGATCTCTATGGAAAGAAATGCAGGACTCCAACTTGCTAGGATGAAGTTGGGGAAAGAAAGCTATTTGGACCTGATCTCGTTGATGAAATGACTGAAAAGGTCAGATCTATTCAACAACACATAAGAGCAGCTCAGAGTCGACAGAAAAGTTATGCCGACAACCGAAGAAAAGACCTAGAGTTTGAAGTGGGTGATAAAGTGTTCTTACGAATATCTCCCTGGAAGAGGATTATGAGATTTGGAAAGAAGGGGAAGTTGAGCCTTAGATATATCGGTCCTTTCGAAATACTGGATCGTGTTGGAAAGGTAGCTTACCAATTGGCGCTTCCACCGAATCTCTCTCAAGTTCATGATGTGTTCCACGAATCTCTCCTGAGAAAGTACATACCTGATCCTTCACATGTACTCAGCTCAGAAGTTGTACCGCTGGAGCAAGATCTTTCTTATGAAGAACAACCGATAGAGATTCTGGATCGTAGCGAAAAAGTCATACGAAACAAGACCACTCGATTGGTGAAATTTTTATGGAGGAACCACCAACATGAAGAAGCTACATGGGAGCTTGAGGATATGATGAGGGAGAAGTATCCTCATCTGTTTGTTACAAAGTGACGAATTTCGAGGGCGAAATTCTTTTTAAGGGGGGTAGAATGTAACACCCGAGACTTTTATGTTATATAAATCATCAAAGGAATCTTTTTCTACACAACACTTGCTTGGATTGCTTTACACGAAATCGTGACCTTCCTCGATTGCTTGCGTCGTATGCAATACCGAGTTTCACTAAACAACGATATGCTATTAAAATATTATTAAAACTAGCCGTTATGAATAGTAATAACCACTTTTTGAAATTTTATAAATTTTATCTTTCAAAATGGACTTCATTTTTGGATTCGGAATACCGAAATTAGCCTAGGGTGAAATTTAGGTATTTTTCTGAAAACTTTCAATTTTTGATGAATAGTGAAACCACTAAGTGGTAGGTTAAAAACTGAATTTTGCATAAAACTTAATTTTACCGCTTCTGTGAATGGAATTTCGAAAATCCGAGAGACACGGTTAATATCAAGGACTAAAATGTGGTTCAATGAGATGAAAATAATTTTTTGGTGAATAATAACTTTTTACTTTTTTTACCACGGTTAAAAATAAGGTTAAATATGATATTACTATTACCCTAACACATGTCATAATTCTATTGGATAAGTTTAGTTCGACCAAAAACAACCTTATGAATATAATATGACCATTTAGGTCCACTTGGATTAGATTATGACATTTAATATTATTTTATTTAATGAATAGTTAAAATAGTTAAAATCAAAGTTTAATAACTAAAACATTTTTAATATGGGGTTATACATAAGATAAATTCGACTATAAATATTCAATAGAAATCTAAAAAGATTTCCTACATAATGAGATTTTATTTATAATTTTTAGACATTAAATAATTTAATTTATTTATGACACAATGATGATGCAGTAATTATCTTATTAATGAAATATTGACATAATTGATGTTATAAACACCAAAATAAATGTAATATGAGACTTTTTATGAATTCCACTAATTTTCTAGGTTACTATGATATATTATTGTTGATTTAATCAATTTGGTTCGAACATATAATTCTGTTATGAATTTCACAAAAATCATATATCAAATAGTGTCAAAATTGACACAAAATAGTTTTTAAATCAAATATTATATTACTAATTGTTATTTTATTCCTAAAAATATAAGGTTCGGCCAAATAACTTAGATAAGGATATATATATTAATAATAAACAATTTGGGGTTCGTTTGGCATGTTATAGTAAGTGTATTAACCATATAGTGTAAGAAAACAAAAATACACGGTAAAAGTTAAATTATTTAACTTAGAGTTAATTCTAATTGATAAGGTTAAAATAATAACCTAAACTTGTCTAAATCCTATTGGTTGATAGCATTTCGACCCATCCCCACTTTAGCTTCTAAATAAGACCCTTTGGAACCATTATAAACCGATTTTTACTTTAATATAAAATAATATTTTGAGATATTCCTAAGGTGCCCCGCTCCTCCCTTATAAAAGGGCACCTCCTCCCCCTCCTCCTCACACCAATTTGAGCACTCAAGCTCGGACAACCCCTGCCATTTTCTCCTCTCCACTTCCCTAGAATAATCCTAGAGGTCCTGGTCTTATTCAAAGACCAATCTTAGTTCCCTAAGTGGAGGATTCAAAGAAGCGTTCCAAAGAAGAGGTAATATCCATTACCGATCTTTTCAATTTCTTTCTTCTTCAACTTCTTCTTCTTTAGTTGTTTCATGATAAAGTAATAACATCAGTATTACTTACATACTGATATGTTATTATAAATATGAAACAACCCTAATTCACCTTCTATCCATCCTACGGAAAAATGAAATCACCGAGCGTGCGTACGTACGGAATACTATCTCCACGCCGTGGTATAATCTATTTTCCACCATCACCTTACAAGGATGGGTATAATGGTGTAATGAGTAAATATTTATTATTATTATAAATTAATATTGATACTGAAATAATATACATATACTCCAATACAATTCCATGATCATAGGGACGATATCATCACTCGTGCGTACGTACGGAATACCGTCTCCACGATGTGATGCGACTCGTTCTACATGATCATCATTACATAGTAATTATATAAATGAATTGAATGAATAAATATGATATATGTTACACTAATAACATTCTGGATATAAGGTATATATAACCTTAAAAGAAGAATAAGAATTTATTCGGCAAAACACGCATAAGAACAAAAGGCAATAAAGACCCGAGTAACAAGTAACAATGAAATATTACTAACAAGAAGCTAAGAATATGACCATATATGATATCATATCAACATGTATGATTCTGGAATAAGTCAATAACATTATTTAAACCATTATACAGGAGCTTCGGACACATAAAAAGTAAATCAGACCTAAGGTAAGGGAAAAATCACAATCTCATTTTTTTTCCGAGATTGTTTATTCGTAAGTATTTACTGGGGTGTATTTTATCATCCACATCCATGTTTCATCAATATGTAATATTATTTCCATCCACCTACAATTGTTTAAATCCATTTTTACCCTTTGGTGAGTTTTTAGTAATATGTATGAAAAGAATCTTTTGTCATTTTTCGTACGAGGTACTTTTTGACTTTTCCGACAAAAGTACGAAGAATGTTTTTTTAACTTATACGTCATGAATGGATTTTTAAAACATTATTTCCAAGAAGCTTACTTTACAAGTTTTCAAGTTTATTTTTAATCATCTTCTTTTGTTTTAAAGTCGTATGACATGTTATGAAAGGAAAAATGTTTTTGAAGTAGAAAGGATATTTTCCTCAAGAATGGGGTTCAAGTGTTTTACCAAAATTATTTTCCATCTAAGATAATAAAGGGTTCTGTTTTTATCCCTTTAATTACATTGATTTGATTATGTTGTGAGGGAATTATTTTTATGAAGTCATTTGCCTTATATGATTTGTTTTATGATGTCATGATGTTTCAAGAATCCCATTTTTGTTACATGTGTTATGCGATGATGTATGATTTATGATTATGTGGCACACATAAGAAAGGATTCATTATAAGATGGGTGGGACCTATATCTCCCTCCAATGCATTGGGTAAAGATTTTATATCTCATGAGATAGACATGGCTGGAACGGTAGGTTATACCGGTTCAGTGAAACAGGACTGGAACGAGGGTGACTCGGTTCAGAAAGGGACTTTGTCCACTAAGATAGTCTTGGCAATGAGTCATGACTAACAAAAAATGATTTTCCATGATTATGTGTGCATGCCACAAAGTTTCAAGTTTCATGTTATGATTATGGGGATCTCATTTTCACTTCTATGATTTGTTCCATGTTAAGATATTATGATCTCTTTTGCAGGTTATGACTTTCAAAAAGATATGATATGATTTTTATTTCCTTTATTTTCCCTTGCTGAGAATTTGAGCTCACCCTTTTATGTTTTCTTTTCCCCAGGTCAGGAAGATGGATATTAAGTAGAATATGCTAAAAGGGACCCTAGATATGATGAAATAAATGGGAGACACTATAGAAGATTTATGAACCAATTGTTTATGTTTCCCAGTTTCTAAAGACACTATACCTATACGGTCCTTTGTGGTTTTTTCATATGTTGTAATAAGTGTACTTCAATTTTGAAGTATTAACAATGTATGTAAAGTATGGGTCGTTATAGAACAGAATAACAAATAAAAATTTGTCACCATGATTAGGGTTAAACAAAATAATGAAGAGCGTGAAACTAAAAGATATGTATAAAAATGCCACCTATACTTCTCATAATATTTTTGTATTAAGATAGATGAAAATTTTATTATATTTTATTAATATTATTTTCCATTTTTTTCCACATTAAATGTATTTTTGTCTTTATATTATTTAAGTCTTTTAACAAATTCCATGTGTGTCCCTCCCCAAATTTATAAAAGGGAACATCTTCTCTTCCCTATTTCACAAAATTTGAGAACTCTATAACATCCATGACCCAGGAAATGACTTTCCTATATTCCTTTCATTCATGTTTTACCAAATTTTCTTACCCTAACACCTTTCCATGAAATCTAAAGGTGTAATCTAAAGGATTTATCTTAATGATGATGTAGGAATCTTACCCTACTCTTTTAAAGTCTATTACCCATTATACTTACTATTAATATGATGTTTCCATAAAAAAAAATCAATAGTCTACTATCATAAATATAATGAGATGTTATTATGATTATTTTACATTATTTTTCAACACACTTTACATCAAATTTTAAATGTATGTATCTCTCAAGCGTACATATGGACTAGCACCTCCACATATCAAAATGATTAATTTTCTATCACTTACTAGAAATTTTGTATTTATTAAATATAAATCATATATATAATACAATTATGATTTTGGAATACAAAATTTTATTTATCTTCTATTCCCCCTTTTTATTTCAAAATAAAATCATCATTCATGTGTATGTTTTGAATATTGAATCCATGAATAGTGTAATTCTATTATATATCGATGAATTTAATGTATAGTTATATATATATAATAAATATATATGATATTCATATCATAATTAGCATTATAAGAACAATAGAAACATGATTAGGATAAAAGGACCATAACATGTTAATTGAAATTGTAATAAGTTGTTATAAGTAAAACGTATATTCTACTATAGGTTTTAATATTATTTTTTATATAATTATAATAAAATAAAATATATTATACATGAGGTTAAAATAAATTAAGAAGAATTTTCAACATTAGGTAATGGTTTTATGGTACAATCTCACTTTTTACAAGATTTTTTTATTGTTAAATTTATGTTGATAAAATTAAATGATATATCTCATAGAAATATTATATCATTAATTTTACTGTGGTTGTTTTTTAAAATACATTTTTTACTTTCATTTACCTTTCTATATGTTCTCAAAATTTGAAATAAGGTTTTTATAGAATTCTTCTTAGTGGGGAATCATTTTCTTTTATATCTATATATTCTTGAAAATTATTTAATGAATGACTTAAATATTCTTCATTATCTTATATGGTTAATTTTAAAAGATGTTTTACCGTATATAAATTTTTTTTAAAACTATTAATCATTACATTTTCTAAAATAGGAAAATTATTCCAATTGTGTGAACCTATTTTTTTAACATTAACTACATAAATGATTTTCCCCCCATAATTACTATTCACTACCCTAAATCTTTTTTCATATGCTTCCTTCAATTTTTTGAAATAAATTTTCTCTTATTATTTATAAATATTTTTAGATTTCATATAATTTATTTCAAAATTAAAAGATTATTTTTTAAAATAAATGTTCCACTGAAATAAAGAAAACATATATGAAAATAACCATTGATGTTGCATATGATTCCCTAGGTATTAGAACTAATGAAACCAAATTAATTTATTTTCTAGATGGTTTAATTAAATAATTATAATACCCATTTTATTTTCCATGGGTATTTATATGATGAAATGTTAAATGTTTTCATGGTTTCTTGGTGTTCATATTAATAGATTTTGATTATGTGATGGGTGGTTCTATTATATCCTTATAGGGAATTATATAATGATTAATGTCTTTGGCGACCAAAGGTTACAAGAGTGGTTACCCCAATCCCAATGTAGGGTAAAATTTTAATAATACCAAGACCAAAACAATTATAATGTTGGCTATCCCAAGACAAACATGTAATTAATGTTAATGTGGGTAGCCTTAAAAACTATTTCTATGATTCAAATTATGAAACAATTTTAATTAAGCCATATATTACAAGTAAATATGATTATGATATGATCCAATAGTAATTTATTCTTATTTAATTTGTGTCTTATGATCTACCAATGATTTATTCCCTAATTATGATATATGAATTATTTATTACAATTTCCATATGTCAATATAATAATTTCATACCCTAATTATCATGGTATGAATATATATAATAATTGATTGATATCAACCAAGTTTTTCTTTAATAACCTTCTGAAATAATCATTTTTTTGTTTCCTTTCATCATGTTATGAAGAAATCCTTTAAGTAGGTTATGTCTAAGAAGTTTACTATGTGAGAAGAACAATATTGAAGATGTTGACGATCTTTCATGAAATACGGTGACTAGGTATCTAGTATTCGATGAAACTAAACCTTTACTATTATAGGTTATGCATTGTCATTAAAATCTATGAAAATTCATTAAAAATGATGAAATATTTCTATATGTTAAGATTATATTGCCTATGTTTTCATTAGAGTAGTGTATTTTATTTAAATATCAATATTATATAAATTAATTTAAGAATCATAGGAAAAGTTTAAGTAATGGTTAGCACCATGTATATTTGGTAATGCAGATATTAGTTGGGTTACCTTTAAAATAAATCCCAATATCGATTCTCAAATTTGGGTATGGTAATGGCATACGTACACTTAGGGGTGACAACACTGATAGTGTATGATTTGCTGTTAAATTGTCTATCACTGGTGTACGAGGAGTGGGATAAAGATACACACATGTACAAACACTCTTGGGGATATTATTAGGTTAATTATTGTTTTCATTATAATATATTTTCAATTTTTTGAATCCATAATTACTAAGCATGACCTAGATTCATCCTAAGATGTAATATATTAAAAATAAGGTGTCATGGTTCAATAATTATTTGAATGAATTTTCATTATTATATTATTTTTCACAACGATTATTGTTTTGAAATCAATTATTTTTTTATTAATGTCTAAAACATGAAGTAACTTTGTTAATGCTGAATATGATAGAAGGTAATGATTTTCTTCCAAAGAAACCAATTTCTTTTTGGATTTGTAATGAAAATTCTTACTTTAATGCTTCTATAACTTTTTCATGACATGATTTTTATTGGGTTTCACAATGATAAATATAGGGAAAAAATTATATCTATTATTTTGTATCGTTCACATTATTTAGTGGGTTTTTATCCAATAAGTTATGGGTAATGAATCAATACCATTAAAGATATATTTATCAGCATCTGGAACATAGAGCATGAAAAAATTATTATGTTTGTTTTTTGTTTGTAAGATGAAGCTAATAAATGGTGGAATATTATCAATAACCCAAAGAAAGATGAATAATTTGAATGTATGGAGCGGGATTAGCTTATATAGTCATTTTTTCAATAATTACTCTCTTCATATTCGTTATACCAGGAAGGAGAAGGAATAATATAATCTAAAGTTGAGTGATGATGAAATCATTAGTATATATGAGGAAAATGTTACATGAATTGTAAGTTATTCTTTTGGTGTTATCATTTAAAATAAAAGATGTTTTTATAAAATTTTTAGGATATTAAATCCATGTTTTCATAGGTAGTTTACCATAAGATTCTTTGGTGTCCTTAATGAAATAATTTTATGTTCTATCATGATAGAAATAGAGTTCTAAGTCACCAATCAATATACTGTGTTTGAAAAGAAATTAATGATAGAATTGAATATAAATTACAAAAAGAAAAATAATATTCATAAGAATAAAAGTCTTAGCCTACAACAAAAGTGTTGAAAGAAACATAGAGGAAATAATATTTAGAGGATGAGTAAATTATTTTAGGGTGGAAAGGAAGTTCATCATGAAATCAAAAGTGAATGTGATGGAAATAAGTTAGATAATTATATGAGTGGAGAGAAATATATATATATAATGATCCACACATCCTCCAATATTTAATATGCATGGATTATGACTATTTTTCTACATTGTTATTTTATTATAGGGTTAATGATAATTATTGATGTGAATAATCTATTAATCCTAGAGATAATGGGAAATATTATTTTATCAACATCATCTATCTGGTATATGAGTATGAAGTTGTCAAAATAATATTTACCATATAATATAGAATATCTAATGTCTTATTGGAATTTGGTTTCCACTCTTTCATATTTGATGAATTTGGAAAGGATATCACATATTCAACATTTAGAAATAGATATTGAATTTGAAATGAAATCTTCTAACGAAATAAAGGAAATATATCATTTTTATAATAATCATTTGATTTATATTTTTGGGAATTTTATTCTTGTCAATCTTGTGATTCTATCTATGGAAAAATTTAATGTAATTATGGGCAGGGATTGTGTGTCTATGTATAGAGCCCAAATCAATTTACCATAAATGGATTTTATATATCTTATTTCAAAAATAATAATGATAATTTATCAATTTGTGGATGAATAGTATGTTTTAACACAATATACTTTCAATTTATGGGTCGTGATACCTATTTATAAGGGATATATATCTAAAATGGTTGGGGTGTAACTCAACATCGAAGATATACCTATTTTATGGATGTTTATTAATATGTATTTAGAATATTTTTATAATATTCCATTAAATCAATATGTTAATATTTAAAAAAAACACACCTATTGCTCCATATATTTCAAAGACTCTATATAGAATTACCATCATTGAGTTGTGGGAAATGGGGAGAAAAATCTTGGAGAATATTGATAAGGGATTCAACTGAACATGTGTATCACTAGAATCAGCACATGTTCTATTTGTTTAGAATAACGATGGATAAATATGAATTTATATTGATTATCAAGAACTTAACAAGATTGCAATAAAAACAATTATCATCTACCATGCATTGATGATTTGTTCATCAATTCTGATAGGTAAAATACTCCTCTAAAATTTACCTCATTTTGGATAAAATTAATTGAGGATAAAATGTGAATTAATATCTTAGAAATACATACATATAAGGTATGAAATATATTAACTTATAGTGAAAACAATTGGACATACTATGTCTAAAGATATCTTAATAAATTTAACAAAATGGAGTCTTTAGTTATTATCTACATCAATTTGTGGTAGTCTATATAAATGATATTCTTATATAATCCATGGGAATGGAAGACCATGAAGATCACTTTAGAATTATATATGATAACCTAGGGAAATAAAAACTATATTCCAATATAATAAAGTGTGATTTATGGTTATATAAAGTCTCATTATTGGGGAATTAAATCATTTTTATGGTATATAATTTGATCATTCTACGACAGAAGCACTAAACATGGGCCATATCAACCACTATGATAGGGGTATGTAGATTCCATGTATTGGGTCGATATTATCAAATATTCTTGAAGAATTTATCAACGCTTTCTAATACACTCATTTTGTTAACATATATGGGAGTCGTGTTCTTTTAGTCCAATGAATGTGAAGAAAATTTCAAGGATCTAAATAGTAGGTTATTAAGTGGGCATATAATCACACTAAAGTACAATGTAAAAGGGATTGTGTTCTGTTGTGTGGAATATAAAATCGTACTATAATTTGATCATATATTTAAATAAATGATGATATCTTATGCCTCTCAACAATTAAAGATTCATGAGTAGAATTACAAACCCTTAACATATAGTGACCAGTAATAATTATTTTATTAATGAAATGAATTCTATATCTTTATGGATAAGGTGTTAAATATTTTGAAATAATAAAAATTTTAAAGTATATATGAACCCATATAGTGTTTAATATGAAACATAAGTGATGGATGGAGTTTATCAAATATTTTGATGGCATAAAACATTAACACTCTAGGAAAGTGAAAAGGTGGATAGTATTTTGACTAAAAATAATAATTGTATATATATGATGATTATCACAAAAGATATAATATTTATTCATTTTTAATGTAAGGAACATGAAATCAAAAAGAAATTGGATTAATCTTATCTTTATCAAAATGAGAACTGAACCATATATCTATGTAAAGATTAAATATGCATGGAAAAAATATATGGAGAAGTAAAATAATTTTGAAACATTTCCTGGGTTCAACCTTAATTATTATGGAATGATAATATTAAAAAAATGGAGTGTTTTTACATTTTATACTAGATTTTAATAATGTCTCATTGGAATAATTTTATAGATTATCATTCTATATTCATCTTAGAGGTACTAAAATGTATAAGGACCTTACTAACAATTTCCAAAAGGATAGAATAGATATCATGGAATATGTATCTAGGTTATTATCGTTCAAAATAAAATTATATCCCAATGGAAAAATTATAAGGGGACATTATAACCACTCCTCAAACATATATAAAAATGGGAAAAAGTCACAATTTATTAATTTATTAAACACCCTAAGACATTTAACGAAAATAATTATATATAGTTTTTAGTCGAATGACTAAAAAAGATGGCACATTTTAATTGTAAAATATAATGTATACCTCTTGATAAATTTTATCATATAAACATTATTATATTTGTAAAGAAACATGTATTACCAAATTATATTATATCTGATCATAATATGCAGCTTACCATGACTTTCTAGAGAAGTAATCATCAATCCCTAGATATGGGGTTTTGTTTTTGTAATACCTATCATCTTGATATAAAAGTTAATTAAAAGGGAAATATTTAATACCCATAGTATTTTCTATTACCATATTCTCTATATTTCAACTCATGTAGTGATCAACACATTCATCTTGTCAAATTATTTACAAAATTTTCTTTAATTCAAGAATTTTGACTGCTCCATATAAATAACTCTATAAAAATGTAAAAAAATATGACATGATGTGATAAAGTTGGAGAAATATTTTTTTTATAACTAACCTATCTATTTAAATGGTAGAAATTTTTAGATTCATTCAATACAACAATAAGAAAACACTGATTCAAAATTAAAGTTATTTAAAAATTCTCAGTGAGATAGGGAATTAAAAATTGTGGAGAATGTATTTCTATGAACCAATCAATGGAAGAATATAATGGGATTTAAATTGTGTCCCCTAGATATATTGTCTCCTACAGGATTCATTATTGATTACAGAAGGAATATTTTTTCCTTGCACTTATATCAAAACACTCTAATGTTTATTAAGTTCTCCATTTTATTTATTTTGTGGAAGTACAAACATGATATTTTACATGTAAAAACCCAATGTTTTTATCTATAGATATTGAATTTTCTTATTTGTAATAGAAATTATATATCATGGGTCATATTTAGAGAGTTTTACTAAACAATACTACTCACCCAGTTAATGTTTGTTGGAGAAATCAGAAATTTGAAAAAAGCTACATGTGAAACCGATGATATAATTAAAAAATGAAACCTCATTAGTTATCATAATAGTGATGGAATTTAATAGGTTAAATTCATTTTATGGTGGGAATTATATAACACATGGAGATTTTATATTTTTCCCTTTTGAATAAAATAGATGTATTCGATAACATGCTTTACCTACATTCCCAATATTAAATGGAACATGACATATTATGTCCATTATAACCTATAAATACAATTATTGGGTATGAATAGGATTATTACCATTATGATATATATATATAGAAACGTTTTACTTAATTAAAAAGTATTTATTGACTCTTAATAAATAATAACTAAATTTTATTAAAATCATTTCAAGATTAAAAGAAAAATAATTATCATGAAATTTATTTTTATTGGCAGAATTAATTTGTCTATAAGAAAATATATAGATCACTATTAGGAATTGATTTTAATTTATTTACTAACAATATAATAATAGTCATTCATACATTTTTTATCTTATTGTTAGGATTGATGAGAAAATATTTTGAAGGTGATTTTTTCTTCAGAAAATTGTTTTTATGTGCGCAATGTGTTTTTATTTAATAAATTAAATAAATCAATATCTATTAGTTATTATAATTAAATATTTATATTTTATATTCAATAAAATATTTTAATATTCATCTAAGATTTTTTATGAGGAATTCAATTAAATCAAATACTACTTTATACTTAAAAATGAATTTTTCTGAATAAGGCTTTCGTTTAATTTTGTGAACATATTTAAAAGTTAAATTATGAAACTTATAAAAATGGAATGTGATAAAAAATATTCCCTATTATTAATAATATTTTCATATTAAATTGTTAAAATAGTATAAATTTGTTACCAGTGCTATTTTTAAAATTGATAAATGAAGGGGGTTAAACTAAGAGATTTGTATTGAAATGACACATAGACTAGTGTACAGATTATTGGATTTTGATTTTTTAAACTTATATTATCTTAATTTATTATTATTTTCCATTTGGTTACACTTTTACTAGAATTAACCATTACCCTAATGGCCCGAAGTCCTTCTTTTTTATTAATTTTTGATAACCCTTATTTCAAGGGATGAGGGGGAATCCTTACAAGGCCCGTAGGCTTTAGAGATTACATGACCCAAAGGTCTTATAGGAATTCATCCCAGACATGACTACATGGAACCCCCCCCCCCCCCCCCGAGTGTCAATTCCATAAATTCATCTCCCACCCTCACATTTCTTGCTTAGCAAGAAATATCTATGTAAAAGTGTGCATGCATTGTCCTGATGAAAATTTCTATACCTTATCATTCATCAAAATCAAGGTAGATTTTTTCAGGTGAAACTACCTTCTCTGAGTCATCATCTGGAGAAGATCATTTTTTTGTTTGGTTGCATCTTCAATTCATTTTCATGGGGTGTCCCAATGGCATGATGGTGTCTCGAAGGCCTTAACGTGGTTTTAAAGCCTTTACTGGCATGATGGCCTTTGGTGGTATGAAGGCCTTAAGGACTCCAGGTCCAAACCAACTGCCTATAGGTGAATAGTTTTTGGCTACTATAATATCGAAAAGTGACTTCTATATTATTGATACAGTATCCCAGATATATTCATCCACCTATATTCAAAGGTGGTTCTCATGGATTCACTGGAAGAGTCCTCACCGACCAGGATGATGCTCATGTGAAAATGAATTAAACATTATATTATTTAAATGTTTTATGTAATTCCATGTGTGTCCCTCCCCTCACATATATATGAGAACCTATTTTCCTCCATTATTCAAATACAGTGATCCCACTATCTCAATAAATCCATCAAAAAATAATTTTTATATTAATTCCTTTCATTATTGAGCTTCTTTTCATACCCTATCACCATCCTAATATTGTGTAATGTGTTATAAAATAGAGTTCTCTCAATGAAAATCTAATCAGCTTACCCAAACACATTAAAATATTATTTTTTCTTATAAATCCTATAAATATGTTTTATAAATAAATAAATTACTCTATTATCATTTATATTTATTATTATTATTATTATTATTATTATTATTATTATGGTACACCTATGTTTCTCATGATTTTCACCAAATGCGAAATGAAAGTATAATTTTTTTTATGTGTTCACTACCACATTCTTGTAGAAATATGATTAATTTTTCATCCCCACATCATAGTTATAGATATCATGATTGAATATATATATATATATATATTATATTTATGTTATATCCATGTTTTCAAAATTATAAAATGTTGTTTATCTTTCTTTCATTTTTTATAAAAATAGTACATAGTTCATACATACATATAAACTACTATCTCCACTAACAGATTCATTCCATTATCTAAATCTTCCATTTATTTATGGTTATGAAAATATAAAATGAATATATATGAAATTTATATCTTTATTAAAATTATAAATATTATTTAATCACGATCATGTTGTAAGGACCATAACTTGCAAACTGAAACATACATGAAAAATTAAGTAATTAACACACAAAATGATGAGAATAATAAAAAGATATTAATAGATGGGTGATGAAATGTAATGAGTAAACCATGAATTGTATTATAATTATGAATATGATTCAAGTATAAATTTATAGTAAATTTAAATATGTTATATATGAGGTTAAGATCACTTATGAATCATATAAGACCTAAGGTAAATGTTTTATGTTACTATAAAAAAATTCTAGGATTTTTTAACATTAAATATTTAATTATCCTATTATATAATTTATCACGCATAAATAAAATATATTTCATTATCCTCTTGTTATGAAGTTAAATTACATGTTTTCAATTGATTTTTGTCTCTCCAATTACTCAATCATTTAAAATAATGTATTTAAGAAAATACATCATTGTTTTTCTATTCAGTTGAATATATTTTCCTTCTATATCCACACATTTTTTATATTATATAATTATTTTTTAAAATATTTTTCCATTTTTTATAAATAAAAACAGAAAATTTTTATTCTTCTCATTTTCTTAATGAGTTACTTTTTATCAAATGTGTGAATAGAATATTTATTTTAACATTTACTAGGAGAACGATTTCTTTTGTCGTTATGAGTATTATTTTACATGGAGATTTATTTACAACATACCAGGTTTCTTTTAAGGGATATTTTACCTAAAATTCTATTAATAGATATATTTTAAATATTTTTCATTCAAAATGAAATGCGTATTTTCCTCATGATATTTTATAGAGACCTTTTAAATGTATTTTCATTTATTGAAACATATATTGAGTTTACTTATGATTTACAAGGGATATGATCCAATGATTCCATGTTCTTTTTTATATATAATTTTTATTATGGTGATGTTGAAATAATTATGAAACCCATTTTATTTTCTATGCTTTAGGATGCAATAAAATGATAAATGTTTTTACGATCTTGTAAAATAAATATGAATGGATTATGATTATGTTATAGTTGGGCATGTTATATCCCTACAATACATAGGGTAGGGATTAATGTTTTATTATCACAAGGGGAAATATATTGGTTATTAAAATCCCAAAATAGGGTACATTGGTATTTAGTACAATCCTAAAGCAATTACATGATTAGTTTTCCCAATCCAAACATGTAAGTAATATCTTGGTGGATTACCTTGACATTAAATTTATATGATTATTATTATTATTATTCCACACTTCTTGAAATGTTATTATGCTTATGATATGATATCATGTAATTTTATTCTTCTATGATTCATGTATTATGATTGGGTATAGTATTATTCTATGATTATGATATATGAATTGACGGGATAAATTTTCAAATGTTAAGAGAGAGTTATGATCACCTTATTCTCATAATATGCAATCATATGATCATTGAATTATATCTTCCTTGTTTCAAATTAAAGTGAATATGATCTTTATCCCTTTCTCATGGTTATATTCCATATATTATAAATAAAGTTCGTAATTTTTTTGTTTCTTTGATGTTTTCTAGGTGAGAAGAATTTTATAGTAGATATTGAATATATTTAATAAAACAATATGATTATGTATTTAGTATTCAATGAAATTAAACATTTATAGATCTAGGGTGTAAATTAAAAATAAATATGAAGCAATAAATTAATTCTATCTAGTGATTTCATTGTTAAAACATCGAGATTACTTCTATAATTATGCAGAGGAAGCGTTGTTTCTCTTCATACAAATGAAGTGGATTTAACTTGAATGAAACTAATAAATGAACCACTATACGGGTGAAAATGTTTTAAGGGATAAGAAATCAATGGAGTTTTTGGTGTAGAAAGGCATGAAATATGGACAGAGCACCCCATATCGAACAAAATAATCAACCTGTATAAGGAAATAAATATTATAAGAGTTCTACTAAAAATAATTATATCAATCATAAATATGAAAAAAATAAATTAGTTCTAAATACAATGATTTTTCAATGAATGAATTTAGATAACCGCTAAAATTAAAAAGTGGTAGCATCATTGTTCTTCCTGCAATGGTAGTGGGGGTAACATGAATGAAAGTGATAAATGCTCCATTTCATGGTTGAAAAGGTTTTGAGGGAGAATATTTTTGTAGTAGTTTTGGTGTAGAAATGTTTGAAAGATAGATAGAGCACCCAACTCGAAGAGACTAATCCACCTATATAAAAAAATTAATATGTGATTATTACTAAAAATAAGTAAATTAAAAATAAATATAAAAATATAAATTATTTATATGTTCAATTATTTTACTATGAAAACATCATGATTACATCCATAATTAAGCAGAGATAACCCCATTTCTTTCTATGCAAAGGAATGACACATGGATATAAATATTTTGAAATAAAAATACTCTATAATAAATAATGAAAATTAATTTAACATCCCATTATATAAGTTTTTGGTAAAATTGAGCAAGTATATTAAAACGATAACTTTTCTTCTTTATAAATGGTTTCCATAGTCATATTTTGTTCTTTATAGGGATTGGTAATATCAACAAGTTCATTGTACACTGACTATATAATTAGTCAGACATTTAATTTAGATTATGTTAATGTATTAGAGAACGTATAATATTATAAATAACATAATATATTAAAAAAAACTTATACCTTATCATTGAACCCTATTTTAAAAAAAATAAATTTAAGGATCTGGTTCCTCTATCGAGATTCCTAATCTCCTCATTGTTGTCCCATATAATGTACAAGACGTTTAATACATTGGAATTGATATGAATTGATTGTGATATCCCAATGGAAGGTTCCCCCACAATTGAATTTTCATCTGAATCAACATTTGTTTTAGTATCCTGTTAAAAATCGACCACTTATTGTTTATTGAATCAGATACATAAAATAGTTTCACTACTTGGGATTCCATTATGAATGCTTCATATTTCTTCCCTTCCACATAGAAATTCATCTTCATAAAGCCCAGTTAATCAACTTTCACTACAATGATATTTTCAAACCATTTGCAACGG
Source organism: Viscum album (assembly GCA_963277665.1). Lineage (NCBI taxonomy): Eukaryota > Viridiplantae > Streptophyta > Magnoliopsida > Santalales > Viscaceae > Viscum > Viscum album. The sequence continues at coordinate 887,999,926 of OY728128.1, forward strand.
TAAAGATGCACATAAAATGTTGTATAATATAACTCCAATATCTGTTTGATAATGAAAAAATATGATATATTTTCATAAATTTTATTTTTATCCATGGGACCTGATATGTGCGTCACTTTATCCACAAGCGTAACACCACTATTTTTCATCATACTAAGGTCATTGTGTTCCTTATACAAAATGTGGAACCATTGATTACAAAACTCATGTATGATATAACATTTTCAGTCAGTCCTCTCGCTAGGCATTAAAGTTGTTGGAAAATTGAGTTCTTATTTTCAGATAACTCCTTATAACACTCCTCTCTCAACCATCTTATATACTATTGATTATGTGTATTTCATATCCATTATTCATCACTTTATGGATTCATGTCTATAAGAATTTATTTGTGTTATTTAATGTATGGATAATCATCATTTCTATTATGTTATTTGTAATGATGTGTGTGATTCTGTTCTTTCATAGAAATTGTAACAACATCTCTTCCAGAATTGTCTTTTCCCATAAGGCATTCATTATGAAAAAACATTGGGAGAATAATGATTTCAAAATATGAATGGTAATCGATATATAATTAAATAGATTATTCAATAATACATCTTTCTACAATACAGCATGCGAGATGAATTTGATTCTTGACATGCCCTTTCAAAATTATCATATACAGTTCATTAGGGTACATCCATCTATACTGGCATGATCACATAGTTGAACCTCTCTGACTAAGTGAACCATCAGGAGAATCAATATATCAAAGAATTATGGTGGGGATAAAATCTATAATTAACATAATATGAATGAAATATCCTTTTTCATAATTGGAAACATCGCCGGGTCTACTACTTTACTACATATGGATTTGAAAAAGAAGTATAGTCTAGTTTATATATGTCATAAATTTTGAGGTAGAATGCAATGGAAGGAAACATGAATTAAATAATTCATCAAAACATAAATTTTGTGTAATTTATTGATTAAACTTCAAATTATCCATTAACACGAAATTCATCATATTTTTTGAATACCACAGTGGAACTTTTACACTAGTAAGTAAAAAATAAAATTTGTAATTTTTCAACTACAGATAGAGTGTAGCCTACTAGAGGAAGAAAATTCCACCATTTACTTTTCACAAGTGCCAACTCCTCCCTTATCCTCTTTCAATCAATTCCAACCAAGCCCTGACTCTTTATTTTGTTTTTCTAGGAACATTTAGTAATGTGTCAATAACACTATCAAATAAATTTTTTTCTACATGTGAGACATCATGAAAATTTATGACTTATAAATAATTCCAATACAGTAGTGAAAAAAAATTTCCCTTCTTCCAACCTGATTTATTATGGTTTTTTGAAAATGGTTTACCAAAAACTGTGTCAATCTCTTTTACTTTTTTGAATGGTTGATTGGCCGTTACTAGAGATGGTGTTGTGCCCTGTATGATATTCCCATCAAATGTTGTCATATTAGATCAATATTTATGTCATCGAGGAAAATATTTATGATGTGATAAAAATACAAATTTTGAGGAATATTTCAAAAGAATTTAATATGTGCATTTTTCACAAATGAGACACCACAACATTCCTTTAATGCTATATCCTAATAAATTTTCATTTGCGGAGAATTCATTTATCATTTAGTACAACATGAACCTCAATGTTAATTATTCACTTATATAAGAATCAAACATTGTAACACATGTAACCCACATAAATTTTATATATTCAGTCAATAGAGCAAATTATACATGAATATTATTATCAGGTTTATTTGGTCCAAATATACGTAGAGAAAACATAATGTATTTCTGCTTCATGAATAAACATAGTAGAAAGTTATAATTTACCAACATAATGTGACATTTATTGTGAATAATACTCATTATAAGAAAAGGATTCATTAAATATATCGATAAAACAAGACTAATTTTTCTCAGCTCATATAAAAATTCCGGAAACTCATTATCAACTTTCTTCCATTATGGATATTCTACTGGAAGACGTAGGTTCAAATATTTAATTCTTTTCCATTCATCCTATGTCAATTTTCTCATTGTTTTCTATCATTTATATAGTATTCTAAACTGAGGAATGATAGGGATGTTCCATACAAATTTTTATGGACATGATTCATTTTTATTGTATTGATCTATGCCACACATAGTTCATTTTATGAGTGATACATGGTCTTTGAGAAACAATATAAAATAATTTGGAAAATAATGTATATTTTTAAATATCATTACCATTGAACGTGAAACTCATTTAGCATAATATGTTTAGTATGGTAGTTCATTTTCTTCTGGTATCATATCTTTTAGAAGAACAAGAAGTTCTGTAATTCTGGTGTCACTCCATCCACTGTGAGATTTCAAATTATATAACTTAAGTACAACTGAAAATATTAAAAATTTAGTACAACTGTTCTACAATAGTTTCATGTAATAGGATATTTAAATCCTCAAACAGCTTTTTACAATTATGGAGGCCATCTTCAATTTCCATTTTCAATTATTCCCTGAGATATCCATCATCTTTTACTATGTTATTCATGTCAAATGATTCATAAACCATAGTATCTTCCCAATCAATGTCCACATTCTTTTTTCCCCGTGTTTAGTCCAAAATTTATAGATTTGATCTATTTTTTGAAAATAAAATGTTCTTCTAACTCTTTTGGACTATTTTTTTCAATAAAAATGACATAAATAGGGACATATGATTTAAAAGGTTTGTTTACATGCTCTCTTGAAAAATTGATGAACTCATTTACTCCATATTCATATTCATTTGTCAAATGATTTGAGTGAATCCATTTAAAGTTCATATCCATCATATTCAGTTCATTAAAGATTAATTTTATACAATATATAAATCAATACACATGATATATTCTTTAAGAAATGTTAAGTTTATAGAAAATTTTAACAAGGGGAACTAAAAATTTGATTATTTCAAATAATTCTAGTATGTTGAAAAAACTGGGTGATTTAATTTAAGAAAAGACATTCTCTACATCAAATATTTTTAAAATCCTCTAATCGAATGATAATATAATATAGGCAATTATAGAATAATAAGATACTCAAATATGATAAACAAGAATAATAAACTCTCATTAAATCAACTAGATTAATGGTTTCATGGATCCATGAATGATGATAATGATAAATAGGATAGAACTAGCATTCTTTTTGTAGGATTTTTGTCCAATTTGAATGAAAATAATATGTCCTGGATTAAGGGGATTAATACTTCTATGAAGATAAATATAGACCATTTTTTCTAGAATGTCTAAGTGTATAGATATTCCTATTCCAAAAATATTGGTTGTTGGGATTTGAAAAAAAAAGTGTGGGAGGATTAATATAATCAATAATAACATCATAATAATTCATTATTAAAATGAAATAAATATTATTTTCTCATTTAGATAATGGACATATTCCTAACTACATCACTTTCTTTGTGATCTAAATTGTTGAAAGATAATATCATAGCCAGTGAAAACTTCTAGAAGTTGTAAAAACACTGACTCATTATATTATACTAAGAATAGAAGCTAAATTTGTTGGAATCACTTTTACCTGAATATCAACCACGTAGAGAGAGTGAGGTTTAGAAGGATTCCTATAGAAGGAACATAAGGGATGCATAATATTTGTGATTAATCATGTTATTAATCATGTCTCTAATATGAGGATACATGATAAGGACATGGATGGATTCTGTATGTTGAATAAACTCAAAAAATATGATAATGATAGGGATAAGAAGGTAGACAATAAATGATATTATCTATAAACATTATAGGTGTAAACCAAAATATATATACTATATTGACCTTAGAATAAATTACCCTAACAACACCAGGTCATATAATCGTATGACCACTAACATACCTCAAAGTCACTAAAGGATAGTTTAAACATTTGGGGTAACAACACATAAATGATATGTTCTCCCCCCCTAATAGAAAAAATTAGTACCAAAGGTACAACGAAATTATAGCATGCCCCTTGGGGTCAATGGACATGAAGACCCAAAATCATCATTACCTAATAATGGAATACTTGTGGGAAAATAAAATAAAAAAATAAATTATGCAATAGCTATAAAGACACACATATAGGTCACATATAAAGACATACATATAGTCTATAGGAAGTATCAACTCGATAAATGTCTGATATTGAAACATAACCTGAACTAAAGGTACCATAATGATTCAAAAAGTGAAGGACTTATGTGATAAAACCATACGTGCTTAATTGAGGTTGACCCATTTAAATCCACTCCATAATAAAACTAAGGAATATTGTGAATTATAAGAGGAACAAGATTCTATGATGCATACAACCAATAGAGGAACATACATCACTCCACTAACTTGGTTCTTGAAAAATAGCATCTCAAGTAGTATGTCCATAGAGGTGTCCATAAAAGGTGTCAGTATATATATAATCAATAGTAAACTACCAATGTGCCTAAAAAAGTAGTCAATAAAAAATAATATACATGAAAATTTATAAACATTTATATACATATATGAAAAAATTATTTATTAAGAGTATATAAAACATATCAATAAAACAATAATTAATAAATCTGATGTTCAATGTTAGATATAACAAATAACTCCATATATCAAGAGGAACCATACCGCAGTTGTCAATAAAAAAATGAAAATAAAAAAACATTATATTCATAACCTAAAAAAATACTATATAATCCCAAACAACAAATAAATACATCATCGAAGAAGAAATAAAAAACAAAACCAAAAATTCACCAGGAAAATCAGAATGTCTACTTTACTAGGTTGAGGAAAATTTGAGACCCTCGTCAGAAACCCTATCTACAACAAAACATTGTATGTCAGATGAGATATTCATCCAACTGGAGGTAGTCAAGTGGTGCGATTTGAGCTTCGATTCACCGAGGAGGAGCGCCGGTAGCAGGTGGCTTCCATAGAAATATTCTAATATCATAAAGGGTTCACAGTTGGATATGGGTTTTTAAATATATGTGTACACTTTTATCAGCATTTACAAATAATTGATGATAAATAGTTCTTTTATTAGTGATTAAGTAATAAGTGCTGATAAATGGACTCTTTATCTGCGATTTTTTAGCACTGATAAAGGAAGGTCTTTATCAGTGCTAAAAAGAAATGATAAAATAAATTTTTATCACTGCTAAAGTTGTAGTGCATATAAATATTCATTTTATCATCATTTTTTATGTGTTGATAAAGCCTCTGGTTTAAAAACTAAAAAAAGTATGGATAAAGATGCTTTTATGAGGGCTTATTACTTAAGCACTGATAAAGGATTTATAATTATAATTACAAATAAAAAATTGTAAATATTTATATACACCAAATAAACATATATAAATATAAATATAGTATGTATATAACTTTTTAAATATATTTATCATAATTTTATAATTATTTATTTATAATTATAGGATTTTTTAAAAAATAATTTTTATATCATCTTATATATTTATATAATTATACATATATATATTTAATAAATCTAAAAAAATATAAAATATTCAATATATTCAATATTTATGTGAATTAATTATAAATTAAATAATTATTTAAATATATATAAGTATATATATATTACTATATAAACACATTTAAAAAATTAAGTATATATTTATAATTCTAAATATATAATTGTATAAACATAGTAAATGTATAATTATAAAATATTTATTTATAAGTATTTTTTATAAATATATTTTTAGCAATATTAATTAATATATAATGTAATGCACATAAATATTTTGTAATATATATATCATATATATATACAATTATATATTTGAATATATTTAATATATAGAATTTAATAACATTAATTATCATAATAATATAATTAATATATGCGTTGTTATTTAATAATGTATAATCAATTTATAGATTTCTATCATTAGATATTTAATTAATAAAATTCAAAATATTTTTTTTAATAATATCATGGTTTATTTTCAATTTATTTAATTATATCATTATATTTATTCAGACCTTTATCAACACTAAAAAACCACTGAATAAATAAATATTTATCAACGCTGAAAATAAAGGGCAGATAAAGGGTACCCTTTATCAGCACTAAGAAAATTGCTGATAAAGGCTACAAATTATCAGCGCTAAAAATAAATCATTGATAAAAGGTTTAATTTATCAGCGCCTTCTTTAGTGCTGATAAAGATGCCATTTTTGAGCACATTTTAACACTCATATATAGCTACCCTGTTGAAAATTGGTTTTATAGTTGTGTATAACTGAAATCAAGGACATTAATCACCCACTAGGCCGATCACACACATAATGCTGAAAAGAATAAGTGTATAAGAGGCTATGTAATTCCAAACCTCACATCGTCTCGATCTCTATACTTATAGTGATCCATCCCACTTTACTATCAATCTCGGGCCACATCCCAATCTATACCTACCACACATGAGTGATACTCAAGTACCCAAGTGTCTTGGAAACTTGATTAGACTCTGAGTATTACTAAGTAGGAATCCACCAACATAGTCTAGTACCAAACTAGTAAATACATTATACATGAATATGATAATATCATATCTAAGTAAATATGAAATAAATATCTATAAAAATATAGAATATAATCATTAATGTGTAATTAAGAAACAAAGAAACATTCTTTGAGTGGTCATGCACTAACCATCTCCCCACAAACCCTGACCATACATTTTTTAACTATATACCGAAAGCATGCTTGTTCATAAGTTGGGAGTAATCAAGAGGTATCCACGAGGCTAGTTCACATGTCACTGATTATCTATAATTCAGTGATAAGAAATGTTACTATCACGGGTTAGGTGATAAGGACTTTATATTTTGAAACTCCATCAGGACAAGAAACATGGTAATCATAACCCATGATTGTGTCTCCTGTCAATCCACAAGGCTATCAGGTCCCTACCCTATGTAGAGACCCGTCATTTTTAGTGTCATAAGTTTTGTGCACTATCTTAAATGGTTATTCATAAGAATAAGGTCTACCTATCATCAATAATAAAACAATTACTTAAAAAGGAAACCTGATATAACATATAATAGGGTTGAGAAAACATATGGATAGAACTTAGATTATCATCATGTTCTATAGTAGTAACATGTAAACACTAATTATTAGAATGTCAAAAATGGTCTAAAAGACTACTTAAGGGATATAATGGAATTAATAAATATATCCATCACAAATATACACACATATAACATATCATTCTTGAGAATTAGTAATCATACACACGGACACACATTTTGTCAATACATCAAACATGGTATTATAACTACAAACACACACAAGTCATTAAGCATCAAATATTTTCTCAAAGGATACACACGCACACACATGCAATCAAGCATCAAACATGGTTTCACTATTACACATGCACACATATGTAATAAAGAATAAAACATAGTCTCATGGAAACAAATTCACACACATGTGATCAAGTATAAAATTTGGTTTCATTGATTTTGGTATCATTTAGAATTGTTACATATATAAAGAGGGTCCATGTAATCAACGAAACTCATTAGTGTTCATAACTCAGCCATTTGAATCAGACATCAATCATGTACACATGGGATTATTTTAGTACTTGGAACATTTTCCAATATAATTAGGAATGGTTACCTAAATTAATTAATATACATAGATCATTAGTTATTTAAGAAATATTATATATTTATAACACATTATTAATTTTTTATTATTTTACTAAGTGTGGGAAAACACACATCACATGATAATAACAACTAATAATACCATATAGAAGAGTTTATGAGACCACCTTACCCAAATGAAGTCAACTCCCATCCAAGAAAATCTTTTATATTTTTATTATTTAATTCTATTCATCCTCCATCAATCACCATGAAGTCTAGATGTCACCACCAAGCTATAACATGACCTATCACCCATGGAAGAACTGAATCATACTTTTGAAAACATTTTTGTACGTGGGTATATATCATAAAAAAAAGGTAAAGATCAATGATCTATAATTAAATTGGTAACCTTATAGGAATTTAACCAATTGACATATATTAGTATCAATTTCATCTAACATAGTTCGAGCCGCTCTCATCGGAGTACTGATAGTTTGATGAAACTCCCAAGAATATAATTCATCATCTCAGTAAATATTATAGTGTTATCAATATAATGTATAATTGTTAAAAATACTCCATCTATATATGTTGAAATCTTCATCCAATTCTCAAGAAGATCATCCCTAAAAAATAGAATAAAAATATCGCACCAAACAAACAATAAAGATGTCTACATTGAAGAAGAATGAAGGATGTCACCTAAAATCAAATTCATTTTCATCTAGGTCAACCCTTTATTAATGGGATCTCAATGATTGATAAGAGATAGTGAGATATTTATAATGACTGTAAAATTTTCAATTAAAGCCTATTAAAACAAAGAGGACCACAAAGGAAAAATGTCCTAAAAACCCATAGTAAACTACTTACCAACGTGACCCATCAGCTATGTAGTCGAGGCCAACCAATTGGATTATTAGTTATTATAGGAATATGGGATAATTCATAACTCACCAGATTACTAGTTTATAATTACTAGTTGTATGGTTAATCGTACTACGAAATATGGCTTTTAACTACCCAACCAGTTATTCAGTGGAAGATATTATTTTACTCTAGGAATCATCAACAAAAAATTATATGATTCGAGTCAACCAATAATCCTTCATTCAAGTGTAAAAAACCGATTTAATATGATTATATAGTACGAACATTGATTTGACACTTGGTTCTTTGAATGAACCTTCCACTATAAAGAATTTTTAATTTTCCTATAATTACTAAATACTATAATGACAAGAGTAATTACAGTGTCACCACCATTACACTTCTCTTCTTATAGAGCTTTTTGTAGCACACAAATCACCCAACCCAATCTTCCTCGATTATCATCCAAATAGTGTTATCTATGTTTCATACTTGAAATTCAACCCAATTCCTCAAGGATGAACTCATTCCTAAACACACTTCACTATTTTACTGTATGTCTTCAAGAAAAAAAAAGATGAGACAAAACTCATTGACATCCAACACCGAGACAATGATCACCACAACCATTGAACTCTACACACCAAGGTGTTATCCCCTAATTCCTCTAAAATAAAAAATTCTCTACCCACTATTTAAATTTTCATATAGAACTAGAATCCAACAGTCCAACAACATGCCATGTGTAATTCTGTTCCATCAAGCTCAATCAAATACAAGACATGGATCAAAATATGATATGAGTACCTCATTCCTGGTTTTAATATGAACCAATGATTCTCTTACAATTAAATATATCCCACACATAATAAACATTTAAAATTTTACCTTTCTAATTTTAATCACATATCCCAATCCTGTTATGATGAGCTTGATGCAATTTTAACCCACTGTATCAAAGATCAATTGGAAAGACTAGTATGTTAACATCCATCTTACTACCTACATGGTAAACAAACTAAAAAAGTATACTCCATAAAACAACTAATCATGATGCATTAAACATTAAAGGTATCTCTAAATCGATTGGTAATTGTTACTAAAATCCTAACAATCTTTGAAGAAATAATTTTTTTGGATTAAACAAACATCTTGAATAAGATATAAGGATCTAAACAGTGCACCTACATACCAGTGATATGAATCCCACACAAATTGTATCTATTTTCCTCCAATTTTAATTCTACATCAAATATTCATCTATTTTTACATAAGAATCAAACACAAAGAATTCATTATTGAGCCATATATTCTCATGTTCTAGTAATTATGACCATTCAAGAGTGAATATTGTGAAAACCACAACCCTTTCATGACAGGTTTATTTTATATGTGACCAGGTTGATGTTCCACACTAAATTAGTAACGTTATTGATTAATCGCATCACTTTCATGGGTCAACTCATTGCATGACTAATTTATCAACAAATATAATAACTACTTTTGATCATCCATTCATATTCATTTTTAAGCCATAACTGTGATATGGAAAAACATTAATAACCAAAATATAGTTTAAAACCTTCAATGATCCATTCACATTATTTATAACATTTTTCAAAATAATAGGGTTCAATTATAACCAATTAAACAGATATTTCTTATTCCCTAATACAAGCTGGTATACTTAACCACAACATCTCTAATAATGGAAATCTTGCATTAACTGTATAATGGTACCCAGATGAATTGTTGATGTCATATCCCACTATGGGGACAACACCATAAATTGTATCCTCCGGGATACCAAGACCAGTGAGATTCAACCTAATAAGATAAATGATAATATCAAGGGTTACCTTAAAATGAAAAAATTAAGGACCCATGTCTACTATCTCTTCAAGTTTCATCAATAGAACTCATAACATTTTCAATTTTCTGATCACCACCCCACTCCACTTATTCAAATGACCTCACACATTCCCTAAATAAAGAATCTCTCATCAAGTGTTTCTTAGCATGTAGTGAAACCACCATTAATTTCTCAATATACAGTTATTATCCCATGAGTCAGGAACCTCCAATACAGACTCAAATGACTCTTTATCTCTCCACACTCTACAATGTTCCAGCTCTACTAATCTTGAGAACTCTTAGTGCTTCACATTAAAATTGTAACTAACCTGATACTGAGGTTAAACACTCACATAATATCACTATAAGGACCCGGCCTTAAAACATTACATAATATTGAATTAAATGAATAATTAACATTGAGGATCTTTTCAGGATTAGAGTTTCAGAGAATTAGGCCATAGTATTACGTGAAAACATGAATATTACATGTAGACACTACTACTTAGTATGCATGTTTTTATAAAATAAATACTCTTAAAAAGAAACATGTCTAGTTAAATGTTTTAGACGGTATAAATTTTCCTTGATCCCACCCTTTACCCTATTCATTTTTAAGTCATGTGGAAAACATTTAAAAAACATGGGATGAGCTTAAAAAGCTTAGTAAGGGTTATAAAATAAGGAAGGAAAACATTATCCCATTAATAAATACAAATCAATTAAACTATACTTTTCTATCATAACATACCTTACGAAATCATAATATTTATGAATAACACACACAAATCATATATCATAAAGGTTACTTATGGAATCCATATAAAACTTTCATTGTAGCTATCACAGCTACGTAGGGAGATAAACTTATAATACCCATCACAGTATATTCCCTAAATCTCTTAGGAGAAACATCACATTTTCCTCTGTCACGTTACCCAATGCATTAGGGAGCTATCTCGGGCTCACCCGCCCTAGGATTTTCAAGGAACCACTCATATACGTAAACAATGCCCAATAACCATAACATATTCATAACACATAACACATGTATAAAGGAATATAACATTTCCACATTCCAATATATCAAGTCAAGACAATGAAATAAACAATGCTTTATCAAATCATTTTTAAAACCATTTAAAAAGTGATTTTTGAATCAAAGTGTCCCATACCAATTTGAAGCTTTTAAATGAATTGTCATTTGAAAAAATTAATGTACATATAAATAAATCCTAAAACCCATTTTGAAAACCGGGACATTAATGAAAAATAGTTAGAAGAATAAATCTTTAAAACATTTAAAATGATATTTTATTTAACAAGTTTTTCTAACAAAAAGAGAGATGCTTGAATACAAATAATCGAGGAAGAACATTTAATAAGAAATTTATTATATCATGAGAATAAATGGATTCATGATATAATATTTCAAAGGACATTATATGCACCATATAAGAGTGAATTGGTTCATAACAACAATGATGTCTCAATGGAAATGTACAATTGAGATGAAATCCCTTATAAAGATGGTATCCTTAAATTAAGGATAAATCAATCAAATAATTATGTGTCAAAAATATAAATACAGCCAATATAAGTGGATATTAAGTATAAAATAATCATAGGTCATTAAAACATATTCATAGGATGACATATTCAATAAGTACAAGTTGAACCCGAAGAATTGATATTGGGTTAATAAGTTCCCTTGTAAAAATTTGACTGCCTAACGACGTCACTTATAATTCAAAAAATGAGTTGATGAGATAAAAAGGGTCTCTAATCACTTATAAATATGATTTAAATCAATAAGGATATAAAATAACACATCCCAACATAATAAGATATATGTTAAAAGACATAACAAAGAGAAGTCTTTTAGAAAGAGGAGGGTGAAAGATTCCCATACCGATTTGGTAACTTACAAAACATACGCCACATGAAAGGAGGATCATAAAATGAATATGTAAATACCCATAAATTAAAGTATATTACACAAAGATTACAATCATGGGCAGTAAATAGACCACAAAAAATGAAATAGTGGAAAATATAGCATGAATCTCACGGGAATAAAAAGTGAGATGAAACCCTTTACCACATTGTAATCAACTGAGTTGTATAACCAAAAGTTAAAAACCACCAAATGAATCACAAAATACAGTGAATATAATTATAATCATGATAATATATATCAAATGGAAGTACACAATACACAAAATGCAATGAATAAGTGGCGAACAATGGAAATCTCATGGAATTAAAAGTGAGATAAGAAAATCCCTTACCTCGTGTCCTACATGACCTGTATGTTCCATGTTCTTCCTGAATAATAAAATTAAGTTAATATATAATTCATTAATAAAATTGTTAAAGTTTATTATTCATTTTATATCACTTATTATCTTTCTATAACAACTGGTTAACTATTTGAGTTCATATTGGATATTTTATCGATATTCAGAACTTGAGTAAAAAATAATCTTGTTATAATTACAATTTGTCAATGTGGTCAATAGTGCATTATCTCTAGAATGATATTAATGAATTAGATATCATATATATAATATATAACCAGTATATATATATATGTAATTATAATTTCACATAACACTTCGGAGATAAGAAATGAAATGCACCGTTATTGGAGACGGTAGGTCGTACGCATACAAGAACGCTACTTTCATTTCTATTTATTATTTTAATGGAATTAAAACATAATGATACATAGGTAAATAATAATTCCAGTATAATATCATATATAATATCATTAACTCCATCCTTTATATGGCCCACATGTCTCATTAACGAGTCATATCACTTTGAGGGGGCGGTAGTCCGCACTTCCTTAAATTAAATTATCACGTTTACCCATAATAGAAACCATAAGGGTATGATATAAATGGAAAATACAGAATCTTAAATAAAAAAATAATATATATCATATATAAATACAGCTCCATCATAATGGCCACGATGAGAGGCGGTATGAGGTAATTGAATAATCATCATTTCGTGAGGCATTGGTTTTCCATCCACAAAAACATTATGTTCATCACCCACTAAATGGAGGTGTGTGTATGTGTAGTTAGAATAATTATAATAAAAACATACTTGTATATTGAGGATACTGTTTTTTCTATAAAATAATGGATTAAAAAGAGTTTAGGGGTTGGAGAAGTAAAATAAAATAAAATATGTTAAGAGAAAACATTACCTTTAAATTGGGTAACTTCCTTTGGTTTGAACCAAAAGGACTTCTTGAAGTGCCTTATGCCTAAGGTAAGGCTTATAAGAGGAGGATCGAGATGTAGGGATCTTAATTAGGCAGAGTTTAGGCGAGCCTAAAGGATTTATAGGTGTGAGGAATTGGTTAGAAGTGGTCTCCTTTTATAAGAGAGAGGAGGGGATCTTTAGGAAAGTGTGAAAATATTCTTTTATTATATAATGATATTCAGTTTGTAAAGGTCCAGAAATCATTATAATCAAATATAAAGTGTCTCATGGTCAAAATAAAATCATCTAATATGAATTGGACAGGTTTTGGATAATATGTTAATCATTATCATCTTATTTATATAAATCATTTATTAATGAGGTAAATATTGTATCATTATTGTGTCATATATAATTTAATATATTTGATGTCTAAAAACTTTAAAAAAATACTATCATGTAGGAAATATTTATTTCTATCTAAAGAATATTTATAGTAAAAAATATGACTTATATGACACCATATAAAAATTAATTTACAAAAATATTATTGTTTTTGCCATTTTTGCCTTTACATTAAATTAATTTAGCTAAAGTGTCATTATCACTCTTTAATGGCTCCATGGGGTCCCTAAATCGACCCCAATATTTCCATGGCTGTCAATGACTCATCAAATAAGGTTTGGACAAGTGTTAATGTAATTTTGAATTATTACAATATTCTTTTTTACCATGAATTACCCTATTTAACTTTAACAGCGGTAAATAAAAGTTAAAAGTTACTATCCACCAAAAATTATTTTAATCTTATTGAACAAAATTTTACTTAAAAATTACAGCCATGTATGTCAGATTTTCAAAATTCAATTCACAGATGTTGTAAAATTTCATTTAAATAAAAAGGGAGTTTCTTAACTACTACTAAGTGGTTTCAATATTAATCAAAAATTGATGTTTTTCAGAAAAATACCAAAAACTCAGAATAATAATTATTTGATATTCCAAATTCAAAATTGATGTTTGTTTTTCAAAATTAAAAACACAAAAGCAGCATTAATTAATTTTAAAATTAATTCCTATTGTTAAAACAAATAGCGTGTTTTTAAGAAACAATAAATATCAAAAGATTGACACTTGTTTATGTCCAATTTCAAAGTGAAATCAATTCCAATGACCAACATTGGATTAAATGGTAGAAATATATTCTAATTAAACTTTAAAACCAATTAACAAGATAATATAACCATATAAATAAATTAGATTAAAACACAGATTTGAATTAAAATACAATATTTTTCACGATTCATTAACAAATGAACTTTATCGGAAAAATTCCAAGAATTTACACAAAGTAAATTTTGATATCCTAATTATAAAGAAGTATTTTATTTGATCAAATAGAATGTATTAAAGTGACAAAAACTATATTTAAAGATTTTTCTCCATTAAAAGGCGTTAAATCGACCTTTTAATGTAAATTATGCTTAATATTAAATTCATTCACATTTTAAGCCTCTAACTTTTATTGGATAAATGTAAATAAATTTAACAAAATTTTATAATCATAATGTAGTTAGATTTATTGATTCCCACCAATAAAATGGCTAGGAGTTAACTACCATTTAAAATAATTATATTATATTATTAGTGTGCAATATAAGATTTCAAAGAAACTCGTTGTTCCATATCGAGTACACTATCAAACATAGAATCCCCTTTAATGTAAAATTAATATATAATTCAAAAATATTAATAATTATGAAAATCTTCTTATTCCTTATTTATCTGGAATGTTACATCCTTCCCTCCTTTTGGGAATTGCGTCCTCACAATTTTAAAATTAGGCTGGGAAACATCATTGAAAGTCCCACATTGGAACAAGAGTAAATAAAACTATCACTTTAAAATAAAGGTGGAGAAGCAAAAAAGGTTACATAAGGAAATAGATACTATGATTCCTTGAAAACATGGATATGGAATAGAAACTAACTCCCATAGATTAATAGAGAGTGATAGAGAACATGATCATGGAAAGTTAACCACCACAATACCATAAATTTGTGGCTGGGTAAAAGTATGCTGATAAAAGAGAGATAATAACATTTTTATTGCTTCAAGATCATTTTCATATAGTTGAATAATTTTATTAATAACAAGATGAATATCGTAAGGAAATATACTTACTCATCATGTAGAGTGTCATCCTTTACTAAAATTCTACCACTAACTCATCTTTTCTCCAAACAGTATGTATTCAAGTTGACTTGTTCACATTAAAAGAACTATAATAAACTTATAAAGAATAACATGATCCACAAAATATGAATCATATATTTCCCACATCTTTATACATTAACCAATACCAAAATTGGTTAGTACGTGATTAGATAATCCCAAAAAGAATAATCCTTTATAAAAAGAAGTACTACTATTAATCTCTAAAATTTTACCAAAAGTACCCCAAGTTTGAAGAAAGACCATTCAATATAAAATTGTACTAAAAGTTCATCAAAATAATCAAAAAAATATTGAAACCCATAACTCATAAGTATTTCAATCACATAGATTTCCATAGCAAATCTTAATATTTATCCCAAAAACATCGACTACTCTTAAGGTCTCATACTAATGTGTAATTATCCTAATTACGTATTCCTTATGATAGTTTAATCATTTCCATAAATAACCCAAATCACATTATTTCCCCAATAAAAACTTATATTCTTCCAAAATAATATTTCAACCATTACTGGAAAATTTAAATCCCAAGGTATTCTATTTTCCTTAAGCATATTGTGTTCCCAAAAGAGAGAATGTCTTCCATAATAACCTTTATCACTTAATCACCAAATCATTTTCCTATATGAAGAATGTCCATTTGATAAAACATATAATCCCTAATATACTTATTATTGATCAATAAAATCTTTTAACTAAAATGAATTAGTCATACTAACTAGGGACTTCATGTAGTCCAGTGGTAGGCAATAAATCTCAATCGCACTTTGGTTGTGGGTTTGATTCCCATAGCTTTGTCTGACGCGACGGGTTATCACACATGGTCTGTGTGTTGTCCTTTTTCAAAAACTATACAATTTCATAAAATTCTAAAAAAAGAGACAAATTCCTCCAAAATAACGATACCATAATTTATCCTCAAAGGTTCTCTAATACCTTTCATTTTCCTCCGCAAAATGTAATAACTATATATCACTTCTAAAATAACTATGTATCTTGATATTATGTTAACCATTATGGTTATTTCACTTATGCTTAAATTTCACCCTAACATCTAAAGTTATCTAAACCGAGTTTTGATACCAACTATAAGGACCCAGCCTTAAAACATTACATAATATTGAATTAAATGAATAATTCACATTGATGATCTTTTTAGGTTTGGAGTTTTAGAGAATTAGGCCATACTATTAAATGACAACTTTAATATTTCATGTATACACTAGTACTAAGTATCAATATTTTATAAAATAAAAACTCTTAAAAATAAACATGTCTAGTTTGATGTTTTAGACAACATGACTTTTCCTTGAACCCATCATTGACCATATTCATCTTCAAGTCCTGTGGAAAACATTTAAAAAACGTGGGATGAGCGTAAAAAGCTCAATAAGGGTTATAAAATGAGGAAGGAAAACATTATCCCATCAATAAATACAAATCAATGAAACCATACTATTCAATCATAACATACCTTATGAAACCATAAGATTTATGAATAACACACACAAATCTTAAATCATAAAGGTTACTTATGGAATCCATATAAAACATACATTGTATCTATCACGTTTATGTAGGGAGTTACAGCCCGAGGGGAATTTCGATTCAGGCCACTGAAGCCCGGTTTCATTTCTTCCTCAATTTTCTAGGGTTTCCATTCCAGGTGCCGCCGGCAGAGCCGAGTGGAGCGATGATAAACATCAACGAGTTTTCCTGATCTGATCTGATCTGGAAAATATGTAATTTCTACATCGATTACGATTTTCAGAGTTTACTCGGACGATGCGTCTAGCGACGAATCGAGATCAGCCGATTGGCGGTGGCGTATGGTGCCTCATCGCAATGGCGATGGCTCCTAGAGGAAGATGATCACGAAGCACAGAACTGTAAATGACTGATTGCACCATGATTCTGCATGATGCGCGAGACGACGCGATGTAGAGGAAAAGTGTAAGGTTGTTCCATATCTTCTGTACTCTTTTGGTTCTATTTTGTTCATGGATTTTTAAGTTGATCATTCGGAAGTTATTCTGGTTTTCATGTAGTTGAAACAACACTGGAAGATATGAGGGGGGTAGGGAGTTACACTTTAAATACCCATCACAGTATATTCCCTAAATCTCTTAAGAGAAGAATCACTTTTACCTCCATCACGTTACCCAATGCATTGGAGAGCTATGTCGGGCTCACCCGCCCTAGGTTTATCACGGAACCACCTGTATACGTAAACAATGCCCAATAAACATAACATAATCATAACACGTAACACATGTATAAAGGAAATATAACATTTCCACATTCCAATATATATCAAATCATGACATTGAAATAAACAGTGCTTTATCAAATCATTTTTAAAACCATTTAAAAAGTGATTTTTGAATCAATGTGTCCCATACAACTTTGATGCTTTTAAATGAATTATCATTTGAAAACATTAATTTTCATATAAATAAATCCTATAACCCATTTTGAAAACATTTACATTAATGAGGAATAGTTAGAAGAATAAACCTTAAAAATATTTTAAATGATATTTTAGTTAAAGAGTTTTTCTAACAAAAAGAGAGACGCTTGAATAGAAATAATTGAGGAATAACATTTAATCAAAAATTTATAATATCATGATAATAAAGGTATTCATGATATAATATGTCAAAGGACAGTATATACACCATATAAGAGTGAATAGTATCATAACAACAATGAAGTCTCAATTGAAATTTAAATTGAGATGAAATCCCTTATAAAGATGGTATCCTTAAATTAAGGATAAATCAATCATATAATTATGTGTGAAAAATATAAATACACCAAATAAAAGTGGATATTATGTGTAAAAAAATCATCGGTCATTCACACATATTCAAAGGATGACATATTCAATAAGTACAAGTTGAATCCAAAGAATTGAAATTGGGTTAAGAAGTTCACTTGTAAAAATTTGACAGCCTAACAGTGTCACTTTCAAATTCAGAAAATGAGTTGATGGGATATAAAGAGTATATCATCACTTGTAAATAAACATTACATAAATAAGGATATAATAGAACATATCCCAACATAATAATATATATGTTAAAAGACATAACAAAAAGAAGTCTTTTAAAAAGAGGATGGTGAAAGATTCCCTTACCAATTTGGTAACTTACAAAACATACACCACATGAAAGAAGGATCAAAAAATGAAGATTTAAATACTAATAAATTAAAGTATATTACACAAAGATTACAATCATGGGTAGTACATACACCACACAAAAGGAAATAGTGGCAAATATAGCATGAATCTCACGGGAAAAAAAGTGAGATGAAACCCTTTACCACGTTGTAATCAGCTGAGTCGTATGACTGAAAGTTAATAACCACACAATGAATCAAATAATACCATGAATATAATGATAATAATGATGATATATATAAAATTTAAGTATACAATACACCACATGCAATGAATAAGTGGTGAAAAATGGAAATCTCATGGAATTAAAAGTGAGATAAGAAAATCCCTTACCTCGTGTCATACATGACTCGTATGTTCCATGTTCTTCTTGAATAATAAAAGTTAGGTTAATATATAATTCATTATTTTTTTTAAAATTTTATTATTCATTTTATATCACTAATTATCTTACTATAACAACTGGTTAATTATTTTAGTTCATATTGGATATTTTATCGATGTTCGGAACTTGAGTCAAAAATGAACTTGTAATAATTACAATTTGTCCATGTGGTCAATAGTCAATTATATCTAGAATAATTTTAATGATTTTGATATCATATAAATCATAAATAAAAGTATATATATATATTTATTTATAACAGTACATAACATTTTGGAGATAATAAATGAAATGCATCGTTCATGGAGACGATAGGCTGTACGTACGCAAGAACGCTACTTTCATTTATATTTATTATTTTAGTGGAATTAAAACATAATGATAGATAGGTAAATTATAATTCCATTATAATATCATATATAATATAATTAAATCCATCCATTATACATCCCACATGTGGCCTTAATGAGTCATATCACATTGAGGGGGCAGTAGTCCGCACTTCCTCAAATGAAATTATCGTGTTTACCCATAATGGAAACCATAAGGGTATGATATAAATTGAAAATACAGAACCATAAAGAAAACATAAACATTATATATATCATATATAAATACAGTTCCATCATAATGGCCACCATGAGAGGCGGCATGAGGTAATTGAACAATCATCATTTCGTGAGGTGTTAGTTTTTCATCCACAGAAACATTATGTTCTTCACCCATTAGATGGAGGTGTGTGTAAGTGTAGTTCTAATAATTCTCATAAAAACATCATAGTATATTTAGGATACTGGTTTCTCTATAAATGAAAAGTAATAAAAAGAGTTTAGGGGTTAGAGAAGTAAAATAAAAGAAAAGAAGTTGAGAGAAACCATTACCTTTAATTTGGGTAACATCCTTTGGTTTGAACCAAAAGGACATTTTGAAGTGCCTTCTGCCTAAGGTAAGGATTATAAGAGGATGATAGGGTTGTATAGAGCTTAATTGGGCAGAGTTTGAACTATCTTAAAGACTCTACAGTTGTGAGGAATTGGTTATAAGTTGTCTCCTTTTATAAGGGAGAGGATGGTCTCTCTAGGAAAGTGTGAAAATATTATTTAATTATATAATGATATTCTATTTCTAATGGTCCAAAAATAATTATATTCGAATATAAGATGACTCATAGTCGAAGTAAAATCATCCAATAGGAATTGTACAGGTTTTAGATATTATTTTAATCATTATAATCTTATTTATTTAAATCATATATTAATGAGGTAAATATTGTATCATTATTGTGTCATAGATAATTCAGAATATTTCATGTCTAATTTTTTTAAAAAAAATACTATCATATAGGAAATATTTTTATATTTCCAAATAATATTTATAGTCTAAAATATGACTTATATAACACCATATAAAAATTAGTTTATTAAATGAGTTTTGTTTTTGTCATTTTTTCCTTTACATTAAATTAGTTAATCTAAAGCGTCCTTATCACTCTTAAATGGCTCAATGTGGTCCCAAAATAGACCCAAATATTCCCATGGTCGGCAATGACTCATCCAATAATATTTGGACAAGTGTTAATGTAATTTGGAATTATTAAAATTTTCTTTTTTACCTTGAATTACCTTATTTACCTTTAACTGCAGTAAATAAAAGTCAAAAGATAATATTCAACAAAAAATATTTTCATCTTACTGAACCAAATTTTACTTAAAAATAACAACAATGTTTTTTGGATTTTCGAAATTCAATTCACAGAAGTGGTAAAATTTCGTTTAAATTAAAAAATCAGTTTTTTAACTACTACTAAGTGGTTTCACTATTCATTAAAAATTGATGTTTTTCAGAAAAATACCAAAAATTCAACCAAATATTTATTTGATATTCCGAATTCAAAAATGATTTTCATTTTTCCAAATTAAAAACAAAAAATTGGAATTAATTAATTTTAAAATTAATTCCCGTTGTTAAAACAAATAGCGTGTTTTTAAGAAACAATAACTATCAAAAGATTGACACTTGTTTATGTCCAATTTAAAAGCAAAATCAATTACAATGACCAACATTGGATTAAATGGTAGAAATATATTCTAATTACACATTAAAACCAATTAAAAAGATAATATAACCATATAAATAAATGAGATTAAAACACAATTTTGAATTAAAATACAATATTTTTTTACTATTCATTAAAAAATGAACTTTATCGGAAAAATTCCAAAAAATTACACATGGTAAATTTTGATGCCCTAATTCTAAAGAAGTATATTATTTGGTCAAATACGATGTATTAATGTGAAATAAACTATATTTAAATATGGTTCTCCATTAAAAGGTGGTAAATCGACCTTTTAATATAAATTATGCTTAATATTAAATTCATTCACATTTTAACCCTCTAAATTGTATTTGATAAATGTAAATAAATTTAACAAACTTTTATAATCATATTATAGTTAGTTATGTTCATTCCCACAAATACAATGGCTAGGAGTTAACTCTTATTTAAAATAATAATATTAAATTATTAGTGTGCAACGTAAGATTTCAAAAAAAACACGTTGTTGCATATCGGGTACACTATCTAACATAGCACCCCCTTTAATATAAAATTAATATTTAATTCAAAAATATTAATAAATATGAAAAGATTCTTATTCCTTATTTATCCAGGATGTTACAATCACACAGGTGTCAGTTCAAGCCACTGATCATCCACTCGTGCTCTCACCCTCCTAGGTTTGACCACATATGATCATTCAATTAGTATCCATTGTGACTTGTATTCCAAACCATCTAGATAAAAATCCAAATATTCTATCCTTGAATACATAATAATCCAAGATCTCAAATATGAACCTTGTATTATGATCACTATAACATATGTCTCTCCATGTGATTGGGTTGTAAGGTAACTTTCATGAACATCCATTAATTCTTACAATGGATACTCACATGCATAGGGGTTTTCATCAATGAAATCTAAACATAAGAAGTTGACACAAAGTATCTCTTCATAAAGAAAATAATACCCACTCATTTTTCCTTTATGCATCACAATATACCAACTCACAAGTAACCAAAGTACATTTCTATGGCCACAGTGTCAAACACAAAACACGAAAAAGGTTTCACTAAGTCTCACCACTAATAGAAATTCATTTAAGAACATTTATATAGAAATTATCTCATGGTTTCTCCATCATATCAACCACATAATTGGAAAAATGGTTGGTTCGATTAAACAAAATTACAATGGGTTTTAGTAGGATAAATCCATATAGGCTATTATCAGAACCATAACTAACCAGACATATTTTGTGTCTACCCACATGAGATTCATTTATATAGAAATTAATTCCTGGAAAATAACTATCCAAGGAATATAAAATGTTTTTTAATTAAGGGGTATATCTTCAATACTATTTTCATCTCCATCACTGCCTCGTGTGCACCACAACATAGTATCACATAACATGCTATCAAAATTATACTTGAATAAGAGTTAAAAAGAATATAATTTCACCAAGAAGTGATATTTTTAAAGACAATACAAGTAGTTGAAACTAAGGTAGCTAAGATCTTTTTCATTAGTAAAATCATATAAATGTATCATATATGTCCTGATATACCTGTTTTTCAAAAATGATTCAAGAAATTTCTCTTACAGATACCTTAAAGAGTCAAATACATATGAAATTACAGACCTCAATATCCATGTGTGTCACATGATAAGAAATCAAATATACTTAATAGTGAAAACCAAGAACAAAAATCTCATGCCCGGGTAAAGTAAAATTATCAGGATATAGGTGTTCATGATGAACCAGGTTGAGTTTTATCATAATACACAACAAAATCTTTTATCTCATATCTACCAACTACTAAATATAATAAAATTGGGCTGGATTAGATACAAAATTTTAAAATACCAATATGAATCACATTGTTCTATCCAAATTTTCACATAACCCCATTCATGTTTTCTCATATACTTGGGGCTTCCAATTAGTATAAAAGAACTAAATTCAAATCTTATGTAGACTATACCATCAATTCTAATTCACAATAAAAGATAAATAACCAAACATGTTATAACAAGAAATATCATTATGCAGATACCAATAACATATTATCGATAATGAATAAATGTAGAGAACATAAACTCATATTTCCTAATTAAAAACAATGACACTAATATACCAGTATGTCACATACATACCTGTGTTCATAAAGAAAAATTTCATAAGAGGTTTTGGAACTACAAGCCTCTCTTAATCTTGGTCTCTAGACTGGTGGTTTCTAATATATTTAGTGATCATTCTTGAACCTCATCATGACCATCACCTACAAAAAGTAATGGATTCTCAAGTATGCAACAGTCTTGGGAACATAATTAGGCTGTCTTTACAACTCACTGACACACCACCAATGATATCTATAACCCATATTGTAAATTCATTGTATGTAAAAGATATATGCTCAACGAAACATAGAAAAGTAATTCATACCATTTCCAATAGTGCATATATCCTCCAATGCACAAGTAAGAAACAAAAAACTCTATATGAGTGGTTGTGCAATAACCAAGAATCTACGAACCCTAGAATTACATAATTCTGATCCTTGATGGAAAGATAATTATATCCAATGATGGTAATAATCAACATATATCCACTATTCTGATGGACTTGTCACTCATCATCCACAAGGCATCAAGACTATACATTACAATCATGGGCTGAGACATAAGTATTTCAAATTATGACACCCCATCATGATAGGCCTTAAGGACATCATAACCCATCGTTGTGTCTCAAGTAAGGTTACAAGAATATAAAGATACTACCCAATGTTCAATCCAATCATTATTGTCAAAATCCAAACCCACTCACATTTCAGGATAGTATTATCATTATTGTCTACATATTCTAAATACCACAAAAATAACTCCAAAGAAAATATGATGTAACAAAAAAATGTTAGACTCTTTATAAGAACATAATATTACTTATCATCATGGGTTATGGCAGCTTCAAGTACTCACATGCGATCAACAAGTCCTACATGGTTTTTTAGGAAAAATAATCATTCTTATAGAATAAATAAACATATACCTCATTTATATCAAAAGTTATAGTATAAAAATAATGAGAAAAAATAGACATAAACAACCACACACACATGTGTAAAACACATCAAACTTGTTGTAACTCGATACACACATAAACACATGTGATCCGTCATAAAAATGGTCTCATAAGTGACACAATCACTTATATGTGACCAATCATCAAATATGGTCTCACAGATACCTTCACTCACACACACATAAGTTATAAATAATCAAACATGGTCTCATGGATAAAAATTAATACACACTTTCTCAATCATCAAGCATGGTCTCACAGATTTATGTATCATAGAGTACAACAACCCATATAAGGATGGTCCATGTAATCAATGGAACTCATTAGTGTTCAATCCTCATCCATCATTGAATGACAACATTCAATTTTATAGGTCTGCATCATAACCCTTGGTACAATTCAAATTTAATTATGCATGGTTCTTCTAATTAATAAATAATTAAGGATCATTACATAATGAATAATTGGTTGTTATTCATTATAAATTGTAAATTAATGGTTCATTATCTTAGATATGAAAACCACATATCACATGACATTAATTATGAATATTACCATGGAGAAGAGTTCATCAAGAACACCTACCAAAAATGGAGTCAAATACAATCCAAGAAAATCCCACAATCATTTTATAGGTTTTCTAGGTTTAGCTGAACTCTATAATAAGTTATGAGGTTTGGATATCACCGCTCATCAAGAATATGAACAACCAATAAAAGAATGTCTTAAATAGACTTCTGACTTCATTCTAGGAAATGGACCAATCCCTTTGAGATAATAATAAATCCAATATATTATATATAAATTAGAATCCCAAGAACAATTTAACAAAGAGATGTAGCTTAACAGAAATTTCATCTAACGGAGTTCAAGACACTCCCGAAACACTCTTGATTCTAAAATAAAACACCCAATAATAGAAATAATTCACCATTACATGAAATAATTTGTCCATGTATGTCTCAATCCATATTGTTCACATAAAATTACAATGATATTTGACATAATTTTATTCAAATTATCTGAAGGATCTTCCCTAATGAAATTAACAATGATCTACTACCACACGAGGAAGAAAGAGGCCATGATTGAAGAGTAATTAAGTATCTCACATAAATATTCTATTTTTTACATCATGACATAGAGTAGATCAAGGGGATCTCATGGAGGGAAAATATGAATAGGTAATGGCATAATGGAACTAAAATTTTTAAGTAAAGACAATTAAACCCAATGGGAACCCAGTAGAAAAAAGATAAAAAGGAGCTTAGAAAAAAAATTGACCATCACGCAACAACCAATATAAGATCAATTTCATCCTTCTATTTAGAGAGTATTGATAGGTATATATCATAATTTTGAATACATAGATAAGTAGATATAGGTTCACAAGCAATCTAGTGTGACCTTTAGGGTAATAGGGATTATTCCCACACCACTATCTAATTGGTGCCTGGAACAACAACCCTGAATGTTTCAGGCCCCCTTTAATAAAATTAAAAGAAATGATTCAATCGATGATATTTCATTAATGTTACAAAATAATTCTTTAATATTTTCAAATAAGAAGAATATTGGTTCAAAACTCCATTCTCCAAATGAGGAAACCACAAGAAGAAAATTTAAATTCCCCTAAAAGCCCTAGAGTACAATAACACACGGTCACTACAAATATTCTTATAATATGTATTTAATATTAAAATAAAATTATATAATATTTATTTATGTTTTTTCCAATTCAATTCAATGTAAAAACACAAGAAATCAAGTGAATTTTTTATTCCTTCAAAACTATTCATCATTTTTAGAGTCTTTTTCTTTATAAGAAATCAATTCCATCATCCATGTATGAATGGATTATACAAAAAATAGCATTCTTATATACATAGTTCAATATGAAATTATATAATCTCAATAAAAATTATAATGATATTTATTCTATTGATAGTTTGGCTTACCTGGAATCATCAGATTTAATTCCACTTCTTTGACTCACATAATTCAAACAACGGAATCTTATTTGTATTTTTACAAGGGAACTTCTCTTCTATATTACCCTGTTGCTTTTATATGATAGATGAATACCCCTGAAAAGTGTACAAAATTCTTCTAAACTAGTATTATGAAGTCTGTTGTTCTATTACACACTCCATCGTTACTTTTCAAAGTAGATATAGAATTTTAAAAATATATAAATAATCATATAAACTTAGATGGTAATATTCCAAATATTTCAATGTAATCCTCTAATTTTTTGATAACTCTTATAATGCCTACATTTACTCTTATGATTTTTTTTATGAATTTTTTTTTTCTAAAATGAAATTTAAGATGTTCTAAATACTATTTGGATCTTTGTTTTACTCTTCCAAAGATATAATTACTTTCCAAATAACATATCATAGATTTTGGAAATATTATATTAGAGTTGGTGACCTTCAACAAACTAATTAAGATATAAGTTTACCAGAATTTTCATAGTATTTAATCTTAACTAATTACTTATTAAATGATGATTTTTCTTTTATATAACGATTATTCCATAATGTCTTTAAGGTACATATAATATTAATTGGTTAGAGTGGTTCCATGAATTGATGAGAACCTAGAAATTCCATGAAATTATTCTAAAATATATGATCTATAGCCAGATGATATCATTAGATTGAATAAAAGTGACACCTGATATTGGGGTAGTGACTCATAGGACTCTAGGACACATTATCAGGGTATAAACCCATTGTAATGTTCTTAAATTGTGATTATAAGAAAACAAACCTTTAGTTATAAATCCATATTTATGTTTTTCATTGTATTCTCATATCAATATATGTGTAAAATGATCCCTAGACTATAAGATTATTGTTGTTTCATAGTTTGAGTTTTATACTTTACTACACCTTCCAAAATTATGATGACATATATTTAGTGTAAGTTGGGTTTGTTGGGTGAAGTAATAGTGTTGCTAAAATATTGAATAATGATAGAAATGATTTGTCCATTTCATTCTTTAATTTATGTTTATACGTGAGGCATTATGATGGAAATTGAACTACCTCATTAATTCATTGTTAATTACCTTTTATTGGAAGAATCATTTCAATAACGTGCACAAATTATAAATTGATCACTAAGGTTGATGACATAGGAACACAACCTATTTGATTAGAGATAACATGGAAATTGGACAATACTACATAGTGGGAATTTGTAGGAGGTTGATTTCTAGGATTTTACAATGAGTTATTTAGAAAAATAAATATGTGATATTAATAATTATATATATCTATTTTTAGGATTTATTAGAGGTAATATTTGTAATATTTATCATTAAAAATGAAATAATATTTATTTTTTAAACAAATAGTCATTATTTAATGTTTGGTGAATTTAGAGGGATATAAATGATATGATTTTAATGGTCTTAATGGAAATGATATATTAAATATAATTAAAATAAATATTAATTTATTTTTTTACCATTGATATTTATATTATCATTAGTATATTCCATATTAAGAAAATAGTATTATTATTTTTCAATATTATCATACATGCAGTTTACTAAGGAATAAGGAATTTTCTATGGGCTTATGTGAATTACTAACCATATCCTTGATCTATAAATACACAGTTATCTCTCATTATAGGGTTAGATGTTTATTGTTCACAACAAACACAAGAGATAATTATATCAATCCCTAA
This sequence comes from Viscum album, assembly GCA_963277665.1. Classification (NCBI taxonomy): domain Eukaryota; kingdom Viridiplantae; phylum Streptophyta; class Magnoliopsida; order Santalales; family Viscaceae; genus Viscum; species Viscum album. Next base: position 888,028,205 of record OY728128.1, read on the forward strand.
GCAATAAATATTTCATCAAATCACTCAAGAAAAAGATAATTGATCCCCATTCATCCTATCAAGACAAGAGACAACATAGTTATTCCTTCTAACATAAAAGTATTTTTCTCAATCAACATTTATCAACATAAGAATTGTAAAATTTGTGCTAGAACCTAAAAAATTCGGTGAAAATGATCAGAGGTTTTTGAAGCACATATGGATCTCATCTAGATGGATTCAGTGCTTACATTATTTTTTTTTTGAAATGATTGTACAATAATAGGTGGTGAAACAATTAATTAAAATATTAATAATTCTATAAAAAAGTAAATTCTTATTTAAATAAATTAAAAATAAATTATATATAATAATATGGTAATTTCGTGGTTATATTTTATAATTAAATTAATCATTTTCTTATTTTCATTATTCATGAAATTATTTTTCATGTACACCATGGATGATTCATCAATTATGACAATAATAAAAATTAAGAACCACCAAATTAGAATTTTTTCAGCACCTAGAATCATCAAGTGGTATTAGAGAAGTCACATAACTAATTCAGGAATATTCATTAATCATTTATTAATGATATGACTTTTTTTATGGATTTCCTTTTTTGATTATTTTTTCATTATATACAAATATAAAAATATTATCTTCTAATTCTTTGTTATCAATAATATAAACAAGAAAAGTTATATCAATATGAAGACAATTTAATGAATCCATCATGAGTTTCTAATAGATTTTTCTGGGATACACAAGACTAAATGACATGTAGTGTAAAGGTACAAGGCATGAACCCAAGTTTAATTCATGAGGATGACTCTAAAATCAATGGAATGCGTTATGAATTAACTATACAAAACAGATAATAAAGTATAAACAACATGTTTAATGATACGGACTGAAACATTGTTTTTATACAACAAATCATGTAACACATTTGCATGATTTGAAGTCTATATTTCGGTGGTGGAAATCATGGGGGGTCTAATCCATGTCATTACATTCACAAATGATATGGGATAAAAAAATTCTGAAACATCGAGGTCACATGGTGTGATTAAAGTATAAATTTCATGTACCTCATATGTGTTTGTAGCTAATAAATATGCCATATCCTTAGGAATTATCACATAAAAGAGAATAATATGTTACAAATCATGTATCCTAAGTACCTAACATGTAAAATAATATGACACGAGTGATTAATTTGATGTGAATATAAGAGTATATGATATAATTAACCCTAATAAGCATGTGTCTGTGTGGGTAAGTAAAATCCACTTAATATTAACAATGATGAAAAAATTTAAATTGGTAAATGAGTTTTTAAATGTAAAAAATACCTCAAATTAAAATATTTTTCTGAAATTTCCTTCCATTAAAAAATTTATAATGGAACCAATGAATTTTAGTTTTTCATCCATCCCTCATTAGAACATTACTCTTTAATATGAATTTCTAAAGAAGATTTTGGGTCTATGAATTTTTTTTACCTCAATAAGAGTATCCTTTAATTGACATAGTGTAAATTATGAGAATTTTTTCAAGGAAATATGAACATAAGATATCATGATTCGTTAGTCCACTCAATGAATGAAGGATCCATGACTTAATATAGTTAGTAAAGACCTGACTATTTATATACATTCAATTATTTGACCTGGACCACTCTTTAGTTATGAGAAAGGTCATAAGGATCTTTTTCACAAGAATAAATATGTGATATGATATTGGAAAACTAATGGTGAGGGATATTGGGTTTCAATAAAATAGTGCTAACTTAATAAAAAAAACTTATTATATCACATATTTGGTAACAATGATAAAAAATAAATATTCTTTAAATTATTGTATAGTATTGATATTAATATACTTATAACACTATAATATTTTAGGATACCAACCAGGTCCACAATGGTATATATTTCTATGGGTAGTACAATTGTTCTATACACCAAACCACTATAGGAATATTTAAACTATATGCCGTAATTCCCTTGATTTTTATGGCACATCACGAAGTATGTGTAGTAAATAAGGATGCCTACATCACATATATATGGAGATTAAATTATCTATTGTATTGGAATATTTTTAGTATTTTAATATCTGATAATGGAACATGTGGAAATAAATTCTCATACCTTGATATCTTATATCCTTTCTCTTGATTATGAAAATATATTCTTTTGAAAAATGATCTTTTCACTACACTATTCTAGTATAAAGTGTTAGTGGGAACTTATGTATTAAATTTTTCCTCAATATATAGAATTAAATAGATTAGTTAACAATCTTCCAGCTTCCTTATGTATAAAAACCCATACATTAATATCATACTTTTATCCTAACGATATAGGTTTCCCTTATTCATTTTTAATTTTGGGGTGAACAAATCAATAATATTTTGAAATATATCCATCGGGTTTATAAGAGTTTCTAGTTACATGGTTCCACTAATTTTTATATAAAAAACACGAAGTTTCGTGTTTGAAAAGAATAAGATTATATTATTTCCAATGATTCATTTATAATGTATTTCAATGTGAAAAAATATTTAGTGGTAGTATAGTGTACATGAGGCCATTTGAATCCCATGCGGACATGAGAATCATTTGAAACGAAACATTAATAAATATATGAAGTACCATAAACCCATTTAATGTACCTTGATAATATATATTCCTCATATTATATAAAATTTATTTATCAGTTATTGGTTTGGAAATATATTTGTATCTTATTACAAGGGTGTAGAAACCCCTACTCTAGTACCCCATAGAAGGTGGCTAATTTAGTAATAAGGTACAAATAAAGGGGATACTACAACTTAGTAGCATCAATAAATCTATATATATAAATGAGTTTTACATTATACTAAAATGATAAGATACATCATCTAAAAACAAGTAAACAATACTATTTTTTTAGGAACTTTTATCCAACATAGTACACTTATTTGTTTATAGAGAAAATTAAAAACATATTAAGGTTAATCTTAGATTATAATTATAGTATTGTATACAATAGAAGAAATTAGAAATCATAAATTATATAATGAATAAATATATTGAGTTATTCCATATCAAAAGAAAGTATAGGTGTAAATAAATCACTAGAATCATAAAAAAATATAAATGCCTAGAGGAAAATAATTGGTCAAATATAAATGGGAATTCATGACTCAAGACATAATAAATATACTATGATGTCCTTTATAAAAGAAATATTAGACAAAGTTTAATAACACTCTCATTAACCTCTCTTAATTATGTCATGAGAACAATAAGTGCACTAATGGGACATATAATTCCAAGACCCACCCATTAAATAAGATTAATTTTTTTTCCATAAAATATCAAAAGATTACATGGATTAATGTTCAAGGAAATAACAATATAGATATGAAGAAAAAAATCTTATTGGGTAATACAGTACAAGGCATTCACATATATAATCAATAATTATATGGTATGAAATTATTTACCCCCAATACAAGAATCATTAATGATATGTGAATTTTAAAAGGCAAGAGACTAATAAAGTGATATGTAAATCCTTTAATATGGATTGTAAGAACCATGTAGATCTTCCAAGATTATCCTCCAAGAGTGTCAAACTAGGTATACAACATGGCCCGTTGTAGTCAACCATGTGATGATCGATTCATACCCCTTTGTTCTTTTTAGGGTTATTACCCCTAGAAAAAAATAATACTATTCTAAAACCACTTTTAGTATCCAAATATGTATTTATTTGCATGGATAACCACTGACACATTACATTACAATTTTTTTCATTATTATATTATAACGTGATATTTTGACATTATAACTGCTTTGACAAAAGCTATAATGAAATAGAGTATTTAATATATAATTTTTAATAATTAAACTGTATGGTAATAAAATGAAATTAAAATAATTTCTTTATTTTAGAATCATTCTCGAAATACAATATACCAAAAAAATTCAATTGAAAAATAAATCAGCAAATGGAGATATCCTCTCCTATCTTGAGCTTATTGGCTTAGAGAGTATCCTCTAGACTAAGAAACCTCTTTATATTTGGACATATATAAAAATAAAACAGTCTTTTGGGGGGTATATGAAGAGATAACATTTAATTGGGTGTGGGAGAATAGAAATACAAGGAGGGTATTTATACTTGAGGAGGGGTGGTGTTATGGGTTTGATTAATGATTATTTTTCCATTATGGCCAATGAATTTTTGAGGACATTAATTCCCAAAAAATTGGTTGAATATTAATTATTTATATGATAGTTAATGTCATCCAACATATCATTAATTAACTAAATTTAATGTTATTACTTAAATACTATTTGGTTGATAATAATTATTAATAAATTTGGTAATTTCATTGAAATTACAGTTTTTCCATTTAAATTTTTCTTTAGTATTTTTTAACGTTTATTTCAACCATAAATAAATATATGTATGAATTAAACACTAATATATAAATATTTAAATTTTTATAATGAAATAAGGGTCTTCATTTTGAGGGGTGATAATTGGCCATAAATTCAATGATGACATGAATCCAATTGGAAGGCTCCCATAATTGTAATTTGGCCATAACAATTTCTTATGCTCTTGTATTGAGAGTAAATTTTGGAAAATATTATATGAATTTATTTTTTCCATTTCTTCCAACTAGAGGAACATCTGTTTGAATATTTATTATGGTCAAAATCAAGTATAGACATAATGGAGATAGAATTAGTGAATTAGTCAGGATAACAATATTTTAATCAATTATTTTATAATAAATCCTGGAAAAAATCATGCAAGAGGATTAAATTTTGATGTTAGATGAAGAATAAATTGGGGCTAAATTCCAAATAATTCCACATTCCAAAATTCGACCATTAATGTGACAAAAAATGCATGGATATTCAGTACACTGAATCTGGATAGTCATTCTAGATATAATTATTTTCTATAATTATTTTTCAATAAAATATAAAATAGAATCCAAATAACATTAATTTTTTATAAACAACAGAGATTAAATATAAATATAAATTTCTTGAAGAATTCATATCTAGATGGTGAAATTTAATTTTCTAAAAATTCATTAAATTTAGGATAAAATAATTAATAAAAAATTATACAAATGATGAAGAATAAATTTTATTAATGTAATAACCATAGGTTAAAATAGATTACATAATATCTATAAATATAAATTACATATAAAATATAAACTTGTAATACAAATAATATAGTTTTATTGTAAAATTTAAAATATTTATTAAAAAAATTAAAATATAATTTAATGACCTGGGATGTTACATTGTCCCCCATTATGAAATTAAATTTATGAAATTTATTTTTATACCTCATGGTGATAACAAATAGAGAACCTCTATACCATTACTTCTTTAAAATCCCATATTTCATTAAATAACTTTTTTTACCTCTGTAACACTTTCATAAAGAGGATTTTCCTGTTCCTAAATACTTTCGCTCAAGTTGAAAGAATCTGGAAATGGTCTATAATATTAAAGGATTATATATTTAGATATATCATATATATGGTGAGTACATTCATGAGTTGGATCTGGAATGTATTTTTTTAGTATCAATATATAGAAGACTTCGTTAACCTTAGATGGGTTTAGTGATAAATTTAAACTACAATATATGACTATAATTATCCCTAATATCTCAAATGAAATATTTTACCATGAAACTAACTTTTCCTCCTTACCAAAACATATAACTCCAATCTATAGTTATACTATCAAGAATATGTGCTCACCTACATGGAATTATAAGTTATTATATTTTTTATCAGCATAGATTTAATGTACTATTTTAAATTTTTTAATTTGATTAGGAATGTCTCTCACATTCTATGTTATATCCTCAACAGGTTCTGGACCGACCAATTTTACCTCTCTAACCTCATCCCAGTAGTATAGGGTGTAAAATATTTCCCCATTTGGGGTCTGATATGGAACCATATGTATGATCTAATGGAAAATATTATTATCTAAAAATTTCACTAAAGGAAAGTTATATTACGACATTAATATGAAGTGATGATAATATGATGTTTATATATCCTCTATGGTTTAGATTGTAATCTCATATGCAGTTTGATGATGAAATGTGGTGATCAATAGTGTATTAGTGTTCAATGCCTTTTGAAGACCTTTCCAAAATTTTAATGTGAGGTGAGGGCCACACTTTGAAACAATTGATAATGGTTCCACAAGATGTTTCAAAACATCATTGAAATAAATATAATAAATATGATTAAGGGGTAGATTCTACCATATTTTTATAAAATATAAATATTTTTTTAAGGTTGTCCAAAATGACCCATATACCAAAATTTATCATTGATATTTTTTGTATCACAAAGACAAAGACATAACAACACAACTACTTATTAAAAATTAATAATTGAATTATTTCCTAAAATTACTCATATTAAAACCCAACATATCATTAATTATGGTAAATTTGAGTATTAGGAACCTAAAAAACATCATGAACATGAGATACAACAACATTGTTTAAAACATATTTAACATGCTTCTAACATTTCCATATATTTGAAAACTATATGGGACAACCTGTTGAAAAACACAAGATAGAGGTGAGCTATAATGAATACTAATGGAATAAATATCGAATAAAATTAATAATATAACACATATTATAAAATAGGCATATTAGTGGGGAAAAAAAGATTATGAATCATAAACATGAAAAATGACACACGATATAGCATGATAATCATAAAGGCCACATGGAAAATTTGGAAACACCTTGAAACATTGGATCACAAACATATTCCAAGGATAAAAACCCAATTAAATCATTGTGGAAGAGGTCCCAAAGAAGAATAAAGTTCACCCCTTATCATAACATGATGTATCATGATACTAAAGACTACCCAATGCATTGGAGCGCTATCTGGGAACAAACATTATATTCATTTCATACTCATTATTAAGGGTTCCACATAGATCATACAACACTGATTTATTCATCATCATGATTTATTCTATGATCTTGGATTGTGGAATAAAAAATGTAAGTACCTAATAAAAAGTTTACATTCATAGATATGGATAGCCTTGATAGGAAATGGGTTGGTTTTTCATAATAGAATTGGTTTTCAGGGAAATTTGTGGTGGTATTTTTTCACTATAATGACATCACATAAAAATTAATTAAATGTGTTGATGAGAGTGTAATGTGTATCTCATAATTTATACATTAAAATTAAGTAATAGGACATGTAAATTCATTTCCCAACTTCTGTAATTTGAAAAAAAGGCATACAATATCAAATTAACATTAATAACAAAAATAAAGGAAGCAACCATTACAAAATTTCAACATGGTAATAGGTGTACATAAGGGTTCATAGGTTATAAAAATGAGAGTTAAAGGGGTGTAATCATTTATAAATAAAATAAGAATTATGGGGATAAGGAATAACATATCTCATAATATGAAAAATGAAATTAAAAGACATAACATAAATAAGAGTACATGATAAAGGAGGAGAGTGGAGGATCCCTTACTTTAGTGTGTGATTTCAAAGGCAATGGATGTTTTTCTTGAGATTTTGGGGGAACCTTTCGAGGACACTAAAGAGTGGAGAGAAATCTGTAGTCTTTGTACAAGGAGTTTTAGTTAAGACAAATGTGATCTTTTGGGCGTTTATATAGGAACAGTAGGGGATTTATTTATTATTTAGGTTTTGGACTCTACATAATATAATATTTAAAATCAAAAACCATCCCAATGTGTTTCCCATGGTTTCTACAAAAATGGAGTGGTTTTTTATTTAACTATACAAGGGGTCTAAAATATTAAAATAATTTTTTTCTAATGTGGAGGTGAGTCACACTCTTAAAGAAAATATTTTAAAACCTTATATTATAGGTTTTAGGAGATTCATAATGGATTTACAAAATAAATCAAATAAACATTAAACAATATTATTTTTAATGGAAATAATTGAATTGGTTATGTATCTAAATTATAATAATTTTTACTTCACTCTTGGGTGATTATGATGTCATAAAAAATAAATTATATTTTTACGATCTTTAAATTTTTACCTGAAAATTCTGTTGTTTTAGAAAATTATGAAACATTTACTATTGGATATTTCAGACATTATGAATCCCAAAATAATATTCTTTTCACCTAAATAGTTTTCTAAATATGTGTATTTTCACTTTCAAAATAAAATTGATATTTTTTAAGAAATTATTTATTTTTTGATAATTACAGTTTCCCAACACATATAAAAATTACATTTAATTATTGGATCATTTGATAAAAATTATTTAACAATATTATTTCCCTAAAAAATAATTTATTTCCAAAATTATTTAAATTTTTAAAAATAAATTCCTTAATTTAATAATAATAGTAAAAAAATATACTTTTTATTTTTTGTTTAATTTTAATAAACATTATTTACAAAGTAAAAAATAATATGTTTAAATGTATTCATTATTCAATAAAAAAGTACATATTAAATTTTCATGGTCTTAATACTTTCTCCTTTAATAAAATCATATCCCCTAAGAGTAAGTTGTGTGATGGTTGGACTTTAATGAGGTGGTTTGGGGAAGAAGGTTTGGGTCGTGATCCTGATGAGCTTGAACATATCCCAAAAATGGTTTCTCTCATGCTTAAGTTGTTGAATATCTGATTTGGATTGGTCAATGGTAAATCCTAAAGAAATTGTATCCCATGGAATCTTGGTTAAATGGGATTTATAGGGTATAAACCTACTGGTTGAGGCCATCACTTCATTTGTTTATGTCGATTGGATTTTTTAAAACCCTATATTTTTAATAATCACCTAATCATTATTCAATGATAATATTATCGATTGAAATGGTTTTTATGGCATTTTAAATACAATAGAATATATTAATAAAAAAGAATTGAAGGTTTTTTTGTAACCATATTTACTTAAAAATACATTTAATTATATCAAATGGGGAAATTTATTTTTAATTTTTTGGGTCATTACGTAGACCATTATGATGTTTTATAACTTCTGCATTGGTATAGGTAGAGTTTTGATGAAACCCTTTCAATGTTTCTTCTTAGCCTTAAATTTTGGTATAGCAATCATATAGATATATTAACCATAATTTTAACATCATGTTCTCTCATATGAAGTGACATTTTAAACCCCTATACATCTTGGAACTTACACTGTGTAAAGGGAATTTTGATCTATGAAAATCATATAGTAACTCCCTATTTAGTGTGTACTCAGATGGCACACATATTATAATTCCTAATTTTAACACATCATATTTATAGGTGATACCTTCCAATTTACCATATTTTATGGCTTTGGTTTTCTTCTAACTAACCTTTTAATCTTTTTGAGATTTATCTATCTTCTCTAGTATGTATGGTTGGGGAATTAATTGGAGAAGGAGTGAGGTATCCCCTTCCCTAATAATTTCAATATCCAACTTTATCATCTCCTTGAATATAAGATCATTTGCTAGACTCATTAGGGAAAGGACCCCATGATCATTTCCCCTCAAAACATCTACAACATTTTTCTCATTCCTAGTGTGGTAGTGTACTACACAATCATCATATTTAACTTACTCTAGCCGTCTCCACTTCTGCATGTTATTATATTTCTGTATAAATATATAATTTTAAATATTTTGATCGGTATATATGTGAAATAATTCACTATAGAGATAGTTTCTCCATATCTTTAAATCGAAGATCATAGTAGTAAGATCAATATAATGAGTTCTATAGTTTTGATAATGGGTTTTCAATCATACTAATGCCTAAGAAAAACCTCTATCAATCATCATGAGGAAACACTCTGTCCCTTTTCTCAATTAATCACTATATATAAAAATTCATACTTTTTCCTGACGCTAAGGTCAATGTTGTTTCATTGATTAATATCTTTTTTAGTTTCACAAACCATTCCCTGCATACCTTTGGCCATGGAAATTTAACCGCATTATGTTTTGATTTTGTTATATAATCATAAAAAATCATAAAATCACCGAAAAGAGACTTCTAATATAAATAAACTATATATCACAGTTATACTCATAGGTTTTTTCTATTCGCTGACAAATTTTTTCTATGTGGGGTAAAAAAAATATTCCATATTTAAAGACAATATCTCCATGAAAAGATACATGTTGAAGCCTAAATTTTCAATTAATAAATTTCCCATAATGCGGATTCATCCTTAGGGTATCAATGGTGAGTTTTAAATGTAATTCCTTCAATAAAATTTCATTTATTATTTCAATATCTCATCAAAAAATTCCAAAAAACATTTTTCAATATGTTCTAGGAATATATTTTTTTCCTTATATCATTAAATATAGACTATGCATTAGTTAATCCAAAAGAAATTGCCATGATATAATAATTTTCATACCTTGTGGAAATATTTTTATTTAGTATATCATCTATATTGAATCTCAATTAATGAAAATGAGAATATAGATCAATATTTTTTAAATATTAGGCCAATTGAATTTGATCAAAGAGATCATCAATGTGAGGTAAAGGATACTTTTTTCTCAATAGTGATGGCATAGATTCCCCTATAATTAATGAGTAATATCACAGGACCATCATTCTTCTTTATATACAAGATAGGTACTCCCAAAGGTTAAATAATAGGTTGTACAAACCCCTTTTCACATAATTCATCATGTAATTTTAAAATTTCCACTAACTCCACAAGTTACACCCAATAGAGAGGCATAAATATGGGTTTTTTATGAGGGATAATATCAAAAATGATTTCAACATCATGGTTAGGAGTATAATCAGGAATATATTATGCGAATACATCAATATATTCCCTAACAACAGATTCATCATCTATTATAAGTAAATTATCTTCATTTACTGAATCATCACTGATGATTTCATTAAGATGTCCCGTAGGAGGATGTTCTAAATAAGAATAGGGTGATGCAATGTCTCCCCTAAATGCAAGGGATTTTATACTATTATCTATAGTTTTAATCTTATTTCCCCAATAATATATTATTTCATTATATTTCCAAATCCTATCCATCCCGTGAATTTGGTAAAATTATATCAAAGATATGATATGTAGATCTATAATTAGTGTATGTTCATGTATCAAAATGTATATTTCATGAAATATATTCATTGAAATGATCTTTTCCCTATGTTTTCTGAATAACAAACCACTTATTATGTTTCTATCAAATAAATAATGTTCTTAGAAGACATGGAATATATAAAATAATTTAAAGATCCATCATCATATAGGGAATTAGCTAATTTTTAAGTTACAACCAATATTCCTTCCAATATATCGTTGGGAACATCAAATTCTATAGTTGTAATTGTTTAAGAATGAAAATTCTTCCTAGTCCCATTATTAAATATATTCGATTGGTTATTAATTAATTAATTTGAGTAATATCCCATATACCTATAATTAAATCATTGGAAATTTGTGTCTTCCCTCTAACCCATGCATTTATGATCTTAGTGCCCTTTATCTGCACACTTTTATTGAACTCCAATATCATTTTGGCAAGTTCTATGGTGGTTGTCAATTAAACTATTATATTTCTAAAATTCCATACTTTGTTTACATTATTTTTTTGAATTTATATATGCATGGTTCATATCCAAGATATTCTTATCCTAAATCCATTTGAAAGTATAATACCAAGAGAATTCCTATTTGATCATGATAACTTGTATCATTATCTCTTTATAAGATGAAAATGTATAAGAAAATAGTTATCAGGGAGGTTTTGGTTTTACCAATTGAATAATTGATCAACATTCAACTCTTGGTTTGAAACAAATTCGGGAACATGACATGTGGGCCATGAAATGTAAACTTTATACTCATCCGCAAATTACCCACCCTTTTATCACGAGTTTATGAATTTTATTTCAATTTCTCCTCATTTCATGTTAGGGATGTAATTTTCAATGTATATATCTTTATATGTATTCTAGTCTATGTAAATTACTTCTTCTTCATTTATGATATTTTATATAAATGATAACCATTGGTCATTATCTCCCATTAGATGATATACATTCATTAAGACCATTTCTTTTTCATTATATCCTAATGAAATGGGTCTCACCCCATTATTATGCTACTAATGGATTTATGGTTCCATGGAAGGATCAAGGTTTTTTCTGTATGAATCTATCTAATAATGATGATACACACTTTGGAGTAATTGGTTCTCCCATGAGATAAAGGTTATTTGTCATTACCAGGGTTAACTAATATAACGTAGTCTTAATCTTCCCTGATCCAATTATAGTTTCATTAACACCCTCATGATGAAAATACCTACATTAATATCAATTATAGACATGGGATTTCAACCTAGTAGACCCCATTATTAGAAAATGGTATATAGAAAATTAGGGTATAACGATTATTTTTATTTTTATTTCTATAAATATTCCTAGAATATCCTAAGGGGTTCTCCCATGGTTCATCTTTTATAACTATATTCTTCGAAATTTAGTTCTTGTGGTTTCTATTAAACTATATTCTAGTACCGATTGTAACAACCCCAACTCAATTACCATAGAGACAGTGACTATTTCATTTTAAAGGTATAAATATAGAGGATCCAAAAATTTGATATCGTTTGGAAAACTAGATACATAACATAGTTTTTCATTACACTGAAAAGATATGAATACATCATATAAATACATGTAAACATTAATATTCTCCATAAAACACATTTATCATATGTAGTCACTTCTTGTTTTTTTGGGAAATGTAAGAAAATATAAATGGATGAGCTCAGACTCTTTGTAAGGGGTTTTCTACATTTAAATACATTATAAATTAGTCATTATTGAATAAATTAATAAATTATATTATTCCATATCAAAAGACACTAATAAATAAACATCTTGAAAAAATTCTGATAAATAAAGTCATTGATAATAATAAAAGTTCTATATAGTGTTTCAAATGAAAAATACAATACATTTTAAACAAATTTTCAAGGCCATGTGCCATGCCATCTTACATAAAGTGTATGAATTCTCCCATTACCCTATCTTAATTATCTTTTGAGACCTAGAAGGTTTCTGAGGGGTATATAATTCTTTGCCCCATCCATCACATATTAGTAAAATGTATTCCATCACATTTGAAAAGATTATTTTGATTAACATTCGAGTAAAAAATAAAAATATACTTAGCACAATTTCTCAATGAGACATGTCATTCAAGATTTTCTTATATAGAAACAATAATTATATGGTAGATAAATATTTCCTCCCAAAAATAGAATCAATGATGATATATGAATTTTTGAACGTAAGAGAATAATGAAATACTAAATAAATATTTTATAATTTTGTGTATGTATCTTGTAGATCATCCAAGAATATCCCCCAAGAGTGCTAATCTGGGAATAAAGGATGTCTGATTTATAGGCACCTAATGAAGATTGAGTCAAAGACTAATGATCTCTTTTTTAGGTTATTACCAATAGATAAAACTATTACAGAGGTACACCAACATCTATGATATAGTTAGGGATTTATTATCATGTATAACCATACACAAATTACATTAGATAACTTTTAGAATGGTTTATTATTTACTGGACTGTTTGTTCATTATAATAGCTTAGACCGAGGCTATAATGAGATAGAGTAAGTAATATTCCATTAAAAATAATTCAAATTTATGTTAATTTAATGAAATTAAAAGGATTTATATATATTAATAGCAATATTAAAAGACAATATGACAATTTAAAATCAATTGATAATTTAAGGGGATGACTGGGGAAACTATTACCTCTCTTGACCTTATCACCTTAGAAAAAAACCCTAAAATTAAAAAAAAATCTAAATTAATTAAGAGATAAATGTGGAATATACTGCTTCATAGATATATGTTGAGGGAACATAAAATTTGGTTTGGGAGAATGGGAATAGTGGTGTTTATTTATAGTTGAAGAGGAGTGGTGTTAAGGGTTTAAATATCGATTGTTTTTCCATTCTGAGCATCCAATTTTGGGTGGAATTAATTCCATCATTTTGGGTTGACAATGAATTTTGTCAACGATGGTTAAGGTTTTCCAATACATAAATCACCCATTTTTTTTATTTTATATCTAAAATACATTTTCTCAAGAATAAGGATAAATACATTTTAAAATTACAATGAAAAGGCAGTTTTTCTCATTCAATTTCAATTTAGTATTTTTATTCTATAATTTTATTTAGGTTAAAGTTTAATTTTTTTCTCAATATTACACTAATATATCTAAAATTTTCATTTAGATAATAAATGAGGGATTCACATTTTGAGGTTTGATATATGGCCATGACGTCAATGCTAATTAGAAAATGACTGGATGGGTCCCACCACAGTAATTTAGTCAAAAAAATATACTACATTGTTAGAGTGGATTTTAATTTTGAAAGATGTTAGATGGAATAATTTTGGTAATTAAAAAAAAATTGGACGAACATCTGTTTTAAACAATATCTTGGTCCAAAAAACATGTGATGCCAATGGATCTAGATTCAATGATTCTTCCCTGACTTATTTCCACCGATGAGTTGACTATAACTATAACAACACATTATTTAAGGGGACTACATTTTGATGGTAAATGAGAATGAAATATTTTAGAACGTCCATAAGATACCAAATTCCTGAATTATTCCATTAAGGTATCCAAAAACACAAGCACATTTAGTATATTGGATATGAATGGTATTTCTAGATAGAATTATTTTTTATAATTATTGAACAATATCATCATTAATAAATTAAAAAATTATCCAAATATTTATGGGAATAAAAGATGATATGGGTGAAAATATTCTTACAGAAAACATATCAATATTCCACCATTTTATTTTCTAAAAATGTGTAATCTTTTAGGAGACAAGAAATAAAGAAAATGTTTCATTAATGGATATTAATTAATTGTATTCATGTAATACTCATAGGTTCCTAATAAATTACTTAGTACATTGTAAAATAAATTACAAATATAGAGAATCACATTCTTGACATACATAGACATATCACTTTTTTAGAATACATAAAACATTACACAAATGGACGTCAATAGTCCATATTAATTTAGTTCCTTTGGATACATTGAAATATAAAAACTGGTACATAAATGAGATACATTATCTCCCATTAAGTAATTATTAACTATAACCCTTCTTAGACACATCAAACACAATTCATATCTTCATAACCTGAAGAAGGGATTATAAAAAGGGTCAGATAATATTCTCAGAAAGGGTAAACAAGGGAGAAATCTAAGAATAAACATGAGTGAATATGTATTATAATATGATAAAAAAATTATAATATCATACCCTATATATCATAGATCATAAACATGAACCATAGAATAAATTGAGACAATTCAAAAGACATGAATCCTAATAAAATGGAAAACATAATCCATGAAATCATGTAATAATAATAAGATATGGAATTGTGGAAAACATTGAAATATGATATCATTCTCTATAAGTCAAGACTCATTCTATAAACTTATAAAGGAACTTCATGGGATACATACCTACTAGGAGATACACACCACTATACCTAGTCACAGTTCTTTCCTGGTAATGGATTAGGATTCCACGTATTATTATAGTGGATTGGTTTTTACGATCTTTGAACATGATGGTGCCTATACCTACTGGGTAGGACACACTGCCATCCATAATTGAGTCATTTTCTTGAAAGGGATAATGTTTCACGATCATCCCATCGTGGATAAATCCCATCGACTTGATTCACATCATTATCTCATTAGATATAAATCATTTCCAAATTAATTATAGGGGGATATAAGTCCCACCAATCTTATAATAAAGGCATCCATACATGTTCCACCCAATAATAAAACATTCTTTATATCGTGACACATAAAAATAGATAGGCTTTATAAACATCCTATTGTTACCCATGAAATGAAATGAGTATCATTAACATTTCATCACATCATAACATATGGAAAATAGATAGTTTTCGTAATCATTTCATCAAAGAATAACTCATGAAGAGTACTGTTTTCAAAATCAAATAACCCGTAGAAATGAAATGGGTATCACAAGCATCATTCCATCAAAACATAAAACGTTCAGAAATAAATATGAATGAATCCATTGGATAAATCTTTAAAAGGTAATTATTAATATCAAAATATGTCATATTAGATGGAAAATAAATTAGAATCATATTTTTATAATAAAAAATCTTGAGTAAAATATCCATTGTTCATTGAAAATTATTTTTTTAGAATAAAACCTTAAAAACATATTTCATTTTAAAATTCACCGAAAATTTAAAATGAGGGCTTATAATTATTTTAATAAATATTCACTTCAAAACCTATAAAAGTATCATCAAATCATTTTGAAATCCTTTTACATGAAAAAATATAAAATAATATTTAAAACGTTTTGAAAACCATTTCATTGAAATTACATCGAAAACTCATTTATAAGGCTTTAATTTGTTTTGAAAACCATTTTTCATGAAAACATATAAATGAAGAATCAAATATTTTTGAAACCCATTTCATTGTAAATACATTGAAATATTATAAATAAGACCTAAAATTTTTTTGAAAATATTTTTCATTGAAAATTAATTTTTAAAAAATTTTCTTAAAAAATATACTTTTATACAAAAATTTAAGCCTCATATAAATGATGGTGGGTATATTTGTATATTCTGTATAATGTAAAAATATCATTCCTTTTTCATAGTAAATTGGTTAAAAAAATTCTTTGTTAGAAAATAGAAAAGAAGATTCCATTGATAAAAATTGGAAAAAATAAAAAGTGTTAAAATTACTTTTAAATATTATGGAATAGTTAAATATAATTGGAACCCCTTTTTTGAAAACATGGTCTTGAAGGAATGGATAATTCCCATAGAAGGGGGAGGTAAGGTCATACTTTCTTAAATATAATTTCTAGACTAACTTGTGTACCAGAGATTTGAATATTGGTACCATTACTTGGATATAATATGAGTAACCATAGGTTAAGAAAAATAATAATATTTCCTGAGATATGTATCATAATATTTCATCAATGTAATTATAATAATTAATAATATCAATAAATGGTGTGATTGTATCCATAAACCGTTCATCATTTGGTAAATTTGGGTCATAAAAAATTGAAATAAAAAGATGAAATAAAGCATAAAATATCATTAAAATATGTTTATTCATTATGTTACCTTTCAAAGGGAGTATAAACACATCATGTAAAAATATCGGTACATAACATGGAATATGTCTCCAATAAGTGAAATTGAGACAAAGTCACTTTACTGATTTTCTATATTCTAAAACATAGAACCCATGAAAGAAATAAAATCTAATGGAAATTTAATAGACCATAAATTAATGTGTAATAATAAAATAATAAGTGCATGGGTAGTATGCATATCACAAAAATGAAATGAGTGATGATTAAGGCATGTATCTCCTGAAAAAAAGTGAGATGGAATCCCCTTACCTTGTGTCTCGACTATTTTTGTACTCAATGAAAACTCTCGTATAATAGATTTATGTTTATTATACATATTTTATAGAACAATATTATAATATAATAACATATATGGTTTTATTATGACTTTATATTACCCTCTTATTTACAATTTCATGTTAAGGTTAAACTTTGGGTAATATACAGTTTGTTTTTTTGCTTGTGGCCTAATTTGTTATAAGTTTGGTCCTTATAATTATATCATGATTTACAGAATATAAAACATTATATAGATATAATTAATAATTAGTTTATTTTAATTATAATAATCTATAGAATGTTTTTGAGTGAAATGGAATACATCGTTCATGTAGAAAGTAGGTCGTACGTAAGCATGAACATTACTTCCATTTTATTTACATATTGAATGGAATAAGTTAAATGAAATATATGTATATGTATATATGTATATAATATAATTAAGATATAATTATTATGTCATATATATCATATATCTTCACTAAAAATATCATTAATACATTCTAGGTAGAGTGTGAAGGAATCACATTGCTTTGAGTGGGCGGTTGTCCACACTTCCCTAAATGAAATTATAAGATTTAAAAAATATGGAATGATTAAATGTATCATATAAATAAAAATTACATAATCATAATGAAATTATAAATATCATATATATCATATGTAAATATATTTTCCATTATAATTTCCACCATGAGATGAAGAAAAGAATAAATGAGCCATTATCAGGTGCTAGTTCGTCATACAAGTAAACAGTATGTTCATTAACTAATAGATGGAATTGTGTTTAAATATAGGTCTAAACCATATAATAACAAAATAATATTATATTTAGCATACATATTTTCTATAAAATCATGGAACAATAATCTTTTAGTGAGTGGATAATGGAAATAAAAGAAAGTAATTTGAGGGAGGGGATTCCTTCTAAATCGGGTACCTCCTTTTGGTTTTCCCCAAAAGGATTCAATGTAAGTCCTTCTACAAAAGGGTAAGATTATAAGAGTAAGAGAGTGTTTTTTGGATTTTTATTCAGAAGATATTTTCCAAACCTATTTGGTTTGAGAGGTTTTTGGAAGTGGGAGAGGTTGGTGCTTTTTTAGGGAAGGGAAATGACACACATAACATTTTTGAAAAAAAGTTTGATGTACCCACTTTTCTCCAAAAAAAAGTCATAAAAACCAAGATAAGTAAATAATTGAAGGTTTATAGAAAAACAATTTCTAGATAATGGGGCCACAGATGTTTCTAGTTCAGTTGGGCCCTTATGTTTAGGGTTTATTTCCTTCTAGAGTACAATTTTACCTTAATCACTATAATTAATTTTAACTGTATTCACAAATATTTTTGGTAAAAATCATGTTGAACTTATTATACAATATAAATTATTGTTATTCATAATATGAGATCAATTTTTCCAAATTCAAATATCAGATGTTGCAGAATTATTTTCAATTTAATGCCATATATGTGGTAATAAAGTAGGGTTTTACGGTAAAGACATTGAAATATTTGCTATGTTTTTGTATCCAGTTTCAATGTGTAATTGATTCCAATGACATTAATTAGGTTAATTGATAACAACATTATATAACTAATTTTTTAAATTGACTAAAAATTTGATTTATCTTTATAAATAATTTATAGGAAACTGTAGTTTTGAACTAAAATTCAGTATTTTAACTATTCATTTTAAAAAATGAAACTTCCTAGAAAAAAATATTTACACTAATATAATTATTATGAAATGAATTAAATGATTATGTTAGTAATGAAATATTAAATATATAGATTTTCTTCAAATTTTATTTGAAATGAGTTCTTTATTAAGAGGCATCATAAATTATTTAATAAAAATATAGGTTTTAAGCATAAAATTGGGTTTTCTTAGTTTATTATGTCTATAAAATATATTGGATCAAAACCAAAAATATTTTATTGATTATATAATATATAAACATATACATATATTTTACATTAATATAACTCACTAATTGTAATTATTTTAATTTATTATTGAAAATAACATTATTGGTATAACAGTATTTTTCTTTATAGTCAATCAGTTTCAATTTTCATTTCCAAATAATTTTTAACCAATGATTTCATTTTATATTTGTGTAGAACATAAATTTTGATAAGTTATTTAACCCTTTTTCTATGTAATTATTTAATGGATACTTTATATTAAATAATATATCATTAATCAATAAAACTCGGTCTTGGTATTACAAAAGTCATCAAGGAAATTCATTATTGGATACAACACAAGCTATCCTCGGTGTTTCGTGTAGAGAAAGGTAAAATGTATGTTTCATGTAGAATATAATAAAATATGTTTCTCATATAATGCAAGCCAAAATAGTTCTTTATATTTCATTTTATTTTTTACCCTCAAAATAATTTTGTGTTATCAAAGGTTAAATTCTTAAAACTTTCATTGATATAAACCCACATTGTAAAAATGAATACTAAAACTTCCCTTAAAAAGGGAATGTTTGAACCATAATGATTACCCAAAGTAATATATAACTAGGTTTCCTCATAAGATAACATATGTTGTTAGTGAATATTGGATGTGGAGGAAAAGGTTAAATATTTATATTGAGTGATTGATGACATTGACCACAAAGTAGTGAGTAATAAATGAAAATTTTAAAGCCTCAAATTCATAAGTTTGAGATGATTTCAAAGGCCACCAGTTCATCAAAATTTTAGTTTTTGGAAAAAAACATTTTTTTCATCATTAACCTGACGTCGATTGATTCTTTCAATGACTTCAAATATAAGGGAATGTAATTTATTAATATATCCCTATAAAAAAATTCATTCCTTTCTTATGCATTTATATATTTATAATTCATTAATTATAATAATAAATTGATGTCCATAAATTAACATTGATTCCTGAAGTACTAAAACACAATTTTAACTAATATTAAGGCCCCATAAACAATGAAAAGTATAAATATTTGTCTATAAATATTTTTCAAGGTAAATATGGTTAATAAATTATTCTCAAGACATAAAAATTAATTCTACTTGATAATATTTATTCATAAAAAATAAATACAGATTATCCAGGACATCACGTAGGTCAGCGGTAGGTGTGAAACCCTTATAATCATTTGGTCATAGATTCAAGAACCGAATCCTTTCCACAAAAGATTGGTTGTCCCATTAAATACATGATTCAAATTTTCTAAAAACACGCTCATAAATACAATTTATATCCATGATATTAGGTTAATAACTAAATATACTTTCGACAAAGGATTTCAGAACAATCTCAATACAAAAATTATTACTCCAAAGTTTAATATGAAATTTTAATGAATGGTTAGCATTATAAACCTTATAAATATTCAATGTCAAAATAATTATATGAGAGTAACGAAATCATCTTATCATTGATTCGCAAAATATAAAAATGTAGCTCTAGGTTGTCCAATTTCAAACATATGAATAACATTATCATGTATTCTCTTGAAATAGGGTAATGACCTGAATTACCAAAAATCATTAATGAAAACATGCGTGTTTCATTATCCCAATGTATATTAGATCAATTTTTTAAATGCAACAATGTTTTATAATTCACAAATTATAGCATGAACCACCTACCGAAATGTTTTTTATTAATTCCAAAGTAATCAGTACCATCAAATTTACTTGTTCATATAAAACATATATTAATCCAAAAAACATTGTCTTAGCATATCGAATATATTAATATTAATCCTTTCATTAATCATGTGTTTTTTGTGGACACCACCTTTCCATTAAATCCATCTTCTAATCCATTTAAACCATCTAATGTGTTCTTTTAAATACACATTGAGAAAACATAAACTGAATAATAATTATTTATTTCTCCATTAATATATCATAATTCTTGAATCCAAATACATTAAAAATTAGATTATTTTACTTCATCTGTTATCCATTAACAAGGATATATCATCATATAAAATAATAAAACTTTCCATACAAATTTCACCTTTGGTCTCATAATCATCATCAATTTGACCATTACTCTCCCCACATTACTAATTCTATTTTGGATCATTTGTACTGGGTCATTGAATTTTATTATTTCCATTTATTTCACTAATGAAAATATTATCCTTCGATAATGTATTTGGTAGGACAATATTCTAATCATTTTATTAACCAGACTCGTAATTTTATCATTTTTCACATTCTTTATGTCTCTCTTTTTGATATTAATGAGGAAAATGAAACCAAATCATCTCCCCTCTAGGGCATCCATTACCCAAACTCTCAGAGAACTCCTTCCTTCTCTTACATGGTGAGTTTGAGAGTTGTTTAAGGTACATGTTTTTTATCATGTTCTATTTAAAATAATTTGACATGATCACAAATTCATTTAGTCAAATGATCACCGGATTCGACTAATCTTCAATAGATTATCCATCATATTCCACATTAATCTAGTGCCTTCCAGTTCCCTCCGTTGACTAAAAGAAGGAGGAATTGAGTAAGAAATGATTATCATCATGAGGAATCACATAATCAAAAAGAGAACTTATATGATTTCTAAATTATGTCACCATTCTTTAATAATGACTCTTTAGGATTATCCTAGGTTATTCACAACCAACCCCTATTTAAATCCATCGTGAGTTTTCTTGAAGTTTTTTTGAATTCCAAAAGCATATCCCACATGAATGTAAAACCCAGTGTGCATCAATTCCCATTTTCATGTACCATATTACCTTAAGTAAGGCCCCATAAATCTTATTGAAGTTTTTACCCCTAGGTATATCTATTCCAGGCACTAGTGCAAAAAAACGTTTTTTACGTCGGTTATTTTTTATTTTTTACGTCGATTTTTAGATGACGTTAATACGGACAACTATATAAATATAGTTTTTTACGTCGGTTATTTAAAAACTGACATAAAAAACATAACATTGGGGTGTTTTCCACTTCGGTTCTTGAATAATGGACGTGAAAAACCAGTGGTGGAGTGTTTACCACGTCGGTTATTCAATAACTGACGTTATAAACCATTTCCTAGGGGTTATCACGTCAATTATTAAAATAACCGATGTCATAAACTCTTCCCAGTCCTTTATCACGTCTCTTATTTTGTAACTTACGTGAAAACCAATGGGGGGGTATTTTTCAAGTTGGTTATTTTCTAACCGACGTGAAAAACTAGTGGGGGAGGGTTTATCACGTTGATTATTAAATAACCAACGTGAAAAACCAATGGGGGAGGTTTTATCACGTTGGTTATTTAATAACCGATGTGATAAACCAACAGGGGTTTTTTATCACATCAGTTATTTAATAACTGATGTGATAAACCCCTGGGAAATGGTTTAACACATAGGTTATTTAATAACCGACATGGTAAACCATTTCCCAATCCTTTATCACGTCGGTTATTAAATAACCAACGTGAAAAACCATTCCAAAGGGGTTTATCACGTCAGTTATTTGAATAACCGATGTGATAAAACCTCCCCCCACTCCTTTATCACGTCGGTTATAAAATATCCGATGTTGAAAACCAATTTTTTTTAAAAAAAAATAAAAACCAGTCCCTTGCTCTCCCCAGAAACAACCAGAATCCAAACAAAGAATTCAGACCAGAAAAATAGAATTTAACCCAAACAAGAACCAAATAAAAATTAAGCATTAACATTGATAACATTTGAAACTTATAATTTCAACTAAAAATAACTTAAATCCATCCAAAACAATCACCAAATACACAATTAAAATTACAATTTTCAAAATTACATTTTACATTACAAACAAACTAAAATCTATTCAAACCTGTAAAATAATTTGACCATTCCACTTGTAAGTGTTTGACCTCTTGAGCACTATATGGATCAGGGTCATCAAATAGCTACATAGTTAAAGGAAAATAGTTAACATATAAAATGTATAAATCAACTGAAATATTATGGAAATGTTCATAAGAAAATCTAACCTGGTCAAACTTAAAAAGTATTCCTATTGTAATTATTTCATACATAAATCATAACATATAATATCCACATTCGATGAAGAATTGTTGTTCGTGACATTTCTGTTTAATTGAGTGTCAATTAAATATAAATTTTAATGTAATACATCCAAAAGTACAAATTATAAATGGATATTTACCTTCACTTGTACATATTTGATCTTGGAACCCCTTTTGTTTGTGGTCTTTAGAAAGTTGTTCCATCCCCTGTTAAAAAATAATATGAATGAGATAAATTTAAAATTCATTATAATATAAAAAAATATTAGGAAATTGAAACATACTTCTCCAATGAATTCTTATAACTTTTTCGCGCATCACTATGGACAGAGCATATCAAATATACTGTTTTCTCCCGTGGACAAAAAATACCCAACATCCAATGATTGCTGATATAAAGGAAAATTTTAGGTTAGTAGTTTTATTTGTTAAAAGATATAGAACACTATCAGATATATGTTTCATACCTCTCCCAATAAGGCATCATCCAACACAGTGTGATAATATTTTGTTGAAATCTTTCAGCAACATAAATTTCTCTTCCTTCCTCATCCAATGAATGTGCATTGGGGGAAAGAAAATGGGAGTCCATGAACCCATATTCATATTTCTGGTCATTCCACTCACACATGTTATAAATATACATAATACAGAATAGAAATAAGTACTTCGTTTTTTATAAATTTAACTTAGGGAAAAAATTGTGTTAAGACATACATGGAAAAAATATGCACCACATTGACGCCCAATATGTCTCCAGTAACAAGCTCCATGATATCATTTTTCAAAATTCCCACATTTATTACACGTCTAAAAACATGAACTTCCAATGGAAATGAATAATGCCCCACTAATAAATTTGAATATCTTAACAATCTGTCAAGACTACTAGAATCTGTATCTGATGTCATACCAATTTGTCTTAGTTGTAGTCTATAAAGTATTTATTTACCTTTTAAGTATTCTTGTAAATAAATTGACAAATATATTAGCTTTAAATTGCTAAAACAACTTTATTAATAAATAAAATATAAGATATGACACACATACCTCCACAGTAATGACTCGTAGAAGTCTGGATGACCAAACTAAAAAGTGGCTGATACTATATCCAATTGTCGTCACCTCTTCTGTAGGTACTCGAACATGAGTTGATATATTTATAATATCCTGTATAGTGACCCTATGTTGCTCTACCTCTAACTGATGATGATGAACCATATCTAATATACAATATACTAGCCCATATTCCACTATATGATGGTGAGGATCATCAATATACAACTCACAATAAGTAGGAAGATGTGGCGAAGGAGTAGGATAAAAAATAGGGTACACAGGTTGAGGTGGAGAAATGGAGGCCTCAGGCTGAGGTGGAGGAGTGGGAGCTACTGCAGGAGGTGGGGGTGTGGGATCTTATTCCAGAGGTGGAGGATAAAAAATGGAGTCTGCAGGGGGAGCTGGAGGAGAGGGAGATGCAGTCTGAATTTTTCTTTGAATGACTGAAAACATAGACAGTACTGATGCTCTGATATTTTCCTCCATCATCGCATTAATATTTTGAACTTCAGCCTCCAAAGAATAATTTTTTATACACACCCTCAATGGAAGATGTTGAAGAACATGGAAATACCTTTCTTACTGATACACCTGTTGGGTATGCTCGTACACGATTGGGGTGTTCATGCTTTCCCAATTCTTCAGATACAATATCATGCCTCCCAGCAGCTGTAAATTCCTCCTATGTTCTCTACTCCTCAATAGAATCTTAGATTAATTAATTAAAAAAAATTATTGATTCAAAATATATAATTCATCGACAAAAATTTAAATAAATAAAATAAATATCTTACAATCCTCCCAGCTACGATCCTCGATTCATCTAAAAGATATTTCCCCTTTTTTTCCCATCCAATCCCTCTTCCATTTTTCATGTCTAGATAGATCGGATGGAGGAACAACCTCTCTTGAGCTTGAAGACTCAGCCGTAAGTTTTGCTAATTAGTCTCCCATCATTTGTTCGTCCAATAATGTATACCCTCCCCGAGATAAGCTATGAGGGTATACATTTTTAGCTTGGATCTGCTGATGAGATTTCCTTGTTTGCTGTAAATTGACAATAATAAATCATTTAAAAATTATTTATAAGTTTAGTTATATAAGAAAAATTATAAAAGGTTACATTGGACTTACCAAAAATGATTCTTGTCTCCTAATTTGAACAAATTATCTCCATGTGTCTCCATCTATGAAAGGATATATATGAGATAGATTGTCCTGATTTCATAGATGATAAATGAAATCAAATGTGAGGGTCGATTTGAAATCCCTCCATCTTCTAGCTGCCGTTAATAAACATTTCTACTTGAGTCCTCTGGTGTCAAGAATATCAAATTTCATCTGATAAAGTAGAGAGTGTTTATATTATACTATATTTTTTAATGATAAGTCAAACAATAGAAAACGAACTTACCAAAATAGTATCCCGCAGCTGAGCTTTTATCGTTTCATCCACACTTTTCCAATCATTGTACAAAATGATAAATTTTCTTTTTTCCTTGAGTTGATACAAAAATACTAAAATCATTTTCATTTGGACCTTTTGGAATATAATTATCATTAAATTAAAATACTATCCTATAGTCTTGGGCACAAGCAACTGATAATTTTGGTAAACGTGTGCTGCCAAGTTTACAAACTCTTGAACTGTTAGTTGTTATGGGAGCACATGAAGAAGATTGGGGAACATCAACAGTAGCATGTAATTGTTCCTCCCCAGAGGAATAATCATGTTTCTCACCATCAAGATCATGTGGTTGATCAATTGATTGATCATTCATTGTCCCTGAAATCAATAAAGGAAACATTAATTCACAAATAAACAAATTCAACTATCACAATGGTAAACATGGTAAATATGGTTTATCATGATAAAAAATGGTAAAGATGGTAAAGATGGTAAACATGGTAGTGTAATTGGAATTTCAACAAAATCAATAAATATATAACTTACGTAAATGAAAACATGATAAAATATGGTAAAATATGGTAAAAATGGTAAAAAATGGAAAACATGTTAAACATAGTAAACTATGGTAAACATGGTAAACATGGTAAACATGGTAAACATGATAAACATGGTAAACATGGTAAACATGGTAAACATACATTACCTGTAATATTAGGGATGTTCAAATGTATTTCTTTCCTAAATTCCTTTATCATGATCATTCCTTATGCCACAAACTATGGTAAAAATGGTAAACATGGTAAACATACGTTACCTGTAATATTAGGAATGTACAAATGGATTGTTTTCCCAAATTCCTTATTTATGATCATTCCTTATGGAACAAACTATGGTAAACATGGTAACCATGGTAAACATGGTAACCATGGTAAACATGGTAACCATGGTAAACATGGTAAACATAGTAAACATGGTAAACATGGTAAACATATGTTACCTGTAATATTAAGAATGTACAAATGGATTGTTTTCCCAAATTCTTTTATTATGATCATTCCCTTTGGCACAAACCATGTCTACAACCTAATCATCATTATTTTCTGCTAATATTTTCATGGAAGTATGGATATCACATAAATCATCATCTACATCAAGTTGATCCTCACTAACATATTGTTTTTTCCTTGTAAAACAATAGACAACTGCATATCAGATTGATCAACAACATAAAATATTGGTTTTTCATGTGTTGTAAGTATAAAAGAATATGTTGTGTCTTCCAATCTATTTAGATTAACAACTTTCATTCTACATTCATCACGTCTCACATTTTTGTTACCAAAAAACCATTTTCAATTAAAAACAAGAACTCCAATTTTAATGTAATCAGCCTCCCATATTTCTTCAATGACTCTATAATATGCACTTAATGTATAAATTGGACTTCTGTCTTTGGAAGTCAAAAAATACATTGCTTCTGCAAACACCAATACCCCACTATTATGAACTGCACTTCTATTGTCCCGATCTTTTGAATTAAATGTATATCCATTAATTTCATACTCGGACCATGTTATCAAATTTAAAATTGGACCACCCACTAACCATCATAACGTGTCTAAGATATCTGATCTACCATGTAGGGTATTTTTAAACCATGTTAAAAATGTTTTGTTATGCTCATTCAAAATCCACATTTCATTATTTTTTGGACAACATTGTTTCAACTCATTAATATAAAATGTGATATATGGTTGAGCATCAGCTATGTTATTTAAGATATATAAATTTACCCTCTTCATCTCTTCAGCAGAAAAAGATTTGACTTCCAAGACACAAATCCACTTTCCCTTAGTATTAACTTGTTGATGAAGAGATATAGGCAAACCTATATTCTCCACTACAAACAAGTATCTCGTACAATACTCTGCAACCTCCTCAAAAATATACTTTTCAATAATGGAGGATCCAGGTCGATAAAGATTTTTAACATACCCCTTCAATATTTTCATATACCTTTCAAAAGGATACATCAAACAAAGATATAAAGGTCCAAAAATCCTTATTTCTCGAACCAGATGAACCATTAAATGCACCATTATATCAAAAAAAGATCGGGGGGAATACATTTCCCATTGACAAAGTATAGATATTGCATCTATTTCCAAAATGTTCAAAGTAGTAAAATCAATCACCTTATTACAAATTTAATTGAAAAAATAACACACCATCATTATGGTCTTTATGACACGGATGGGAAATATTCCATTCAATGAAACCAGATGAAGTTGTTGCATCATGATGTGACATTCACGATATTTCAGACCTATCAACTTCAAATCCTTCATAGAGACAAAGTTTTTTACCATTGAAGAATAACCTAGAGGCACTTTGATATCATGATGACCTGACAAAAGCTATTTTTCTCCCTCTTGGATAATGTATGACAAGCCGGAGGAAGAAATGTTCGTCTTCCATCAGAATTCGGAGCTAACTCCAAACATATTCCCATAGAAAGTAAGTCAAATCTTGCATTCAATCCATCTTTAGTATTTCCTTTAACATTTAACAATGTTCCAATAAAACTGTCATAGATATTCTTCTCCACATGTATGACATTAATATTATGCTTCACTTCAGGATATCTCCAATATGGTAGCTCAAAAAATATTGACCATTTCTTCCAATCATGTCTGTCATTACTAGATTTATGTGTCTTTTCCAATGTCACATCAATGTTTTTCACCCTCTCAAAATAATCATCAAGGGATAACGGTTTCAGAGTAATATCTAATTCTTCTGACCCTTTGTATTCATTTTTTAGTCTTCTATACGAGTGATCCATAGGAAAAAACTTTCAACGATCACTGTAGAATGTTTTCCACCCCTGATGCAATTGACAATATGAAGTCTGTTGTTTGCAAATTGGACATGCTTTATGCCTCTTAACATTGTATGTAGAAAAATTTCCATACACTGGGAAGTCATTTATAGTGAACATAAGCACTTCATGCAGGTGATAATAATTCATTTTATAAGAATCATACACTCTCACAGAATCCTCCCATAAAAGTTCAAATCATCAATCTATGGTGACAAGAAAACATCAATATCATTTTTGGGTTGCTTTGGACCAGAGATCATTAAACTCAACATAAAATATTTTCTCTTCATACGAAAATCAGGAGAGAGGTTTTAAATTACAAATAAAAATTTCCATGAACTATATATGCTACTAAGACTTCGATATGGATTCATTCTATATGTGCACAATCTAAGTATGAGATTTTTAATTTCATTTCTGAATGTCAGATATAGCTCATCAATTTTCTTCCATTGTCGAAAATCACCTGGATGATGAATTTTTCCATCACATATCCGCTAATCAGCATGCCATCATAATATTGTTTCATCGTGTGAGTTAGCAAATAAAAGTTTCAAATGAGGAATTATAGGAAGATACCAACATACTTTGGCAGGGATCTCTGTAATCACTACATGAGCCTGGGATTTTTATTTCAACTTATACCATGATGTCCCACATTTAGGACACTCTGACAGAAATTTGCATTCCTTCCTATATATTATACAGTCATTCAGACATGCATGTATTTTCTTGTATCTCATTTCCATCAGGAATAATATTTTTTTGCCTTATAATGTGATTATGAAAGATTGTTGTCTTTTGGAAGAATGTTTTTCAATAATTGTAACTATTCCGTAAAACATTTTTCACTGTATCCATGTTTCCCCTTTAGGATAATAAATCCTAACATTGCCGACAAAACTGTAAAATCTATACAACCAGGATACAATGGTTTTTCAGCATTACCATATAGACGCGCAACTACCGGTTCTATCTCAATTTGTTCTGCTGCAATATCACAAATCATTTCATCAATTTTATCAGATTTATCATCTTGCAAATCATCATCATCAATAGATCCAACATTCTATCCAGTTTCACCATGCCAAATACAAGGGTTGTAACTTGGATTAAAACCATTACAAAACAGATTATTTTGATATCCCTACTTTTCAACTTCTTCATATTCAATCATTTCAGGTATGGACAGAAAAAATGTCATTTCTTGGAACATTTCATTTAGAAAATTCCAAAAAAGCATCAACACATTCCTTATATTCATTAGTCATTCGAAGTGTCTTAATCTAACTTCGACTCATTATTACCTATAACAAATATCAAAATTAGACATATTGTAAAGAAATGAAAATTTTATATTTATATGAAAAATATCGTAATTTGGATGAAAACCAATTTTGAAAAGTAAAAAAATGAAACCAAACTTGTGTAAAAGTTATTATTAGTAATAAAAAGAAAACCAATTAAGAAAACAAAAAACAAAAACCATAAAAATTGAATTATACAATACCCTTGTTGGCTAAACCCATAATGACAAAATGATGATACAAAACCCTCAATGGCTCAACCCATAATGTCAAAATGAGGTAAAATGTAGAATTTATTCACCACACTTTACGTAATATAAAACCGGTTTTCATTTGAAAAAAAATCAATTTGATTCTATCATCATATTAACTATCAAGGTGAATTGAAAACATACATAAATAGGTGAGAAACTAGATTATAAACATGAACATTAGAATCAATGTAAACGAAATAAAATGAATTCCGGGAAACATCAAAAAATAATAAATGAAATCAGGGAGGGTTGAAAGTCTTACTTAGGGATTGTTAGTCGATCTGAGAGATTTACAAATAATAAAGATGACAAAGGATATAGACAAACCGAAATTGAGGGAATGAGTTATAGGTGGGTTTCTAGGTTTTCCACGGGAGAGAGACGAGCTGCAAGATATAGATCGAAGAAAACATATAAGCATACGGGTCCTGATAAATCATTTAAAGGTCTCATCACATCGGTTATTTTATAAATGAAGTGATAAACCACCGAGACTTGATTTATCATCTTAGTTATTTTATAACCGATGTGATAAAACATCATCACCCATTTTATCACATCAGTTATAAAATAACCGTCGTGATAAACACCCGAGACTCAGTTTATCACTTCGGTTATTTTATAACCGATGTGATAAACCACTTTTTTTGTTTATCACGTTGGTTATAAATTAACCGACATTATAAACCATGTTTTTTAGGTTTATCACTTTGGTTATTTTATAACTGACATGATAAACCACTTTTTTGAATGTTTATCACATCGGTTATAATATAACTGACTTCATAAATTGAGTCTTGGCAGTTTATCACATCAGTTATAAAATAACCAACATGATAAAC
The DNA here is from genome assembly GCA_963277665.1 of Viscum album. Classification (NCBI taxonomy): domain Eukaryota; kingdom Viridiplantae; phylum Streptophyta; class Magnoliopsida; order Santalales; family Viscaceae; genus Viscum; species Viscum album. The sequence goes on from OY728128.1 coordinate 888,059,552, forward strand.
CATTGTGATTCCATTTATCTGGTCAGTTATAAAATAACCAACGTGATAAATCCAATCTTGGAGATTTATAAGATCGGTTAAAAAATAACCGACGTGATAAATGTCCATTATAGATTTATCATGGCAGTTATAAAATAACCGACATGACAAATCCAGTATCACGGGTTTCCACGTCGGTTATATATAACCAACATAAAAAATGTCTCTGTGATAAACATTTCCTGCACTAGTAAGAGAAACATCCTCTTGTAGTATACATACATGGATGTTTTCTAGTAAACCACTCACTCCATCCTTTACCAAAATATCAGGAGCTTTTCATAGATGTAATCTCATCTTTAATCATATCATTAAAGACATACCTATACAAAACTTTAGAAATATAACAAGGTATCTCTCTATTTTCTTTCTTCATCGTTTTGAAAATATATAAAACATTCACTCTGATACCGACTATAACACCCCAATCTTGACGTACATAGACATTAGATCACTTTATTTAAATACATAACTCGTTATAAAAATAGATTCCCAAACCCCATATTAGTTTAGTTCCTTTGAAAACATGGAAACATAATCACCAATATATTATTGAGCTAAATTATCTTCCAATATTTAATTCTTGACTAAAACCCTTCTTAGATACATTAAATAGAATAAATTTTGTCACTACCTGGGAAAGAAAACAAAAAAGTGGGTGAACTAAGATGCTTAATAAGAGTAAACAAGGGAAACATGTAAAAATAAACATGACCATATGGGAATGACAACATGATCAAAACATTAAAATATCATTCATTTCTAATCAATGATAATAAATGGGAATCATGGGAAAAATATTTTCAGTTCACAAGAATTGAGTCGAACGGAAATGAAGAACTCAACTCATGAAATCATATCATATGAATAAGACATGGAATTTTTTTATACATTTACTTGTGATATCATTCCTAATATGTCAGTACTCATTTCAATAACATATCAAGTCACTTCATGGAAACCACACCTACTGGGCAGTACACACCACCATCGCTAGTCATTTTCCTTCCATTTTTATTCACTAGGTTTCCCCATATTCTCACAGTGGATCGAGTTTCCCCATCTTCCAAATTCATGGTGACTACACGTACTATGTGAGACACCCCACAATCCCCAGTCAAAGTAATTTCCTTATAAGGGATTGGGTTTCCCATCTTCCTATAGTGGATCAAGACCGTCGAACTGATTCACATCATTATATGATGAGATTTAAATAATTACCCAATGAATTAGATGGAGATATATGTCCCACTCATATCATAATAAAATCATTCATACAAATTCCACAAGATAATAAAAAATTCATCATGTATTGACCCATAAGAAGATGTGGGTTTCAGAAACATCCTACCATAACCCATGAAATCAAATTTCTATCATTAACATTTCATCACATCATAACATACAGAAAAAAGATAAGTTTCATAATAATTTCCTCATATCATAATCCATCAAAAGAAGTTACGTGAAAATAATATTTCCATTGGAATATAAATGGGATTCATTAGCATAATTACATCAAAACATTATACATTAATGAAAGGATATTAATGTATCATTTGGATTATTTCCTAGAAGTCAATGAGTAACACCAACAAATGTAATATTATCACGAACCAACTTGGGTCGACCCCGAACTGGTCACCCGAGCTGGCCTTCTACGTGGCCCGAGGGGCGTTCTCGATCCCCACAGGCAAGCCACTAGTGTTGGGCATCAAAACTAAACAAGAGGGAATGATTTGGCACATAAATGTAAGAAAAATAAAACAGTAATAAAATATAATAACACAAGGAAAATAAATGACACGAAAAAGGAGGAACAACAAACAACAGTAAAGTAACCTGACCATGACCAAAACTCCTCACGACTCCGAGAGTCACTCACCAGTCCACAACTAACTGTCGCCAACGGTCAGCAATCTCAAGTAAAACCTGCAAGAAAACTAAAAATATGAAAACACTATAGGTGTGAGTATTAAAACTCAGTAGGAATGCCCAAAAACCTATTCCCAATACAGTACCTTTATATAATTTTTTTTACTAATTTTAGGTTTGAACTAAATTATACAAAATATGGGTTTCCACACACACACTTCCATTTCTAACACATGTAACTATCCATTTCCCTTTTTAATTTATAAAAAAGATTAATGTTTGAAAGGAACAGGTGCATTGAATTTTAAAATATTTCTGTGAACAAGTTAGAACGTCAACTTCTAGTTGTTAGTCAAATGGAAAACTACACACAACACACGAAACACACTAAGGGTAATGGAAAAGAAGTGGCAGATAGGGGCCAGCAACCAAACTAGATATCTCAATCATCCGACACATAAAAATAAACACTAAAGAAAAATTGGTTCAAACCTAAGTGCTCGTGAACAATCTAGAACGTACCATACATGTGACTCATCTTGAAGGCATGCCAACTCTTGATGACGTTATAATGCCCTAACGCCTGGTGTTTCCCTATATGGCCTAACCGAGTGGCCCAATCCTCTAGTAGAGTCTAATCCATACTAAGGGCCACTAGCTAGTGCATAATCTAAACTAGTGCTGAAATCGTTCTTTGAAGATTCAATTAATATTTCAGGTTCCCATGTCAACACATATAATAAACAGGGGTGAGTCAACAATGTCAAACAAGCAACCAATTCTAATGTACAAACATAACACATGAATCATGCTACCAATTTACACCAAATATCACCCCTGAGTCACCCCAAAGAGTGTTTTCCAAAATAATTTATTTTATTAATGTCCCAAACGGGCCTTCTCCAATTTTAAATAAAATCATAATTTCTCAAGAGAACCAAAAAACATGATCATGCTTTAAAAGAAACCATTTATCAATAAACCAGAACAACATTTAAAATTCTGTGAATTATGTTTAAAGGCCAAAAGGGCATTCGTTCACTATTGGGTGTCCGTTCATCAAGAAAATATTTCAAGTGTCGTGTATATAATAAACAGGTCTTTTTACACCAAATAATTATTTAAAATTTAATTATCTTATATTATTTCTCATTTATAAAAATTAATAAAAGGTCAAGAAATTAATAAATTATGAATTTAAAGGCATGGTTTGTGGGGGACCTACCTCGGCTCACTGTTCAAACACAATTGCACATCACACCTCACACAGACGGACAAACACAAGTAATCCAACAACCGCAGTATCGCTGGTCTTCCTTTCTGACACACTGCAACAACAGCACAACTAAAACACATAAACATGGACCCAAAACAATACAAATGAAAAAACATCGCAAAAGAAACACCCCAACATACTTTCAAAACATAATTCACATATTCTGTACTATTTAATAATCAAATTAAAATTTATAAAACAAAGTCCAGATTAATCACATATTTAGACACCCAAAACCATTTCAAAAAACTTTTTATAATTAACCACGCACTTGCAACACATCGTATCAGAACCTCCACCACTTGCATGAAGAACTGAATAATTTGATAAAAACTATTAAACAACACATAATTTACATCCATAAAAACGTACCCTAATTCCCATGTGCAAGATACAAAATCTAAATGTAAACCAAGTTCATTTAAAAAAATTATACTTCAAACAAACCAAACATCCAAAAAACCCTTTTGAAAACATCACGCTAAAACACCACAGAGCATTGAAATATCCTTAACCAAAAAATCATTTTTAACTAGAAAACACACCAATCAATCTGAAAATACCGTTCACACCACAAAAAGGATAAAAAATAACACATTTATAAACTCATAATCATAATAAATTAATCACACAAACAAAAAAGTCACCCAAATAATGTTTACGATAGAACCACTTATATTAGGTGTCGATAACTCCCAAAACATGGTTTAAAACTCTAATTGCACCAAAACTGCACCACAAGGAATCCAAATTGGACCCTAAATCAAGAATGTGAATGAAAATTTATCCAAATCAAACACTACAAATCACCTCATACCTACCGGAAACCAAAAAAAAGGTAAATGAATAAGAGGGAAAACCTTCATGGGGAAGTTGCGCCGGAGGTCGCGGATCATCGCTGGATGTTTCGGGTCGTCACCAGATAGAGGTCAAGGGTAGAATTGAAGGACAGAGAGTAGTGGCTAGAGGGATATGTGTCAAGGCGTGCTGGAAAGGCCAGGGCGCACCGGAGGGTGTGGGTAGAAGGCTTATGGGATCCAATGACGCTAGAATAAGGCACACGAACAAGGCGCGGCCTGGATCAGGGGGGTGAGGCAAGGATGACGAGCGCGGAGGGGAACCGCAAGGAGAGCTCCTACGGTGAGAGGCAGGGAGAGGGGATTCCAGGAGGGAATCTTGATAACAGGGGAGGCGAGTGCTGCGCATCTGCTCCATAGGATGTAAGTTGATAGGGGAGGCAACGCTGGTGTAAGCGATGGGCAAAGGGAGGCCTGGAGGGTGGCTTGAGAACAGGGGAGGCAAGGCCGGTAGATCTTCTCACGGGAGGAGGGTGAAGGGGAAAGGGGACAAGGGAGGAAGTAGGGGAAATAGGGTAGCAAGAGGCAGTGCGGCAGGGGATTGGCACGGTGCAGGCGGAGGAGAACCAGGAGGGGTGGTGTCCACTGAATCTGGTGCAAGGAGCCGTAGGGGCAACTCGCGCAGGAGAAGGCCGAAACTGGGGGGGGAGTATTATGATTCCATGTTTTTTAATTATAATAAAAATTATATTAATAATCATAACACTAGAATAATAATAATAATAAAGATAATAATAATAATAATAATAATAATACTTAAACCAATAATAATAATAATAATAAAATTTACCATAATAAAGAAAATATTAATAAAATTTATAAACAATTAAAATAATAATCATAAAAATTTTAATTGAAATAAAAATAAAATATCAATAACAATATAAATAAGAATAATAATAATTTAACTATCCTAATAGAAAAATATTATACTTATTTTAAACATCGTTCAACTGCATGACTCGCGTGTCACCGAGTGCGCGGTTGGGCGAGCTGTTCTCGGACCATGCCACCTGGCACTGACTGCATACATGGTTAAGATGCATGCTTTCTATGCTGTTTGATAACTCTCATGCAAGTCATGCATCAGCGAGGTCGGGGTGTGACAATTATCCCCACCAGAGACACTTTCTACCTCCAGAAAGTCACCCAGTCAAGCGATAGACAAAATAAGAATACATGCTCAATTAAAAGCGGGAGAAATCACAATATAAGTGAATGGGAGAACATGAGAGGGTTCTCCCCACCACAATAACTTAGCTAAAGTGAAAAATTAACACTCAAACAAACCACCTCGGGAAGAGGTGGCCAATGTGGGAGCTTCCAATTGATCCAGATTTACTTCTATAGCAGAGGTGAAACGACACCTATGATGAAACATGTAACTCTTAACCCTGACCAAGAGCTCCGAACACTAAAGAAAATCCTCCAGGAAAATCATGATCCCAGTGGTAAACCCGAGCATTACTCCAGCCTTGATTCTTCCGCAGGCTCTTACATCTCCAAACAAACACCGCTAAACCAAGATCCACCCATAAAAGGTTCAAACACACTCTTAAGAAAAACTCACAAATCATAAAACATTAACATGACAAAAAACTATTTAGATTACAATAGAGCATGTCAATCATAACTCCACAAAAAAACAATGAACTTACACTGTAAAATCTTTAACAGTAGAAAAAAAAGAACAGAAAGTATTTAAATGTTCCTCCGCCAACACGGAACACAAAACATAGACTAAGGCTTTACACCCCTGGAAACTCTTAACTATGCGCGAGCTTCCCCCCAAGACTTGTGTCTAGAGCTCTCATGGCTGAAGCATTTTCTTCCTCACAGTCAGACGCTGGATTTCCTCAAGTAATACCATCTTCTTTAGGAGACACTTCCAATAGAACTTCTACAAATGACCCAGACACCCACAAAGATGACATGTATTCGGAGGGATGCGATATGACGACTTCCCATGCCCAAACCATCCACACTGGTGGCACACCACTGAATGGCTCGACGAACTGGAATCCAGAACCACTACAGAGGACTCATTATAAATACGTCCCTATGGCACACCACGCTCGCAAGTTAGGGAATCTTCATGAGATAATGTATACGGTGGACTTCCAACCATCTGTGCTCTGGAGACCAACTCAGCTAATAATGCCTCATCCAATAACTTCTCAAAACAATGGTCTCTCGAAGGGAGGACCCGCTCCTTGATCTCTAGGTGAATACCCCCGATGAAGAGAGAAGTCTTCATCAAATCCTATGATGCTACCTCTAGAGAAAAGTACACAAGATCCTTGAAATGGTCAACATATGTCTTCACCATCCATTGTCCTCATTGAATACAGATGAGTTCCTCCCTTTTCTTCATCTTCACCTCTTCAGGTATGAACCATTAGATGAACATGGATTTAAAGAAATCCCACGTCATCCCAACATGTAGTGATGTTGGGGTGAAAAAGTCCCATTCATCTATATCTGGTCCTTTAAATAAACCCAAAACAACTTGTACTCTGAGAGCTTCAGAATATCCCATTACCCTGAAGACACGCTTGAACCCTTCAATCCACTTTACAACCTCTAATGGACCATGATCACCATGAAGGATAGGGAAAGTCGGAGAAGGACCAAATATTGCGCAAGACTTATATGAAATCTTGGCATCCTTTCTGGGCGACATTTTTTGAAAAACATAAAAAACATATACACAAAACTAATATCCATCCAAAAAACCTCAAAGAAATCACCTTCATCAAAAACAAACATCTCAAAAGAAACAAAAAATACAAACACAACCCAAAAATTCATTTTTCGTAATCCCCTTTCCATTTTATATTTCAAAACCACCCTCTTACAAGGCCACTTTCCAAATACCAAAGCCACTTTTCAAACCAATTTCAATTTCCAAAAATCATTTTCTCTTTTTAAAATAGATTTATAAAAACAAGGTCAAGCCTTTAATTCTAAGCACACACCCCAGTAATCCCATGAACCATTGCACATGTATTCATCTGCTTTCATCCATACGCACCAACACACACTTATCATGTATTCCCTAACACATGAAAATGTTCATAAAGAGTACCTAAAGTTGCACCCAAACCATATCTCTAATAGTTCCAAGAAACCACCAGAATTTTAAACCAAGAACATTCAGTTTTAAAAATCCCTTTCACAAATTTTAAGTCATTTAAAAGAATTAGTTCTCATTTCAAAAACCTTTTTTCATTTTCAAAAGTGAACTTACACCCACAAGAACCAAGACAACACACAACTTGCATCAAATCATCGAAGGGAGGGACTAGTAGTCATGATTAACCTAGCGAAATGGTAGTGGGCTATGCCCCATGTAAGCGTCAACGATAAAGAGGAACTTAAACCGTGTACGCTGACTCCACATGGGTAACTACTCCATGTAAAATAACAATGTAACATTGGTTTGCCTCTATTGTCATCCCCTAATCCAAAACAAATAAGAACTAGAGGGGAACTCAATTCACGGACTACCCCTAGAAACTTGAGGTTCGAAATGGACGAGGGTTCATGACGTCATTTCCATACCAACCTCTTGAGTGTGGGAAATCCTAATATCCATCTACCAGACACCCCAAATAACAATGTCCTGCTCTGATACCATTTTTTCACGAACCAACCCGGGTCAACCCTGAACTGGTCACCCGAACCGGCCCACGACATGGCCCGAGGGGCGTTCCTGATCCCCACAGGCTGCCAACGAGTGTTGGGAATCAAAAATAAAAAAGAGGGAACGATTTGGCCCTTAAATGAATGTCAAATAAAGTAGCGAAAAAATTAGAATAACACAATGAAAATAAATGACATGAAAAAGGAGGAACAAGCAACAACAGCAAACTCACCTGACCACGACCAAAAATCCACGCGACTCCAAGAGTCACTAACCAGTCCATAACCAACTCTCGCCCACGGCGAGCAAGCGCAAGTGAAACCTGCAACAAAACTAAAAAAAGGAAAACACTATAGGCGTACGTATTAAAACTCAGTAGGTGTGCCCAACAAACTGTTACCAATTCACTACCGTTAAATAAATAAATTTAATAATTCCAGGTTTATCCTAAATTATACAAAATATGGGCTTCCACACACACAATTCCATTTCAAAGACAAGTAACAATCCATAACCCTTTTTAATTTAAAAACAAGTTTAATGTTTAAAAGGAACATGTGGATGGAATTTTAATACATTTTTGTGAACAATATAGAAATTCAAATATCAGTTATTAGTAAAATGTAAAACCACACACAACATAGTGCACACACTAAGGGAAATGGAAAATAAGTGGCACACAGGGGCCAACAACTGAACTAAAACTCTCAATCTTTTACCACATAAAAATAATCACTAAATAAAACATGGGTCGAAACTAAGTGCTCGTGAACAATCCAGAATGTACTATACATGTGACTCATCCTGAAGGTATGCCTACTCTTGATGACATCATAACTCCCTAATGGATGGTGTTTCCCTGCATGGCCTAACCGAGGGGCCCAATCCCCTAGAAGAGTATAATACAAACTAAGGGCCACTAGATTGTGAATAATATAAACTAGTGTAGAATGCTTTCTCATAAGATTGACTACCTATGTCAGGTTCCCATGTCAACACATTTAATAAATAGGGGTGAGTCAACAATGTCAAACAAGCAACCAGTTTAAATTTACAAACATCACACATGAATCATGAAGCCAACGTACACTAAATATCACCCCTGAGTCACCCCAAATAGAGATTTCTAAAATAATTTATTTTATTTTATTTCCAAACGGGCCTTCACCAATTTTAAAGAAAATACTCATTTCACAGAAGAACCAAACCACTTGTTCACGCATCAAAAGATATCATTTATCAATAAACCAGAACTACATTTGTAATTTTGTGAATATGTTTAAATGCCAAATGGGTATTCATTCACTACTGGGTGTCCATTCATCATGAAAATATTTCAAGTGTCATGTATAAAATAAATGGATCTTTTTTACACCAAATAATCATTTAAAAATTAATTGTCTTATATTATTTCCCATTTAATAAAATTAATAAAATGTCAAGAAATTAATAAATTCTGAATTTAAAGGCCATTTTAGTGGGGTACATACCTCGGCTTGCTGTCCAAACACAATTGCATGTCACCCTCACACCAACACCCAAAAATGCGCAGGACGACGACCGCAGTATCAAGGGTCTTCCTCACTAACATGCCGCAACAATTGCACAAATAAAATTCATAAACACAAACTCAAAATAAACCAAAAAAACAGACAACACAAAAGAACCACCCGGACATACTTTCAAAACATAATTCGAATCATCTATACAATTTAATAAAACACTTTAAAAATTATAAAACAAATTCTAGAGTAACCACATCTTTACACACCCAAAACCTTTTCAAACCACTTTTTATAATTAATATTGCACTCACAGCACATCCTATCATAACGTGCACCACTTTCATGAAAAACTACAACATTTAAAAAAACTATTAAACGTTACACAACTAGATTCCATAAAAATGTACCCTAATTCCCATGAGAAGGCTACAAAATATTAAAAATAATACAAGTCAACTTAAAAAAAATTATACTTAGAACCAACCAAACATCCCAAAAAACCCGTTTTTAAAACATCACACCAAAACAACACAAATCATTGACATATACATAATCAAAAATTCATTTTTAACACACAAGAAGACCAATCATTATAAAAATACCATTCACACCACAAAAATGATACTAAATAACACATTTATAAACTCATAATCAAAATAAATTAGTCAAACAAACAATAAATTCACCCAAATAATGTTTATCAATAGACAACTTACATCAGGTGTTGAGAACTCCCAAAACTTGGTGCCAAATTCCAATCGTGACAAAAAAAACACCACAAGGAATCCTAATTGGACACTAAATAAATAATGTGAACCAAAATGAATCCAAATAAAACACTAAAAAAACCTCATACCCGCCGGAAACCAAAAAAAGGTCAAGGAATAAGAGGGGAAACCTTCCTGGGGGAGTTGCGTGGGAGGTCACAGATCATCGCCGGAGGTTGCGGGTAATCGCCGAACAGAGGTCAAAGGTAGAAGTGGAGGTCAGAGTGTAGTGGAAAGAGGAAGAGGCGGCAAGGTGGGATAGTGAGGTAATGGTGTGCTAGAGGGTGTGCGTAGAAGGTGGATGGGAGCCAATGGTGCTGGAATGAGGCGGACGACCGAGGCGCGACCTGTAGCAAGTGGCGTGGTAGGGCTGACGAGCCTAGAGGGGACCTGCAAGGCGAGGTCCTACAATGAGAGGCACGGCGAGGGGAGGCCTGTAGGGAGGCTTGTAGATAGGGGAGGTGAGCCATGTGTATCTTCTCGGGAGGACAACCACGGATAGGGGAGGCAAGGTCGGTGCAGGTGGGGGGCGAAGGGAGGCCTGGAGGGCGTCTTGCGAACATATGAGATGAGGTCGGCACATGTGCTCATAGGAGGAGGGTGAATGGGAAGTGGGTGATGGGAGGAGCCATGGGAAATAGGGTAGTGAGAGGTGAAGCAGTAGCGGCTGGGCACATTACAGACAGAGGAGAACTGGGAGGGGCTGTGTCCGCTGCAGCCGGTGCAAGGAGGAGCCGTAGGGGCGACTCGCGTAGTAGAAGGCCGAGGGGGGTGTGGATACTCATGTACCATTTTTTATAACAATAAAAATTATAACAATAATCATAAGACTAGAATAACAATAATAATGATACAAATAAGTACAATAATAATAATAGAAAAACCAAAAAAATAATAGTTATAAAATTAACCATAATAAAGATAATATTAATAAAATATATTGACAATAAAAATAATAATCATAAAAATAATAATAACAAAAATAAAATAAAATATCAATAATAATATAAATAATAATAATAATTCTTTAACAACCGTAATAAAAAAATATTTTATTTATTTTAAACATTGCTCAACTGCACGACTCACGTGCCGCCGAGTGCGCGTTTGGACCAGCCACACTCAAACCGTGCCACCTGGAACTGACACCATACAGGGTTAAGATGCTTGCTTGCTGTGTTGTCTTATAACTCTCACACAATTTGTCCATCATCAAGTCGGGTTGTGACACATATTATATGTAAAATAACATAAAATGATATTTTTATTAATATTCTTGAGAAATATAAACATTCATCATTGAAAATTATTTTTTTAATGGAAAACCCTTAGAAAAAGAGTTTCTTTAAAAATGCATTGAAAACATCAAATGAATGCCTAGAATCATTTTGAAATCATTTTCCCTTGAAAATATATTAAACAATCATAAAAAAAAGTATGAAAACCTATTTTCCCTCAAAAATTGTAAAATAATATAGAAAACATTTTGAAAATCATTTCTATGAAAACACATTTAATAATTATAAATAATGGTTGAAAAAATATTGAAAACAGTTTTCCTTGAAAATTTATCTAAGAAACCTGATAAATTTTTGAAAACCATTTATTTGAAAATAGTTAGAAAACATATAAATAAGGATTAAAAATGATTTGAAATCCATTTTATTTGGAAATTAAAATTTAATTTTTTTCTTATAAATTAAATTTTGTAAAAAATCAAAGGATGCTTCACAAAGATGACGGAAGTTAAATCCATAAATTCTGTATGAGCTAAAAATAACATTCCTTTTGCATGGAAAAAATGAAATAAAAATTCATTTTTTAGAATATGATAAGAATACTCCATTTAAAACATTGGTAATCTATAAAAATGTAAAAAATTATTTTAAAGAGTATATAGTAGTATAATATTCCAAAAAACCCTTTTTGGAAAATAAAAATCACGAAAACACACATATTTTTTAAAGAAGGGAGAGGTGAAGCTAAATTTTTGTAAAAATAGTTTCTATACCATATTATGTTCCAATTGTGTAAAATTTGTAAAATTACATGGATATAACATGAATTACCTAGGGATATGATATCTCATAAGAATTAATGAGATAAGAATCATAATATTTCACCAATGGGAGAATAATCACAAAAAATCCCGATAAATGGTGAAATTGTAGCCATAAACTGTTAGTAATTTTATAACTCGAGGATATACTTTTTTTTAAATGAATAAATTACATGATGAATAAAATATCATGAAAATAATTTGATTAATGATGTAACATTTTAGTGGTATTATATACACCTCTGGGAATAATATAGGTGTATTACATAACATATGACTCAAATAAGGAAAATTAAGACCAAATCACATTTGAGATTAGGTAACTTTTAAAACACAGACCCCGTGAAAGAATGATCATAAAACAGATTTGTAAATAATAATAAATTAATGTATAAAAATTATAGAATACATCCCTTGGTATTATAATGACCATAAAACCAAAATAAGTGATGATTATGGCATGTATCTCGTGTAAATAAAAAGGGAGATGTAGTCCCCTAAACTTATGTATTGACTCTCATCATACATGTTCAAACCTACAACAATATAAATGTATGTTTATTATAAATATTTTAATGAAAAGTATTATCATATCTAATACCATATATGTTTTTATTATTATATTATATATTTTTTTAAAAAAAATTATGATATGGTTACACTTTAGAAAATATTCACTTTCTCTGTGGTATTTGTCCCAATTTGATATATTCTTTTTCCCTTACACTTATATCATTACATAAAAAATGTATAACATGATATAAATATCATAAATATTCAGTATATTTTTAAAATAATAATCTATAGAATATATTATTATGAAATGTAATACACTATTCATAGAGACGGTAGGTCGTACGTATGCATGAATGATACTTTTGTTATATTGATGTATTGAAAGAAAGAAGGTAAATGACATATATGTATATGTATATCAATATATAATATCATTAAATTAGCATTATTATTTCTAATATATCATAAAAATAACATAAATATTTCCTTAATAAATTTCATGTAGTGTGTGAAAGAATCACATCGCTTTGTGGAGGTGGTAGTCTACACATCCTCAAAAGAAATTATCTTATTTACATAAGATGCAAATAATAAGGTTATGCTGTAAATAAAAAAAATAAAAGAAAAATTACATTATAAATATCATATATATGTATATATATATATTATATATAAATATTTTTCCATCATAATGTCCACTTTGAGAGAAATTAATGGATAAATGAACAATCATCATTTCATGAGGTGGTAGTTTGTCATAGACGTATACAATATATTTGTAACTAGTTAGAATGAAGAGTGTGTATGTGTAAGAAAAAACATTAACATATAATTATTGTATTATATTTAGGATAATATTTTTTTTATACAATAATGGAATAAGAATAGTAGAGGGAGTGGACAATTAAAATAATATAAAGGTGTTTGATAGAGGGTGTTACCTCTTAATCGGGTAACTCCTTTTGGTTTTCACCAATGATATTCTAATAAAGTATTCCTAAAAAATGGGAGGATTCAAGGAAGAATAAATTGTTTTTATGAATTTTATGGTTTATATATTTTCTGAACCTAATTTATTTGATAGGTTTGAGGATGTTTGAGAGGTGTAGGCCTTTTATAGGGAAGGGAAATGACATATTTGACATTTTTGAAAACAAATTAGGTGTACCGAAATTTTTACCAACAAAAATTCATAAAAACCCAAAACAACATAAATAATGGAAGGTTTATATGTGAAATATGTCCTGAATATGGGGTTTGGATAAGTGGCTAGGTCATTTGGGCCCTTATGTTTAAGGTTTATTCCAATATTAGGCTTAATCGCACTTAATCACGGTAATTACATTAAAATGAATTCACTAATATTTTAGGTAAAAATTTATTATTACCTTATTAGATATTAAATATTATTATTATTTAAAATATGGAATGGATTTTTACAAATTTAAATCATAGAGGCGGAATAATTTAATTTCAATTTAATCACGTAGATGGGATCATAATATAGGTTTTTAAAGTAAAGAAAATCCATAATATAGCTATATTTTCATACTGAATTTCAAAGTTAATTTAATTAAAATTACCTAAACTATATTAATTTGTAAAAATATGATATAATTAAAGTTTTAATTTAATTTAAAATTTAATGCTACCTTTTAAATATATTATATGAAAAATAAATTTTGAACTAAAATTATGTATTTTTCACTATTCATTAAAAATATAAAACATCATTGAAAAATATTAAAAATTTTCCATATTCTAATTATTATGTTCCAATTTCAAATAATAAAATTATTTTTCTCATATTTAATTTATATATTTTCAAAAAATAGTATTTCAAATGGGATGGCCATTAAAAGGTGGTATAAATTCTTTAATAAAAATATAGGGTTTTAAGATTAAAATTGGGTTTGTCATTATCTTATTAGTATAAAATATATTGGATGAATATAAAAAATATTTTATTTGAGATGTAACTTATAAATTATATTAATGTCACTCACTAATTGCAGTAAATTCAATTTATTAGGGTAAAACCTCTTTGTGGGTAAAATAATATTTTCCTCTATATATAATATGTTTTAATTTTCCTTTCTAATAAATTATAATCCAATGAATAATTTTTATATTTATGTATATTATATATTTTCAAAATTTAATTAAAAAGTTTCATAACTACTAATTTAATAGTTAGGTTATATTGAATAATATAATGTTTTTCCGAAAAATTCAGTACTACTTGTAGCACATGCCATCGCGGAAAGTCATTATTGCATGTAATGAATGATATCATTAATGTTCCATATGAATAAGCAAAAAAATTATATTGCATGTAGCACAAGAATAACATGGGTTTTCATATCACGCTAGTCAAATGTAGTGATTTAATATAGAATTTACTATTTTTATATAATCGTGATATAAATATATATTAAATAATTAAATTAATTCAAAAAATATATTTCACAAAGATTTAAAGTCTTAAAAATTAAAATATAAACATTTAATACAATTTATATAGTTTTATTTATATAATTTACAATATTTTTTAAACTAAAAAGATTAAAAATATAAAGAAATGGGTTATTTATTATGCCACATAAGTAAGGCCTTTTCCTCTATTGACTCATAAATGTTGATTCCTATGTCAAAACAAAAAGCAATAAATATATTTTACAAGAATTGAGGAGTGTTCTACTTACATATATAAAATTGTGGATCCCATATATTCAGTGAGAAATAGAAGACATTATAAGTAGGGAATTTCCACTCACTGAGTAATAAATGGAGATTCTTATTTAAATAGTGACGAACAAATGAAATTTTTATTTTCCAGTGGATGGATATTTCGTGAAATATTGTCTTTGTTAAGTAATTATATTAAATTTGTCATAATTTTATGTGAGAACACGTGGAGAAATTATTCCTTCTATAATGACTATTCTGTAGTACACTACTGACTGAAAGTTAATTTTTTATTGAAAATATATCAAGTACAACCTTTCCTCATGGAAGGAAAAAATGGTGATGACCTAGTACATCTATATTACCAAAAAAGTTACAGTCATCATGTATGTAACCCCAAAAGGTGTATAAAATCTACCTTTCCCCTCACAAGACATTGTTGGCTAGAGCTTCAGCTGCGCCATTCCCCTCACTCCACGTGTGGAGAATAGAAGTGCCCTGATATAGGAGAGTCCAGAATTTCCTAATAATATATGTTAAATCCCATGGTACCTTACAATCATTAGTTAAGATACGAACTAGAACTGCTAAATTAGACCCCACATCGAAAATATATATGTTGAAGCTCCTGTAAAGTGACAGTCTAGTGTCTATGGCATGATCCTAAGCTCCAATAGACGTGCATTAAAAGTAATATGAACTGAAGGCAATGAGAACAGATCCCCAACTATCCCTTAAAAGGCTACCCCTCATAAAAACATTTATACAGGAGTTGTCCACATTTAATTTAACACCTGAATGAGGGGCATTCCAGCATACCCATCAGCCCTACTGAATCCTTGAACCTATGGGTGTACAAACCCCTAGAAGGAGCTTCTTAAAAGAATTAGTATTTAGTCCCCCTTTAATAAGCACACCATTTTTTTCCACCATCAGTTTAACCCATATCAAAATAAAGGTTTGATATCATTTGATACCATCTCTAGCCTTGTTACTTTCTCCCCAAAGAGTATAACATTCCCTCGAAAAAATCATACCTCGGACTTTGATGTCAACCTTCAGTTGTCCAGCACCCATAAACCGATCCTCCAAGATGTTTGGAAGTGAAACCCTACATCCACTGTTGTGAAAAAACTACCACAAGAAATCCCATAATGCTCTCTCCCTTTCCGTAGTGAAGAATACATGTTCGACTGATTCGCTTTGAGGATAGATGCAACACTAACAACGAGATTCTAGAGCCACTCCATTCTTCTGAGTGTTATCCTCCGTAAAAATGGCCTGATATATATGTATCCAAACAAGAAATATTAATTTTCTAGGAATTGATTTACACCAGAGTTGGGAGTTCCACTCATCACCACTATCCCACACATGTATCAGGTTTTTGTAGTCACATCCACAGAACCTCCATGACCTTGATCCTGTAAACGCACATCGATATGGATCTTCCACCAGCCTAATTAATTTCTAAAACTCATTCTATACAGTGTATAAAATATAATTTAGAAAGACTGGATACCTGGTGGCCTCTTTGACAATGATGTTTAGCACCAAACACCTTGAAAAAAAAGCTCCTTCCATGCCCAGTTGTTCGTCCACAGTTTGATGTCTCCCCATCCAACAATCCATCTTGTATAGTCCTGCAAGTCATTCAAGTGCTCAGTCATGCATCAGCCAAGATTATAAATCCTACTATTATGATCATCCCATTCCCACCAGTCCTTCCATGTCCTCTATATTTAATCGGTTTTCATTTTTCCTTCCAATAAATTATAATCCAAAGAATTATTTTTATATTTATGTATTCTATATATTTTCATAATTTAGTTAAAACATTTCATAACTACTAATTTAATGGTTTGGTTATAATAAAAAATATAACATTATTAAGTAAAAATTAGTAATATGGGTTGCACATTCCATCGAGGAACTTCAGTGTTTCATGTAAAAAATGATATCATTAATGTTCCATATGAATAAAAAAATAATTATATTGCATATAGCGCCATAATAACATGGTTTTTCTTATCACACATGTCAAATGTAGTGATTTAATTTAAAATTTACTATTTTTAGATAATTGTGAAATTAAAATATATTAAAAATATAAAATTAATTCAAAAATAATATTTCACAAAAATTTAAGGCGTTAAAAAATAAAATATAAGCATTTTATACAATTATTAAAGTTTTAATTGTAAAATTTTCAATATTTTATGAACTAAAAAGATTAAAATATAATGTCATGGATAATTTTAAAATCCACAAAAGTAAGGCATTTTCCTCTAGTGACTAATAAATGCTGATTCCTATGTCAAAAGAGAAGATAACAAAGAAATTTTACAACAAGTAAGGAGTGTTCTCCTTACATCTACAAAATTGTGGATCCAATATATTCAGTGAGAAATAATAGATATTATATGTAAATAATTTCCACTCAGTGAGTGATAAAATGGGATTCAGATTTAAATAGTAATAAATGATTTTTTATTTATAAGTAGATGGATATTTCTTGAAATATTGTTTTTTTGTGTATTTCTATTACATTTATCATAGTGTTATGTGAGAACACTGTGAGAAATTTTTCATTCTGTAATGATTATTATATGGTACACTAATAACTAAAAGAAAAGTTTTTATAAAAAACATATCATGTACAACCTTTCCTCAGGGAGGAAAAAATGGTGATAACCTAGAGCATCTCCATTACCAAAAACCTTATAGTCATTGGGAAAGGAACCCAGACTGATGTACAAAATCAACCATTCCCTTTCCTAGCCTTTGTTGGCTAGAGCATCAGTAGCACTATTCCCCTCCCACCACATGTGGAAAATAGAAGTGCCCTAACATTAGAGAGTCCTATTTTTCATAATAATATAAGTTAAATCCCAAGGTACCTTACCATATTTAGTTAAGATACAAACTAGAATATCTAAATCAGACTCCACTTCAAAAATCTGTATGTTGAAGCTCCTACAAAGTGATACCCTAGTGTCCAAGGCATGATTCTCGTCTCTAATAGATGTGCATGCATCTTAATATGAACTGGTGGAATGGAGAATAGATTCCTTGTTGTCCCTTATATGGTCAACCCCCTCATAACACCATCCATACAAGAGTCGTCCAAATTTTATTCAACACTTGAATGGGGGGAATTATGGCATACCCATCGGCCCTGCAGAATCCCTGCACCTCTATGTGTGTAAACCCCTAGAATGAGCTTCTTAAAAGAATCATTATACGGGACCCCTTTAATAATCGTACCCATTTCTTCCACCAACACTTCAAATCATGTCAAAATAAAGGTCTTAGATCGTTCGATATCATCTCTAGCCTTGTTCCTTGCTTCCCAAAGAGTCCAAAATATCCCCACAAAAATCATACCCTAGACTTTGATGTTAGCCTCTTCCTATACAGCACACATAAACCAAACCACCAGGATGTTTTTAAGTGAAACCCTATGTCAACTATTCTGAAAAAATTGCCTTAAGAAATCCCATAATGCTCTATCTCATTCCCCGGTGAAGGATACATGTTCCACTGATTCACATTGAGGATAGATGCAACACTAACAATGAGATTCTAGAGCCAATGCCTTCTATGAAATGGTATCCTCCACAGGAATGGCCTGATATCTGAGACTCCAAACCAAAAAGTTTAATTTTCTTGGAATTTATTTACACTAGAGTTTGGAGTTCCACTCGTCGCTACTGTCCTGCACATGTATCAGTTTTTTGTAATCATGTCTGCAGAACCTGAATGACCTTGATTCTATAAACACACATTGATATGGTTCCTCCATCAGCCTAATTAATTTGTAAACCTCCTTCTCATCATCATCTAATATAGAATTCAGAAAGACTAGATAACTGATGGCGTCTTTGACAGTGATATTCAGTGCTAGAAACCCTGGAATAAAAATCACCTTCCCTACCCAATTGTCTGTCCATGGTTTGATGTCTCACCATCCAAAAATCCATCTTGAATGGTCCTACAATACCTTCGGGTGCTTATTCATGCATTGGACAATATTAGACATCCTTCTATTGAGATCTTCCCATTCCTGCTAGTCCTCCACATACCAATTTTTCACGAACATTTCCAATTATGAAAATAGTAAAAAAACTCATATTTAATAAGTGTATTATAATCAATTTTCATGTAAATTATATGTTTTTTAATATACCCCTTTATAAGGTTTAGATTATTTAGTTATAAAACTATTAATTATTTTGGATTCATATGTTTTAGAATAAGAATCTTTTATATATTTGGTAAATCCACAACTCTTATAGTTAGTTCAAAATTAGTGGCGTGAACTTTTTTCATTTGAGTCTTTAGGAAAATTATTTTACTACATGAGATTATTTTAAATAAATTCTTTGAAGTATATCTAAAGTAATAAAATCACATAGTAAAAGATTAATGATCATCTAGAATTATATATTAGAGTATATATTAAACATATATTCATTTATTAATTATGGTAATTTGATAGATTTCCTAAACTCACATTGCCTTATTAATATCATTAAGATAGAGGTAACATATAGTAGGATTAATGAAGAGTAATATATGAATATTTTTGTATTTCAGGATTCCCTTATAGATATATATTACAAATATTAGTTTAAAAAGTCACCATATTTCAACTATATATGCTATTGGATATTATATATGTTACAATAGTAACAACCCCAATGTAGAAAAGATATTAAATCATTGAAACTATATTTTTATGATGTAATAACATATCAATTGAGATAGTTCATGATAGCAAGAATTTCATTGAATCTTTTCTATAAATGTAGGATTCGACATAAGAATATTTAACTCTACATTAGTCAGTGAGAGGAATTTTCATAGAGTCATATAATACAGGGTAATGTTAATACCCAAATAGTGGTTTTATATTATACATTGTTCATGAAGTATATTTTTTAATAATAATAATAAATCCTATGTAATGTTTTATGGTAAAACCTTCTTTTATTGAAAATATCTTAGGAATAAAATTGTTTATATAAACCAATTTTTTTATTTTAGGGTTTGAAAATAAATTTTTAGTTGGTGTACAATAGTCTTCTTAAATGGATGGTACAAGAATAATACTAATATTTCTCAACTGGTTGTCCCAAACCATCATAAAAACCCAATTTTCATTATACCTGTCATTGATACTATAATCTTTATACAAGGTATCTATTTTGAAGGCCACCTACATTGGAAGAAACATTATGTTACATATTTATATGACATGAACAGATAGTTAGGTGAAATAAAATAATCCTCACAAGGAATGAATGTTTCATGTATTTATTTATGGGTCAAAACAAGATTAATTACCATATCATAGTCATTAAAATTTAAAATTTTCCTTGTGTATATTAGATATTGGTCGGATCTCTATAGTTTTAAAAAATAGATTAGTTTGAAAATATGAATTGAAAAGGGGATTAATATTATAGTTATAAAACAATAAAGAGTTTATCATAATATGCCTTAATTTTCAACCCTTGTTCAATAAAAAATGATATACTAGTCTTTATCAATGGGTTTCTTAATCCAAGATGGAGAATATAATTTACATGATATTTAAAGATACAAGAAGAAATAAATCATTCAAAATTTTGTTTAGTGCCATATGGTATTATAGTGATGAATATACTATATATACATAATATTGATTTGGAAATATATCTTACATTATATGATATTTAGATAGGTTTTATATTAATTATCTCTAAATTATTGTATGAAAATATCAAAAAAAACAAGGAGAACTATATTGGTGACTAGTTAGAATTATTTCATAGTGCATGAGGAATAAAAAACTAGATGGGTTCCTAGTAATTAGAAGAATAGGAATACTAGATATTATAGGATATAAATCTATTAATCCCTAATATAATATTGATATGGAATCCCAATAAGGCTAAGTAAATATTCATTAGAAAATCCCATTATATGTAGTAGTTTTTATATTTTCATTCAATCAGGCTTGATGTGGTTTATGATGTAGCTTAACAAAAAAATATTAAACCAATTTTATATATTTTTATTATTTTACCAAGATATTAAAATTCAATCATATCATAATTAATTTTTAATATAGTATTATCCAAAAAATTTGGTATGGTAAAGGATATATAATTCTTGATATTTTCTCTTAATGGATTTCTCAGTTTATTGAGGTCGTACTATTTTTAACAACCACTGGAGGAATGGAGGGATCAGTAACTATAGTCATATATTTGAAAAAACATATTTAACATGTGTGACTAACCATTAGAGTGTCAGCAGTCTGATATATTTCAAATCATATTCTATTGGTGGTTTTCTATTGAATAAAATAATTTTTACATTATTTTTTTAGAATATTCAAAGTCATAAATTTTAACTAATTACTTTTCACATGATGATCATTCTCCCACATAAATTATATGATATAATGATATTATGGAACTTTTCAAACTAAAAGGTTATAAATGTTCCCCCCTATTATGAGAACATGGATGACCATGATATTATTCTTAAATATAAATTCTATTTCTAGAATATATCATTTTAGATGACGAAAATGGGATAGGATTTTGAGGGTGGAGACTCAATGAACATTGAGACACATTTTTATGGTGTACACCCTTGGGAATGTTATGGGAATAATATTTTTTGAAAATGAACTAGTAGTTATAAATCCATATTTATATGAATCATTGGGTATTTATAAATATGGAAATGTGTAATAGTACATGGAAATTAGGATTATTATTTATTTATATTATTAGACACATAATTTATTATTTTGAAAAAAACACGATGAAGTATATTCTTGGGGGGAAGGGTGTGTTTGGAGTGGCATGGGTGATATTGAATTAATGAATAATGTGAGACTGTATTTACCCCATCCAATCATTAATAGAATTTCATATCGCGGTCCATTTGAGGAAAATGGTACTGACTTATTATGTTCATGTCCACTGTGTTCTATTGGATAGTTCATTTATACAAATTCATTTAAAGATAAATCAAACACATAAGATGATAAAAATCACCCTCAACAAACTTAGTTAGAGATATATTGATAATGATATTTTATTAAAAAGTAATTTTTTTAACAGGTTTTATTTCATTGACATTAACTTATTTATATATGGGTTCCTAGATGTGTTATTGGATGTCAACCATTGTCTTCCTGTGGATATACCTAACATTACTAAGAAAGGAGCATTGAGTTTCACACACTAAGTGTATCTAGAATCTTAGTAAAGTTATGTTTTGATCATAAAATTATAGAATAAATATTATTCCCTCTTTATTCTTTAATAATTACATAGTATTTTTCGATCTCTGAGGTTTTATCATGAGTTATTCATAATAATGAAAATATTAGTTAAATACTAATAAATTTTTTTTCAAAGGGTTTAGTGAGTAAAATATTTATTATATTTACCTGTGAGTAATGAAATAATATTTTCATTAATTAAATAGTCATCATAAAATGTTTAGTAAATACCAATAATGATAAACAGATTATTTTTAATGGTCTTGTAAGAAATTATATATTAAATATTTTTAAATAAATATTAATTTATTTATTAAATTAATGAATTTTTTTATCCATGGGTATTGTGCATCTTGAAAAATAATTATATCCAACTATATAACTTTTCAGGGTTAGATGTTTGTTTTGTAAAATAAACATAGGATAGAATTATATCAATCTATAAGAGGGAAATCATTGAAGAACATGCTCAAGAACAAAAGTATTGATCCCCTCTTCCATCTCATGACTAGAGAAAACTAGAGTTTTTCCTTATCACCTCAAAGGATTTTGTTGCGATAAACCACAATTAATGTAATCATTATAACTTTTGTTCTATCACTATATAATTTAATGGTGGTGTTTATATGTTTTAAGACCTCTTGAATATCACACATATATTGAATATATCCCGAAACTGTATCACTATAATGCTGGTACAACAATATGTTATGAAAAAAATTCATTAATGAAGAAATAATTCCAATACAAGTTAATTATTATTTAAGTAATTTAATTATAAACTATTTTTAAAAATATCTTATCATCATGATTTTGGAATATAAGAAAATTAATCATTGATTTAATTCCATTTCTCAGGACATTTTTTTCCTATTCATTTTATATTATTCAATTGTTACAATAAGATTTCATGTTAGATAAATCCCTATAGCAACTTTTATAGCTCCCAAAACCTTCATATTAATCTTAAAAACTCCATATCTCAATATGAATATTTCATAATTAAAAACTCAACCATGAAAATCAAATTATATTCTATTTGAATTATATCAACCGTTACCAAACTATCCTACATCCATGTACCAGAGATTTCTTCTTCAACGAAATTGTGACCATGCCATTTCATGTTTCTTCAAGTGAACTGAATAAAACATTATATAATCATGAAAAGCTTTTTATTATTTCACATAGTATCCTTCTACTAATCAAAAAAAAACATTTTTTTATCATTTGATAGTTCACTGGGAAAAACAAAACAGAGAATTTCAAATCAGTATGTGGAGAAGAAGACTAAAACAATGTCATGTATTCCCTATATAAAATAAAGTTTAAATGGTGAAATGTATCATTATATTGAGAAATCATAGAAAATATTCAAAAAAATTTACACTTATTAGTAATATATACATATTCATTCAAATTTCATTCAAATTATTTATGGATTCCCTACTATATGGGTATATTGAATTTCCATGAATAATTTTTCAAATTTACATTAAACACTGACCCATGATGGGTGTATTGTACATAGTCTGTTGTTATCCCATGATGGCATTCGTAAATTCTATCTTAGTGGGTCTACTTTTAATCATGTCCGAATTTCTCAAATAGAATTGTTTTTATAGAATTTCCATATTAAGGGATAACCATATTTTGTCTTCTCTTCCTATTAATTTTTTTTTTCAAATATTTCAACATTCCATGTATAATAACATATTAATAAAACCATGAAATCATGAATATATGGACCTCCTTTTATAAATCCTTTACATCATCACAAGTATTTCCCCTCAAATAATTTAAACCCTTCATAAAGATTGAACTCAAATAATTCACACACATTATCCTTCCATATATAAATATCTATAAAATTACAAATGTAAGTACTCTCCCCTTTACCTGTGTATAATGAAAAGAAATCATAAAACAAGTTTAAAAAAATATTAAACCAAATTTTAAGATGTGTTTTTAAATATTCATTCATTTTGAACAATTTGGAACCTTATTGGGAACTTCATCACCAAATTAAAGTGTTTTCTAAGAAACATACTATCTAAATATTAGTTACCAATATATGGAAATAAAAAACCATTGACCCATTAAGATCACTGAAGATAAATACAAAACACATAATGTGGTAACAAAAGTTTAAAAACATAATTCTCATCCACCCAGGGTAACTGGATGCTTAACATGAAGATGAGTTGTATAGACACTTCCACATACCAACCCTTAAATATTTAATAATCCTGTCTTATTTCTAGCATTACTCCCCTAATGAAATGTGGGTTCTAATGTAATTCATTGGTAATACATCTTAGATAAACACACCACATAAGCCAGTTCAGTATTAATTACCAACTATTTTATCCATTTTTATGTGATGCTGATAAAAACCAAGGGTATCAAAAAATACCATTGGGAAAAATTCCAACCTCTAAATACAATAAACCATACAAAAGACTCGAACCAAGAATTTTCCTTGATGTAACTGTACTTTTGATAACTATTATAAATAATAAATCTAAAATATAATTTCGACTAAAAAATTCTTAATTATAATAATCATCATATAACACTTTTTAAATACATTTCCAAAAAATATAATTTATTTATACATTAACAAAAAAATTAACTACAAAATTATTAAAATTATAGAAAGGCTAATAAAAATCATGTATTAATCTAATTTCGTGTTCCCAAAATACATACCATACTATTAGAGTGTTAATCTATGGTATTTTTGACACCCTCATGTTCACATATAGAAGGAATGTTTCATAGGGAAATATTCCAAGTATTGGTCTGGAGGAAAAGGAATGAATTTTGAACAACACTCCTTAAGTCCCACACATTCTCCCAAGGGCATACCATGAATGCCACATTTGTTTCCCCAATAAAATGTGTAGGTACTACCATTGTGGTCCAACCTATGTGGCCCAAAATGAAATACTAATGCCTTTGGTAGGTCCCACCTGTGCGAGTGACCTGCATGAGTTACCTAGGTGAAATTGCATCCTTATCCAATGGTCCTCAGAATGACTATAAATAGGACCCTTAGGATCTACATTTTATATGAATATAATATGAAGAGTCATATAGAATCTCTAATCACCCTATAAATTCAAATAAGTCTTAAAAAATATCTAGGTATCAATTTTAGCCTCAAATAAGAGTTAATGTTACTAGAGTATGGGCTTAGGGTTTCTCCATGGTTTGAAACAGCACAGACCTATATGAGGATCCATTTCCAATTTTCCAAAATTACTAGGTAAAAGAACCTATCAATAACTATGAACCTACAATCAAACATTATAAGAGCACTTAAGGATACCCTTAGGGGCATGAGAAAGATATTCTATAGGTTTGGTCACCTGGTTTATTCTTCATCCAAGATCGACCATGTAACATTTGTGTATGGTACCTCGAAATTTTCTAAATTAAAATTTGGATGAGGTACCCCAAAATCAATCCAAGAATTAATTGGGTGTAGTATCCAAATCCATATCACATAAGTATCACATGGGTGAAGCTGAACAAAATTCTCTCAGGTACCATATAGATAAAGCTAAGGCCAACTCTCCTAGGAATCACTTGGGTAAGGCAGCCTCTAACTTACCTAGGTAACATTGGGGTGAAAAAAATTTGACCCTCTTTTCACATCTCCAATGATTGGTCACCCCTCTATCAATATCCCTCATCTGAGGTCGACTAAGACAATACCTCATCCATATCCACCATACAAGCATGTTCTGAACCTAAGGCACCCTAGAATGCCCTCTCAATAATATATTCCCATGGTAATGGAGGTATATATTTATCTTAAAATATATGTAGGATCAATAGAATGTTCTCAATCAATAATTCATATGGTAATGAAGCTATTGACCTAAGGTATGGTGGAGGATGGACTCTTGGTTTGGGGTATGACATATATTTCTCAGAATGGGAATAGAATCAGATGAAAGGATCTTCTTATCATTTTTTACCTTTCTATAACCCACTCTTCCAACAATCTGAATGGGTGGAATTAACAAGGTAATTACTCTTGTAGTAATCCACTATTCATTATTTTGGGTAATTCCCTTTCCTCCAGTACCCTCACCCTCCTCCACCAGCGGTTGAAGGAAGTTATGTGAAATGTCAGTTATTCAACTTCCACTTGTTTCTCATACTGAGAATAACTCAGGTGTTCCTAGTGTTCAGTGGTGATAATTTTACTATCATGATAAAATGTTATCATATGGGACTCTTACTAGGGGTAATCCCCAAAACCTGACATGAAGGTCTATATTCCCCATGAAAAAATATTTCAAAGGGATTTATTTCAGATGATGTAGCCAATTGGGACACCACCAACTGATTCTTACTATGTGTGAATTTATTATATTTTAAATGGGATATGTTGGAAGCCTTCTTATGTTTCAAACCTATGATCCCAAACTCACCATAATATTATCATAGAAATATTCCTAGTAGGTTCATATTCAACATGGAGGTCCATAATCCTTCATAGGGCCTACATTATCATTCTTATTGGTTCATATTCCCAGTAGGTCCATATCTAATGTGGGAGGATATATTCTTTATTATCACTTCAATATGTTTCTGTGTAAGTCACACACCATCCTTTTCATAGCATCCAACAAAGAGATTTATTTACCACATGTTGTTAAACTTCATGGTATGGTCCTTATCACATGACCTTAAAATTTATGATGAAAACCATTAAGTGGTAATGAACTATATGGGTTCAGATTCCTATAATGAATATTTGTAGGAATCCCTTTTTAGGGGACCAATCCCAACATCGAAACAAATTCTACATTCTTGGATACAATTAAATTATAAATCACCTAATTGTGTGAAATAAAACCATCAACTCTGAGCAATAAATGTTACAAGGATAGAGAATCCAGGATATGAAAAAATAATATACATAAATGGAGAACCTTAGATCCATATAGATGAATTAACATATATAAATCTTCATAACTGATTTTTAATACATAAGGGTATTTGGTTCCGCATTTTTTATATGAAATGGATTCAAGAATATATATTCAAATTTTTAAGAGAGTATCTGAGTAGAAAATAATTAAGGCAGAAGGGATTAATGAGAAAAACCTCTCGTCCTCTTGAACAATGTCAGTTTTTCTGTTTCTTTGTATATGTTCTTCAACGATCACATTTATTTGGAAAGAATACCCCTGATCAATCTTGGATGTGAGATCCATGTGGTGTTATTGGTTCTATGAAAAAATACAATTGGATACTGAAATACAATCAATTAGTTTAAAAAAAATGGTGAACCCAACATAAATCTTCATAATAAAAAATAACTGCATGACCCACCTTTCAGGACCATTTCATACTCTTATAAAGTGAAATTGGACCAGACATGGGTCTCCGAAAACAATAAATTGTATGTTTTTCATCTATTGTGATGTTACATTATTGAGTTATCTAATTTTTTCAAATAAACATAAAGGATATTTTATCATAGATATATTCAACATAATGGTATTCTTCCTACTGAAAGAAATGTATGCATCATTAGTTATAAAAGTACAGAAATTTTCCAACCATAATACATCACAACCCACCTAACGTCTTCAATGAAGGGTTTCAAATTCACTGGTTCATGATTATCACATCAATGGTATTATCCCAACTTTATATGGTGAAAGTAAAACCCTCCAATATAAAAAACTATGTCATCTATATACTCAATGATGAATACATCCCCTAAATATGAGAACACCCATAACCATATCAAATCAATTCATGAGCCTTTTCTTAGAACGCAATAACAAGTTCTTTTATAGCATATGAAGGCGAACAAGGATTCTAGTAATGAAATAATCGCCACCACACATGGGTCACTCCATATCCCACCTGATTTTTTTTATATCCAACACCAAACAACATAGAGTTCCCAGTACGATGAGTATTTTATCTTATGGGATTATATATAGGTCACTCAAACTCAAGATCCAAGATATTCCAATGAGGGTCATTATCAACCAACCAAGAATAGGATCACATACCTATTATTTCTATATAATACCAAAATAATAATATGGGGAAAACGTTGAGAAATCTCATATACCAACCCACACAAAACATTCATAATCATTGAGGAATATATAAGAGGAAGCACACCGCTATAGTAAATAGGGGCACTACAACGGTGAATACACCATATATGAAAATTATGGGTATACACTGGAAATAAATATAGAAATATAAAAGTGATGAATCCTTTCTCTAACCATATAATTGGAATATCTCCATAATCCAACTTAAGAATTATATTTGTACATATTGTTGATGTTGGATGTACCAGAGGCGGTCCCATCCAACTTTCTTCAAACTACCAGGACATAATAACCATTGCATTAGTGGTTATGAGTCAGGTATATAACCCTAACTACATATTTGGAGTGGCTAATAAGAATAATTCAATAGTCATAAAAGAGAGGAAGCACATATCATCTACCTTCCGGGAGGGACATAAAAAATCGATAAAAGAACAATAGGATTAGACATATATCCTCGCTCCAACAAGAGACCATTGCTCCCCAATTAATGGGAACTCCTATGTAGGCTTATACCCCCTCCTGAATTATTGGTTCTTTTTAGGAAATATTGGTGTTAGAATAAGATTCACTTAGATATAATTTTGGGTATAAAAGTCAATGTCTGCAGCATGTGACTCTAGGATCTATAAGAAGAGTGACCAAAATAATGTGCTGCTAAAAAAGATTAAAAAACAAGAGTAGATAAAAGATCCTTATCAACTTAAAACTAAAATTCTTAAGGTTATAAAATATCTTTCAACAATGTTTCCATATCCTGTTGATCCATTACCAAAATATGGAATCAATAACCATATTTTTGATGCTTATCCTCATAGATTTCTACCAAAATCTCCATAAGTATTCCCATAATATCTATAATGAAGGCCTCTTTTGTGGTCACAAAATTATCAATTAAGTGAATCCCTCTATTATTCATCCCCTATAACTCCCTC
Source organism: Viscum album (assembly GCA_963277665.1). Taxonomy (NCBI): domain Eukaryota; kingdom Viridiplantae; phylum Streptophyta; class Magnoliopsida; order Santalales; family Viscaceae; genus Viscum; species Viscum album. The sequence continues at coordinate 888,089,104 of OY728128.1, forward strand.
ATAATGGTTAGAAGACTAAGAAAAAAGAAGGTCCTCCTCATTCCATCACCCTGCGTGAAGGTCCTCTCCATGGTATAAAATGAAGAACTTCTCAGGTCAGTTGGACGTCAAAGCATGATAGTAGTCCTTCCCATCTGGGTATTTTCAAGGAAGTTCCTCCCCACAATAATATTTTATTTCAACAATAAGGTCCTTTCTATTTTGAATACATTATAAGAAAGACCATGTATCCTTAGGAAATGAAAATGATGAGGCAAGTTATATTTGATGCCTTATTATTGAAAATAGATATCCTTTCCCTATCAAAAGATAACCGAAGGATATATTTAATCTCTTAAAACCCCATGGATTTTGTTCCATCGTAAATGGTATAATAGATTCATTGTAATCCGACCAATTATAGAAAAGTAGTTTGGAAGAACGTGATAATGAGATTCACAAGATCATTGTGAAATATATATATCATATGATTACTAAAGTATTTCATTTTGTAATATTTAAAGATAATGTAAAGATAATTGAAGAATGAAATCGTCAAATTAACATAGATTCTATTTCGAAAATGAGTCTCTTAAAATTGGAGAAATAGTTGGAGGGTCTTAGAATAGAATTTCATAATACGTTAATAAAGCTATGCTAGTTAATATTTTCCAGATTAAAAGGATTTATAAATGTAGAACCCTACCATATTGTTCCATTTTGTGACCCAACATACCCAATTGTAACATGCATGAGGGAATTTTTTGGAGATCCCCATTGATTCACCAGTCACCTGGAATCTCAAAGGGGGTCATTGATGGTAAAAACAAGGCTAAGTAAGGGGGAACAAATTAGGTAGATATATGATGGGTACAAATTCTATAGAATATCACATACCATTCCGTAGTTATCGTCTTGTAATATGTCCTTCCTGTCATTACAATACTAATTTTACACATGTAATGAAATATGAATCAGGGAGCAACATTAGTTCCACCTTTGTGGAACCTATGAGTCATGATGTTGATATAGAGGAAAAGGAGAAAGTGGTTTTAATTTGAAATGTGGCCCATGAAGAAATTTATAAGGATGGTGTGGGAACTTGGAACTAAAGGATTTATATAAATTTGGGGACTCCCAAAATGTTCAACAACCAATCCCTCAGTATGAAAAATCTATGGAAAAAAAGTGAAAGATGTCTATGTATCTTACGAACTACTCGAAGAGGTTGAATTTCTCAATCCTAAGGAATGAATTTACCAATAAGAGTAATATGTAAAGGATTTTAGAAATCTCAATGTGGAACTACTCCAAGGTAACATCCATATTGGATATGTTCTTAAAGAATATCCATTGCTCACACAAGTAGATGATGTACTTCAGAAATAATGATTCATCAAAACAAATAATGTAGAGTCTGAACATCAACTCAATTTGGGATACCGGCAACAAATATAATTTGAAACCATAATAGAAAGATCAAAATAATTACATCCATTTGGAATGCAACCATATCTAGATAAGATGAATTTTCCCTGGCTAACCCCTATTGGTTACGCCTCAAAAGTACATGAAGAACCACTATAATAAGATCAACCCATTGTTCCACCATTCAAGATGTTACTCATTTGGCCATTCCACACTATAACATTAACACAATTGAGTCACCAGAATATGAATTAAATTTTTGAAATTCCAAAAAGAACCAGTAAAACTAAAAAGTATTCTATACCCTAAATGGATGGATGTATATCTTCCCCCACCAAACAATTGGAATTGTATATCCATAACATTAAATGTCTCCATGAAGTTAGAATATCATTTGAAAAACTTCATTTATCAGTGTGGTCCCATGATGGGAACCCAAAAAATGAAATAAGTAGCCCAAAACAAATGTTTTTTATAGAACTTATATGGACTAGCCTTCACATAACATTCTATTCTACGAACCATATCAATTCAAGTCTGCGAATATCTTTAATGGTGATTCTTTTATCAATTCAGATATATGATTTAGAAGATGAATTTATTTGAAATTTTAAATTGAATACAGTGATAAAATGAGTGGGATTTTGATTTTATTACTAGGTGGAAATGTTTGACTTACTTTTTAAATTATAATCTTCTTAAAAAATATTTTTTTGGGTATTTTCATTCATTTTCTTTATGATGACCTTTGAATTACACATATTATAAAAATGTATCCAAGTGGATTTCAAGATATTTTCCTAGTTTCACAAAGGTTTGAAGATTCCATTTAGTGAACTAGGGAAAATTCCCACTCAATAATAGTACCATAGGTACTGATAACATGTAAGGTGGAAACCATTATGGTCACCTTAAAACGAGACTCTATGCTAGCATCATCTCAAAAGACTATACATTCTTACACAAAACCAACACCTAAGTGAAAAAATCACTGACAATACCCCCATTTGGATGATCATAGAGAACCAAAATACTCTTAATTAAAAGAGTATAAGAATTATGTCTATTCCTTATGAGATGATATAAATAAAGGTTACAATATAGAATTTATAGAAAATCACATGCTAAATTTTCCAAAGCTTAAGGGGCCTGATCATATAAGTCTCAATGATTTCACAAAATAAATATAATTTCACCAAATTTGGAGAACACCATGTGTTATTTATTTTTCTTGAATTACATCCAATAGAAGATGGTCCACTATGGGGGATGTAATGCAGGGTAAAAGACCCACAAAAGTGGAATTTTTTCCGCTGCCACTCTAAAAGAAATAAAGAAAAATGCTAGGAAATTACAAGTAACAGTGAAAATATTAGGATGTTTAATGTCTAGAAAAAATTCAATCAAAGCCATGTTATCGTCAAGAAATTGTTAAACCAACCAATGGTACCCTCAGTCTCTTCATCCATGCTATAATCAGCTTTATTGGTACTGTAGTAACCTAAGATATGATTTTATAGGATGAAACATTCATAGAGGGGTAAAACAACTACATGAATATGAACCTATAATAATTATAGACACAAACCTATATCTATTAGATTTTATTCCACCTATCTTATGAGAACACTCATCCCACAACATAATGGTTATTCATAAAATACATCACCAAGAGGAATACTTATTAGAAAAAGAAACAATATTTGGTACCATTAACATTATTAACTTAATGGATATATTATTCAATGACGATGATATTTATGAACTTGAGTTAACTGTTCCAAAATAGGGGACCCCATGGAGAGACCGTTGAAGCTTAGGAGATAGGTAAAAAGAAGTCATTTCTTAATCCAACACTATGACCACATACCGTTCCGAGTTCTTTCCACTACTGAGACTCAAGGTAGAGCCCCTTAGTGAGAATAAGAGGAAAAGGGAAGCATACCCTTATTATCTAAAAGTGTCTTAGACAAGATTATTTTAGATGTTTTACTTGAAGGGGTGAAATATCCTTATCATCCTAGGTGGGTAGGTAGGACAAGTTAGCATAATCCTACAATTGAAAAATATACCTCCATATCAGATCATCCACCTGACTCACCGACTGAATTCACATTGTCCTATAATGAGGCTTCAAGGAAATAACCCCCTACATGAATGGGTAGGATTTTGACTCAGAATTATAACATCATAAGGAAAATGGATGAATTTCTAGAGAATAAGACAATTATGGATTATCTTAACCTATAAAAGGACATCCATAAATCACGTATAGAGGTTCTGTTAGCCAGTAAAGAGTTTAATGAAATGTTCACTGTTGATAAGGTATTATAGGAATATATCAACCCCACAAAATAGAATGTTGTTTTATTTTTTTATAGAACACGATGTGGATGTTTTTATTTTTGGACATATCAGGCCCTTGTACGTGTTTAGAAGGATATATGATATAGACGTTAGACAATATTTCATTGATAATGGATTAGGTATCAATCTCTTTATAATATGAACACTTTATCAATTGGTTTATGGTAAAGATGACTTTTATCTTCCTCCAATGAATCTCCTTGGATAAGGAATGACTGATGAAAACCCCCTTGGCCAAATCAAGCTCAATATTCAATTTGGGGACATTATTTCTAGTTTTGAATTCCTCATCATTTGTCAAGATACAAATTTCAATTTTTTTCTTTGAAGGACTTGGATAAATCAAAAATTTATAAATTCATTCACCATACCAACAATGCATAATGTACTATGTTAATAAAAAGAGTTGAATATTACACATAAAAAAATATCAGTTTTAATCTTTTGAGACTCAATACATTGATGTGATATTTTATCATAGAAAATGGAAGAAAACCATAATCGATGATGTTGCTATGGTTATTTTCTAGAATACTCTGGAAATGACCTTGGCAAACCCATAAATTGAGATTAGCGATGAATCTCTGATACCTATAAACTATATTGAAGATTCCATATCAAAATTGGGAATGTACTTCCCAACCCACATGATATCATTCATGTTAGAAGAAAAAGGCCATACTAAATAGATCAATGATCCACCTGTCAATAGTTACACCTCAGTTGAAAATTCTTTTGCATTACCCTTAAAATTTTAAAAGACACTAATTTTATCGTTTGAATTTGAAGGATTTATCACATAAACACTATGGAATGAATATATATATATTTATATCTAAATCCCACAATATCAATAAATCCACTAACTCTAAATATCCCCTATAATCACTCATCTATCCCAAAATGGGAGTGAAATAAGAAATGGAAGAGGTAAAGGAAGAGGAAAAAGAATATGACCTCAAAGATGCTCATCCATTATTTTTTGACATTGTCTCTACCTATATCAATGAACTCCTATAGGAAAATATTGGAACATAAGAAGATTTATGATCAAAAATAATCATTTCAGATATTCCCATTAATGAAAAGGAGTTATAATCCATTTTATTAAAGAATCGTCAAGATCTATTCACCTAAAATTTCAAAGAAATGCAATTCCTCAATTTAAAAGTTGTCTCCCACCAACTAGGTTTGCAAAAAATGTCATCTTCTTTAATATTAGTCTCCCAGAAGAACATGACTAACCCATAATACCATTTTCAAATCTATTCTGGTAAAAAACATCCTAGTCATCTTCATTCTAGAATTTCAGTACCTGAAATAGATCTCAAATATAGTCTCAATCAATAAGAGGAATGAGATCCTTATAGTTTTCATCAATTCCAATGTTCCCAATTAGCACAATCAAAAAGGAAACTTCCTAGTTTCAATTCCTTAACATTTTATTGACGTGGTTACTCGGTACCATGACTTATCCTTTATGGATGACTATTTAAGACATAAAAAATATGGATGGCCCCTGAAAATGAATAATACACAACCATTAGGTCCCCCAACGAGTATATTTATATTGAACGATGCCCATTTGGCCTCAAAAATTATAATTATATATACCAGATAGTTATAAAATGTGTCTTTAAAACCATTATATGGAATAATTTTGAGTTCTATGTTGATGATATGGTAGTGAAATATTAGCAATTTATTAGCCATCTTTCCAACCAAGATATGTTTTTCAAAAAACTATGATGTCATATCATGGAAATGGACCCCATGAAATTTGATTTTTGTGTACTGTTAACAATTTTTCTTGGATTCCTAGTATTCTAACCTGACATTGAGGTTGATTCCAAGAAGACAATTTATATCCTTGTATTGTTACCAACTCAAAACCTTAATGATATGAGCGGACTACAAGGAATCAATTTCTATTTTCAACGCATTATATAAAATATTTATCGAAAGATCAAACCCTTCCCCATTTTGATGGAAAAGAGGTCACAAATCAGGGGACTAATGAATGTCAAGAAGCATTCAACAATCTCAAGAAGTATTTGATGAGTCCACTAGTGTTAATTCCAGCTGTCTAAGGGGAGCCTCTCATTTTATACATAATATATCAAGAATGATCACTGGGTTCTTTCATCTTGAAAATGAATGAAATTAGAATTGAAAATATTTTCTATTTTATTAGATGAAAAATGATCTATACCATAACTCATTATTCAGATATTGAGAAGTACTATTTCAAATTACTAATTATGGGTCAAAAATTAATATACAACTACCAATGTGACAAGGTCCATTTTGGCTTTTTAAATGACCCACTCATGTATATCCCCAACCACTCTATATTGACCAGACATTTTGGATAGTGGGTAGTAAATTTTTAGTAGTTTTACACATGGTTCATACCATATAAGGTAATAAAAGGGGAATTTTTGGCATATTTAATAAAAGATCACACTACTTTTGAATAAACTCGCTTGAATACCAAAATATCAGTCAAAGAAATATTCCATATCTAGGTCACCCATGGATCATGGCGGTGAATTTTTAAGGTGAATGAATAATATCAATGGGAAAAAGGATGGAATACATAATACTCAATAAAGACAGGTTTTAGGTCAGTCCTATTTATCTAGAAAGGTAACATTTTTTTATTCTGATATTTTTTGAAGGATTCACTTCAAATGAAACAAAGTACCAAACCATAATTATAGGACTAGTACTCACACATAAAATTTTGGTGACCATATGAATCTCAATGGTGATTCAGAGTTGGAAATAAAAAAATCAATGGTAATTATGCTATCACAAAAGAATATATGGTAAAAATTCTTGGATATTTCAAATTACTGATGGTTGATTTCCACTTATAGAAAATTCTGAATAATATCTTATCTTGTAGAATGATTAGTTAGATTCACTATAAAATACAACTATATATTTGGAAGATCAGGATAGGGATGAAATAGTCATCAACATTTCACATCATTGAATGATATTTCCTATTGTTTATAGTATAATGGAAGAGATAAATGAGGTCAATTATACCCCTAAATTAGATAATCTAGTGAGTTTGTGGATGAAACCCATCCCAGATAATCTCCAAAGTGGCACTCTTTAATAAAAATATATATTAAAGATTATATCCAACTATGGGAAGATAGTTTCATTATCTATTACATCTAGGGAAATCATAAATCCGTATATAAGAGAGTATTTGATAGTGTTCTACTCAAATTCATTGAGGAGGAGGGGACAAAACACATTATGTGAGAATTCTATGTTTGTGTTTGTGGATTTCATCATTCAAGAACCTAGATTTTCTCACCAAATATAAAGGATTTGTCATTTCAAGCCATTGATGACATATGATTGTAAATTGATCACCAAAAAGTTTCATCTTTATCAATTTCATGACAATTTCATCCATCAACCCTCAGATTTATTCACAATAAGAAATAATATTTACCACTATCTATAAGGGGGATATATATTGTAGGGTCATACCCACAAGATAAAATAAATAAGTTTAAATTAATTCTCATTGCTACTGAATTGTTATCCAATTTTTCTAAAGAAATACCCTTTAAATAAGTCGGTACAAAGAAGAATCATCAATTTTGTGATTCCTACATTATTTCTAGGTTTGGTTTCCTTTTTAAAATATTGATGGATAACATTAACAAGTCCGAGTCTTTTGAAATGAATAGTTCACAACTAGTGTTTAAAATTGAGTCCAACCAATTATACCACCATCATGTAGGGGAAAATGGACAAATAAAGGTTTTTAATAAAACTCTATCAAATATACAGTAGAAAATGGTTGATAACGATAATAAATACTAGACCTAAATGTATCCACTGACCCTGTGGGCCTATTTTATCACAATCTATACTACTACACACATGAACTCATATTCACTAGTAGATGAGAAAAAGGCATATTTTCCATCTATTTCCAATTTCCTTCCCAATGTATTTCCATTTTCCATAATTTTTAAACATGAAGACTAGTCCTAGAAGAGTATTGATGAATTAGAATGGATCCATGAGAAGATAAAAAACATCTTTCATCATTTCTAGGATCAAAAAAATTGAATGGCTTGATCTTTCAACAGGAAAGTACACAACCATTCATTCCTTTAATGGGAACCTGTTTTGGGAACCATGACCCCAATGATACTTGGGTATAATACTACAATTCTTGAAAAATGGGAATGACCATTTCCAACTATATGGTCTTTTCCAATGGACAATATTCATTGATCACCTTGTATGGTGGGAAAACTATTACCCTACCAATAATAAATTTCTCAAGAAATATTTCATATGATTGAGAATATATGGCCTTATTCATTTGACTCAAAACTATAAGACACCATTCTTCCTCACCTCATGGCATTAAATTTCATACAATATTCATAACTTCATGAATCTACCATATTTTCTTTGTCAAAAGATAGAAAATTGTACAGAAACATATTCAGTAAATTATTTTAAATTATAGTCTTACTCTATGCACTACGAAAAGGATTCCTTGGGTGATAAGTATAGGAATCCTCATATGATGAGAAAGATTTGAATATTTTTATGAGAAGATTTCATGGATTTTTGGGTTAATTTTAATTTTTAAGACCTACATCCCTCTTTATAACTTATTCCAGGGAACCTATAACATTACCACATGAAATTAATCTATATAGAATGCTAATAACTATATGTGACTTTATTCTCACTTTGATGACATATGTAATGATGCTTGAATCCAACATCCTTGCCTATCTGTAATATGATAAATTCTACCCCATTGTCTATATATTAGTTAGATCAGTGTGTGTAATCCTTACCCACAACTACATATGACTTGATTCTTATAGCCCCTATATATGATGTGACACGTAGAACTTCAATCTTATGCCCAACCAAAAATTTTAATCCTAGGAAGGATTTTTTTCACTTGTGTCTGATTCTATGAAATTTATTTATATTAGACTCATCCTTACTAGCTAATGATTCTACTCCATACATATCATTGTTAACTAGTTGCTGCACTAGATTTCATTGAATCACCCCAATATAATAATGGAAACCCTAACCATTCCTTATTTCTCACACTAGTCACAGATCATGAGGGATTTCGAATATTGGTAAGGGAATCCTTGCGTGGTTAGGTAACCTCATGGTTTAAACAACCTGAACATAAACTATCTATACTTTATTCAAAAAGAAAATGGTTAATGAAATTTATTATTCATCATCTTAACATCTAGTAACCTATATCCCTACCTCATAATGTTAAAATAATGTCTTGACATCCCTTTTGTATAATGTGAAATTTACCATTGTTGTTCCCTCACCTGAGAGAACAACCATTATTGTAGTTGGTACATTACCAAAAAACTCTTTATGAAATACATGTTTATTGATTCTCATTTTAATGAGGTAAATTTAGATTATTAGTTTATACATCTAGACCAAACTTTGATATGATAAAATTCAACCTCCCCACAAAATATATCGATCAGTGTGGGGAATCTATCCTAAAACTATGTGTGGACTGATCCACATCCCAATGAGATTCACATTAAAACCTATCTTCCCCAACCTAAGACTAACCAAAAATTGAAAAAAAAGATTCCCCCACTCTATTATGATTGATCTAGATCTGAATGAGAAAATTTTGGGTGGTTTTTTATATCATCCATGAACCCGTAATCAAAAAATAACCCTCCCTATAAACAGACCAAACCTATGAATGGAACATTCTTTACAAGTATTAGTATCTTTAGTACTATTACAAAAAGATATATTGTCATTTCAAAATATCAAATCCTGGGTCAAGTCACTAATTTTCCAATCAATATGTGTGATTCATCTATATGTATGGAACACTGAACCCATTCTTCGTCAATTTTAGCCTAAATTCCCCCTTTACAATATGGCATGTTCCATTCAAAAATGAAACTTCATGTCTTGGAAGGCTCAAATACACAGTAAATTTATCAACCTATTAGTAATAACAGAATCCAAACCTAACTTAAACATTCATTTTTACCACGCATAGTATTTCTGAAAACATAGGTTTTGTTAATATGCCTCCCAATATGGCATTTCAATCAAATTAATTTTTATCCTCATTAGAAAATACTCTTATATCAGTATTATTTCTAAAAAAATATAATGGAATCCTCCTTTAAAACATCGTCAATTCTCATCCCTTACATGAAAGTCCCTTCCAACTCCTTTGGATGCAAAAACTATATGGCCATGGATTAAAACCTTCCCGCATCACAATTTTTTAATGTTTGAGAATTCCTGGCTATATCACAATGAAAAGTATGGTTTTGTATATAAGACCTTAAAAGAAACACTCGGCATCCTCATCACATGGTGTTAATTGTAGTGAATCATCTTTTCTAAATGATTTTAAAATACATGGCTCATTCCCCTATTATATGATGTAAAATTTCACATTATTATGTCGCTCACCAAGGATGGAGATTACGATAGTTGGCGATCTCTTATCATGCCTTTTTGTTAATAATAATGTGTGCTTTGATTCTCAATGGGTTATATAGTGATTACAAGATTTCTTATTCTAGGACCAACATCCAAAGTGAATATGTTTACCACCCTTATCCCACATATAATCCTAATCCATGTAAGGAATTCTATCATGATTCCATTCTTTGAGATGATCATCATTTGAGTATAGTTAACATCTCTTTTCTATGGAAAATAAAAATATAAATGTGACCTTCATCCCCAGACACATTCCATTCAGAAACAACACTTCATGGTTTTGATAAAATTTAATTCTCATGAACCTCCTCTATACAATAGTTAAAAGAGTGTTTTTTACTATACATAACACTAATTTTCATAATATGCCTCTAAATTTGGAATTTCAATAAAATGAATTTTGATCCCTTGGAGAAAAGAAAATAATCTCAATATGCCCCAATAATATTGCAATAGGGACCTCTTTTCAAACAAGGAATGTGATTATTTCCTATGTACTGGTCCCAAGTCAACTATTGGGGTTCGAAAATTTTCAGATCATGATATAAACCTTAACCATTGCATGTTCAAAAAACATTGGATAATTCTTTTCCTAAAAAACTTTCTTGGGTCATTGTACCCATAACTTATAGATAATGTTTTTCAACCTAATGAAAAAGATGATTTTTCCATCTTATGAGATGTTGAACCACCAATTAACGAGACACAATGTTCACCAGGATTAAACCCCAAAGTAGTTACCCTTGGAAAAATTTTAGGTCTACATGATAGACATTGAATCCATATGATTTAGGAAAAAATGAGAAATTTAAATTAAAAAGTTAAGATACATATATGGATGAAAACCCATAAATGGAGGCCTAAGAACAAGATGACTCTCACCCACTGGGCCACTTATATATTTATCTTTGGAAAAAATTAGGGTTTTGATAAAAATAAATAAATTTGTAGGATTTACCATATGGATCTAGAAATTGTTGGACAATGATTGTAGGGTCCCATGAACATGGAAAAACATATAAAATCTTCATATTCATATCATTGTAATTACAACACATCGATACAAGGGGGTTCATCTAAATGATCAAACTGTAGTGTTATTTAATAATTATAGTGAAAATAGTGACAAAGACAGAAATGGTTTATGAAAAAATTATTTTCAATAATGGATAAAAAATCAGAGGGGAATCCAGAAGTTAGAGTCTATCTGACATACATTATGAAATACCATTAACATTACATCTGAATTGTTAGAGTTCCTATCAATTCTATTCAATCTCCAATTGAATCCCAGTTAGTTGGATAGTCTCAACCTCTATAGAAAAGGGAATCCACTCTTCAATAACCATAATAGAAGTCTTTCCCTCAGATAGGACTTCTTTCCACAAATGGTATGGTTGTATAATCTCCCACCTGGTGGTATCTATCTCTTGTTGGAGACATAATATATTAAAGTATTTATATTCATGTCATCACCGGACTCCTACAACTACATGGAATGATGGAGCTCTACCTCAAATAATTCATCTGAAAAGTAATTGGTATCATGATTAATTTTATTTCCGTAAGGGTTTTTTGTGACTCATGTTCTCACTAAATGTGACCAATCCCATTAATTTTATCACTGGGGGGGGGGTGAATCAGGGATACATTTTATTTTTATGTTTCCTTTGAATTGAAAAAACATTTTCCTCTTGTTAAATATTTCTTCCCATACTAAAAATAAAAGAAACACACATCCACAATAACATATGTATTTACAGTGTAAAATATTTAATAATAATAACTACGTCCTTGATATAGTATGGAAATGATCCAATAACACACAATCCATTAAAAAAATCCATGGATGACAACATGTAGGATAAATGATTTCACTCATGCTGAACTATGTAACCAATTACAAAAGTACATGTGCACCCTCTTAGGATAGATTGGGTAAAAAATATTTGTTTAATAATTCATGTTACCTATTCGAATTTTAAATTACACAAATCTATTCTTTTAAATAATTCTAAAATTTCTTACCCAAAGGGCGATAAGAACTTTCAATACATTGTTATGAAAACTCAGTCTAATTTTTCTAGTTCATTTTTCTTTATTTGATTCCTCTGAGTACGATTCTACCAATATGATTATTATCTATACAATTCTTTCTAATACGATTCTCCCTAGTAAACAAAATATGACTTTGAAATAATACTATGGAGTTTAATTAATTCCACTACAATTATAAGTATGAAAAAATTAGTGTCATTCTACTAGTTTGTATAACTCAATATGAAAAGATATAACACTGGATGAGTACAATTGAGAAAATTTAGATCTTTTTCCTCGGTCTGGAAATCCCAATACATAAATCCATGATGGAGAATATAAAGTTAGATATGATGATCTTATGAATACAATTGAATAGAATAATATGATAATCAAATGAGTATGATAATAAATGAATATTATGATTATCTTAATATAATGTTGTGATCTTGTCTCCTATCTTTCACTTCAATCCAAAAAATGTTTTCAACAAAAATGAATATAGAAAGATATTATTCTCACTAAAACTCAGATCTTCTCTCTCTTCTATAGTGAATATTAAATCAATCAAAAAGAGAGAAAATTAAACTAAGTTTTTTATAAGTCTTCCAGGAATGTTTTTGCAAGAATCCATAAATCTTTCCACTCAATCAAATTCACTCAAATATTTATTTCCCCTAAAATATGAGGTGTATTTTTACTTCTTCAACTGTTCTTGAAGATTATTGATCCTTATAAATTTTTCATCCCTTCTTTATATATTTTTTCCAAATTCTAATTCCAATTTATTTTAGGAATACAATTTTTTTCATTCCAATTTTGTCAAAACAATGCTCTCTATCAATTGAATTTATATATATATATATATGATGAACTGGATACCCCAATGAATGGAGAATATAATCAATCTTTTGAATGTAAATATCCCTATTGATATCATGTTCCTTAAATTCTTTTCATCTCTTCTCTCTAACCACATTTACTTCTTCACCTTTTCCCTTGACCCACTTGAAAATTCAATTTAAAAGAAAATCGCAATTCAACCCATTTGAAATGCTTCACTACATTATTGATTAGTTTTTTTCCTTATAATTTTTATTGGCCTCAACTCATCGTCAATTACATCATCAATTTATAATCATATTCTTGAATCATGATTTCTTTCATGATTTTAAATTCATTTTAGAATAACTTCAGCATCATTCGACTTCAATTGGAATGTATCATAACTTTCCATTCATACCAATTTCATTCTTTTCTTCTAAGCCCAAGTATAAAAATTTCTAAATTCAATTAGCCTAGATATGGTTATCCTAAATATTATTATCCTAAATAAGATCATTTTGGTTACTAACATTCTGGGTATGATCATTAAAATTCATTTTTTATTCTCTTCTTATTCTTCACAATTATAATCGGTCCAATTCCATTTCGATTGAATGTATCTCTTTTTTTCTCTTCCACCTGGATATGATAAATCTTGGTTTGATTTGTAATACCTATTTAACATTTTATTCCATCAATATTTCATCATAATTTATCCAATACACTTATGATTTATGTGAAATAAAAATCATAAATGCATCATAACATTCAATTAACCATAGTCATGAAGACTATGATTCCCAAAAAAACAATCACTTGTTTCATACTGAATTCAAAGTATATGTGGTGAACATTTACTTATAGAAGGACACATTCTAAATTTGACCTTTTCATTTTGGATTCATTGTGAATCTAATCAATTAGTCATTATGATCTTCTCCCACTTCGGACTAATGGTCAGTCCGATCAGAACCTTTTCCTTCTATAAGCATCTTTTCATTACGATGGAATTTTATTAAACAAAGTGATTTTGATTATTTTGAATACAACCTTAAATATTATATTCAAAAAATAAAAATTGAGATTATTTTCTTTCATTAAAAAAATTACTAGAAAAAAAGTACAACACTTGAAAAAAATTACCTTCTTCATCACATTGTCCTGTCAATATCCCCCTTTAAATTTTTTCCAACGTAGTTTCGTAAATCACTAAAAAAAATTTCCTCAAGAAATTGAATAATTTATAATAAAAGCAAGCCTACGTGAGATAAATTATTATAGAAATCAAGAATTATTTTCATAAAAATGAAATGATCCAAAATAAGTTTTTATGAAAACCATATTCACCATTCTTCCTCATATTTAATTCTCTTCAACTCTTATTTCTTGTAAGAAAATAAATTTTCATTCTACAACCACTCTAAAAAATTATTATAATAGTTCACACACAATACAATGATAAATTCATAGGTTACCCAAAAATCATTCTTTTTACATGTATTAATATTGATTATTTTATGTAACAACCCTCCTCATTGAAAATTAAATCAAAAATTAATATGAGAGTAAAGATATAAACACATACCTCAACCTTGAAGAGAAATATTTTGGACACCCATATTTAATCTCAACATAAAAAAGGATTCAATCAATAAAGATTTTGGGAAAATATCCAAATGTTTTTTCAATGTTACAACATATTGTAGTTTCAATTAATTATTCTCTATGTGATATTTAATAAAATGATATTTTATATCAATATGTTTGAATTAGAATATTGAATTGGATTTATATTGAGATTTATTATTCTTGGATTTTCACAACCCAAGAGAAAAGCTAACTTCACATCAACAAGTTAATAATCCAATTGAGTTTTCATCCACAAAAGTTGAGTAGTGGATATAGTGGCAGCACCTTAATCAACTTCAACCATTTTGAGAGTTACCGAATTCTATTTACTTGAATCCCAAATATCACAGTTCTTTCAGAGAAATAATACTCCCCTAGATGGGGATCTTCAATCATCAACATTTCCTTCCCAATCAATATCTTAATACCAAAACAATTCAATAAAATCTTAGCTGTTATACCTAATTTCAAATTCTATCATTCCATTGATGTGCTTGAGAATTATTTTTCCAGCATGTAAATGTGATTATTTTGGAGCACTCTTAAATATTAATCAAAAGGTAATAGCATAAAAATTGTCCAGTCTTGAGGTAATAAAAAACCATAAACATCCAATCTGCATTATAATTTTTTTCTGATCAACTTCTCTTCCTACTCCATCTTTAAGAAACATTTTTCCCACTAATATTAGGGTCAAAATAGGTTTTTATTTTTCCATGAAAAACCACTTATAATTCTTCTTATCATAGAATTCTTGACAAATAAAAATGTATTCGTTATATTTATTTATTTATTACCCATAAAATTATTTCATTTACCCAATCATGGAAAATTCAAATCCCCTTTTCATTTCTTCATAAAATTTCCCCAACATCTTTTATCATTCCCAACAATGATAATTTCATCAACAAAAACAATAAATATGAGAGAATAATATTGTATTTTATTGATGTATAGATTGTTATCCACCCTTCCTTTCTTGAAATTCATCATTTATAATCATGTGTCCAATTTTTCATACCATGCCCCTCGATCTTGTTTTATCCCATACAAGGCCTTATTCAATCTTTAAACATAACATTCATTTTTTTCAACAACAAATCCACAACATTGTTAAATGTGAACATCCTTATAAAAATCATTATTTAAGAATATGGATTTAACACCCATTTGAATTATCATGTAACCTCATTGTGTAGAAATAAAGAGAAATATTATGAATGATTACATTCTTTCCACTAAATAAAAGGCCTCATTTTATTTTGTGAATTACCTTTACATACCAATCATTATTTGTTTCAAATCACTTATCCTTATTGATTTATCTTTTTAGGAAAACCCACATTGTAAAAATAATGTTTTTGTTTTTTTTCTTCATAATTACTCCCCATGTATCATTGTTTTCAATTTTATCCAAATATTCATTCATAGACCAAACCCATTCTAGGTGTTCAAATTATTCTTTCACATCATTTGGCACTACATTTGAATATAAAGAAGCATGTGTAATTTCATTTATTATTATTATTATTTGAAACTTCTAATATTGATGAACAATTATATTTTGAGCTTATACTTTCTTCCTCATCTTTGGATGATATTTTTGAATATCTTACTCATCCCTAAAAATAGTTGAACAAGTTTCTTCTTAATGAGTTGGAATAAAATTCTCTGTATCCTTATCAAAAAAAATTCCTTGACTTTCTCAAACATTACATAGTTTTCACATTTCATCTCTATAATACATAGACTCCGTTAAACTCTTAAATATTTAAAACATAGAGTGTTTCCATTGAAAAACTCATATAGTGTCATATCTTATTCAGGCTTATTGAAACAATAGTTTTGGATATAAAAAATAGTACTCATGGATTTCATCCAAAATTAATGATAAAGACCATGTTAAAGAAACATTATTCTTCCAATTTACTCCAAATTTCTATTCATTCATTCAGAAATGCCATTATACGGAGGAGTGTATGTGGAATTATACTCATGCGGAATTCTATGAATTTCAAGGAAACGTTTGAATTATTCTCAGTTGTTTTCACCACCACTGTCTGTTCTCAACTTCACCACCAAATAATAACTTTCCTTTTGAAGATTTTAAACCATTTAAAATCATATGATATATGATTCATATACAAAAAACATGTAATATGAGAGAATTAATCAATCAAAGAGATAAAGTAAATATCTCTGTCTATTGACTGTTTTCTCATCATCCCAGAAATATCAAAATATTTCATCTCTATGGGTTCTATTGACCAAATTTCTACATTCATATCCACGGATTTAGTAATCATTCCTTTTTAACAAATAGTGAAAGACCAATATTTTATTCCTGGTAAATTTGAAATGTCTTAGAAACTATCTTTTTTTGATAACATTTTCATGATTCTTTAATACATGTGTCCCAAATGTTATGTCTATAATTGATTCTATTCCACTATACTCTTGTAACATGAGTTTTATATTTCACCAAATTGAAAAAGGTTTCCTTTTAGACGTTGGTGTCTTGTAATAAATTTTCCATTTTCTTCACTTTTCACAAAAAACCCATCTTTTACTAGGATTACTCATGTACCGTCATCACATAATTGTGAAACACTTAGAAAATTTTGTTTTATCCCATCAACATACAAATATTTCTTCGATTTCATCTTTTATTTCACTATGATGGTTGAACCAACACATATGATTTTCAAGGATTCAGTATTCCCAAATGTCACTTTTCAATATTTGAATTCATTCACATAGTGAATAACTTATAATATCCTTTTATATGAGAATAAAACCCACTATCAATAATCCAAATTCATTCTCCTTTTGTTGCTTTCAATAAAGTTTATATAATGAGAGATTTTTGTTTTCTCTTTTAAATATTAACATATATATTTAGAAGCTTTTTAGAGAACTTTCAGAGTATTAATGACAATACAATATATTTTTTTTAATGGGGTCCGAGTTGATCACATATTTCATGAAAAATTTCCAATTGGATCCTATTTCCAATCATTACTCTAAAATTTTTCATGGCTTCTTAAAAAACCCTCTCAAAATCCATTTTTTGGAGAGATTAACTCCCCTTTAACCTTTATATTTCATAACCTATGGAATAATAGTAATTTTTAATGTTAAACCTACACATATTTTACATATGAATTAATCCACCACAATACCGACAATAGGCATAGAATTAGTATTTTTTTTCAAACTTCCATATTGATTGGATTTTTGAATATGTTTTCCTGAAACCTTATCCTCTATATTTCCTAGCCACCATCATTTGTATTGTCAATCAAAGTCTTCCTTTTATTTTCATCTTTATTGGAACTAAAATTATTGAAATATTTTCTAGATCTAGAATGTTTCAAAACATTTTATAACTCAAGGTTAAGTGAGACTTCTGAATTTCCAACTTTGTTGGTTTTTCCATTATACATGAAATTCCAAAAATTCTCCTAGTCTAAAATAATTCTATTTTTCTACTAAACATTTGAAGGAATTTTTTTATCTTTCCCATGTTTATCCTTTGGACAATATTCACCAACATAATAAATATAGTTTTTGATATATGTATTTCTATTTTCATATTTGGAATGTTTTTTTGGATAAGTTCCAACTCTTACTCTTTTTTCAATTAGACTCACCTCAAAATTCATGTTATGACTCTTTTATTCCTTAAGCGGTTTCTTCAGATCATCAATATATTTGTCCAACTTCAACTACACATCATCTAAACATTTATGATTTCTTGTTGATGATCATTCATCTTTCATTTTTTTCATTTCAAGTCTACTAATTTTTCTTATAAATTCACTCATCTAATCTTTCTTGTTATATTCAAGTTAAATTTCTTCTTCTTCTACAGCTCCACTACTTATGAATCCTCATCATTCACTATACATTGAAAGTGATTTCAATACAAAACTTAATTTATTTTTATGATTAAACATTATTGTTTTCTTCTTCATCATATATAAATTAGAAACTATTTCTTCTGTATTTGAAGAATTTTATTTCTTTCCCTATGGTATTCAATTTTAGTTTATCACCCTATTTCTTCCACAATATTCTTTGATTTCTTTCTTCTTCATTTCTATTCTATTATTTATTTCTTTTTGGATAATTTTACACATAGTTACTAATGTATTCACATTAAATAAATTTTAAGGGGTGTTTCCCTTTGTATTTATATTTTCCTCTTCTTGAATTTTTAGAAATCAAAGATAGAATATCGTCATATTTTTTACATACCGCATTTTTGGAGTCAGAATCACCATATTCATCATTAGTAAGATTATTCTTTGACTTTTCATTCTTAGAATCCATGAAATATATATTCCTATGAAATTTTTTTTGATTAATATATTTTTCTTTCGTATCATTTCATAACTGATCAGAGATCTATGGAAATAATAAATAGATAATGTTTTTGGATCATTTTCCTCCAATAACGAAAATTTTGTATCAAACTTATTGGGAAAGAATCTAAAGATCATTTCAACAACTGTAGAATCAAATATGCTTTCACCATGACATCTGATTGTACAAACAAAGTCATTTACCATGGTAAAGAAGTCCCCTAAAAAATCTTACTCACCCATATTCAAGTCATCATACGTCTATCTCATGATTTTACATTTTTTATTAACTATTTTATTTCCTTTAAATATATTTTAAAATTTATCACTTATAATTTTTGTTGTGGAAAAAAATCCATTATAAATTCACATTAAAAAATTAAGGAAAATATTTTATTCTTGGTCCTTTCATCATTATCATGATTATTCTTTTAAACAGATGTAAGAGGAGTTTTATAACGAATATTAAAAAACGCATATATTCCAGCTTCAAGAACATCATATCCAATATGAATATAATAAGGAAAAATTATATCTTTCTATATATGATAATCCATTCCATAAAATATGGGAATACCATTATTTTTTACTTAATTCAAACTATCCATCACCAATGAAAAGTGAAGGAAACCGAAACTATGATACCACTTGAATGTTTTTAATTAGAAAATTTGATTCACTAAGAGGGGGAGGGTGTAAATCAGTGATACATTTTTTATGATTCCTTGAAATTGAAACAAACTTCATCTACTTGAAAATATTTATTTCCCTGCTAAAACAAAATAAAAAACCATCCATAAAAATAAAATTATTTACAATGTTCAGTATTCAATAAGAATATCTATGTCCTTGTTCTGGTATGGAAATGATATAATACCTTACAATACACAAGAAAACAAGACATGGATTAAAAAAAGTAGGACATACCATTTCACTCATGTATAATTATGTAAACAATTCTAATAGTTCGTTGAAACTCGCTTAGAAAAAATAGGGTAAACCAATATCTGTGTCATAGGGCATGTTTCTTGTGTTTCTTTTCAGTTCTACAAAATATATTATTTAAAAAAATTCTTTAATTTACAACTCAGAATATTAGAAGATAATACTGGACTTTGTTATGAAAACACATTCTGAATTTCCAAGTACTTTTTCCCATCTCTGATTCCTCTAAGTACAATTCCCCCAATACAAGTCGTCTCTGTACAATTATTCCTAGTACGATACTTTAATGTATGAAAAAAATATGACATTGACATAATACTATAGATTTGACTCGACACCACTTCAATTATGAGTACAAAAAACATTGTATGATTCTTCCTGTCTAAATAAATCAATACAAATAGAGATATCACTGGCTGAGTACAATTCAAACATTTTAGAACTTTCTCTTCAGTCTATAAATCTCAATACATAAATCCCTTATCCAATTTATCCACCCTGATACGATGATCAACTGAATTAAATTGGAGAGTAAAATATGGTAATCAATTGAGTACACTAATCAATGTATATGATGATCATCTAAATACAATGTTGTAATCTTGTCTCTTATTTTTCACATCAATTAGTCAATAAAGTTTCCAAAAAAATGAATACTGAAACGGCTTATTCTATCTAAATCTTTAGGATTCTCTCTATTTTATAAAGAATGGTACATTAGTTAGAAAAAGTGAAATGTACATTTCATCTATTATAGGTGACCCAAGAATGTTTTTTTCATGAATCCCAAAATCATTATTGTTCAATAAAATTTTAATTTCTTTTTAAATATTGTTTTTATTTCAACTTCATCAACTTTTCTCAATGAATCTAAATTTTTATGAAAACTTCATTTCTTATTAAAACCATCTACTCAAATTCTAGTTTGAATTAATCTTCAGAGTTTAATTTTCTCAATTTAATTTCTTAAAAACAAAGCTCTATATCAATTGAAAGTAAATTTATGAAGAAATGGATACCCCTTAGAATACTGAATACAATCACACTTTTGATTTACAATCCCCCCTTGACAACACATTCAACAAAATCCTTTCATATCTTTTCTTTAACCACTTTTACTTAATTTCATTTTCACTTGAACCACATGATAATTCACTTGAATAGAAAACCATGTAATTTAACACTTTTAAATGGTTGACTACATTGTGTATCAGTCTTTGTCATTACAATTTTCTTCTTCCTCAGCTCTTCTATAGAAATATACATCATTTACAAACCTATTCTTGTATCATGACATCCTTAAGGATTTTAAATTCATTTTAGAATACATTTAGAATCATCAGACATTAATTGGAATTTATCAAGACATTCCTTTCATTCTAACTTAGTTATTTAATTCTTAGCCGGATTATAGTATTTTATGAATACAATTATCCAATATACTATTATCCAAGTTATAATTATACTAGATACGATCATTATGGGTATTATCATTTTGGGTATAATCATTCATCTTCATTTTTCTTCTCATCCACCCTTATTCAATTTTATAGGGTACGATGCATTTTTGAATGACATCATATCATTCTTCTCTTCCACCTGGATATGATAGACTTGGTATAAATTGGAATACCTATTTTTCCATTTACTCAATTAATCTTGTATCATAATTTCTCCAATCAAAATATGATTTATGTGAAATTAAAAATTTTAAAACATCATCACCTTTAATTAACCTTAGTCAATTATAATATGATTCCTCATCAAAATGATCACTTCTTTTATACTGAATTCAGCGTGAATTCAATAACCATTTAAATCAATACATATTCATTCTAAAATTTATAATTTCATTCCTGATTTAGTGTGATGTAGATCAATTAATCATTATGTTATTCTACTATTTTAAACCGAAGGAAAGTCTGATCAGAACATTTCCCTTCAACAATCTTATTTTCATTATAGTGGGATTTTCATAAACAATGTGTGTCCAATTACATTGAATACAACCATCAATATTATTTTTCACAAAATATAGAGTTTTGAGAATTTATTTCTTTAAGGACGTTATTTTACAATAAAATACAAAACTTGAAAACAAATACCTTCTTCATTATCGTAGTCTTAACACTCACTCCCATTGATTAAAGATTTCCATCAATGTATAGTGGACAAATCAATAATCAAATCCACCATACCCCAACATACTAAACATGCTCTAGAGCTAATGAAGATTCTGCATTGGGTCCCCCATTGGCGTTTTTAGACTTACTCCTCTATATCATTCCGTAGAAAATGGAGATGTACCTTAAGAGAATTATGTGCCTCCATGTTTTTTTGAAGATAGAGTCTCAAGAATAGAGGTGTAAAAAATGATTATTTAACTTATAAAATAGCCAAAATTTCTCTTTCCTATAGTAACTTCTCCCTTAACTTGCATCACTAGTTATGTTCGAGAAGAGGTTCCCCCCATCATGTTTGATAAATGTAACTAATAGCATTAAAAGATGAATGAAATTAGTCACCAACATTGGAATACCATAAAGAAAAAGAATAAATGTAACTGAAAGTGGTTTATGAAGCACACTCATTAATGGATAAGTATCCTTTATGGATTCTCCCCTATTATCCATGGACATAGGGGGTTGAGTCTAGAACTGTTGAAGTGGGGTATCTACTAGAGTTTGATCAGGACCTGCCATAGAAGTCTTTTGAGAATCCCCCAATTAAAATCATTAAACTACATTTCCTTCCATTATTAGAGTTTAAGTGAACCCAAAATCCATTTTTTGGATCACCTTGGCAACATTTTACTTATTAAAGTCCTCAAAATCATTTTAGGAGCTGTTAATATCAATATCTTCAAAATGATCACCCATTATTTCATTATATATTTCTTTATATTTCTCAACATCTTTGCCATCAGGGGTATCCAATAATCTTGGATCCAAACCAAAATTGGATCCACCCCCATTGTGACTTTCATTATTTTTAGTTGTAAAAAACTTTTTTAGGCCCCACTGAATAAGGATCATCATAATCACCATCATCAAACTATCCAAAATCTCTGTGAACCCCTTCTGGGATGGAGACAGGGCTAGTGGTGGAGGTTCTAGGGTCCTCTAGTACATACAAGGGATATTATATGTTGAAACGAGAATGTTCTAGTGATGAATACATAAAAAATTTTGATACCTGTTGGATATTTTGGGTATTACTGTATCAATCTAAAATTTATGGAGAAGATGTAGTATCATCCCATGACACTTCTCCCACTAGGGGGATGGACTTGTTGACAAGGATATGTGCCTCATTGGGAGTACCTGTCTCAGTTTTAGGTGGTCAACTATAATACCCTTAATAGAAGAGAGATAATCCTATTATTCAATAGAAAAATATGATCAGAGTCCTATTCAAGACCAAATAAATGTAAATGATATGGTGAAAACTCACCAAGACTAGAGATGCATTTGGATAACATTTTAACCCCCTGTTATTCCATAACTTTTTATATAGGGAGGAAAACACACATTTCATTGAATACGTGTACTAGGGGAGGAAGGAGAAGACATAATAACTCTATTTCCTCCCACATGATCCTTTTTATTGGGTATAATTCCCTCAATATTGGTGTGGCCCCATCATCCCTAATAGGGGTACCAGTTGGACCGTAGTACAGTGAATCAAATCAAGGTGCTTTATCTTATTCCCTATGTGAATCATAGTAATGTCATTATTCATAAACATCCCCCTAAAAATTTTATGGTAGTAAAGGAAATGAAACAAAAATAGTGAATTAAAAATCACCATCATTGAATAAGTCATCCTATTAATCGGTAGATAGACCAAACTCCCCTTTAAAAACAACTAGATCATTTATATCATTCAGCTACTTTGGGGTTAGTATTTGGTGATTAGTGGAATATAAAAGCATCTCTAGAACTAGGACATGCTTCTACACCTTAAAAATATCAATATTATTTTGAAGGTTAGGGGGTTCTAATATTTCATAATCTGTAGGCTCTATAAGATGGTGTGATGAAATGACCACAATTCCTTGGTGTAAGAAGGGTCATTATTCCATAATATAACTTCACAGTGAATCAAACTGTATGAGGTCACCATAAATAACATCTTTGAAGACACCAAATCCCTAGATTCAAATGTTTTCAAGCCCTATTGGCTTCAGAGGGATTCAAGGAGATCGAAGCATGAGTCCCCTCCTAGTGGTAATGACTAGACATCCAAGGCTGAACATGTCTGATCTTATCATATATAGAATAATGTGAGGACTATGTCCAAGATATTTTAATGGAATACATATTTCTACAACAACAATCATTGGGTTTATATTTCCTACTATTAATTATTCATATTTTAGTTTTCATATGTTTGAAATGGTAATTATTGTTCTTAACATCCCTTGAGCATACATGAAATCCAGGCGTCAACATACGAAAAAGTCAATCAAATAGATGTATCTAAAGGAGGGATATTGAATTTTTCTTGAGACACCTCAAGATCCCTGTGGATCTAGAGTCCCGGGGAAACAATATTGTGTATCTCTAATCATATGTGAATAGGATTGGATACAATTTTTTGTTTTATACACTTAAATTGAAATAAAAATATGTATTGATCATATGATACACAAATACACCACCCATCGATCCATATTTCTAGAATGATATCCAGAATCTTTATCATGTATGACATAATATCATCATTACTAATAATATTGTTACAAAATGTTCTGGTTGATTGATCACTATATGTAAAATGTTAAATTATATCTGTTGGTTGAAATAATTTTAGTTATAGACATTTTTTTGATAAAAATTATGGATAACAAAAACAGACTCAAAGAAGTGATAGAATCATCCTCTTGGAACCATGACTTCACTCAGTGTGAAATATTAAATTATGTTCAGTTCCATCCACCCTCAATACTCATAGAATGGCCTTGAAATATAGTATAGTTCCTTTCATATGTATACTTGAAATAAAAATCATTGGATCTTCAGAAAGTTAAAGGCATGAAACCCCACACACATTCCTTCAGCCAACCTGGGTTCCATAAGAAACAACCCCTACATCACAACACCAATATAATCCTGAACCATCAACATGTATATATCCAACCACATTTCTAGAAACTCAGTGAGGAATGTTTTGGAATGAATTTCATCCATGACTACATATCTCTATCAATTATATTGTCCTTGATCTAGTGTAGGTGGAAACATTCCTTTGATTTTTACTTTTCGAATGAGTAGAATCCCATTAGGAACTGACAAGTAGGGCCTACTCCTTTTAACTCCAAGAAAACTTACATTCATGCCTCAAAATGGATATTTCTCCCTTAGAGAGAGTCTTCCTTCTTGATATACTAGGAAACCTATAATATATCACAATCCAAAATAGACTTTTGTTCTGCATAACCCCATATCTATTTCAACTGAATGAACTCATTATACATCACTTTGAGAATGAAATCACCTAAAATATTTTATACCACCCATAAAATTATGTTGAATTCATTATGTGTTAGATATAATATTTTTTGTGCTTCACCCAATGAGTAGGTAGATAATGATATCTATGGTCGTTAAACAACTATCTGGGCCACCTAGATAGCCTTATAGATGTTAAAATCCTTCCATTCCAATTCAAATTCAGTACTTTTTATTCACACTAAGTTCAACGACATCTACATTGGTTTGATATATCATACAATTCATGTTTATCAGTCTTCTTTCCATCCATGTTATTGATCCTATATAAAATAATTTAAGAAAAACAAGTAGTATTGACGTTTTAATTAGAGGTACATAAATTCATATCTAGAGTAGAGAGACTATGATGCATGACACTTGTGAAGGGTACCAATAATTAACTGAGGAATGTTCCTCCTATTGAGATATTGGAAATTGTAAAATTCATATAATCCTAGAACTGAGAGAGCATAAAATAATTATTCTTCTTCTTCAGAATGAGTGCAACTTTTAAAAATTTTTAATCATAAATTAGGACTTTATCTCCCTAGATATTAATGATGATACTTCTTTATATTCTACAACAAATATAAAATATTGGACTTTAACAATTAATAGTAAAATGGTATGATGATGTCTAGTATTTCCTTAAAATTGATACTAGCTTGTTTATCCGAAAATGGAACATTTTGAGTAACTATTGAAAATCTCGAAGTAAAAAACCAAGATTTTAATTAAGAACTTGGTTTTAATATGAAATAATCTATGTGAATAAATTTTGAAAAAAAAATACCTCACACAGGTCACCTCAACCAGATGACCTTACACATGTCACATTAGCTCAGTGACCTCATGCAGGGGACCTCATGCAGGTGACCTTTCCCTATGAGAATGGACAAAGGTGGATTACTAAGGCTTCACCTCAGACAATTGTTAAGTGGTTGGAGGGCTAGTATAGATACATGATACAAACATGCCCAAAAGACGTTCATGAAGGACTAACATGAATGACTAGTGTTATGAGAGTGAGAGGGTGACATAAATTGTTATAAAGGGGGATGAACATATGGAATTCCCTATTTTTTATAGATATATGGGCACCTAAATGATACCGTCTAGCTTGGCGATCATTTGTGTGGGACCTAAATACCCTATCTATTCATTTCTCCATTTTGTAATATACAATGTATAATGATCTAGAAACCTGAGAATTAATATGCACATACACATGAAGGCCAATAAATGAAGGATTAACCAAAGACTATAATTTGATACATCAAGATCAGATCTAATCCTGAAGAAGAAAATTTTATGGAAATACTCTTTTTCAAATAAGGATTGTATGTTTTATAAGGAAATATTACAATTATAGGTGAAGTTGAAAAGTTTTGAATGGTGAAAAATATTACTTAATCCCCATGCATTATCTCAAGGGTTTCTTATGTGAACCCCACATTGACTTATGGATACTCACACTAGTCCATCCTATATGGATTAACCTATGTTAACAACACCTAGTGCAAGTTTGGACTATGCGAGTGGATTGTGTGAGTTACCTACATAAAAACACCTCATTCTCCTAAGGTCCCAATAATACCTATAAATAATACAATTTGGATCCTCATTTGAAATGACTAGAAGACAAAGAGTCACCTCAATGTTATTCTCACATAATTCATTCTCCAAAGTCCCCAAAATATTACAGGTTTCACTCCATTACTCAAATAAGATGGATTTAATGATAGTACAGGGATTAGGGTTCCTAAAAGGTTTGAAATACAAAGGACCTTTGTGTGGAGCCACTTCACCCTTGTCCAAATATTCTAGGGGTGGTCCCCATCCATGAATATAGTCCTTCATGAGACCCTTATAAGTGAAGATGAGGATATCCTTGGTGGTCCATGCAAGGTATCCCCCATATATGGACACCCAGGTTTTTATTCAGCTGAGATAAACTATGTAACCCTTGCACAAAGTTCCTTCAAAATATCCCAAGTAATATTCTAGTTAAGTAACTCCAAAATCTCCATAATCATTACAAATGTAATGTATCCAAAGCCATCTCACCAAGGTATCACCTTGGCGGGGAAACCTATAACTCACTCAGGTGTCACTTGGGTAAAGAATCTTCCAGGTCCTCTTTTCACATATCCAATGATTATGAACCCCTCTATCCCATCCCCTCATATATGGGGGGACAATATAATACCTTGTATAAAGCCTCAAGACATTAATCTTCTAAACCTAGGGAACACTAGTGTTCCATAAAAACCATATATTCATGTGGTAATGGAATTCATGAATTTATCGTACCAAATAGGTAGGATCATTTGAATTTTCTCAATAATAAATTCTTGTATAAATGGGGATACAAACCTCCAGGATTGTAAACGGTGGCTTCTTAGGTTGGGATTTTGGATATGTTTTGAGGAATGTGAAGGGAATTAGAACACATGATCCTCTTTCCAATCGTCCCCTTTCCCTCACCCACTCTTTCATAGTTCAAATGGGTGGAATATACTAAGTCATACATCCTAGAGAATCCCTAAGTATTTATTGGGGATAATTCCCTATCCTACCATACCCTCAACCTTGACCACCTACAGACACATTATATTTCATGAAATTTCATATATTCCAATTCCTCTTTGTTCTCACACTGAGTATGACTCATGTGGGATTAGAGGTAAGTGGTGAAAGTTTCACTAGAATGATCAAATATCATCACAAGGTACTACTACTAGGTGAAATCACAGAAACTATGGTAACATCTTCTCAATGGAAAATATTCCCCTTGTTAAAAACCATCAAATGTCCAAATTCTCGACAAAGTAACCAATTAGGCCTCCCATATATGTGTAAGCCCCAACCTATTCTAACTACAAGGGATTTTATTCTTATCCAAATGTTACACTTAGGAATATATATTTAGGTTGAAACAAAGAACCATAAACCCACCATAGTCTTCTCATATCCATATTCCTAGTAGGTTTGTATTAATCATATCTGGTCACATTCCTTCCATGTCCCTCCATCATCATCTTTATTAGGCCATATTTTTTAATAGGTATTATCCATCTAAAGAATATATATTACTTCCATGTCTTTTGGGCCATATAACCTTAAATAACACACCTTACTTTTCTAGTAATACTCTTATAAGACATCCTTTCCATATGAAATTAAAGTGCACGGTTTGGCCTTTATGATATGAAATCATAAATAGTATGTTGTGTCATTTTATTTAGTACAATACTATGTGAGTTTTGATTCCACTCTTGAAAATACATTGGAATCTATTATTAAGGGACCAATCCAAACATTGAAATAACTTCCATCAGTATATATGAAAAATAAATTCGAGAGTGCCTCAAATTTTGGTGTAAAACCATCATTACAAATAAATAAATATAACTGATATTGCGAATCTATGATACTTACAAATGGTCTCCACTAATGGAACACCATAAATACATATATACTTTTTCTTAGGGATAAATGTTCATAACTGATTATTGATACCTAGTGGTGACCTTTTATGTATTGGAATTTAAAATCGACCCCTTAATATGTCTTCAATCTGTAGTAGCTTCACAGAGTAGGAAATAATTCCCCCAAAAGGTTTTTATGATTCTAAACTCTCATTCTCTCAGACATTGTGAGTTATTCAGCGTCGTTTATTTTGTTAAAAATGATAGCCTCCCTTTATAAATAAGGCCCCTAAACTATCATGGATGTGAGAGATGTTGGGTGTTTCTAGTTCCATTGCCTAACCCTATTATAAATGGTCCCGCCAAGAATGGGTGTAGAAACAGTCACCATTGAGTATCAATATCCCCCAAATTTCCTATTGTGGAGAGGAATGAACCCAATGTGGAAACTCAATATGTGCTTTCATAAGACATGAAGACTAAATATCCACTATAGTGAGTATGTAAGGTGTTATCCAATTCCCACATGGATCCCGACAATGATCCATAAAATCCATTTATAATGAAAAACAAATAATACTAATTTCTAGATGATTAATAAGGAACAATTTTTCCACAAATCCATATAAAATAAAAGTAATAAACACATGAAAGGGTAAATTTTCATCCCAAAACACCAACCATTCTCAAAACATCAAACATTCTTGTTGATTTCAATTCAACTAAATCCAACATGAAATTTTTGATATCAGGTTTTTTTAAAAGAACACTATTCTTGATATCATATTCACGCACCTTTGAGCATAAACGATACATAACATAATATTATTTAAATGTTTTACTCCTAATATAGCCATTAAATAAGTGGGAAAGAATATGATTAGTCACATTATAAAATTATATAAAATCCCCACTTGAAAAAATAATCATTAATTCTTAGGAAATAAGAAATCAATTTTCTAATAAATTCATTTTATGATTCTAAAATATGCCTTCATTAAAAATTGTTCTTATTGATTTTTCAAAGTGAATATTATAATTAATTTTTAAATATTTTAGAAATTTTATTTTATAAAAAGGATGTAAAATTTTAATTCCTCTTATCAAAATCATTATCAGGGGATTTTTGACATTTTTGGAGAATATTTAATTTTTCATGGAATAGAAAAAATACCATATTTGTCAAATTGTCATTTCTTTTAATTGAAATTTACAATTATTATATTAATTTGATCTTAAATTAGAATTTGATTTTTTTAATTATATTTAATCTAATTAATTTAATTTTAATTACCTTTATTCTTCATTTATGTATATGTTCATTTTTTGGGCTTAAAAACATTTATCCAAAAACTATTTCTCATTACGTTTTTCACATTTATATTAAAATTAATTTATATCATTTATAAAAAAAGTATTTGTATGAAATTACATTCATTTTTATTCATGAATTCTAATTTATCAAATTATGTTTTTATGAGTTTCATTTGAACAATTTAAATTGTTGTGAATCATAAAAAAAATTTATTTTTTAGAAATTATATTTTATTTTATGGTATTAGCAAGAAAAAATATGATACAAAATTATTAAATATATTGAAATAAATATATATTATAAAACTATATAAATATAATAAACAAAAAATAAATAATATAAAATTTTGTATTTATTCCATGGAAAATATTAAAATCATTTCTGTTCCTACAATGTTCAGGAAATGTAAAATTTTGTATCTTAATGATAATAATGGTGGAGGAATTGTATTTAATTTTTTTTGTAAATATTATGTAGAATTGATTATTATTATTTTTTATTTTGAAATATATGACAAGAATGTTATCTATATTCTTCCGTAATTCTTGGATAAGTCTAGAAAAGTCAAAATAGCATATAAAATAAGTTTTCATGACATATATGTGATTAAATATAAATATTTATTGACTATAATTTTTTTTGAAATTTAATTTATTTTTTCCATTTATTTTTAATTATTATTTATGAAGTAATTACATTAAATGCTTAGGAAATTCTAGCATAATACTTGTGAAAGCATTAAAAAATCATGAAAATTATTTTAAAACACTAAAAGTAATTTGGTTTTGGTGAGTTATAGTGTCAAAATAATTTTTAAAGATTAATAAAATAGTATAGTAATGTGTGGAAGTTTTATATTTGAATTAATTTTTTTTCATGTTGTTTTAAATGTAAAATTAAATGACTAATTACAAAAATGAAAAAAATGATATTTTATGATAAGTAATATTTTATGAAATTTTTTAATAATAATAAATACATTAAAATATGGATATTAAGATCATATATGGTCCAAAATATCATTAATTGTAAATGTGTGATACTATTATTACCTTATATATAAAATTATAACTATTTCATATTAATAAACTCATTACAACAGTTAGGTTTAAAATTATTTAGCTATGGGGTTAAATAATAAAGAAAATGATTTAAATGATATCAAAACATATTTTTTTATTTTATTATAATATTAAGATAATATATTATTTACCCTTTATTAAATTTAATTTTAGAACCATTTTACATAATTTTGACTCATATTATATTTTCAAATTTTAGGTATTTTCAGAAATTATGTTAATTATATTTTATGATAAATAATATTTTATTAAATGCTTTACAATTGGAAAAAAACTTATCTACTCCAAAGATAGTGGAATATGGTTTATAATTTCAAACATGGTCTTTTTATGGGTCAAATCTACTTTTATAGTGGTGTACTTAAACCATATAGAGTAAAACACATTAATATCTGGGTAATTGTCAAAATGGTTGGGGGGTAGTGAAACAAAGAGATATTTGTGAAAAAATATCATAAAATTGATAAAATATTATTGGGTTAGATTATTTAAACTCATAATGATCGTATATTATAATTTTATAATATTTATAACCACAGTAATAGGGATTTTAATTTATAATGATTGAGTACTTTAAAAATTTACAAGAATGCCCCATCCATCACTTATAAAATGGTACCTCATATGCCCTCTTAGTAAAAACTTATAAGCACTCTATCATAAATAATTCAAAAAAATCCCTAAATAATATCTCCCTACAATATATTTGTATTATTTCTGGATTAATACAATCTTTAGAGGGCTTATGGAGTAAGGAAATAGATGTTTTTCGAAGAATATATATATCTTTAAAAAATGTTTTATATTTATTTAATCTTATTTCTATTAAAAATATACTTCAAATATGATGATATAATCAAATAATTATCTTCTATATAATAAGTTTAAATTTTTTAAATTTATTATCCAATATAAATCTTTTTCTCTATTAAATTGGAAATTAAACAATTATTTATATGATGGATTATAGCCTTTCATACTGAT
Source organism: Viscum album (assembly GCA_963277665.1). NCBI lineage: Eukaryota > Viridiplantae > Streptophyta > Magnoliopsida > Santalales > Viscaceae > Viscum > Viscum album. Next base: position 888,121,519 of record OY728128.1, read on the forward strand.
GTAATTCATTTCCCATCACAACCTCTCATGGATAGTAATAAAGATGGATTAAGTATATATATTTTATATTAATAAAATATTAATAATTCAATAATTATAATTTATCATATATTTTATTACCTTTACATCCATTAAAATTTAATAACGTTTTTCAGGTGTACGTTAGGATGAACACCTGCGTGAAGTAATGTGATTAATTTTTCATAAACACATAACATGGATATAATATATAAGTGTATTTAATGAAATAATATAAAATTAATGATAGAATAATAAGTATGTAATGATAAAATAATACTTATCTTTTTTTATAATGTTTTTTCAAAAATGGAAACTTTACTCAGGTGTATTTATGACCTACTATCTCTATGATTAAAACATATTTTATTTTTCATAGCCATCCTTCATGGTTAATTTTTAAAGTATAATTAAACTATAAAAAAGATAATTAAATCAATATTATTATTCTTGGATATGATAGAATAATTACCACTTTTTCAGAGTCAACGTACCAAATTCGTTTTGGATTTTTGTGTCAAATGTTGTCAAAATATCTTACATTAACTTAATTGATTTAGTAATTATATATAACATTTTCATAAATAATTGAAAATTAATAAGAAATAAAAAAAAGTTTCTTAAGATAGTAAATAATTAATAATATTTTATTATTTAGGATTATATATAATGTACATGATGACTCAGACTCGAGGTAACATGCATATTAACTTAAAACATCATTTTTAAATGTTTTAAACATTATCTTTTAAATTATTTTTCTTCCATGATCATATTTGTAAAATTAAATTATCAATTTATTTATACAAAAATAATATTATTGTCAATATAATTTTTTGTCACTTAAATTTATTTTAGAGTTTATCAAAATGAATCCTTTTATATAACTTTTTGAATTTATTTATTGAAAGGAAAAAATGAATGTTCTTTCTGAACATTTACGGAGTTGATGAACTATTCTACATGCATAACCATTATTTTATTTTTGAATTAATTAATAAAAATATATTGTTTAGTCAATTTCAACCCATATTTCCCTTTATTGTAGTTAGCTTAGTTTTGAAATTGAGTTTTTAAAAGGAAATGATATGTTGAAATCTGAAAATGCACTGCATATGGGATTAAAAACGTTTTATAATGGTTTTATAAAGAACAGGTACATGAATAAAATGTTTTATTCATGATATGATTATTTAGATATATATTTTCTAATTTTTGGTCATGATACAACTTATATAATATATTATCTCGACACATATTATATAACTATTGAGCTCGATAGAGAATTCCAATGCATTGGATAATGTTCCATACATTCATGGACATAAAAGAGGGTTACCCTATGTATTTAACAAGGATCAAGTTATTTTAATCATTTTTTATCAAGGTTTATGAATATAATTCCCTATCCTTCATAAAATAAGTTTCTATTCTTATTTATATGGGTTTTAATTGGTTTCATTGATAAAAAGTGTGTCTTTTTTATGTGGAAACAATTTATTACATTCACTGAAAGAAAATTATGATAATGGTAAAATTTTAATGTCATTTTATGTGTTTAACCCTATTAATATATTTATCTATTTTATGTCCATGATTGAATTTTTTGTTCATACCTTTAATTTTTAAATGTTTCTCAAAGTGTTTATGGATGAGTAAGAATAAACAAAAAGTTATGTTGATAGTCATAGAGCTTTGTTATGAAAATAAAATGTGTTTCATTTTAACAGTTTTCTATTTTGGGTAAATAGACTCTAATTACAAGTTACCACAATTTATTATTTGGGTTTTTATGTTGAATTATGAACTAATTCTCAAAAAAACTAAATCATTAATAACATAATATTGTAAGAAGGTAAATTCTTGACAAAAAATCAAGATTACATAATGTTTCATGGTTGGATCCTTATGGTTCGTATCACAGTGAAGGTTTAGATCACATTGAATGTTAAGATGATATTTGAACATATATTAAAATTACTTTGATTCCAAAATAGATAGTATGTTATAGAAAAGTACAATAATTTAGTGGGATTGGATTGCAACCTAATTCTACTCAAATATATGTGGTATAAAGGATTATAGTATTATAAAATTTATATGGTATTTTATTTACCCTTATATATATTTTTACTTTAAATAATAAATTTATTATTTATGTGATGTTATTTTAAATAGTTCTAGGAATCTCTATGAAGATATAATGAATGATATATTTTATGAACTTATTATACTTTTCAGTTGATTTTATAATCACCATTATTACAAAAGATTGTTTAAATAGTTTTGATATATTTTTGAGTATTCAAATCACCTAAAATAAACTATTTGACTAATATAACACTATTTCATTTCTACAAAATTTTTTGGGTTCATGTTATATTTTCATTTCATTTCAAAATATAAACTCTTGTATCTCCCTAAAAAATGAAATACCGTAAAGGGCTTAACTATTTATTTTCTAAAACATGGGAATCATTCCAGAAGATAAAGGGATTATCAAGAAAATAATGATATCTATATTTAAAGAAAGAATAATTTTCTTTTATCAAATTATGAAATATGATTGGGTTGGTATTGATGAATCATAAGTTCATAATTAATATATTTGATTTATAGGATTGAATTATTAATCAAAAAATATCAAATCCTAGATAAATGTTTTAAAATTAATTTTAATAATGGATTAATTTACGTATCAAGTTTTAATAACTATGATGTAGTGGTATTTTATAAATGATAATATTTTATATTATAAATATAACGAAAATTATGAATCACCTAAATATTATTAAATACAAGATTTTATTTTCATATTTTATAAAAAAAATTTATATGTAATTGATCTCTTTGAAATGTGGTGCAGTGAAAAGGTGATAAATTTTAGAGATAATAATATAAGGATATATGATTTAGAGATAAGTAAAACACTATGTTAATATGTTCTTAATGGTACTGAAATAGTAGTAAATAATGATTATATGATTTTGTGGAAGAGTAACTTATATAAAATAAAATAGAGTTTAAAATTTAATTTGATAATTAATGTTATTTATGTGGCTATTCATAATATTTTTGGGAATTATATAGGTTCAATAATAGTCATGAATTTTATTATATAATATAATTTTTCATTTATGATGGAATTATATTAATATTATTTTATAAAAATATAACATGGAGGCCAGATGACAACACATCATATCTAGAAAGGTCATGGAGCTAAAATCCTCAATCAACGGAAGATACGAGCACAATTCCAACCATTGGACTATTTGATGTCATGATTAGTATGATTTTTTACATACACAATTTGAAAGAAAGTAATATATTATTTTTGGTGTGCATATTCAAAGTGCCCGTGGTTTCAACTAAGTAAACCATTCCATAATATTTTTAATTATGTAATTTATATGGGTGATTTTTGAGAGAGTTTGGATAAATTTTGGAGGATGGTTGGTTCTTTATAATAGGTTCATGGTTGGTTCATAGTTTGTAAGAACTGTGAAGAACCTATACGAAACCATGCACAATGAGACATGAGTTGAACTGAAGGCACACATGCAGTGCATGGTTTTCCCATACTGTGAAGAAACCATGGTGAAATCGTGATACTTGAGATAGTGGGATTTGGTGTGGTTGTTTAATGGTTTACAAAATATATAATCTAAAATGGTTACTTTCATTCTTGATGTATTGGATGGTGCATGGTTTTCCTAACCGTGTGACTAAACTGTTTCTGGATAAATAATATATCAAAAAAGTGGATCTGGGTAAGCTTTGTGTTATGATGTCTCATTTTTTCCCAAAACAGACATGACATGGTATTTTCCCCCTCAAAGGTTGTATATCCTCAAATGTTGAATCAGAATTCTCATGTTAAATGATCATTTTTGGTTTTTCATATAAGGCCCCAGCCTTAAACCTTACTTAATCTTGAGTTATTACAACATTACACATTGAGGATCTTTTCGGGTTTAGAGTTTTAGAGAATTAGATCATAAAATATGCATTACATTCCACATATAAACAAAGTGGTTACATAAAGATAGTATTCTTCATTCCCATCAATGGAAACACATTTAAAATAAAACATGGATTATTTCTTGACACATCCTTGACTCTATCATCTTATCATGTACCTTTCCCTTGACCTGTGAAAAACATTTCAAAAACTTGGGATGAGCATAAAAACTCAGTATGGGTTATAAAAAAAACATGGAAAGGAAACATGAGTTCATATATACATAAGAATGAAATCATACTTTACCCATAAAACATAGGCACTTTAACATACCTCATAAAATCATGAATAAATCCTAGAAATCATAAGACATAAAGGTAACTTGAGGCATTCATAACATTCTTACGTAGGGAGTAACCCTCTTGGTTATGTTTGGAATACCCATCACAGTATATTCCCTAAAATCTCTTCGGAGAAACCTTAACGTTTCACTCCTTCACGTTACCCAATGCATTGGAGAGCTATAACGGGCTCACCCGCCCTTAGTTTATCACGGAACCACCCGTCTTCATAATAATGCCCAAGAACCATAACATAATCATATCACATAAAACATGCATAAAGGAAACATAAAATTTCCACATTTCAATCACGAGATATCAATACAACACATTGATATAAAAACATTATGAAAACCATTTTCAATACTAAAATAAAAGAAAATTAAAACATGGTATTTGTTTTTCTTTTAAAAAGAAGGTATGGCTTGTAGAGGAAGCCGAAACTCAAATAACGGTCACGACGGCGGAGAAGTCGTTGTCACCGCATAAGTACGACAAAAACATTCCCTTTTGTCGTTTAGTAAACGCTACCTATAAAAAAGATTCCTTTTGAATAAACGTAAAAGTCAAAGGGGTTTATACACCGTATAAAAGAAAGTTGTGTATAAAATAAAATATGCCTCAATGAAAGGAGATTGAGACGAAGTCCCATACCTCGTATCCGACATGACCCGACTGTTCTTTAATCTCCTGAATAATAAACTTGAGTTAATCTCTACTTGCTTATGAATATTTTTCAAGTTCATTCTTCCTTTTATACCATGTTATGAACATCATGTAATCATTTATGTTAATAATGTTCATTTTGTCGGTATTTGGTTCTTAAGTCAAAAATAGACTTCTTACACTTACATGTTGTTAATTTGGTCAAAGGTTCATTATATCCAGAATGATATTAATGATTTGTATAACATATATAACATATATATTCATCATATACTTGTATTTATAATATTACATCACATTTAGAGGTAAGAAATGAAATGCACCGTTCATGGAGACGGTAAGCCGTACGTACGCATGAACGCTACTTTCATTTCTATTTCGTATTTTATAGAATGGAATCATAATGATATAAAGGTATATTATAATTCCAGTATAATATCATATATAATATCATAGTTCCATCTTTTTTATGTCCCACATATGGTATTTAATGAATCAAATCACTTTGAGGGGGCGGTAGTCCGCACTTCTTAAAATGAAGATATCGTGTTTACCCATAATAGAAACCTTAAAGGTATGCCCAAAATGAAAAAAAAACAGAAGCATAAGGAAAACATAAACATATTATATATCATATATAAAAATAGTGACATCATAATGGCCACCTTTGAAGGTGTTAAATGAGTGTTGAACAATCATCGTTTCGGGAGGCAGAATTTCGCCATCCACGGAAACCGTATGTTCTTTAACCATTTGATGTATTTGTGTGAGAGTGTAGCTCAAATAAATCTTATAAAAACATCCTAGTATATTTAAGATACTGGTGTTGTTACAAAAGAAGTAAATAAAAAGAGTTTAGGGGGTTGGAAAAGCAAAATAAAACAAATGAACATGAGAGAATGAATTACCTTTAAAAGTGTAACTCCTTTTGATTTGAGTCTAAAGGCTTCCTTTGAAAGGATTATGCCCAAATGTAATCCTCTAGGATGAGGAGAGGGATGTGGAAAGAGTAAATGGGCAGGGTTTGGCCTATCCAAAGGCTTGAGGAGTGTGTGAAATGAGGTAGAGGTGGGGGCCTTTTATAAGAGAAGAGGAGGGGCACTTTTGGAAAGTAAAGAAATATTACTTTATTTGAAAATGTTTTTCGGTTTCAAAAGGTCCCAAATTAATATAATTCGTGGATAAGATGATAAGGGTTCGAAATCCACTCATCCAATTGGTTTTGGACATTTTTAGTTCATAGATTTTATATTATCTTTCCATTTTATTTAAATCGTCAAATAATGAGGTCATCACTGCATCATTATTATGTCATAAATAATTTAATTTATTTAATGTCTAAAAATCATAAAAAAATACTATGATGTAGGAAATCTTTTTATATTTCCAATGACTATTTATAATCAAAAATCTGATCTTTATAACCCCATGTAAAAATTGTTTTCGTAAAACATCTCTTGTTTGTGTCATTTTTACTTTAACATTTAATAAAAAGTTATTTATGTCATTTCCAAACCAAAGTGTCTCCATGGGGTCCCCAAGTTGACCAATGGCTTGTCTTGGTCGGCCATGACACAAACAATAAGTTTGGGACATGTGTCTAGGTCATTTCCTATTATTAAAGCATTATTTATACCTTAAACTACCCTAATTACCACTAATCGCGATTAAGAACTTAATAAGTTACTATTCACCAAAAAATTATTATAATCTAATTGAACCACATTTTACTTCTTAATGACAACCATGTATGTCAGATTTTCAAAATTCAATACACATTAGTGGTAAACTTTTATTTAACTGAAAAATCAGTTTTCTTGATTACCACTTAGTGGTTTCACTATTCATCAAAAATTAAAGTTTTTCAGAAAATTACCAAAAATTCACCCTAAGCTATATTTTATTTTCAGAATTCAAAAATGATGTCTATTTTACAAAATTCAAATCATATAAGTCACATTAATTAATTTAATAATTAATTCCCGCTGCCAGAGTAAATAGCGTGTTTTTACAAAACAATAAGTATCAAAAGATTGACACCAGTTTAAGTCTAATTTTAAAGTGAAATTGTTTCCAATGACCACCATTGGATTAAATGGTAAAAATATATTCATATTACACATTAAGACAAATTAAAAAGATAATATAATCATATAAATAAATTTGATTAAAAAGCAGTTTTGATGAAAAATGCAGTATTTTTCACTATTCATTAAAAAATGAATATTGTCAGAAAAATACCAAAAATTCACACAAGGTAAATTTTGATGTCTCAATCATAAAGAATAAGTTTATTTTGACAAACATAGTTTATAAAATTGTCAAAATATAGATTCAAAAATGGTTTTCCATCAAAAGGCAGTAAAACAATCTTTTAAGAATATTAGTGTATTCCATGCATAAGATTGTATTTATTTTCATTTTAAGCCTCTACAACACTATCATAATCATTAATAGACATAGATAAAAATATCTATTATTAATTACTTACTTGGGGTGGTAAATCCTTCCCCCCTTTACAAAATTGCGTCCCCGCAATTTATTTACTTATCGAATAAATGGGGGTACTTATCCGTCATTGCTTTTTCAGATTCCCATGTTGCCTCTTCAATCATGGGGTTTTTCCACAAAACCTTTACCTTCTTAATCACCTTATTCCGTAACACTTGCTCCCTGTGGTCAAGAATCTGGACCGGTTGTTCCTCATAAGATAGGTTCTCTTCCAGCTGAACTACCTCTGGACTCAAAACATGAGATGGATCTGGCATATACTTTCTCAACATCGAAATGTGAAAAACATTGTGTGCCTGAGATAAACTCGGAGGTAAATCCACTCGGTATGCAACTGATCCAACTCTCTCTAGAATTTCGTATGGTCCAATAAACCTTGGACACAGCTTTTCTTTCTTACCAAATCTCATCACACTTTTCCAAGGAGAAACCTTGAGAAAAACATGATCACCTACCTCGAAAGATAGATCCTTCCTCCGGTTATCCGCATAACTCTTCTACCTGCTCTGAGCTGTTCTCATGTGTTTCTGAATCAGCTGAACTTTTTCTGCCATCTCTTCTACCAATTCTGGTCCCATCAACTTCCTTTCACCCACTTCATCCCAGAAAGTTGGAGTTCGACACCGCTTCCCATATAATGCCTGAAATGGTGCCATCTGTATACTGGAATGGAAACTGTTATTATATGAAAATTCAACCAAAGAAAGATGTTGGTCCCAACATCCCTGATAATCCATAGAACAAGCTCGTAGCATATCCTCCAAGGTCTGAATTGTTCGTTCTTACTGCCCATCTGATTGAGGATGAAAAGATGTACTAAAATTTAATTCAGTACCCAACGACTTCTGAAGGCCTTTCCAAAAGTTAGAAGTAAACCTGGGATCACGATCCGATACAATGGAGAGAGGAAATCCATGTAACATGACTATCTCTTTAAGAAACAAACGGGAAAGTTGATCAAGAGAGAAAGTATCTCGTATTGCAAGGAAATGAGTAGATTTTGTCAAGCGATCAACAATAACCCAGATTTCATTATTACCTCGAGATGTCTTCGGTAATCCAACAACAAAGTCCATGGATATATTCTCCCATTTCCACTCTGGCACTGGTAAAGGCTGAAGCATCCCTTTCGGTAACTGCCGCTCTTCTTTAACCTGGTGACAAGTCAAACACTTCACAGTAAAATCAGCAATATCTCTTTTTATTCCATCCCACCAGTAATACTCCCGCAGATCTCTATACATCTTAGTACTGCCCGGATGAACTGAAAATGGAGAACTATGAGCTTCACAAAACAACTCTATCTTCAACTGTGAATCACAAGGCACACACAATCTCTTCCCAAATCTCAAAACACAATCATTATCAAAGTTGAATTTAGGCAACTTACCTTTCTGAACCAGCTCTAACTTTTTCTTCAACTCACTATCTTGCTTCTGTGCTTGCTTGATTCTATCTGATAGAGAAGATCTCACTGAAACCTGAAACAAAACAGAAGGACTTCCTGCACCAACAACTTCTATTCCAAAAATCATCAAATCGTTAACCAAAGGATCACGTTCCAACCACAACATTGTTAATGAAGCATTACTTTTTCAACTCAAAGCATCAGCCACTTTATTTTCTTTTCCCGGATGGTAATGAATTGTACAATCATAATCCTTGATTAATTCCAGCCATCTCCTTTGTCTCATGTTTAACTCTTTCTGAGTGAATACATACTTTAAACTTTTGTGATCGGTATATATTTCACACTTTACTCCATACAAATGATGCCTCCAAATTTTTAAAGCAAAAACAACTGCAGCTAATTCCAAATCATGTGTAGGGTAATTTACCTCATGAGTTTTCAACTGTCGTGAAGCATAAGCAATTACCTGATCATTCTGAATTAGGATGCAACCAAGTCCTTTCAATGAAGCATCACTGTATATAACAAACTCACCATTCCTGGAAGGTAGTGCCAAAACTGGAGCATTCACCAATCTTCTTTTCAATTCCTAAAAACAATCATCACATTCTTTTGTCCAGATAAACTTAACACCCTTCCGAGTTAGCTTAGTCATTGGACTAGATAACCGTGAAAAATTTCTAACAAACCTTCGGTAATAGCCCGCCAAACCAAGGAAGCTACGAATCTCAGTTACATTTGTGGGTCTTGGCCATTCTTCTACAACTTTTGTTTTTGCAGGATCAACAATTATTCCATCGTTAGAAACAATGTGACCAAGGAAAGAATTTTTTTGCAACCAAAACTCACACTTGCTAGAATTTCCCATATAGTTTCTTTTCTTTTAATGTTTTCAAGATAACCCTTAAATGTTTTTCATGCTCCTCTTTACTTTTAGAAAACCCCAAAATATCATCAATGAAAACCACCACAAACTTATCCAAGAACTCATGGAAAATTCTATTCATTAAGTCAATGAATATAGCAGGTGCATTGGTTAGCCCAAAAGGCATTACTACAAATTCATAATGGCCATATCTCGTACAGAACACGGTCTTCGGAATATATGCCTCCTTTACCTTCAGCTGATGGTACCCCGATCTCAAGTCAATCTTTGAAAAAAACTGAGCTCCCTGGAGCTGATCAAACAAATCATCGATATGAGGCGAAGGATATTTGTTCTTAACAGTGATATTATTCAAGGCTCTATAATCAATGCAAAGTCTCATAGAACCATCTTTCTTTTTAACAAATAAAACAGGAGCACCCCATGGTGATGTGCTAGGTCTAATGAAACCTTTCTCTAATAAATCTTGCAATTGCTCCACCAACTCTAAAAGTTCAATTTGTGCCATTCGATAAGGGGGTTTTGAAATTGGCTTAGCATCAGGAACTAAGTCAACTGTAAACTCAACTTCTCGATCTGGTATTACTCCAGGAAACTCATCCGGAAAAACATCAGGATACTCATTTACCACTGGCACATCGTTAATCTGAACAGTTCCTTTATTTTCAACGACGTGTGCAAGGTAACATTCATTTCCATCTTTTACAAGTTTCTTGGCCTCTTGATATGTTATCAAAAGTAAGGGTTCATTCTTGTAAACAAACTGAAAGTCTTTCTGAAAAGAAACTTCTTTAGCTCTACAGTAAATCTTAGCATGGTAAATAGAGAGCCAATCTTTACCCAGGATAACAAAAAACTCTACTAGAGGTAGAACAATAAGGTTTGCAAGTAGGTTCTTTCCACAGATAAGGATAGGAAGATTATTATAAATTCTTTTTGCCTCAAAATTCCCCCCATGTGTTTTTACCAAAAGTTCAGGAGTCATTTCTTGAGATGGTATTCCCATTTTACTAGAAAAGGTTTTAGAGATGAAAGAATGTGTAGACCCCGAATCAAACAACACACTGGCATAATCTGAAAAAAAAAGTACCAGATACCACTTCATTTGATGGCCCGACATCTGCTGAAGTAGTTGCAAAGGATTTCACCACCCCTTTCTGCTTGTAGTCTAACTGCTTCCCATCACTCAAGCTCCTTGTCGGACACTCGTTTGGATAGTGACCCATCTCATTGCACTTATAACATTTCACTAACTGTAAATCAAATTTGTTCTTACCTTCACCTTGATCCTTTTCAGTGCAATCACGAGCCTTATGTCCCATCTTACCACATCGGTAGCACTTCCCAGAATTCAGAAGACATTCCCCAGCATGCCTTTTGCCACATTTATCACAAACTGGAAACTTAGTTCTCTTACTATCAGACTTTTTTGAAGAATTCTTACCTTTCTCCTGCCACCTCGGTCTCTTCTTCTGCTGGTTGTTATAGAAAACTTGGTCATCGGCAAACTCCATTTCCACCTTCTCAGCACATCGAACAAGATTTTCATAACTTTTAAACTCACAAGAAGCTAATTCCCTTCGATACTTTGGCTTTAATCCTGAGTAAAAACGATTGATTTTACTATCAAGGTCCCGGATAAAATTTGGAGCATACCTTGCCAATCGAGTGAACCTTTCTTCATAAGCAGCCACTAAGTCTTCCTCTTGCATCAATTCCAAGAATTTATTTTCCATCCTAAGTCGAACAGCCTTAGGAAAATACTTCTCAAGAAACATACCTTTGAATTCATCCCAGTCAGGAGCATCAATCTCATCGGCGTCCCTGATATTTTTAACCATAGACCACCACTGATCTGCTTCACCCTCCAAACGGTAAATAGCAAGACTAACCTTTTGATTGTTTGAACACCCCATGACATCAAAAATCTTCTCCAGTGCTTTAATCCACCCTTCAGCTAGCACAGGGTCAGATGATCCTCTGAATGATGCTGGATGTTGCCTCATGAAATGTTCCACCAATGACATGTTCCTCTGCGGTTGATCTGGCTGATCTCGTGCATGGATACCACCGCCATTTATCGCTTGAGTCAACTGCGCCATTAATGCAACAAACTGTTCAGTTCCAATTCTGACCATTTCTGGATGCTGATTCGGAAGGTTATTTCCTTCTGTATGCCTTCCTAGCACTGCTTCCCTGTTTCCTCTGCGGAAAACCATTCTGAACAAACATGTCTTAGATGAAGCAACATGGTAATCTTTAAATGCTATGTCATTTCGAAATAAAATATTTTTGGATAATCATTTAATAGAATTCTAACTCCTAAAGTTATCTAAACTGACCTCTGATACCAACTATAAGGCCCCAGCCTTAAACCTTACTTAATCTTGAGTTATTACAGGATTACACGTTGAGGATCTTTTCGGGTTTAGAGTTTTAGATAATTAGATCATAAAACATGCATTACATTCCACATATAAACAAAGTGGTTACATAAAGATAGTATTCTTCATTCCCATCAATGGAAACACATTTAAAATAAAACATGGATTATTTCTTGACACATCCTTGACTCTATCATCTTATCATGTACCTTTCCCTTGACCTGTGAAAAACATTTCAAAAACTTGGGATGAGCATAAAAACTCAGTATGGGTTATAAAAAAAACATGGAAAGGAAACATGAGTTCATATATACATAAGAATGAAATCATACTTTACCCATAAAACATAGGCACTTTAACATACCTCATAAAATCATGAATAAATCATAGAAATCATAAGACATAAAGGTAACTTGAGGCATTCATAACATTCTTACGTAGGGAGTAACCCTCTTGGTTACGTTTGGAATACCCATCACAGTATATTCCCTAAAATCTCTTCGGAGAAACCTTAACGTTTCACTCCTTCACGTTACCCAATGCATTGGAGAGCTATAACGGGCTCACCCGCCCTTAGTTTATCACGGAACCACCCGCCTTCATAATAATGCCCAAGAACCATAACATAATCATATCACATAAAACATGCATAAAGGAAACATAAAATTTCCACATTTCAATCACGAGATATCAATAAAACACATTGATATAAAAACATTATGAAAACCATTTTCAATACTAAAATAAAAGAAAAGTAAAACATGGTATTTGTTTTTCTTTTAAAAAGAAGGTATGGCTTGTTGAGGAAGCCGAAACTCAAATAACGGTCACGACGGCGGAGAAGTCGTTGTCGCCGCATACGTACGACAAAAACATTCCCTTTTGTCGTTTAGTAAACGCTACGTATAAAAAAGATTCCTTTTGAATAAACGTAAAAGTCAAAGGGGATTATACACTATATAAAAGAAAGATGTGTATAAAATAAAATATGCCTCAATGAAAGGAGATTGAGACGAAGTCCCATACCTCGTATCCGACTTGACCCGACCGTTCTTTAAAATCCTGAATAATAAACTTGAGTTAATCTCTACTTGCTTATGAATCTTTTTCAAGTTCATTCTTCCTTTTATACCATGTTATAAACATCTTGTAATCATTTAAGTTAATAATGTTCATTTTGTTGGTATTTGATTCCTAAGTCAAAAATAGACTTCTTACACTTACATGTTGTTAATTTGGTCAAAGGTTCATTATATACATAATGATATTAATGATTTGGATAACATATATATCATATATATTCATCATATACATGTATTTATAATATTACATCACATTTAGAGTTAAGAAATGAAATGCACCGTTCATGGAGACGGTAAGCCGTACGTACGCATGAACGCTACTTTCATTTCTATTTAGTATTTTATAGAATGGAATCATAATGATATAAAGGTATATTATAATTCCAGTATAATATCATATATAATATCATAGTTCCATCCTTTTTATGTCCCACATATGGTATTTAACGAATCAAATCACTTTGAGGGGGCGGTAGTCCGCACTTCCTAAAATGAAGATATCGTGTTTACCCATAATGGAAACCATAAAGGTATGCCCAAAATGAAAAAAAAACAGAAGCTTAAGGAAAACATAAACATATTATATATCATATATAAAAATAGTGACATCATAATGGCCACCTTTGAAGGTGTTAAATGAGTGTTGAACAATCATCGTTTCGGGAGGCAGAATTTCTCCATCCACGGAAACCGTATGTTATTTAACCATTTTATGTAGTTGTGTGAGAGTTTAGCTCAAATAAATCTTATAAAAACATCCTAGTATATTGAAGATACTGGTGTTGTTACAAAAGAAGTAAATAAAAAGAGTTTAGGGGGTTGGAGAAGCAAAATAAAACAAATGAACATGAGAGAATGAATTACCTTTAAAAGTGTAACTCCTTTTAATTTGAGTCTAAAGGCTTCCTTTGAAAGGATTATTCCCAAAGGGAATCCTCTAGGATGAGGAGAGGGATGTGGAGAGAGTAAATGGGCAGGGGTTTTCCGAGCCAAAGGCTTGAGGAGTGTGTGAAATGAGGTAGAGGTGGGGGCCTTTTATAAGAGGAGAGGAGGGGCACTTTTGGAAAGTAAAGAAATATTACTTTATTTGAAAATGTGTTTCGGTTTCAAAAGGTCCCACATTGATATAATTAGTGGATAAGGTGATAAGGGTTCTAAATCCACTCATCCAATTGGTTTTGGACATGTTTAGTTTATAGATTTTATATTATCTTTCCATTTTATTTAAATCGTCAAATAATGATGTCATCGCTGCATCATTATTATGTCATAAATAATTTAATTTATTTAATGTCTAAAAATCATAAAAAAATAATATGATGTAGGAAATATTTTTATCTTTCCAATGACTATTTATAATCAAAAATCTGATCTTTATAACCCCATGTAAATATTGTTTTCGTAAAACATCTCTTGTTGGTGTCATTTTTACTTTAACATTTAATAAAAAGTTATTTATGTCATTTCCAAACCAAAGTGTCTCCATGGGGTCCCCAAGTTGACCCATGGATTTTCTTGGTCGGCCATGACACAACCAATAAGTTTGGGACATGTGTCTAGGTCATTTCCTATTATTAAAGCATTATTTATACCTTAAACTACCCTAATTACCACTAATCGCGATTAAGAACTTAATAAGTTACTATTCACCAAAAAATTATTATAATCTCATTGAACGACATTTTACTTCTTAATGAAAACCATGTATGTCGGATTTTCAAAATTCAATACACATTAGTGTTAAACTTTTATTTAACTGAAAAATCAGTTTTCTTGATTACCACTTAGTGGTTTCACTATTCATCAAAAATTGAAGTTTTTCAGAAAATTACCAAAAATTCACCCTAAGCTATATTTGATATTAGGAATTCAAAAATGAAGTCTATTTTACATAATTCAAATCATATAAGTCACATTAATTAATTTAATAATTAATTCCCGCTGCCAGAGCAAATAGCGTGTTTTTACAAAACAATAAGTATCAAAAGATTGACACCAGTTTAAGTGCAATTTCAAAGTGAAATTGTTTCCAATGACCACCATTGGATTAAATGGTAAAAATATATTCATATTACACATTAAGACCAATTCAAAAGATAATATAATCATATAAATAAATTAGATTAAAAATCATTTTTGATGTAAAATGCAGTATTTTTCACTATTCATTAAAAAATGAATATTGTCAGAAAAATACCAAAAATTCACACAAGGTAAATTTTGATGTCCCAATAATAAAGAATATGTTTATTTTGAAAAACATAGTTTATAAAATTGTCAAAATATAGATTCAAAAATGGTTTTCCATCAAAAGGCAGTAAAACAATCTTTTAAGAATATTAGTGTATTCCATGCATAAGATTGTATTTATTTTCATTTTAAGCCTCTACACCACTATCTTAATCATTAATAGAAATAGATAAAAATATCTATTATTCATTACTTACTTGGGGTGTTACATTTCATGGTGCTTTTTCTTATATGTGTTTATCTATCCCTCTCAATTTCCTAGATCTAAATACTCTATGATAACTATATAATATTGTATTTGTAATATATGAGTATACATTTCTTAGATTTTCATAGGTTAAGATATATAAGGTGGGATTTTAGGGATTCAACTCAGTTTCATTGGTGTTTGATTATTGTTCTTCATTTTCTTCGTAAAAATTGAGGTTGGTGGATTCACTATTGACTCCTCTAATTAGGACATAAGGGAATAGTTTCAAAATGGTCATATTTATTAAAATTGATTGTGAAATCAGTGTGTAAATCGTGGTATAATATTTTTTTATTTATGGTATGTGGATTTTTTAGGAATTTTGAATTGTTGTGAAAGACGAATTGTTAAATGATTTTAAAATAATAATTTTAAAACTGGTTGTTTGGTTTTGATTTCATAAGAATGGGAATTAAATAAAATGTTGGTTTAAATAAAATTTATTTTGGTAAAGGTTTTCAATAAAAATATTGTTTTATTGAAATGTATTTGTTATTGAATTGGTTTTGGAATTGAAATGGATTTTGGGCATTCTTAGTGGCATGTGTTCAAATATAATTATGAGGTTTTCTTGAAATATGATCATTTTCATAATGCGAAAGCTGAAATGACAAATTGTATTTAATTACAATATGAAAACATGGTAGTTCAATGAGGAACCGATCATGAGTATGGAACTATCATAATAAAGCATGCATGCATAAATGTATGGATAGGTGGAATGAAATGAAATATTTCAAAGTGGAATGTATGAAATGGTTTTAGAAACGTGTCTGGTTTTTTTCCATGGAACATGATATAATCTTGAGAAAACTATTTTACTATATTACTTTTTTATATTCTTATTTAATCATTTTTAAGAAATTGTTTTATATCAACTTTTTTATATTTTGGGAAAACTAGTTCAATCCTAGTGGGTTGAGTAGAAATACCATTTTGAGAAAACCTACTATGTTTTAGTACTCACCACTACTTTGGAACTTTGGTGATTTTTTATACATTTTTTACCAAGATATGAGAAAAAGAAATGGATCCTAAATCTTTAGTAGTACTCAATGATAAGTTGTCTATTTTGTGAGATGTATTATGGAGCATGTTTGGAGCATAAACTTTTCATTGGAGTCATTGAGTTTTGTGGCCTTCAACTTTGTACTATTATGTTAAATTATTTCATTACTGTATATTATTTTTGTTTGATTTTGATAAATTAATTGTTTATTTGTTTTTCATTGTTATCATGCATCATATAATGGTTTTTTGTTATAGCATGGTTGGTAAGTTGTTTTATTATTAAGCATAAAATAATATCCCAAGTGTATTGATGACCTTAAGAATTTATTTCTATCCTTTGGCATATTGGTTATTTCATATAAGGCAAGTATCATTCCTCCACATTCTCAACATTATGATTAAAATAGAAATGTTACTAGTGGTATTAGTTTTTCCCTTCCTTTATTGGACAAGTGGTCTATGTCTTTATTGTTCAATGACTTCATATTGGTTTTGGGTCATTGAGTTGAATTTATTCTAGTAAATTCCTTCAGTTTGGATCCTAGAAAGGAGTATGATTGTTGGAACATGAAATATATATCCTAAAAAGATATAGCTAACCATTCTTTTCTAAAGTTTATGTTACCCAGGTGTTGGTTCATATGGGTTTCAGAGTCACGTAGAGGAACTGGAATCCCATTTTCATGGGATTATCTAATGAGATGAGCATGGCATGCATGACTATAATGACTTCCCACTAAGAGTTCATACACAATTTTGAGCAATGAGTTATGAATGGCGAAGATGTGTTTATTTTTTAAAAAGATTGAATTTTTTTTCTAATGTGTCATTTTTAAAAAGTGAACGACTTTGGTATTTTAATCATGTATTGGGTTTCAATGAAAATATAGATTTTTCAAAAATTGATGAATTCAGAAAATATTTATTTTGGGAAGAATTATTGTCATAGAATGATGTGGTTTAATTTGAAATGATAAGCCTTTAGTTGTTTGAGAGAGAGATTAATCGATTTTGTTGTTTGTATATAAAATGGAACCTTGAAGGCATTGTAGAAACAAACTAAAAGAGTGTTCTGTGAATGTGATTTCACCTGAGCCGGAGTTAACCAATATCTAGTTTCTATTATAATAAAGCATTTAATGGTATTAATATGGGAAAACATAGGGATGACCCCTAAAAATAAAATCATTACATCCAATTCCATAATTATATTCGACTCATCTTTTATGTCGATTAAAAATAAGAAAAGTTAGAGGTGTGGCTATACTTGATAAATCATATCTTTAATTTTTTTGGCACACTATCAGAGCTCAAATTAAAACTAGCGATTTATATGCTAGATGATCCTGCATGCTTGTGGTGGGATTTAGTTGTTCCAGATAAATTAGACCATAACCTTTCATTGAAGGATTTTGATTAAATTTTTAATAAAAAATTAAATCATCATACGTTCAGAATTTAAATAACAATGATTTTTGATCATAATGTATTAAAATCATATTATCATGGAGTAGGTTGACAAATTCAACAATTTAGTTTTGTTTATAACTGAGGTTTCTATTAGTGAATCATTTAAGGCATGAATCACAGAATAGGTGTTTAGACATGAGATTCTCTCAATGATTATTGTGCTCTATATTATGGATTATAGATAGATGGTAAATAGTTAATTGGTAACTAAAAGGAAAATTTCAGGATCAATGGAAAGAGGAAGAATGTTGATACCTATGGTAAATTGTGTGAACTCTAAAGTGGGAAGTAAGTAGAAATTGTACACTTATCTCCTAGGATAGATGAGGAATCAAAATCCAATGAATAGATCTACCAAACTTCCTCCAGACCAAAGAGACATGATAGACATTTTAAATGTGGTCAGTTCAACCACATTAATGGAGAGTGTACAGTTTCACAAATTTCATTACATAATTACAAAAAATGGGGAATATTAAAAAAAAATTCTCAATATATTGAGTTGAGGTGTTCAAGAAACTTCTGTAGTGTTGCAACTGTCGTATGCTTTGATGGGATGAGTAAAAAAATGAATCTCATAAAAATAACAGATCATGACATGGTGATTACTAGAATAACATGAGTAATTAGGTTGTGCAATCTCAATTAGGAATCAAGGAGAAAATTATAGTGACAAAGAAATAATATAGATTAGAATAAGTTATTGTGGATGACCACTTGTGACCATCCTGAGGGAGAGATATGATTCATTTTAATTATAAAATTAATAATTATTTAAATGATACTGGGGAATCTCATTCTTTTATAGAATCTTTGGATGTTTATTTGATGATTATAATGTTTAGTTGATTCCTTTTCGGAAAAAAACTAAAACTTATCTTGCTCAGAGAGAGTGATGAGCCTTTTTGTGTAGTACATGTTCTATAATAATTTATGAAGAAAATAATAAATGGTATTTCTCTATGATTGAGATGTTTTTCTTTAATATAATCATGGGTATTGATTGGGTGAATAATTTCAAGTCTTACATAAACTATTATACATAACTAATCAGTTTTACTACTATAGATGGAAATGAGAATATATTTTGAGGAGACAAAAATGTAAAAAAATGTTCAACAAGATTGTTTGAACAATAAATTAGATTGATCTCATACAAGTTTGTAGTACTGTACTTAGAATAAATAGATGATATTAAGAATAATAGTTTTCCACTAGTAGTGGATCAATTTCAAGATGTGTTTCCTGAAATTTTCACAATGTTACCACATATTAGGGAAGTAGATTTTGTGATTGATCTACCTCCATGGACCAGTTATATTTACCTTATATATTATAGAATATACCAATAGAATTAATGCAGTTGAAAGTGCAGTTAAGATATCATTAAATAAATTGTTCCATTTGGCCGAGCACATCCTTAGAGCATCACTAGTTATGTTTTTCAAAAAGGCAGATGAAACTATTCAATTGTGTGTGGATTATCATAAGATTAACCATGTTATGGTAAAGATTTAGTTTCCAATTTCATGAATTGATTATTTGTTTCATCCATTGAGGATAATGAAATGTCTCTCCCTAATTTATTTTTGATCCGAATATCCCTAATTATCCATGCATAATGAGTATATTCTAAAGACAACTTTAAGAAGCATATATTTCCATTATGAATTTTTAGTAATGCATATCGATCATAAAAATTTATAGGTGGTATTTACGGAATTGATGAATCATATATTTCAATGATATTTGGATTCCTTTATAGTGGTGTTTCTGGATGATATATTGGTGTATTCATTGAAAAGGGATGAGCAAGAGTAACCCTTGGCGAGTGTGTTATGATTCTTGAGGGATAATCATCTGTATGAAAAATTATGTATGTGTTATTTTTTAATAGAATTCATATAATATCATAGCCATGTGACCTCCTAAAGAGGTGTTTCTGTGGAACCAGAAAAGATTTATGTTGTTGTCTCTTAACAACCAACAAATGAAATTTTTGAGATATAGTGTTTTCTTGGTCTAGTTTTTTGTTACTAATGCTTTTTATGATTTTTCATGAATAGATTCAATGATGATAGAATTTAAAAAGAATAATTTTCTATTCTAATTGAATGAAAAATATCATAAGTAGTTTCAAGTAGTTAAATATAACCTTATATCCACACCAAATTGATTTTTCTGGAATGTGGACAAGGGTACGTAGTGTATTATGATGATTTGGGATCATGGTTGGGATGTATTCTCATGAATGGATATTTTTTTATTACTTATAGATCAATATATTTATGATTTAATTTAATGAGCTAACCAAAACACAATTTTTAGTTAGAAGATGTAGTCAATGTTTTTAATAAATGACGTCATGATCTCTTTATGTATAAATTTACTATGTTTACAAATCATGAAATATTGAGGCATATTTTCTCACAACAGTATTTGAACCTACGGAAAATAATATGGATGGAGTATCTATAATTTTATGACTTTGAATTGATTTATTCACTAGGTAAAGGAAATTTGTAGGGAGATACATTAAGTAGAAATTCATATGTTCAGTTGGAAAATGGCTCCTTAGATCAGTGGCAGTTGATGTCAGTGATAGTAGATATGAACATTGAATGTGATGACTGAGGTGATGTTGTTGTTTTCATTCCAATTTCATTAGTCCCAAATTTAGTAAATATGGTTAAATAGGTAGAAAAGTTTGATTTATAATGTGTGGTGATGAGGTCAAAATCCATTGGTGGGGAGACCATTGAGGGATTGATGCTGGATGAGAGTTAATTTTGTGATTTAGAAATTGAATAATAATACCTATGGCTTGTTAGGATAAACTTATTCATTCTTACTTCCATTCAAGTTGGTTTTTTCATCCTAGGATACAAAATATGTATAGGTTATTGAAATCACAGTTATGGGGGGAACAGTCTGCATAAAAATCTGGATGAATTTATTTTGATATACTTTACTTGTCACCATGTTATGTCAAACCATCCAAAACCAGTAGGTATATTGAAACATTTACCTATTCTGATTTATACGTGGGAGATGATAACTTTTGATTTTGTGATTGGTATCCAAGGAAGAATTTTGAAAAATGATTACATATGGGTGATAGTGGATCATCTTACAAAGTCATCTCATATCATTCCTATTCATGAAACCCATATAGTAGAGGACCTATCATAAATCTATATTTTAGAATTTGAAAAGTAACATGACATACCAGTTTCGAAAGTTTCTAATAGATATCTAATGGTTACAAGTCATTTACAGAAATAAGTAATGAAATCCATTTGGACGTAGTTGACTATGAGTACAACATATCATCCACAGATGGATGGGAAATTTGAAAGGATGATACAAACATTAGAATACATGTTACATACTTATTTAATGTATTATTATTGATCATGGGTAGAACATGTGTCATTAGTGGAGTTCTCATATAAAAACGGTTATCTGAACTTCAAAAAATGGATCTGTTTGAAGAATTGTATGAGTATCCTTTTCATTCTTCATATTTTTTTGTGGAAACTGGACAGACATAACTAGTTGGACAGAACCGTGTCCATGAGATTGAAGAGAATATTCTATTGATCATGAAACGGATGGATATGGCTTAAAATTTTCATAATTAATATGCATATCATCCTAGAAAATCATTTTTATTCACGGTGAGTGATCATGTGTTCTTGAGGATCTCTACCATGTTTGGACGACATCATTTTTGGAAGAAGGGAAAGTTATCTCGTAAATACATAGTCCCTTTTGATATATTAGAAAAGATTGGTGAGGTGGAATATCTCTTGGCATACCAACCATAGTATTGTTTAGTGTATAATGTGATTCATGGATCTCGATTCAAAAGTATCAGTATAACCATGACCTCATCATTCGATGGGATCATGCTGAAGTAGAGTTGTATGCTTCATTGGAATATATGTAGGTGTGGATTTTGGATATGTAGGAGAATTTATTTCTTGTTTGAATCTTCGGTATAGTATGATTTTTATTGAAACATGGTCATATTAATGACTATACATAGAAATAAGAGAAATTAATGACAAAGCAATGGTTATAACTCCTTTATAAAGATGATGGTTTTCTAATTTCTGAGGAATGAAAATCCAATGGTGTGAAAAATGTAGTACCCCAAGTTTCAAGTATTTAACCCATTCTTTATTATTTTTATGTATGTAATGTATATGGGTGACTTTTGGGATATGTTGGAGATATTTTTAAGGTATTTGGGGATTTACTATAGTTTCACGGTTGGGGGATAGTTTTCCAAAACCATTCCACAACTAGAGGAAACCATGAACAATGAGATCTGGTCTAAAGGGAAGGCACACTTGCGGCTCCCAGTTTTTCCTATCGATTAGAATACCTTTGAGAAATAATAAAACATGAGAAAGTGGGATTTGGAATTGTTGTAGTATGGTTTACTAACCATGAAATCTAACTATGTGAGATTTATCTGTAAGGTAGTTCCTGGCACAAGGATAGCACATGGTTTACCAAACTACGTGGCTAAACTATGAACAATTAAAAACTAGATCCTACAAAAGTGGATCTAGCTATGTTTCTAGTGTAAATGCCTTTTCTTTCTCCAAAACGTCCCTAACTCATTATTTTTCACTCTAAAAGGATTGAAAACCTATCCCCGTCATTTTTAAACAAATCTGTAGGCTTCTCATGGTGATTTGAAGCCAGAGTCATATAGTAAGTGATCATTCTTGGTTGTTCTGGGTGATTTTTCAAATATTTACGTCTCTCTCACTATTGTATTCTTAAATATGCATCTAATTTTGTTATATCATAGATACGTGAAGCCAAAAATGAGTATATTTTTCTTTGATTATGATAGGGGAATATATCTAAGTTGAGTTTGTAGAGATTCCACCTAGTTCCCATGGTGTTTGAGTATCGTTCTTCATTTTCAACATTAAAACTGAGGTGGGTGGCATCACGCTCGACTACTAAATTTAGAACATAATTAATTAGTTTCATATTGATTATATTAATAGAAATTGATTGTGAAATTGATGTGAATAGTGTGGTAGAACCCTTCTTTAGTGATGTTTTGTTTTTTTTTTTGAATTGTGAATAGCTGTTCAAGATTATTTATTACATGGTTTTAAAATTTTAATTTTATAAATGGTATATTGGTTTTGATTTGTTGAGAAATGGTTTTCAATAAAAAGATAGTTTTATTGAAATTTCTTGTTGGAATGGTTTTCAATATAGTCTTTTATTTGTAAAAATGGTTTTAGTATCAAAGTGTTTTTAGTGTTGAGATGATTTTATCTTATACTTGGTGGTGGGTGTGGTCATATTTCATACAAGGAATGGTCAATATATGCATAATGATTGGTTCCAAAGGTGTAATGGAAAACCGAATTTAATTACCTTTTGAGGAATTGGTAGATCGACATGAAACTACTATTGAGTATAGAACTATCATAACGAAGCATGTATATATAGATGTTTGAATAGGAAGAATGGAATAGAATATTACAAAGTGGAATTTATAAAAAACTTAGAACCTAAAATGCTTGTTTTCCATGGAAATTGATATCATCTTGACCAAAATTTTTTATTATGGAACTAATTTATATAAAAATAAAAACTATTTTATAAATTATTTTATATAAACTACTTTATATATTGAGAAAACTTTTTATATCCTAGTGGAATTAGTATGGAATTAATTTGGGAAAAACAATAGGATATTATTACTCATCCCTGCTTTGAAACTTTGGTGCTTTTAAAAAATTTGTTTATCGGGAAATGGGAAAAGGTATAGTATCATAAATCTTTAACAACACTCCATGATGCTTGGGTTGTTTTCTAGAGGTAGATCATGGATCCTACTTGGAGCATGGAGTTGTTACTGGTGTCTTTATCTTTTTTGGGCATTTTCTATCGACTTTGATATTGCAGTCTTCTATTTTGGTTCATGGTTAAGTTTTATTTTGATAAAATAAATTTTTATTTCTTATTCATTATAATAATGCATCATATTACAGTTTCGTTGGTTATGTATTTTATGGTTAATTAATTTATTCATAAATGGAAAATCATCCCCCACATGTATTGAAGCCCATAGGTATTTATTTCCAGACTTTAGAGTCTTAGTGATGTCACATAAGTCTACCTTAAATTCCTCCACCTTCTCAATCTAGTAATGAAATGAGGGATTTTACAATATTTTTGGATTAATTATTTTATAATTCCATGTACCTTAAAGGGATTAACAATATATTGGGAAACATATATTATATTTTGAATGATTTGTGAGTTATATCAAACCTTTGCATTTAAGCTATGCAAATTTTATTTGAATTTTAATGCCTTTAAATTATGTTGACATAAGTTTAAAGATATTAACAAACATTATGGTTTATTTTATCTCTATTGTCAAGAGAATTTTGAAATATTATAACTCAAGAACATATATTTTATCATGTAGATTACTCTAGAACTGCAAACTGATTTGGTAATCCAGTGATCGAGGTTAGTTTGAAATTTTTTTCTTATTTTGGGAATATTATATGATTAATGTAAATTTAAATATTTTTTGGATTAGATGGGATTTTATTTGAGTAATAATCGGAAAATTACCATTTGGAAGAATATATTATTTTAATATAGTTTTATTATGGTTCAGATTATTTTCGTATATGGTTTTCATATATTTGAGATTATATATTAGGTAATATATATTTTTTGGAAACTAAATTTATGAGTTACTAATATTTTTTGAGACAAATATTAAATTAATCTAAGAAATTTATTTGATATAATGTTATTAATTTGGAGAATTTCTTTTGTTCTATAAATTTCGTTTTGGATAATTTATAAATATAGAAGGAAACTTTTTTTATAATTTTTTGGAATATTTGATCTATTAGAAGTTGATTTTACTGCGTTAGGCGTGAAAAATTCATTTTGAATACTCATTACTTGAAAAAAATATGAGATTGTGGTAGAATTTGATTAAAAGATGAAATTATACATGTAAAGTAATCATACATGTTTATTCTCTTATACCATGGAGGTAATGAAATTATTCAACTCTTGGAATAAGATATTGAAACAAAAAAAATCATATAACATTCATTTCTGATGAATTGATTGACTTATTCACACTTTTTCAATTTAAAATTATGTGTTCATTATCCTTATCATGATGATATACTATATTGTGATCAATGATATTTATCTCTAACTATAATTATTAGTCCACTACATTTCTTCAATGTTTATCTTTTCACTATCGAAAAATTATTTCCCTATTTTTAAACATAAATATACATCACTCGAGATGCCCTTTTTATTTCTATTTCTCTCTTTCTAATAGTATGTTTTGTAAACCTTTTTTATGATGCAGTAATTCATCAAGGGTATTTTTAAATTT
Organism: Viscum album; assembly: GCA_963277665.1. Lineage (NCBI taxonomy): Eukaryota > Viridiplantae > Streptophyta > Magnoliopsida > Santalales > Viscaceae > Viscum > Viscum album. Next base: position 888,147,189 of record OY728128.1, read on the forward strand.
AAAACACTAGTTTTATGTGATCAAATTCATATTTAAAAGATTGATTTTTTCATTGTGGAAAATTATAATATCACGATATTTCAAAATAACACTACTTTCAATAGCGTAAACAACATGCAACTCCTAGTTTAAACAAAAAGTGAAATACTATTATTTAAATGTTTGAGTTATAACCTATCCAATAATTTTTGGGAATGAATAGGATTAATAAAATTATGAAATATATATAAATTTGATAAACAATATAAATTTATAGATTCATTCTTAGGAAATAATAACAAAAATTTTCAATAAATCCATTTTATGCATTAAAAATATGTTTTTTTAAAAAAATTATTTATTTTTTTGATTGAATATTATAATAATATTTTATAAATTTTATAAATATATTTGATAAAAATAATATAAAATTTTAAATATGAATATCAAAATTATCTATGGGTGAATTAAAGTAATTTTTTTAAAATGATTGGTTTTTAATGAATAATGTTAAATTTAAATTTTTAAAAAATTATAATTTTTTTTCCTTGAAAAGTACCATTATGATATTAATTTGATATTAAATTAACAATGGTATTATTTATGTATATATAATATAATTAATTATTTTTTATTTTCATTAGCCTCGATTTTGTTATGAGTTTATTTTTCAGCTTATAACACTTTTTTTTCTGAACAATATTTTTTATTATATTTTAAATATTTATATTCAAAAAATTCTGTCAATTGTAAGAATTTAATTTTATTATATGTGACTATTTTATGTATTAATAAATTTAAATTTATCATAGAATTGTTTTTTAAAATTTTTTCTAAAGAAGATAAATTTTGTGTGAATAGTAAAAAATATGATTTTCATGATATATAATATCATTTATGCTATCTCTAGGATGAAAATAGTACATAAAAATATATTAAAAATATTTAAATAATAATTATTAATAATAAACTAAATTTTTTTTATAAAAATATTTATTAACATATAAATTAAAATTTATTTCACGATAAATATGAAAATCATGTTTGATGCCCACATAGTGCTTGTAGAACTCTATAAAAGTCACATTTGGTATCCTAATGATAATAATGGGGATGGAAAAGTATTTTCATGACTTTTAAATTCTATATTATATATAATTGTGTATTTTTATATATGGTTTCAAAATTTGGAGTTATATTACAAGAATGTTACCCCATTTATTCTGTAATGATGGAGTAGGGATGGAAAAGTCCAAAAAACATATTAAAAAAGTCATCAAGACATAGATGTTAGGAAATATACATACTGAAATAATGTAAAATTTATAATTTTACAAAATTTATATATATATTTTTGGTAATTTATTTTTATTTTTTAGTGATGAAAAAATTACCTTCAATAGTTACACAATGCTAACACATGGCTTTGAAAATAGTTGAAAAATGAATTTAATGATTTTAAAAAATAAATTTAATTTTGTCTTCATGATTTTTAGTGACCAAATAATTTTTTTTACAAATACAATATATTAATTATGTTTAAAATATTTATCTTCAAAAGAAATTTGTTTTCATATAGTTTTTAAAGCCAAATTAAATCAATATTGTAGAAAGGACATTAATGATATTTTATGAAAAATAATATTTTATTATGATACTTATAAATCATAATAATCTTTAATTATGACTATTTTAGATTATACATGGTCTAAAGTACCATCCATCTTCCATTTATGAGAAAATGATATCCTTATAATTAAAATTATAAGACATTACTATTAAAAAAGAAATTATCGCAGTTGAGGTCAAAGTTGGATAACTAAGGGGTTAAGAAAAAATATTCAGTTTAAAATGTCATATAAACATGTAAAAAATTATTTTATAGATTATATTATGTTAATATATTATTAACATCAAATAAATTTCATTTTGGATCATTTTTAAAATAGTTATACACATATTATATTATCATCTTTCATGTATTTCTAATAATGATATAATGGATATTTTATAATAATAAATATTTTATGAAATGGTTTCAAATTTAATAAATATTATTTGTAGCCAATTAAATGAAATATGGTTTAAAATATTAACTGTATTCCATTTATATGTATATTTTACAAAGATAATAACTTTTTGAACCCCTAATGTGTAAAACAAATAGATATCATGGTAATTGTAAAAGGGTTAACATGGGTCTAAAACAGAAAGATAAGCGAGACACAATATCTAAACATGTAAAAGTTTTATTAGATAATTTTAATTAGAACAATACTCATTCTATGGATATTTTAGTAGTATGTGTTCATGGGAGTAAATATATTCCTCTTATATCGAATGATAAATTTAATTAATGAACAATATGGCTTATCGACAAATTTCATTATTGAGTCAGGAATATAGATTATCAATATTACCCCATATAAATCATATATAGTTCAACATAATATACTTTGGGAAAAAACTATGTATGGTTTAATTAATAATGATATCCAAGATAAATAATATTGATATTTAGAGGAAATGTAATGTCTAATGATCATAATAAAGTTAATATTTATTTGGAAATTTAATTGTCCCAAAAATTAATCAAGAAAGAGGATGTCAATACTTTTCTTATTCAAATTATTTATAAACTATATTAAAAAAATAAGTATTTAATCAATAAAAAATATATCCTTTTTATAATATGTAAAAAATGGACATTCCTCATTGATGAATAGAAAAACCAAAAACAATAATTGAAAAAATTCTTAGGGAAAATAAACTTCTCCCATTGAAATTAACTCTTAAAAACAAGAAAATATATATTTTTAAGCAGCCCATTTTATTTAAATAAAAAAATTTCAAACTATAAAAATTAATATCTCATTTAGTCAGTTTTCACTACGTCTGGGGGTTTTGTTCAAGATGGGTATGTAAAAAACAATGAATCATTTCATATTTTTTAACGAAATTCAAAAATTACACGGTTCATAAAACAATAAGACTATTACATTAAATTTTCATAAAATGTTACATTATGTTTAAAAATGACATAAAAAAATCCATGTAAGACAATTTTGAAAATATTTTTAGATAACATGGATTTGGAAGCAAAATGGATTGGTAATCAAAGATAGAAATAAACTCAAATTTTATTGATAATGTATTGTTAATCATTTTGAGCACGCAAGAATAGAAAATGACCCTACTACTTTAAAACATTCCAAATAATAGAAGGAGGTGAAATGGAAATGGTATTATTAGAAAACTATAATGTTATTTCATTTAATTGAAGTCCAAGTGTAAATAATCATGATTAAAATGAGATTGAAATATAAATGTTTTACCAATTTGATAAAATTTTCTTTATAAATCATATAAAAGGTATAAAATAATATGAAAAAAAATATATTTAATTTAAATATATTAATGATATAATATATCAAAGGGATAGTGGATACACCTCATAAAAAAATATTGGATTATAAAAAAACATTTATCCCAAAGAGGAAAATTTGAGATGAGCATCAATTAAAATGATCATAACATTCATATTTGAATTAATCAATGAATATATTATGTGCATAAAATTTAAATCTTCATATAAAAAATCAAATACAATAAAATATTATCAAAATATATTATACTCATAATATTATAATATAAAGACAATGAATAAGTAATTTAACCCAATGAAAATAAAATGAGTTATAAAATTATTTACCACTTGGTAATTTTCAATTCACAAAAACATGGTTGAAATAATTAAAATAAAAAATAAAAAATCCTAAATTATGTATAATTAGTTATAGTACATGTAAAGGTATTAGTATATACACCATATCAAATAAATTTGGTGTAGAATATCATAATATGCCTCAATGAAAGGAAATTGAGACAAAATATCTTACCACTCACATCCTTTTAGTTGAAATTGCTTTAACCTTTTGTATAGTGGTTCTAAACATTTTATTAACTTATAATTTTTTTAATATTTATAATTTCATATATGATTCTTTTATAACATCTTATTAGTCATTTGTTAATAATATTTTATTATTATTTTTCAGGTGTTAATTTCCTTGTTTTCTCATGAATTTTTTCATTAATGTTCTGAATATTGATTATCAATAAGAGTTCCACCATATTAGGAATTATAATAATGTATTAAATTTAAATTTTTTTATTTATTTTTGAAACCATTATTGAATGTTCATGGAAAAATAATCACATCACTTTGTGGAGATAGTGAGTTGTACGTATGCATGGGAAGAAATGTCATTTTTAATGGGTGGGTGGGGGTAATAAATTTAGGGATATATTAATTTTATAGAGTGAAAATAATATCATATATATCAAATTTTTTAACTAAATTTATCCATATTTCCTTCTATGTAAATGGTAAGATAAAAACGAATAACACTGCCTTATGAGTTGGTTGTCCATTATATACACAAGTGACATTATCATATTTTAAACATAAGGGAATATTATAATGTATATATGATATTAAAATTATGAAAATATAACAATATCATAAATATTTTAAATATATATATACACTAAATCAATCAATTTATCCAACTGTGGAAGGTGCTGATTGAAAATGAGTTATAAACATTCATGAGGCAGCAGTCCTTCATACGCTAATTCCCCATTTGAAGGAAGAGGATATTATTATGGTTTAATACATTAACAAAATATCCTATTATTATATTTTATACTATTGGAAAGAAGGATTTTCCCAAAACTTATATACCAATGATTCTCTAGAACCGTTGGTATAAGTGTTTTTTACCAACGGTTTTAACAAACTGTTTGTTAACAATGGTTTTGTAAAGGCTTTCCCAACAGTTTGAAGAAACCGTTGGTAAAGACAAAGTTTTTTCATCTTTTCCCAATGGTTTTTACAAACCTTTGGGAAATTTCTCCTCAAATACATCCAATTCCAGAGGCCCCCATGCACGACACAACATTCCCCAATTTGCAGAAGCCACGGAACCCAGTGAACCCTAACGAGATTTCTTTCATCTAATCAGCTCCAACTCCATTATCCAGGTAAGATTATTTAAACCTCTTCCAAAATACATGCTCTCTTCCTCTTATTTCCATATTTATTTCAATATCTCGAATGATCACGCCATTTTTTCCTATTTTAGGGATTTTAAAATTTTTTAAGATTCACAATATTTGATAGTGAATCAATGACTAATATTTGGAAATTGATGTTTTTAAAAAATTTCTTTGAGTTGTGTATAAGTAAAAGTTGAGTTTGAGTAATGTATTAAATAAATCCATAATGTGGCGTTCATTATATTGACCTTCATTTAAAGTATGATTAAATTCTTCTATTTGTAGATTTATCAATGTAACGCCCCGACCCTAAATACCCAGAGTCGGTGCATTATTACATAACATTGGTATGATCACAAGGGATCAAGTCTCGAAAGACCGATTAGTTTAGTAGTCTTGGAAACACTAGATATATTCATAAGTCTTACATTACATCATAAGGTAAAAAACTACAACAACGTCTTGTCTTCATATCCCATCATACTATCCCCACAGGTCATTCATAAATTACTTCTTCATAATCCTGGGAAAAATAAAACATTGAAAGGGGTGAGATCAGATTCTCAGTAAGGATAGAATTATAGTAGAGGCTTTCATAGATAATCATACACACTTAAGGCAGTTTATAACTAAAACAAATGTCTTTTAAAATTGAACTTCAGCATAAAATGAAAAAGATAAAATAAAATAATGCCATTTACTTATTCACATGGATATTCTACTAGTCGAACAATCCCATGCAATATCAATAACCACTTTCATAATGATGGAATGCATAATGCCAGACTATCATAACCACATAGCCAAGGCCTCGTGCCAAGACTACAAATAAGATTTTGCCAAGGCCTTGTGCCAAGACACTAGTTTGTCTCATGAGACCTACCGATGCATCGAGGAGCTATAGCGGGCTCCACCCGTCACTTATTAAGTCCAATGCATTCCTCATATGAACAGGTTTAAACATAACATAAATATTCGTATTAAAACTAGCATACGAAATGTCAATACTTTAACCACAAACCATGAATGGTATAAAAATAGCACATCCACAGTCAAACATAACTCATTCGATACAATATGGAAGAATGTATTGTATCACATTATCCTCAATCATGAATAATGAAGGATGTTGACATAGATGAAAATAATCATCAAAACTATTTGAGAGAAATATCCCCCTTTTTCTTGAAATCATTTAAAAGTCACACAATTTTTCAAGAAGTCGTTTAACAATAAATTTTTTAATAAAAGTGTCCCATACCAATTTGAAACTTTTAAAAGGAGTTTTAATTTTAAAACTTTAATGTCCATATAAATAAATCCTTAAAACCATTTTTAAAACATGGACATTAATGAGAAAGATTTAGATGAATAAGTCTTTAAAACATTTAAAAATGGTATTTTAGTTAGAGATTCTAACCAAAAGAGATACACTTGAATAAAAATAATTGAGGTAATCAAAACTTTGTAATATCATGAGAATAAAGGGATTCATGATATACTATGTCAAAGTACATTATATACACCACATAAAAGTGATTTGGTGTATAACAACAAAGAAGTCTCAATGGAATTTATGTTGAGATGAAATCTTTCATAAAGGCTATATCCTTAGGTTAAGGATAAATCAACGACATAGTTATGTGTGACAAATATAAATAAACTAAATATGATTGGATATTTAGTGTAAAACAATCAAAGGACATTCACACATAATCTCTAAAAACAACAGTAATGAATTAGATGTTTAACTCAACAAATGGAGAATGAGTTAAAATTACTCTTATCAAATTCATATCGAAGACTTGAGAAATTATCAATGGAGTGATTATGTGTATCAAAAGTATATCCACAGGAAGGGGAGTGGAAATTATGACATAATCAAATGAATAGTGATTCCACACATAATCTTGGAGTGATATAATCAATGAAATATGCGTAAAGCCGAATGAGTGGAAACTAAAATCTCAATTTCCCTTATCGATTTGGTAACTTATGAAACATGCACCCATGAAAGAATGATCATACAATGATGATGTAGATACCCATAAATTAAAGTATATTACACAATTAATACAATCATGGTCATCACACATACACCACATGCAATAAATAAGTGGTGAACAATGGAAATCTCACGAAATTAAGAGTGAGATAAGAAACCCCTTACTTTGTACTTTTTCCTTGGTAGACGGTAGGTTAACCTCATGTATAATGGTAAAATAATTGTTATATAATTATACAAGAATCATTTATTTTAATATTATATCATATATGATCTTTTAACATTGATTTGTTAATAATATATTAGAATTATCGTCATTTCGGGTGTTAACGGGTTCATTTTACTTTATATTCTTTGTTATGTGAGCCATATTCGTTATTAATGGTATTGTATATTATTCATATCCGTAATGATATCAAGTCCTTAGATACTATTTTTAAATCATCAAATTATAATTATACTTGAATGGATATGATGTAGAATGAATCTCATCGCGTTCGTGGAGACGGTAGTCCGTACGTACGCACGAGCGACAATATCATTCTTTTGATATTAAAATAATATATAATTGGATGGTTTATCATATATAAAGAATCATTAACATGTTATATTTATTATTTACATGAGTTACACATCATTATTATACCCACTCAAATAATAATATATTGAATAACAATTACACCACGACGTGGAGACGGTAAGCCGTACGTACGCACGTATGGTGACATGTTATTCAAAGGATGGATAGAATACTGAATATGGTTGTACAATATTTATAATAACATCACAGTATATATATTATAATGGAGTTATTATTTTATAATGGTAATAACAAAGAAAGAAGAAGTGGAAGAAGAAAGGAACTTGAAAAGGGGTGGTGAAAACATTACCTCTTCTTCGGGTTCTTCCTTTTGATTTGATCAAAGGGGACCCTTAGGTTGGCTTTCTGATCAAACTAAGGTCTCTAGGTTGTAGTTTGGGAAGTTGAGATAGTATTTGGGCAGGGGTTGGCCGAACCAAAAGGCTTTGAAGGTGTGAAGAAATGATAAGGAGGAGTGCCCTTTTATAAGAGGGGTGAGGGGCACCTTGGGAAAAGCTAGAAATATTAATATATAATAAATTCATATTCGGTTTATAATGGCTCCAAAGTTGATACTTCAAAGGTTATGGTGGGGATAGGTCGAAAACCATTCATACAATAGAATTTAGACAGGTTTGGTTCACTATATTAACCTTATCATTTAGTTTTAACTCTTAGTTAATTAGTTTGACATTTACCATGTCACTTTGTATTTTTATATTATATAGTTAATAAACTTACTATATACATCCAAGAGACCCCCAAGTGGTCCATTAATGATGAACCTATCATGATATAAGTCTCTTGGACGAACCTTAGAATTTTAGGAATTTAATATCAATTAATAATATAATATTTGTTTTAAAAACTCTTTTATGTCAATTTTGACACTATTCAATAATTGATTTTTGTAAAAATCATAACAGAATTATTACTTCAAACAAAGTTAATTGAATCAATACTAACATGTCATATTAAACTTTAAAATTATATTAATTCATTAAAAGTCTCAAATTATATTTATTTGGGTATTTATAATATCAATTATTTTAATTTTTCACTATTATGGTAATTACTGTATCATCATTGTGTCATAAACAAATTAACATATTTAATGTCTAAAAATTATAAATAAAATACCATTATGTAGAAAATCGTTTTAGATTTCTAATGAATATTTACAATAGAATTTATCTTTTGTATAACTCTATATTAAAAATGTTTTAGCAAATAAACTTTTATTTTAACTCTTTTAACTCTTCTATGAATTAAATAATAATAAATGTCCTAATCTAATCCAAGTGGACCTAAATGATAATATTTTATTCCTAAGGCTGTTTTGGTCGAGATAAACTTGTCCAATAGAATTAGGACATGTTTTAGGGTAATATTAATATCATTTTTACCCTTAATTACCATATTTACTTTTAACCGTGGTAAATAAAAGTCCAAAGTTACTATTCAACAAAAATTATTTTCATCTCGTTGAACCACATTTTACTTCTTTATATTAACCGTGTCTCTCGGATTTTCAAAATTCCATTCACAGAAGCGGGAAAATTATGTTTTATGAAAAATTCAGTTTTTTTAACTACCACTTAGTAGTTTCACTACTCATCAAAAATTGAAGTTTTTCAGAATAATGCCAAAATTTCACCCTAAGCTATAATTGATATTCCGAATTCAAAAATGATGTCTATTTTACAAAATTCCAAACATATAAGTTGTATTAATTAATTTTATAATTAATTCCCGCTGTCACAACAAATAGCGGGTTTTTAAGAAACAATATATATCAAAAGATTGATAATTGTTTATGTCCAATTTAAAAGTGAAATTAATTCTAATGAACACCATTGGATAAAGTGGTAAAAATATATTCTAATTATACTTTAAAACCACTCAATAATATAATTTATCACTATAAATTATTTTGATTAAAAAAGTTGTTTTTAAGTATTTTTCACTATTCATAAAAATTTGAAGTTCTCAGAAAAATACCAAAAATTCAACTTAGGATAATTTCGATATTCCGAATCCAAAAATGAAGTCCATTTTGAAATATAAAATATATATAATTTCAAAAAATAGGTATTACTCTTCATAACGGCTAGTTTGATTGGTTGTGGTGTGTTAGAACTCGATGTTGCGTACAACACATGCTATCGCATTATTTGAAGGGAAACGTACCGTGGAAGCTTGGGGTGTTAAATTCTCCCCTCCTTCAATAAATTGCGTCCTCGCAATTTTTAAAATTGTGCTTGGTAATATTATGGAAAGTCCCACATCGGAAAAAGAGTCAATAAAACTATCACTTTAAAAGGAAGAAAGAGAGGTATAAAGGTCAACCAAGATAACCCATACTCGGATTCCATGTAAGAAAACATGGATATGGATGATAAACTAAGTGTCAAGTTCTGATGGAGAGGGATAGAAATCATGATCAGGAGAAAGGTAACAATAAGAAAACCACAAACTTATGTTGGGACAAATGACCATTAGTCTCCTAGTAGGAAAGTAAACGGACAACATTTTTTTTGTTTTAAGTTACATTACATAAGGATGAGGAATTCATTTATGATATTGACTAAGAATATAAAGATATATACTTACATTTTAAGTAGAGTTTCATTCTATAATAAATTTCCACCACTAACTCATTTTTTTTAAACGATGAGTATTCAAGAAGACTTGGTCACACTAGAAGAGCTTCTATAGAATCACATTATCCATACAGGATGAACTATATATTTACAGTGTCTTTAGAGATTAATCAAAACCAAAATGGTTAGTACAATATCTAATGATCCCCCTAAAGGATATTCCTTGAGAGAAATAAACACTAATCTTAATTTCCAAAATTAAACCAACAATACCACAAAGTTAAATAAATACCATTAAAGAACCAATTGTCCTTAAAATCCTTTAATATAATCAAAAATAATATTGAAAACCAAAACTTATTAAGAATGTAGACTTCCACGTTAAATTGTATCTCTAAATGACATTAATTGCTCTTAAAGTCACATACTTAAAAGTAATTAACCTAATCATTTCCATAAATAACCCAAATAATTATAAATCCACAATAAAAACATAGATAAAAATACACCATTACTCCTCAAATGAAATCCCATACTATTCTATTTTCCTTGGGCATATAGTGTTCACACCAAAGTGAACAACTTCCAAAATAACATTTATCACTTAATCACCAAATCATTTTCCTATACTAAGGGTATTCATTTGATAAGACATAAGATCCCAAATCAAATTATTATTGATCAATAAAATCATTTAACTAAAAATAATAGTCACACTAACCATGGACTTCACGTAGTCCAGTGGTAGGCGATAAATACCAATCGCACTTTGGTTGTGGGTTCGATTCCCACAGCTTTGTCCGACGCGACGGGTTGTCACACGGTCTGCATGTTTTCCCTTTTCAAAAACTATATTTTATAACATTATCAAAATGAGATAAATTCCTCAAAATAACCATAACATAATTTAACCCCAAATGTTATGTCATACCTTTCATTTTTATCCCAAATAACTTATAATTGCCTCAAACCTAATGATCATATAAAACCAAATGGTTATTCATAACTATAACCACAAGAGAAAAGATAATTATTCCTCAAATATCTTTCTCACATGGAAAACTGCGAGGATACAAATACAAGAGAAAATTATTCCAAAGTAAACCCATCCACAAGGAGCACTAATACTTTTTAAACATTTCTCCAACCATTTATTTCCACATTTCTTCTTCTTTGACAATGAAAATATCCTATAGAATAGGGCATTCACTCAGGTAATGGCCAGGTCCCCTACATTTACGACAAATGACTGTAAATGGACTCTGGGGACCATTTTTATCTTCTTCTATAGTACTCTTCATTTTTCTTCGGCAATTCTTCACTTTATGTCCTTCCTTCCCGCATGTAAAGCATTTCTTTGTCCCATTGAGACACTTTCCTGGGTGTCTCCTTCCACATTTCCTGCATGATGTAAATTGATGATTTCTTTCTCCATGGTCTCCACTACTGGAGCTCTTATCATTCATCACCTTTATCTTCTTTGTTGAGTCCGGTAATCGGTTAATATATATATTGTTGATCATAGTTTTGGAAAATTGATTTGGCATAAAGACGATATCTTTTACGCCTATCAACATTCCATTTTGTTGCTCATTTCCACCATCGTTCCCACCTTGTACATCATTCTCAAAGTCACCATGACTTCCTTGAAATCCATCCATTGACTAAAACTAGAAAGCATTGTGTGAGTAATAGTAGTCATAAAATCATTTAGAGATTAACATGTCACCATATTCTCAATTTGAAACACATTAGGATTAACCAAGGCCATTTACTCTCATCTTATATATATAATACTTTAAATCGGTTTGTAAAGAAAATGTAAATTATCCTAAGCATAGCCCCCGGGAGTGTCGTAACCAAGAGTGCAGCAAGGCCCGTTGTCGTGCACCAGTTCCCGTTCGAGTCTAGCTCAAAGCGGTGTTTTCGGGTTTTACCCCTAGGTACATCTGTGCCAGAGCCGCCTCTACCTGCTCGTATCCAGACAGGGATGTATTTCTCAGAAGACTCACAAAATCTCTACAATACCAAAATTCTAGGAAGTTCTTCTATACTAATCCTCAATGTTCATCTTAGGTCTACGTGCTCTAATCAGAGTTTATCTAAATCTAGCTTCCAAGGTTTGTAATAAACTTCCTCTGATAACAACTGTAACACCCCGACCCAAGATACCCAGAGTCGGTGAATTTTTACATAACATTGGAATGATCACAAGGGATCAAGTCTCGAAAGATTGATTAGTTTAGTAGTCTTGGAAACACTAGATATATTCATAAGTCTTACATTACATCATAAGGTAAAAAAAACTAAAACAACGTCTTGTCTTCATATCCCCTCATACTATCCCTACAGGTCATTCATAAATTACTTCTTCATAATCCTGGGAAAAATAAAACATTGGAAGGGGTGAGCTCAGATTCTCAGTAAGGATAAAATTATAGCAGAAGCTTTCATAGATAAGCATAAACACTTAAGGCAGTTTATAACTAAAACAAAAGCCTTCTAAACTTGAACTTCAGCATAAAATGGAAAAGATAAAATAAAATAATGCCATTTACGTATTCACATGGATATTATACTAGTCGAACAATCACATGCAATATCAATAACCACTTTCATAATGATGGAATGCATAATGCCAGACTATCATAACCACATAGCCAAGGCCTCGTGCCAAGACTACAAATAAGAGTTTGCTAGGGCCTTGTGCCAAGACACTAGTTTGTCTCATGAGACCTACCGATGCATCGAGGAGCTATAGCGGGCTCCACCTTTCACTTATTAAGTCCAATGCATTCCTCATATGAACAGGTTTAAACATAACATAAACATTCGTATTAAAACTAGCATACGAAATGTCAATACTTTAACCACAAACCATGAATGGTATAAAAATAGCACATCCACAGTCAAAAATAACTCATTCGATACAATATGGAAGAATTTATTGTATCACATTAACCTCAATCATGAATAATGAAGGATGTTGACATAGATGAAAATAATCATCAAAACTATTTGAGAGAAATATCCCCCTTTTTCTTGAAATCATTTAAAAGTCACACAATTTGTCAAGAACCCATTTAATAATAGATTTTTGAATCAAAGTGTCCCATACCAATTTGAAAATTTTAAAAGGATTTTTAATTTTAAAACTTTAATGTCCATATAAATAAATCATTAAAACCATTTTTAAAACATGGACATTAATGAGAAAGATTTAGATGAATAAGTCTTTAAAACATTTAAAAATGGTATTTTATTTAGAGATTCTAACCAAAAGAGATACACTTGAATACAAATAATTGAGGTAATCAAAACTTTGTAATATCATGAGAAAAAAGGGATTCATGATATACTATGTCAAAGTACATTATATACACCACATAAAAGTGATTTGGTGTATAACAACAAAGAAGTCTTAATGAAATTTAAGTTGAGATGAAATCTCTCATAAAGGCTGTATCCTTAGGTTAAGGATAAATCAACAACATAGTTTTGTGTGACAAATTTAAATAAACTAAATATGATTGGATATTTAGTGTAAAACAATCAAAGGGCATTCACACATAATCTCTAAAAACAACACCAATGAATTAGATGTTTAATTCAACAAATGGGGAATGAGTTAAAATTACTCTTATCAAATTCATATCGAAGACTTGAGAAATTATCAATGGAGTGATTATGTGTATCAAAAGTATATCCACAGGAAGGGGAGTGGAAATTATGACATAATCAAATGAATAGTGATTCCACACATAATCTTGGAGTGATATAATCAATGAAATATGCATAAAGCCGAATGAGTGGAAACTGAAATCTCAATTTCCCTTATCGATTTGGTAACTTATGAAACATGCACCCATGAAAGAATGATCATAAAATGATGTTGTAGATACCCATAAATTAAATTATATTACACAATTAATACAATCATGGGCAGCACACATACACCACATGCAATAAATAAGTGGTGAACAATGGAATTCTCACGAAATTAAGAGTGAGATAAGAAACCCCTTACTTTGTACTTTTTCCCTGGTCGATGGTAGGTTAACCTCCTGTATAATGGTGAAATAATTGTTATTGAATTATAAAAGAATAATTTATTTTAATATTATATCACATATGATCTTTTAACATTGATTTGTTAATAATATATTAGAATTATCGTCATTTCGGGTGTTAAAGGGTTCATTTTACTTTATATTCTTTGTTATGTGAGCCATATTCGTTATTAATGGGATGTATATTATTCATATCCGTAATTATATCAAGTCCTTAGATACTATTTTTAAATCATCAAATTATAATTATACTTGAATGGATATGATGGAGAATTAATCTCATCGCGTTCGTGGAGACGGTAGTCCGTACGTACGCACGAGCGACAATATCATTCTTTTGATATTAAAATAATATATAATTGGATGTTTTATCATATATACAGAATAATTATCATGTTATATTTATTATTTACATGAGTTACACATCATTATTATACCCACCCAAATAATAATATATTGAATAACAATTACACCACGACGTGGAGACGGTAAGCCGTACGTACGCATGTATGGTGACATGTTATTCAAAGGATGGATAGAATACTGAATATGGTTGTACCATATTTATAATAACATCACAGTATATATATTATACTGGATTTATTATTTTATAATGGTAATAACAAAGAAAGAAGAAGTGGAAGAAGAAAGGAACTTGAAAAGGGGTGGTGAAAACATTACCTCTTCTTCGGGTTCTTCCTTTTGATTTGATCAAAAGGGCTCCTTAAGATGGCTTTCTGATCAAACTAAGTTCTCTAGGTTGTAGTGAGGGAAGTTGAGAGAGTATTTGGGCAGGGTTTGGCCGAACCAAAAGGCTTTGAAGGTGTGAAGAAATGAGAAGGAGGAGTTCCCTTTTATAAGAGGGGTGAGGGGCACCTTGGGAAAACCTAGAAATATTAATTTATAATAAATTCATATTCGGTTTCTAATGGAACAAAAGTTGATTATTCAAAGGTTATGGTGGGGATAGGTCGAAAAAAATTCAGCCAATAGAATTTAGACAGGTTTGGTTCACTATATTAACCATATCATTTAGTTTTAACTCTTAGTTAATTAGTTTGACATTTAGCATGTCACTTTGTATTTTTATATTATATAGTTAATAAACATACTATATACATCCAAGAGACCCCCAAGAGGTCCATTAATGATGAAACTATCATGATATAAGTCTCTTGGACGAACCTTATATTTTTAGGAATTTAATATCAATTAATAATATAATATATGTTTTAAAAACTCTTTTATGTCAATTTTGACACTATTCAATAATTGATTTTTGTAAAAATCATAACAGAATTATTACTTCAAATAAAGTTAATTGAATCAATCCTAACATGTCATATTAAACTTGAAAATTAGTTTAATTCATTAAAAGTCTCAAATTATATTTATTTGGGTATTTATAATATCAATTATTTTAATTTTTCACTATTATGGTAATTACTGCATCATCATTGTGTCATAAATAAATTAACTTATTTAATGTTTAAAAATTATAAATAAAATATCATTATGTATGAAATCGTATTAGATTTCTAATGAATATTTACAATAGAATTTATCTTATGTATAACTCTATATTAAAAATGTTTTAGCAAATAAACTTGGATTTTAACTCTTTTAACTCTTCTTTGAATTAAATAATAATAAATGTCCTAATCGAATCCAAGTGGACCTAAATGATAATATTTTATTCCTAAGGCTGTTTTGGTAGAGATACACTTGTCCAATAGAATTAGGACATGTTTTAGGGTAATATTAATATCATTTTTACCCTTAATTACCCTATTTACTTTTAACCGTGGTAAATAAAAGTCAGAAGTTACTATTCACCAAAAATTATTTTCATCTCATTGAACCACATTTTACTTCTTGATATTAACCGTGTCTCTCGGATTTTCAAAATTCCATTCACAAAAGCGGTAAAATTAAGTTTTATGAAAAATTCAGTTTTTTTAACAACCACTTAGTAGTTTCACTATTCATCAAAAATTGATGTTTTTCAGAATAATGCCTAAATTTCACCCTAAGCTATAATTGATATTCCGAATTCAAAAATGATGTCTATTTTACAAAATTCCAAACATATAAGTTGTATTAATTAATTTTATAATTAATTCCCGCTGTCACAACAAATAGCGTGTTTTTAAGAAACAATATATATCAAAAGATTGATAATTGTTTATTTCCAATTTCAAAGTGAAATTATTTCTAATGAACACCATTGGATAAATTGGTAAAAATATATTCTAATTATACTTTAAAACCACTCAATAATATAATTTATCACTATAAATTATTTTGATTAAAAAAGTTGTTTTTAAGTATTTTTCACTATTCATAAAAATTGGAAGTTCTCAGAAAAATACCAAAAATTCAACTTAGGATAATTTCGATATTACGAATCCAAAAATGAAGTCCATTTTGAAATATAAAATATATATAATTTCAAAAATTAGGTATTACTATTCATAACGGCTAGTTTGATTGGTTGTGGTGTGTTAGAACTCGATGTTGCGTACAACACATGCTATCGCATTATTTGAAGGGAAACGTACCGTGGAAGCTTGGGGTGTTACAATAAACCTAATAACATAAAATTATTTCTAATTCTATATGAATATTTTCAACATATATGTGTCATTATGATAGCATTCATACCATGTTGGAGTTCATTTTTCTAAAATGACACCAATTATTTATGTGTCCTCATTTTATAAATTGAAACTACATAAGGGTTATTGATTCAGGGAATTCATTTATTTTGTGAGTTATACATTCCTTGGGAATGGTTGAAAACATAGAAGGTTACATAAACCTTATTATTAATCATTGATCGATGAATCAAGAAGTCATTAGCTAGATTAATAGTCATAAGAGTTAATCAAACTCTAGAGAAAATTACTTGTATGGGATATTATATACATGGCTTTATAGGGATGATGATACAATAGAATGTACTAATTTGTGTGAAACTATGATAGTTAAATATAGAGCTAGAACACATTTTTTCATGTGACACCTATCTTGTTGTTAAACTATTGAAATGAATTATATTTGTTTGGCAGAATATTTTTATATGTGAGATGTAAAATGAAATTCATGGGTTATTTATAATGTATAATGGACTAAATGTATAGATAATACATAGTTTTCTAGTATAGGGGGGATTACCTTACAAAAGGACCATGTCATTTAACACTAATAATTAATTTATTATTTAGATAATATTATTATTTCCAATGAAGTGTGTGACTATGACTACAGAGATCATCACACATACATCTTGTTTAAATCTATTTTAACATAATTTCAAGTTGTTTCATTCTCCTCTATATTCATTTTGGTGCCTGGTAAATGTATTTTTTGGCTACATCTATAACTCATCTTCAATAGTGGATTGAGTGTGCGCATTGGGATGAGTTATCCTCCCTAGTAAATGAAGATCAAGTCACTTATAATATAGGGAATGTTCTATAGAATGATTACTAGTGAATCCTTTCATTTGAGGGATCATAACCAAAAAAATCAATAGAATATGGTTAAAACATTTTATTATATCTCGTGATGATATCAGTTAGGAATCCTATTCATTCAAACAATGATGATGATAAAACCTGTTTATAGGTTGTCATTGATCCCCAGAAATATTATAAGGATTTAAGTATGTGATAGACCCATAGGCAATAATACTTATGAGGAATTTCATTACTATAAATTAAGTATAATGTTTTAATTTCAAGATACTTAAAAAAATTAAAAAGAATTCTATAATTAGGATTTAATTCCCTAATTTATCTAGATTTATCATAAGGTTCTGTGGTAGTAGGAAAATATGTTTGGTTAATGATGACATACCAGTAGGAGAATCTATTCTATTTCAAAAGAACTCATCTATTAAAGGTTTGACAATTCCCCGGGGACAGCCTGTACCCCCCTGCACAGCCCCCACCCTTGTTGACAGCCCGCCCACCCCACCCCCGGATAGGCGCCCACCACCCCCAGGATACCCCCACCCCTTGGAAAGACCCACCTCCCCCACCCCCTTGACACCCCCGACCACACTGGACAGCACCGCCACCCCCATGGATAGCCTGAACACCCCCGTGGACAGCCCGCCCACCCCCTGAATAGCCCGCCCACCCCCTAGACACCGCAGACCCCCTGGACAGCCCCGCCACACCCATGGGTAGCCCTCCCACCCTTGGACACCTCGTACCCCCCAGACAGCCCCACCCACCCCCTGGACACCCCACTCACCTCCTAGGACATCCCGCGCACCCCCTGGACTCCCCCTACCCCCTTGGATAGCTTGACCACCCCCGCGGACAGCCCGCCCACCTGGACACCTCAACCCCCCTAGACACCCCCACCCCCTGGACACCACCTACCCCCAGACGGCCCCACCACCCCCCTAGACACCCCGCACCCCCCTGGACACCCTGCACCCCCCTTGGACAGTCCCACCACTCCCGTGATCCTCATCATACTCCTCATCCTGATCTCCCTGAAGAAGTTAATGTTTAAAACTCATGAACTCCAAACAAGATCCTTAAGGATTATGTATTCCTTGATCCACTTACAATATCTTACTGGGAAATCCTATAATATAGGCATTAGAAATTCTATATCTTATATTCTTATATACACTGTATTTTGTTGTATTTCATAATATGATTCTCATATAGAGTAATTTATCAGTTA
This sequence comes from Viscum album, assembly GCA_963277665.1. NCBI lineage: Eukaryota > Viridiplantae > Streptophyta > Magnoliopsida > Santalales > Viscaceae > Viscum > Viscum album. The sequence goes on from OY728128.1 coordinate 888,166,194, forward strand.
TGCTTTTATATAAATTAAACAATTGTCATTTACCTAAATATTTTTTTGATTAAACATTAATATTATTGAATTTCTCTGAAATGACTTATTTCAATTTTTTTACAGAATGGATAGAAGTTGGATGTACGAAACTGATAGGATTTCTACCGATTTGAAAAATAATTTTAACAGCTTTCTATATTTTTCATTTGACAAGGCTTCAGATAGTGGTCGCATACACTGCCCATGTTTTAATTGTGTTGGAAGACCTTTGTTGAGTCATTAAGCAGTTAGCTATCATATAACCAAATATGGTTTCCAAACAAACTATTTTGTTTGGTATCACAATGGAGAGAAAATGGAATCTCAAAATGTTGATGATCCAAATGATAGGACTGAATTGGAGAGTTTGATATATGATCAGTTTTCATTTATTCGACATCATGAGAATGAAAGGATGTCTAGCCAACAAGATTTCAATACAAGCACACATGATTCTTCCAATGAAAATGATGATGTTGATAGGGTGAAAAAAATTAATGATGCTGCGACGACTCCAGTATATTGGAAATGTGGTAAAATGAAAAAGTTGGAATTTTTAATCCGATTGTTTCATGGGAAAACAATGTATGGGATTTCAAATACTGCAATTGATTACATTCTTACCTTCTTGAAGGAATTACTTCCAGATGATGCAGATATTCCCTCAAACCACTATATGGCATGGATGTTAGTTGATGAACTTGGATTCTCAAAAAAAATCCTACTTGCCTGAATGATTAAAGCTTATTTTGGGAAGAAACTACTAAAAGAAATGATTGTATCAAATTTGGAACCTCCTGATGGATGCCAAATGATGATAGAACACCATCTCGTGTGCCACAAAAAGCAATGTGGCACTTTCCATTGATCCCCATATTATATAACCTTTTTATGTTTGATGAAATATCTGTAAAAATGAGATGGAATGACACCAAGAGAAAAAAGAAGAATGAAGACTTGGTTCACCCTGTAGATGGATTTGCGTGGCAGAGATTTGATGCTCGATATCCTGAATTTGCAGCCGACATGCGTAATGTGAGACTGAGTCTTTCATGTGACAGTTTTAATCCATTTGGGAAGATGCTTACTTCGCATAGCACATGGCCAGTTTTTATACACATTTATAACCTTCCACCATGGTTGTGTATGAAAAAACCTTACACGTTCTTGAGTATACTGATATATGGCCCTTCTGATCCCGGAAATGATATAGATGTATACATGAAACCATTAATAAAAGAGTTGAAACTTTTTTGGGATGTGGGTGTGCCCATATACGATGCATGTTTGAAAGACATATTTTAGATGTGTGATGCGATTATGTGGATGATCAATGATATTCTTTCTTATGCAAAGATGTCTGGATGGAGCACAAAAGGAAAATTTTCATGTCCTGTTTGTATGAAGAATACTCGATCGAGAAGACTAAAATATTGTTGTAGTTTTAGTTTTATGGTACATCAACGATTCTTGCCAATGAACCATCCATATAGAAACAATTGTCAAAGATTTAACCATACCATGGAGAATGACGATCCACCTTAGCGTATGTCTGGAACTGATGTGCTTAATGAATTTAAAGATTTAACTTATTCATTTGGGAAGGGTGTAATGAAATCTAGAAAGTGGAAAAATGTTTCCAATGATAGCTGTTAGAATTGGAAGAAGAAGAGTATATTATTTGAGTTGTCATATTGGTCAACCAACTTGTTACGTCATTGCTTAGACGTAATGCACATTTAAAAGAATAGATGTGAAATGTTGCTTTCGATTCTTCTAAATGTCATGGGGAAGACAAAAGATGATTTACGATCTCGGAGTGACTTGGTAGATTGGGGGATCAGACCAGAATTTCATCATGTCTGTATCAGCGAAAATAAATGGCAAGTTCCATGTGCTTCTTATGTGATGACACCTGTTGAAAAAAAATAAATTTTTGGAAGTCCTAGAGACTATTAAAGATCCGGATGGCTATTCAAGCAATATATCAAAATGGGTCAATAGAAAAGAGTTGAAGCTGAAATATTTGAAGACTCGTGATTATCACATCCTTTAGCATGAGTTGATTCCATTAGAAATCCATCATCTCTTGTCCAATAATGTTAGAGTCTCATTTATTCGGTTGTGCTATTTGTTTAGAGATCTTTTCACTAAGAGGTTTTCCAAATCCTTCTTGCAAAAACTGTTGGTAGAGACACCATTAATTTTGTGTGAGTTATAGAAAATATTCCCTCTATCATGTTTTACATGCATGTTGTATCTGACAATCCATCTTCTGACTGAAATACTTCTTGGAGGACCCGTTGCTTTCCGTTGGATGTATCCAACTGAAAGAAACATGTGCACATTGAAATCATATGTTTGGAACAAGAATTATCCCGAATGTTCTATTGTTAATGGTTACTTGGCTCAAGAATGTATGGATTTCTGCTCAATGTATTTGTCTGATATTACTATGAGAATAAACAGACCAATGAGAAATGAAGAAGAACAGTATGGGAAAATTGAACCCAGTTTTCCATCACTTCCGAAGATAGGAGGAATTCTGGGATAATATACATTGACAACATTAAGCCTTGAAGAGCGAGAGATGGCACATCGCACAGTGTTGTTCAATTGTGATTTGTTCGATGAGTATATCAAGTACGTAAATTGTACATGTATCTCTTATATTACCTCTTGTAATTTTAAATATTTATTAAACTATTATTATTTTTATCTACAGGGAACATAAAGAATTGATATATAGAAAACATCGTTCTTTATTTTTGAGAAGGAAAGAGACTTTGCATAGGAAATGGTTTTCTGTGTGGTTGAAATTGAAGGTAAAAATATTTCTGTAATAACTAAATAAAAATAATTTTTAATTAACTTTACTATTTTATTTATATTTCAGGTATCGAGTTTTCCTGCAGACTCTGTTTTTGAGGAAATAAGAGCTTTGGATTTTGGTCTTAACACCATGGTTCGTCCTTTTAAATCACTTGTGATCAATGGATACAAATTTATTATCACCGAACGAACAAGAAACATGAGAACAAAACATAATGGTGTTATGATAACTACCACAATAGACTGTTATTCTTGTTAATCGGATACTAGACCTCGTTCTGAAAATGTTGCTTATTATGGAGTCATGGAGAAAATAATAATTTTGGATTATTACTAGCATGGTCGAGTCACGATGATGAAATTTCAATGCTTTGATTCAATAACGAGGCAAGGGACCTTTATTGATGATTGTGGATTTCGAGTTATTGACATCACTCACACTCCTACCACCGATGAACCATATGTATTGGAATCAATGGTGAAACAAGTTTTTTATGTCAAGGATCATCGTCATCCTAAATTCGGTCTAATTATTGAAGTAAATCCCAGACTTGTTTTTGATGATGGTGATGATGAAGTTGACACTATCCCTACTGCAATTGGAAGCAATACGTTTATTACTTATGATTACACCAATAGCTCAATTCTCAGAGTTGATTGGGAACCCAGAGTTGTGGGGGGAAATATATAGAATCATATAGTCGTGTTCTCACCTACATGTTTCACCTACATTATTCAGAGTGTGTATCCTAGTACTTACCTTCAAACCACTATAAATGTTCTTTTACTTTATTTTTTTTATCAGAATGTTTTTTCTATATTTTTTTGGGTTACACATTAGTTATCTATTTATAATTACTTCCATATTTGTTTTAATTGTAGGAAATGACACCCATTGACGAGAGGCGACAGAAAAAGATGACAGATAATAATCGTCGCATGGTAAAGATAGGTGATCCTCCACTCATCCCCATTGGGAGTATTTTATTTCAAATATAAATATTTCATTATCTTATAATATCATGTGTTTACTTTTGTGTTAAACGTTTTTTCAGGATCGACCCCCTAGATGAGAGATATTTGACGAGGAGCCTGATAGTGCTCCCAGTAGAGAGGCTGGTTGTAGGGGGGTGGTGTCAGATATGGATGATCATCTAGTGGTCCCGGTACTGAGGCCGGTGGTACGAGGTCTCGTGGGGCGAGAGTAAGATGATCCACTTCTATAGATGTATCTTCTTCACCCAATTTTGATCACGGCGTGTCTTCAGGGACACACAAGATATTTAGACCTCTGATGTTTACACTACCAGTTGGCCAGACATCTTTGCCATCATCTTCTGCTTCTGGTTCAATATCTCCGAGCTATTATATTCCACCTTCTTTGACTTCGCCTGTGACACAGTATGTGGCTGAGGAGCGTACATTGAGGGACACTCCACCTGTACAGGATATTCCTTCTTCTTCTACACATCTAGTGACCCCCATTGATCCGACTACCACATGTATATTTATATAACTCTATCAAATTTTTATACCAAAATATATTTTATTATAACTTGTATTGATATTATTTTTCATTAATAACAAATTCATCTACAGATAGAAGGCGGGGGAGGGGGCATACTCTCTTGCGTGTAGTATGGAACTTCCAGACATAGTTGATTGTTGAATACAATTTTGATGGACAAATGATTGATAAATATTGGTAGGAATGTCTGGTTTTTTTGGCGACGCTATCCAAATACTCCGATATCATTCCGGTCATTCCTCTCTCTTGGAGACATCTGCCACACGAAGTCAAAGATAACGTGTGGGCACAAATATGGGTAAAAAATCTATTGGATTTAATGTAGTATTTTATTTGTATTTATATGAACTAATCTATTGGGTTTCAGCTTCAGTTTAATTTTCCTGATGGCAAAGGTGCATAACCAGCACGTTTAAAAGAGTTAGGAGAGCTTTGGAGAGAATATAAGCATGACATGTATCTTGGCTGGTGTGATAGAGTGGGCATGGAGTTAGAGACATTACCTATCATGGATGACTGGCTGATAGAGCAATATCTCCAAATGATTACCAATTGGGTGACTGCTAAATTTAAGATATTAATCTCATTTGAGGTATTTAAATGATATTTTTCATATTTTGCATTAATATAATCTTATTTATTATTAAACATTATTTTGGAATCATATGAAAAAAAAACATTGATTCAAAGAAATACCTCTATGATTTGGGGTGCACAACTATGTGAGATCATGCGAGGCAGCTGGTACGATATAGTTTATAATTTATTTAAGGACTGTCCCTTTTTATTGTTTCCTACTAAAATTATGCCATTTATTGAATATTGAATATATGATTATACTTTCACTTTATATTGTTTCAAAATACATTACAGAAGCACAAGTTGAATATTGAGGGATGTATCCCTCGAGCAAAATTGTTTTCCTCGAGTAGAAGAAAAAAAGATGGAACTGCCGTAAATGAATCAACCCAAGAAAAGATTGTAAGTTTTTATTTGTTTCTTTAAAAGTATAATATCTATTTTGAAATTTATTAATTTATTAATATTTTTAATAGGATTCTTTACAGGCTCTTGATTCCCAGGATCCTGACAATTTTGGGCCACATGATCATTTATATAAGGTTTTGGGAGAGGAGTACTTTGGTCGAGTACGCTGTCGACCTAGTAAGAATATAGTCCCGATGAGGTATTGGTCCTCTCTAGGTATCCATTCTCATACCACCAAGTTGGAATATGTCAAGGAGCATGAAATACAGTCTGATAAAAGGGTCACAGTGTTGGAAGTACAAGTTCAAATGAGGGAAAAAGAATTTATGAAACTGATGAAAGCTTTATCTTCATCACTTCCACCAGAGGCTAGCATGGCTTGTCAGACATTTATGTCATTGATGGGTGCATTATCCAATGCATCGGGCATCAGATCTAGTGCCGGTTTAGATGATGACGTTCTTGGTGACGATGAGGATGCTGAAGAGGATGAGGGCGAGGATGAGGATGAGGAAGAGGGCGAGGATGGGGCAAAGGGAGAGGATGGGGCCGAGGGAGAGGATGGGGCCGAGGACGAGGAGGGGGCCGACGATGAGCATGGGGATGATGACGAGGACGACGACAAAAATAGAGATGGAGGCGAGGATGAGGTCGATGATGACAGTGGTGATGGTGATGGTGATGAGGGGCAGATTGATCCATTACATTTTTGAATTCTGTATAACACTATATTTTTGAACCTGGTTTTCCTCTCTGGGGTTTTCCTCTACTTCATAGGGATGTTGTTATTAGATATCTATTTTTCACTTGATTCTTATTGTATGATTAGTCTACTACCTAGACCTTTAGTAATCCTTGGTACTTTGATAACCATTTTTCTATTTTGTATTACTTAGCTTTCTTAGTTAGCCATGGATTTCATGTTTATGTCATTTTTCGATAGAACTGCATTTTATGTCATTTATGGCTGATAGTTTTATGCCTGATAGTAACATGCGTGGAATAATAACAAGCAAATAAATGTGTTTTTTCAAGTAGTAATTGTACATTTTGATCATGTCATTTTTTTTTGAAGTCAATCGTGTAGTTTTTTAATTTCCATTCTGTTCAGGGGATGATTTTTGTTTTATTAATGGTGGATCTGCTGGGGGAAGAGGTTGGGCAGGGGGGAGGGGAGGGTAGGGGGATTCTGGGTGAAAAGGGTGGGCATGATGGGAGGGGCATGAGGATACTGGAGGAAAAGGGTGGGTAGGGGGAGGGGAGTGAAGGGGATGGGGGAGGGGAGGAGAGGAGGCTGCTGGGTGAAAAAGGGTGGTCAGGAGGGGAGGGATAGGGGGCTTCTGGAGGAATAGGGTGGGAATGGGGAGGGGAGGGGATGGGCTGGGTGGTGGCAGGAGGGAGGGGGCTACTGGGGTAAAAGGTTGGGTAGGGGGAGGGGGCTGCTGGTGGAAAATGGTGAGTAGGGGGGAGGGGAGGGGAGGGGAAGGGGGCTGCTGGAGGAAAAGGGTGGGCAGGGGGGAGGGGAAGGGAAGGAAAGGGAAGGGGGAGGGGAGGGGAGGGGAGGGGGATACTAGGTGAAAAGGGTGGGCAGGAGGATGAAGGGGAGGGGAGGGGAGGGGAGGGGCTGCTGGGTGAAAAGGGTGGGCAAGAGGGGAAGGGCAGGGGGGAGGGGAGGGGAGGGGATGGGGCTGGGCAGGTTGTAGGGGAGGGCATGGAAGGGGAGGGGCGGGGAGGGGAAGGTCAGGGAGAGGAGGATGATGACAGGAGGGAGGGGGTGCCGGGGGAAGAGGTTGGGCAGGGGGGATGGGGGGGGGGGGGGGTGGGGGCTGCTGGGGGAAGAGGGAGGGCAGTGGGAGGGGAGGGGGAGGGGTAAGGGGTTGCTGGAGGAAGAGAGTGGGTAGGGGGGGAGGGGAGGGGATGTGGCTGGGCAGGTTGGAGGGGAGGGAAATGATGGGAAGGGGAAGGTAGGGGAGGGGCTGGGTGATGGCAGGAAGAAGGGGCTACTGGGGGAAAAGGTTGGGCATGGGGGAGGGGAGGAGAGGGGCAGGGGATGGACTGCTGGGGGAAGGGGTTGTGCAGGTGGGGGGGGGGGGTTCTGAGGTGAGAGGGAGAGGTGTTTCGTGTTTCATTGATTTTTTTTCCTTTTATTATTTTAAATGTATGTTACTTCAGGATTACTATTTCAATTTGTTGAGAATAAATTTTGCAATCCTGTTCCAATATAATTTATGCTTTCTACTGTTGCTTAGTTGTGCAGACGCGTGGTGGAACATTATTCAGGGAAATAAATAGTTTGGTTATTATTATCTTCAATGTGTATTTTGTGATGGGTCTTCTCTTAAATAAAAGGATACGTCTCTTCTTCTAGGATTTATGACATGAAGTCAGCACAAAATGGTTATTACTGAAGTGGAATCTTATTTGGGCTAACTTGTGAGTTTTAAACACGGTATAAAAAATTCTCCTTAGTTGGAAAGTAATATTGTTATAAGGTGCATAATATTTATCATTCACGATATCCTCTTCAAACAGACCATTAGGGAGGGTGTCTTCGTTGCGGATGCATTTGGTTCTCAAAGTGTCTTTGTTTTGTTTAAAATGGATGCGCTTTTAAGTAAAATAAACAACATATAGAAAAACAAACCAAACACATTCGGATTGTGTTGATGCTTTAGGAAAACGATCCATGGGTAGTTTTTGACGTGTACGAGTCAACCCCGCCTCAATCTGAGGCACAGTGTGGCCGACACCACTAAAAGTGTCCCACTTTTATTAGAAATTGACAACAGTTTAAGTCAAAACAACAACTGACATACGAAAAACAGACCAAATGAATTCAGATTCTATTCATTCTTTAGGAAAAGTATCCATGGGTCATTTGTGATATGTACGAGTCAACCCCGCCTCAATCTGAGGCACGGTGTGTCCAGTACCACTCGAAGTGTCTCGCTTTTATTTGAAATGGACATGATTTTAAGTGAAAACAACAACTGGCATATGGAAAACCGACCAAACGCCTTTGGATTCTATTGATACTTTAGGAAAAGTTTACATGGGTCATTTATGACGTGTACGAGTAAACCCCTCCTCAATCCGAGGGCCGGTGTGGCTGGTACCTCTCAAGGTGTCTTTCTTTTGTTTAAAATGGATGCGCTTTTAAGTAAAGTAAACGACATACGGAAAACTGACAAAATGCATTCGGATTGTGTTGATACTTTAGGAAAACGATCCATGAGTCATTTGTGATGTGTACGAGTCAACCTCGCCTCAATCCAAGGGACGGTGTGACTGGAACCACTCAAAGTGTCTCACTTTTCTTTGAAATGGACAACAGTTTAAGTCAAAACAACAACTGACATACGGAAAATAGACCAAACGCATTCGGATTCTATTGATAATTTATTACTAGTATCCATGGGTCATTTTTGACGTGTATGAGTCAACCCTGCCTCAATCTAAGGCACAGTGTGGCCGATACCACTCAAACTGTCTCACTTTTATTTGAAATGGATAGGATTTTAAGTGAAGAAAACAAATGACATATGTAAAACCGACCAAACACATTCGGATTCTATTGATAATTTTGGAAAAGTTTCAATGGGTCATTTTTGACGTGTACGAGTCAACCCCGCATCAATTTGAGGTCCGGTGTGGCCGGTACCACTCAAAGTGTCTTTTTTTTGTTTAAACTGGATGCACTTTTATGTAAAATAAACGACATATGGGAAACTAATCAAATGCATTTGGATTGTGTTGATACTTTAGGAAAACAATCCATGGGTGATTTTTGACATGTAAGAGTCAACCTAGCCTCAATCTGATTTGCGGTGTCACTGAAACCACTCAAAGTGTCTCACTTTTCTTTGAAATGGAAAATAGTTTAAGTCAAAAAAATAACTGACATACGAAAAATGGACCAAACACATTCGGATTCTGTTGATACTTTAGGAAAAGTATCCATCGGTCATTTTTGATGTGTACAAGTCAACCCCACCTCAATCTGAGGCACGGTGTGGCTGGTACCACTCAAATTGTCTCACTTGTATTTGAAATGGACATGATTTTAAGTGAAAACAACAACTGACATACGGAAAACCAACCAAACACCTTTTGAATATGTTGATACTTTAGGAAAAGTTTCCATGGGTCATTTGTGATATGTATGAGTCAACCCCGCCTCAATCTGAGAGCCGGTGTGGCTGGTACCACTCAAAGTGTCTTTCTTTTGTTTAAAATGGATGCGCTTTTATGTAAAATAAACGACATATGGAAAACAGACCAAACGCATTCGGATTGTGTTGATAATTTAGGAAAACGATCCATGGGTCATTTGTGATGTGTACAAGTCAACCCTGCCTCAATCCAAGGCACGGTGTGGCTGGAACCACTCAAAGTGTCTCACTTTTCTTTGTAATGGACAGCCGTTTAAGTAAAAACAACAACTGACATACGGAAAATGGACCAAACACATTAGGATTCTGTTGATATTTTAGGAAAAGTATTCATGGGTCATTTTTGACATGTAATATTCAACCCCGCCTCAATTTGAGGCACGGTGTGGCTGGTACCACTCAAACTGTCTCACTTTCATTTTAAAAGGACAGTATTTTAAGTGAAAACAACTACCGGCATATAAACCGACCAAACACGTTCGGATTTTTTTGAAACTTTAGGAAAAATATCCATGGGTCCTATGTGACGTGTACAAGTCAACCCTGCCACAATCTGAGGCGTGGTGCGGATAGCACCGCTCAAAGTGTCTTTCTTTTGTTTAAAATGAATGCGCTTTTAAGTAAAATAAACAACATATGGAAAATAGACCAAACTCATTCGGATTGTGTTGATACTTTAGGAAAATGTCCCATGGGTAATTTCTGACGTGTACGAGTCATCCCCGCCTCTATCTGAGGCATGGTGTGGCCGGAACCACTCAAAGTGTCTCACTTTTCTTTGAAATGGACAACAGTTTAAGTAAAAACAACAACTGACATTCTGAAAATAGACCAAATGCATTCAGATTCTGTTGATACATTAGTACAAGTATCCATGGGTCATTTGTGATGTAAACGAGTCAAACTCGCCTCAATTTGAGGTACGGTGTGGCCGGTACCACTCAAACTGTCTCACTTTTATTTGAAATGGACAAGATTTTAAGTGAAAACAACTACTGGCATACGGAAAACCGACCCAAAGCATTCGGATTCTGTTGAAACTTTAGGAAAATGATCCATGGGTCATATTTGACGTGTACGAGTCAACCCTACCTCAATCAGTGGTGTGGTGTGGATGGAACCACTCAAATTCACTCTTTTGTTTGAAAAGGACATCATTTTAAGTGAATACAATTGAAATTTACACTCATCAACGATAGTCTCAAACTCTTTTTCATGAGTTGGGTAGTTTCAATCATGGGGTCATAATTGAAGAGACTCCTAAGAAAATACATTTTCACCATATATTATAAACAATACATGTTCAATGGAAAATTCATCACAAATCATTACATACACAAATATAGGATCAGAAAAAATGGGATATGAGCCAATTTCAAACTCCTATTCAACTCTAATAGGTATTTCTCATAATATTCATCCTATTAGAATTTTATGGGGAGGTGGGGTGGCTATGCTGGTTGGGGGGTTGTGTAGGGGTGAGGTTAATTACTATCAGATGATTGTTGTCATATGAAGATTGAAATAGGGAAATGTAGTACAATAAATGGTTGGAAGAATTTGATGGTTTTATGTGTTTTTTGTGCTATTTTAGGTGTTTTTATACTGTTTTAAGTTTTATGTGGGTTTTGCGATATTTTTTATGCAAGTGTAGGTGTATAGTAGAGGGGCTACTGGAGGGGGCTGTTGTGCAGCAGTTTTGGAAAAACTCAATAACAACGGTTCTAAACCGTTGGTATAAGAGTGCTGGAATTCTGGAAAAACACTATACCAACGGTTTAGAACTCTTGGTATAGGTGTTCTGTAATTCTGAAAAAACACCTATACCAACAGTTTAGAACAGTTGGTATATGTGTTCTGGAATTCTGGAAAAACACAATACCAATGGTTTAGAACCGTTGGTATATGTGTTTTGGAATTCTGGAAAAACACAATACCAACGGTTTAGAACCGTTGGTATAGGCGTTCTAGAAAATCACATTACCAACGGTTGAAAATGGTTGGTATAACAATTCTCAAAAATTCAGTACCAAAGGTTATAAACCATTGGTATACATTGGGAGAAATTTAATAAAATAATATACCAACGGTTTAGAGCAAACCGTTGGTATAAGGCTTTCTTCATGGCTTACTAACCAACGGTTTGGAAAACCGTTGGTATAGGCTATACCAACGGTTTTCCAGCCTATACCAATGGTTTAAAACTATTGGTATAACCTTCTTCTCTAGTATTGTTATACACTGGTTTTATTATATTGGAATTTTAAAAGTCAAAATTTAGGTTTTGAAACATGAAATAAAAAGAAAGATCTTGGTTAATATGATTAACTTCTATTTGAGAAACATCCTTTGTATCTCAACTTAAAGACAGAGAGGTTTTTTGGGAGATGAAAAGACATAGAATAAGGATAAGGGTTGTAGGGATTTATTTTTAGTTATTTGGGTCTATCCAAATGCCTATAGATGTGTTTATAAGTTAACGGATGGAAAAACCTTTTACAATTGAAGAGGTGTGAAAAATTTAAAATACCCAAACCTGTTCAATAATGGGAAGTCACTCTAGCTCAAAGTTCCTCCATAATTGAAACATAATTTAGTAGAGGGATGTTATGGTCATGAAAAACCTTTAACAAAGAAAAAAAATTCTTTAATCATTTTAATACTTATGCTATATTTTTATTTACTTTAACCATTTTAGTTTTCACCGTCGTAACTAGTTTTTCACCTAGCATGTTGATCCATTTAGCCCAAAATAAATTTATCCTTATTAGATAATTTTTACCAAATGATTATTAATTTTATATAAAATTTATCAAAATAAATTACATATGCGTGGAATGTTAATTCTAACAGATGTTTCTTGCAATGTACAGAACACAGTTTAATAGAAATTACTGTAAATAAATCTTATTATTTTTACTAATCATTATGACCAAAACATAAGAGGAAAATATTATATAATATTAATTATTATAATTCAAAATTTTAATATATTTTATTAAATTAAATTTAAATAATTGGTTTAATTTATTTTAATAATAAACACTAAATAATGCCAAAAATGGGTTTATAAGAAACAAATTTTTCAACTATAAGATGATCTTCCATTTACTGTATGACTTGTAATCATTATTATAAAGATTAAAATTCAAATATATAGATATAATATATATATTTATTTATTTAATTTATATTATTTCTTATTATTTACATTTTTAAATAAAGAAAATAGATGAATATTTTGTATTTAAAAAAAGTTTTCTGAAAAAATGTGTCTTTTAGACTTAAATTAAACTAATACAATCATCGGATATAAATATGATAAAAATGTAATTAAATATTTTTTGTATAATATTAAAATTATTTGGATACTTTTACTTCCAATTCATAGACTAATTTCACTTTTAAATTAAATAATTTATTGAAATGAAATAAATATTAAAAAAACGTATTTTTCCCTATTCACTTAAAAATCATTCTTTTCAGAAAAATTACATAAGTTCACACTAATATAATATTGATATGATGAATTAAAATAATATATTATATTTTAAAAATAAAATTTCTAAAAGTTTTATAATTTTATTTTAATTACAAACACTAAATGAAAAATAAAATAATTATTTGATGAATATGTATTTTAAAGCATAGAAAGAATTTACTAAACAATTGAGTGATTATTTACTAATAATTTATGAATAATTTTTTTATTATGAAATATCAATATATATTTAAAATTTTGTTTAATCTTATTAATACCCAAAAATTCTGTAGTTATTTTATAAAATTAGTATTTAAGTAGTATCTCACGATTAGTTTAAGATGGATTTTTTTCCATATATACTACCGAATGTAATGTTCACATTTTAAAGTATCATGATTTTATGTAACACTTTATATAAAAATATTATAGTTATTTAAAAAATATAGTATAAAATAACAGGGTGTCACAATCTATTACAGTCTCCTTCTTACATCAAATGGGAAATTGAACTCTAATCCATGTGCATGGAAGACTACCGCCTTATAGACCAATGTAATTTGTTTTCTATAACCACCTATCATGACTGATAATAATTATAGGTATAAAGTATATAAATATATATTATATTAATTAAATTATTATCATTCTAAATATATATTAAATCATATATTTTATAACACTTCCATCCATTGAAAATTGATATTGTTTTTCGGGCGTATGTACAAATTACCACCTCCACGAACTGATGGGTTTCATTTTTCATAACCAAATCATGAAAATAATATAAATTAGTGTATTTAAATAAATAAAATTATATTTTTGATATATTAATATTTATATAATGATACAATAATTAATAACTTCTTTCCATCTTGTTCATTGGAAAATTTGAACATTAATCATGTGTGCGTATAAACTACCATCTCCATGACTATAATATAGATAATTTTGCATAACCATATTTTGTTTGATTGGTTTAGAATAATAATATATGTTTAAAAATGATAATTATTTCAGGATTATTATTTTAGATATTGTGTAATATTTTCCTATTTGAACATAGTCAAAAAACCGATGTTATTTTGGAGATATGTGTTGAATTTCAACAAAACATATGACATGGATGTAATTGATTAATTAATTATATATAAAATGGTAATAAATAAAATAAAATAAATAATAAAATTTTATAAAATTCCAAATAATGTAAATACTTAGTATATGTTCATTTTTAATGTTGATAAAGAACTTATGTGATGATTCAAACTCAAAGTAAGGGACACTTTATCTAAAAACATCATTTTTATATATTTTAAAGATTTATTTCCTAAATATTTTTCCAAAAATATTATAATAATATATATACCTTATATGATATTTTTATAAACATTAAAAATAATAAAATAAATTTTATTTTCCTTTTTTACATTACATTATAGGTTTTTAAGATGAATTGTTTTACATGATGTTTTTACTTTCTTAACAAAATGTAAAAAATTAAAAATCTATTTTAAAATATATGATGTTTAATTAATTTTTCTGACACCATAACCATTACATGATTCTTATAATACTTTATAAAATTATATTATTTATTTAAGAAAAATAATATTTCCCTTTATTATAGGGATCTTAGTTTTATAAATTTGTTTTTAAAATGAAAGGTTACTTTGATATCCAAAAATTTTATTGATATGGATTCAAAAGATAATTTCAAGGGGTTTCTATTGAATATTTTCAGGTTCATTTATTTCTATTCATTAAATTATACTTTATTATTATATATTATGAGGTTTGATCCTGATTTAACTTATACGATGGGTGGTCCCAACTTATATTATATATCGGTTGATCCTGAAATAGATCTCCAATGAACTACATAATTTTGGTTTCCATCATGGGTAAGAATGAATGAGTTAACTTGTGGGGTTAATCATGTGGAATTAATTAGGTTCCATTCATCACTAACATGATTTTAATAGGAGTTATTAATAAAAGGATCTATGTTTCCCAACAATGTGTTTATATTTTTTCAATTTATTTCAATAATATATTATAGAAGAAAGTGTTTTTATAATGATATGATTTATTTCATATGCTAAAAGAATATTCTAATGATGGTAAAAATTTTATGGATTTTCATGTTTTCACATGACTAATGGATGTATTTCTCTTATTTACCTTAGAAATATTTTTTTCTCACCAAATATTATTCAATGTTATTCTCAAGGTATAAGGATGCCTAATGACAAAGTAGATGTCAAGTTGAACGTCACAAAGAATTTCCTGATGGTATTTTTGCATTTTAACATTTTATATTATGGGATAAATAGATATTCAGAAGAATCTTCAACTTTGTAATATATGGTTTGTAATGAAATATATAATCTAACTCTATTAAACTCTAAATAGCAAAGATCATAAAAAAATATATTTAAATTAGTTATTTGGTGAAAACTCAAGATTATGTAATTTTTTAAAGATGATTCCTTATAACAGAAGTTATCCGTACAAGAATGATTAATATATTTATAATAAATCAGAATGAAATAGTTGGTTTTGTGAGAGTAAAATTTGAAAATGACCCTTCAAAATTTTTACACATTTTTTGGAAGAATTATTCTACCACTTTTGTAAAACAATTTCTATATTTGGTCACGATATGTAACAATATATAATAAAATCAAAAAATTCTGATATGAAATTGTTTTAATTAAAGTTTTCTAACAATAATAAGAAAAAAAACAATGTTTTTAATATCTATTATAAAATAAATATTATGTCACTGGGGGAACAAGTAAATAAAAAACTATGATATAGACCATTTCACCTAAAAATGAATCATGTAACCCCACTATTAATCTGGTTGAAACATAACTATATGATTCAAGGTGGAACAATATTCAATCATATTTTATGGTCCTTATAAAATTAACCTTTTAAATTATTATCATGTATCCTAATCAGGGGTACTCTATATAACCATTTTACAAAATAAACTCGTTTTCATTAACCTATGTATAATCTCGACTTGTATATCATCAATTTGTAGATCACATATGTAGTTGTCTTTGGTTTCCCATGATATTTAGAATGGATGTGAGGAATCAACATGCAATATCACTTTATAATAACAAATCATTTTTCTATATACATCACAAATACACCACCATTCACTATTTTCAGAACACCATTTTTAACAATGATATCCAATAATGCAACATTCACATAACATGATTACAATAATAAATAATTTCAAAACGAGAGGGGAAAGAACTTCAAGGTTTCTAAATTAAAATAATAGTATATTTTAAACGTGTCCTTAGTTTTATAAAATTATTTTATTTAATAGAAAAACTCTTGAAGGTAAATCACAAAGTATAAAATCATTTAAATTCTGAATATAAACAATATCAAATCTAATAAACACATAAATAAAAAAATGCATAATTATAATCAATTAAAAATTCGCCAATACATTTATATAAACCTAGACCAGCGTTTTTAAATAATAAAACCTCATAAAACATGAAACACCTAACTTCATTAATAGTATTTAGTTCCTAACATTATATATAGGTCAGTTCTTTAAAATAACATTCTTATGGGCATTTTATCAAAAATATAGTGTTCTTTAAAATATACATAGAGAGAAAATAATCTTTAATTAATAAATTATACCTTCACTCCAAAATGAGATATATGAAAAATGTAAATATTTATTGATAAGTAATTATAGATACCATATTTTATATTTATTTATATATGAAAACATGATTCAATAATGAGACCCCTAATAACTCTAAAATAAAATAAAGGGTGTAGTGACATAAACCTCAAATTTACTATAACATATATGCTTTCATCAAATATCAACATTTTAGAAAGAAATAGATCATAAATAACCCAAAAGACCCAATATTTTTTATTTTATAACCAACTATTATCATAGTATTAACCGCCATAGCTAACAATAGAATGAGGATGAGTGAAATATGGAAGAATAAAATGGGGAAGAAAATAAGATGGAAAATTAATGTTTTAAAAACATTTTACTATTTATATTTCCTCAATTATAAATAAAAGTGAATTCTTTATCCCATGATGAGTAAGATAGAAATGTCTTAGATCCCTCCCTCAGTTAGACAAGTAAATATGGGTAAAAAGGGATGAAATCCAGGGATAAAAATTGGTAAGAAGGTAAATTCATATTTTTAATCTCTAAGAAGATCACATGGTTTGGCCATGAGTCTTACTAAACTATCTCTCAACCATGTTTCGAGAACTAAAATCAAATAGACTACACTCACATAGTTAATGCCCATGGTTATTCAAGATGTTTGAAGAACATTAGGTAGTTTCTAATGGAATTTATTATAGAAAACTAAATATGTTCTAACCATGAATGGACCCATAAATAATGATTTATATATGATAATATAATTTTTTAGAACCAACTATAGTCATCTGCTTAACCTCCATTACAAACAATGGAATGAAGATGAGTGGAAAATGGAAGAATAAAATGGGGAAGGGGTGAAATTGAAAAAATAAAGATGAAAAAGGATTTTACCATTTAAAATTTCCCACTTATGATCAAAAGTTAAATTTGTATCATAGGAGGAGTAAGAGGAGAAGATCATAGAGTTATTATGAAGGTAAACCAAGTGTACATGAATAGAGATGGATGGATATTGGGGATAAAACAAAAAAAATTTAAAAGGTAAATTAATGTTTCTAATATTTTTTATATCACATGGATTGGCCACACGTCTTACCAAATTTTGTGCCAACCATATTTCAACCAATAGAAATAAACTACTTTTACTCACTCAGTTAGTGCACAGGGTTCTATAAGATGTGTGAGACCCATTAGGTAGTTCCTAAAGTAATTTATTATATGTATGTATAGTTATTATGGTTACAAATATCTATGTTTTAACCATGCATTGACCCATGAATAATGTTTTTAATATAATAATATATATTATAATTACAACTATAAATGTTGTGACTATTAAAAAAATTCACACCATACTATTTTCTATAAAAATTTAAATGTTAAATTATAAAAACTATAAGAATTCATATAATATATGTTTATATTATATGTAACAGAATAATAAAATAGAAGTGTCGAATTATGTTCTTCATTAGAAAGTATAAATCTTAGTGAGTTAGGATTCACTTCTTTTGGGATATATTAGAATCCCCTTCGATGGGATCAATATTGAATCCATAACACATTCGACCTACCTAGGTGGTGTCAAATTCAAAGGTTCCTAGTTGTATTTCATTGAACTATAGCCCAACAAACTATAGGATATTATGGTGAAAATTTCATGCATATAGTGTTATAATTTTTTTTATTTCAATCATTATTTTTTTAGATAACATTAACTTGAATTATTATCTGGGAAAATTATTAGAAAATATTGAAATTTAATAAGAGATCATAATACTTGAAAACAAGATTATGGGTAATATGATTCATTCTCCCATCCTTTTTCATTCAAAATGTAACATCTAACACACTATTAATTCACATTAATTGATACCAAACATTATAAATTATGTTGGTTAGAACAAGAATATAGGAATATAGTAAAAAACATCATAGGATTATCCTATTGGGTATTATTATTTTAATTTGATGTTGGGCCATTATATGAAATGGTTTCATATAACCTATGAATGAGATGAACTTAGAGATGTGTAAATATAGTTGAATTTTAGTTTTTTATAGTAATACAATATTTGAGTGTTGTAAATATTTACATATCAATATAGAATAAACACATTAATTATGATGAATAATTATGGATTCAAAGAATAAATCACAATAAGAATGTCTAAATGTAATGGTGATTCATAATATAAGATGAAGACAATATAAATCCTCTTAAGAAAATTTATTTGATAATTCATTCAAAATTGAAAACTATTAATCCATTTATAATATAACTGGGTAAATCATGCGAGAAAATAGTCTCCACTGATTATCTTGTTAGATGAATTTTTTTTGGGGTGACACTAATAAGATTAGGTTTTTATATTCATCGAATACTTTGTGCCGAACAAAGATTTTATTGCAACCCATGTATTTTATACACATTATTTCACAAAAAATGACAAAAAATGAATATAACATAGTACCAAATATATTAAGAGTCCTAGTTTATTTTTTAATTAGATGCATGTAATAAAAAAAATTAAATGGGTATAGAGAAACATTGCTTAAAAAATCTATAAAACCTCTAAAATTCCATTAATCCACTAAAACTACAAGGGATAACTTGGGGACGTACCTAAGAAAGGGGTGATAAATTATCTAAGGAAGGGAATAATCAAAATATAACATGATGGAAGTATTAAATGTTATTAAATAATAATATTAAGCTGATATAAAATGGTGATAATTGTAAAAATGAACATCAAATCATTATATAAGATGATAACTTCTGGTAAACATCGGCACATGTAAACAATAAAAAAACACTTAATACACATAAGTAAAGGCTAACCACTACAAAATCATAACATAATAGGATTAAACTTACTACCCATTCACCATACATGGTATATCATGAGAAAAATATTACCTAATGCATCATAGACCTCTATAATTTTGGTCCCATCCATCAAATTCATATTTTATACATGCAATTATGCGACACACAAATCAAACAACAGAATAATATCTTTCATAATGTTAAATCACACGATTAATGAATTTGGGTTAGAAAATAAGGAGTCCCCAATGAATAATAGTTGGATACAAATATATGAATACTGATGAGTGGAAATACATATGGGTATTCCCAACATACAAATTCTCCATGGAAAATAACACAATAATTTCCATTGTATAACAACTGTACTTTCATTTAATGGTTTTATTGAAGTTAAAGGGGGTATCTCATTACTTGTGAATCATAAGTACATAGATGTGATGTTTAAAAACACAATACAATAAGAACTATTGGAAATAAATATGTTTAATACATAATATATACTTGAATAATGGGAATATGTAAGGAATCCCATACCATCAGTATTTTTCATAAAAAATTTATTTTAAAAACATAAAATATAATATAGGTTCTAGAATATTCATTTATGTTTTGTGAAATTAATAAAATAACCCAAGAAACAACTTATTTTAAAATAGAAAATTATTATTTTTTGGATCCCATTTATATTATTTATCACATTCATTTATGTTTATTATGATGTTATTGCACCTGCTATATTTATTTTTTACCCAAAATTTGAATGTGGGTAAAAATTGAGAATTTTTTTTACAAACTAAATTCTTTGTGTGGATAAAAAATTATAAATTATTTTAGAAAAATAATATTCTGAATATGATAATTTATAGTATTAAATAAAATCATTATTTACAATAATGTACTAGTTTTCATGACACTAACAAATTTTTTATCCTTATAAAAATTTCATAGGGCTTCATTAAATTATATTATGATTTATATTTAAAGGAATATTATTTTAATAAAACAAATCATTAAAATAACATTAAATTTGAAAAATTATTGAATTTTTCATAAAGGGAGTTTTAATTATAGAAATATATTTTAAAAATATATATATTTTTAGTTTCTTCGTATAAGAATAATTTTTTTATCAAACTCATTTTTTAATAATATATATATATAATAATAAAAAAGGTATAAGTAAAATCATTATTTTATTAAGAATATAATATATTGATTTATACTACTAGGGTGTACAAACATTACCCCTTATTACTCAATCATATTCCATTAGAGTAAGGTTTTTGATGGTGGTGCTTTATTTGGGTAGTTCTGTGAACATGGTTTTGGTTGTGATCTCTATAAGATTTAACTTATCCCATAAATAACATCACTAAAGTTTCAGTTGAAGAATCGTAGCTTAGCTTTGGTCAAGGGAAAATCACAGTGATTCCATCTTCCTTGAATGATCTAATAAGTTAGATTCACATGGTACAATTCTACTAGTAGAGGCCATATCATCTTAATTTTGGGTTTACTAGAGCTATCATAACCCTTAATATATACTAATCCAAATTGTGATTTTAGAGTTCCATTATTATTAACCATCATTATGCTTAATGGAATTTTAATCCTGGTAAACAACTTATGGATATATTTTATAATGGTCTAATGTAGAAAATAAAATATAGTTCTTTATGATTTATATAAATACAATACATTATAAAGAATATATTTGTTCCAAATTTAATTTCAAATAATAAATTTTGGGTGATTGTATTCTTCCACCTTTATAGTTTTATACTTTGAAATTTTATATCATATAATAAAATATATTTGGTTAATACTATTTCATTACCTCATCCAGTTCCCTTCTATCCACTTCATAATTGTGGTTCGGGAACAATACTATCACCAACTAACATTCCTTGTTTCATAAATCGTTCTTCTCTATAAACTAATATCATAAGTGGTTTCTCTTAGTATGAATGTTCATTATCCCAAGGTACCACCTCTATTTTTAGTACATGTGATATGTTTTCTTTTTTATTTTAAAAATATGGGTACGTAGAACTCATAATGTAATTGATATAGGTAAGGAAGCAGTGATAGTGCATATTACATAGATCTAATGTGATAAAGGATCTCAAAGAGGATATTGTATCATTGACTAAACTTTCCCTTCTTCCAAAATATCCTCACATTCTTCCATAGTGAAATATTATGGAACACCATATCTCTAATCTAAAACTACTGGGTTTTTAGAATATTTTATAAATATTTTTCTTAATGAGGTTGTATAAGATTCATTTGACATTGAACGGTTGGAACTTCATATAACATCCCTTCGATAAGACTGATCCCCATCTACTTCATGTCTCTAGATTCATCCAAACATGATGAAGTTTGATAACACTTTCCATAGAGATCCTCATAATCATCCATTTTAATTATATAAAAAATTTTGTTATATGAGAACTCCACCTGGGTAAGGTGTTGATCACAACATTTTTGGAAATATATTTAAAATTATATACTTATATCCTCTAGTGTTTATATTGTTCTGTCAGACTGGCCATCCATAGGAGGGTTATAATCAGCACTAAAACTCATATCTTTATTAAATTATTGTTGAAGTCTTATCTATAACATCAAGGTAAATATTAAATCTCAAAAATATACCATGGATAGTGGTAATGCATTTAGTCATAAAATTTCACTTAAACCCATTATAAAGTGTTGGTTAAGAAGGAAATATTTTTTCTATCAATGAGATATGTAATATTTTTTAAGGTGATCAACTAGTCACCAAATTTTTGTTCCCTTTATATGTAATTAGATTTTCTTTAATAAAATCAATTGTTTCATTTTACCATTCCCATAATTGTATTGGAAATAGTTTCATTTTTTCATTTTTATTATTTTGTTGTCTTGTATCATTAGTGTAACAAGCATCAAGATACAAATTCTGCAATATCCCACTTCATGTTATCCCGTATAATGTTTTCCCCAAATCTATATATATCTTAGTTATTACTATTTGAATAGAGAATGATGTGCTAAGTGCATCATCAAGAAGTTCCCTCTTGAATAATTCTTTTCATGGGACACATATTTTGGTTCCAAAACTTATAACTCTATATTTATAAAGGTCAACCTCATGAAAATTTTATACATTTCCATGTTGCTCCTCATTATTTTTTTGGGCCTCCTTGATCTTATCAAGAATTGATTTTTGAATAAAAAATGTTGATTAAGGTTAGAGTAAGTTCATTTTATGGTTAGTATTTCCACCCTTTTCATTTTTAAAAATATTGGATCCCTTTCAATACTCATCATGGAGAAGTTTTAATGATCCAATCTACTCGGATCATTTCAGTCTTTGGTCTCCATCATATAATTGTAAGTCATTGTAAAATCATAGTCCTTGATCATATTATCAACGTTTGTTAGTCCAGATTTTGATCCTTTTGTGTGAATATATATTTGAGGATTTTATGATTCATGTATATATGACACTTTTATTCATGATTATAATGTTACAAAATCATCAATGAGAAGATCATTATAACAAATTCTGGAATATAAATTGGGTAGTTTTTCTATTTGATCTTTAATTGATAGGAGGAATAATTGATCATGTTTTTAGTTTTACTAAGTAGAAAACCCAAGAAATTTTTAGACACGTCCCTATAGATAGAAGAATATATCCTCAATTATGGGTAATGTGAAAATATTTTTCGTAATAAGATTATTATTTAATTATTTAATGATCTCTTCACATTCACTAGTCTAGAAAAATTTCACTCTTTCTGGTTTATCTCATTTAGTTGGATATTAAATCATGAGATGTTTTTCATAAATCAATTATAGTAATTATATAATCTATGGAAACTATGGATCTATGTTATAGAAGTTATTCTAGGATATCCTTAAATTTACTTTTTATTGATTATATACATATATATCCCCTTACTAGTGATAAAATACCCCTAGAATGATACATTCTCCATCCAAAATTCTAATTTTTTTTATATTTCATATGAACATACCTTGAAAAAAGGCTTTAATAAAATCATCAAAGTCTCCTCATGTTCATAAATAATTTTTGAGTAAATAAAAATTCCATCCATAAAGAATACCATAAATTTATCAGGGTAATCATTAAAGACTCCATTCATTAAGACAATAATGATATCAATTGAATTAATGAGTCCAAATTGAATCACTATAAAATCTTAGATCATATAAATTCTATGAAAATTAGGATTTGAGAAACCTCCATTCTTCATCATTACATGACATTATCCTGACTAAATATCCTCCTTATAAAAGATCTAGAATCCATGTGAATAGTAAACAAATATATCCATATGTGAAAGAGGATTCTTTTTCTTTATTATGAACTTGTTGAGCTAATGACAATCAATGTTGAGGTTTATTATCTGATCCTTATTCATGATAAGTATTACTAAAACAAACAATGATGAAGAACATGAAAATATAAGCTAATTATGTAGATTCTATTTTCTTTATTGGTAATTATGTAAATATCCATGGATATTATTAAATCAATTAGTGGGGTTTAGATATAGAAATCAACCTCTCGATTAGAAGGGAGACTGGTAAATTATTCAAGGAGCACATTGTCTTACTCCCTTACAATGGTCAAGTAATCACGAATTATTTTTTCCATAGACTCAATCATTTTATAATGTTATTCACACTCATAAAAAATATTAATTCTTGATATAATGATTCCATATAAGATCAATCATATTTCATACACTTCAATAGATTCTGAGGGAAATTCAGGAAATAGAGAGTGATTTCATTATCAAAAAATTATTGTTATCTCTATATGATGACATATAATACATTATTATAATATAATTGAATTAATCTAAATTTTTAATTAGAATTTAATTTAGGAAATTCATTACAAAAAAATATTTATGAGTAGTTTAATTCTTAGGATGAAATAAATTTCCCATTCTCCATTTTCACACGCGCCACTTCCATGTTTTCTGGTTGTGTTTTAATTTTTCTACTAAACTTGTGTGATATGAATGAATGTATAGAAATACAAAAAAATTGAACATTAACTCTTCAAGAATGAGTAAAAATTTCACTTATCGCCACTTTTTTTGGATCCATCTATCTAGTTGTCCATAAATATAATTACAATTTATCACTAGGACATAGTGTTTGATGTCATCAGTTCTCTTCGACAACCCATGGATTAGTGAATTTGATCACATAGTTTCTTCTCTCTATATATTTGTATCATTGAACAATAATATGATGGTTTAATTGAGTATTATTTATTTTCATAACATTTGGGGGGTTCTCCCATTGTAATTCACTTTCTTGGTGCCCCTCAATCCCACACCCAAATTAGTTCCATGTCCACTTCATGAAATTTGTAGGATTATTATTCATAAACTTTTTAAAAGTTAGATAATGGTAATTCCATTGATCATTATATTCCTCTATCAATGACCTAAAATTAAACACTTTTTTCTACTTCCTATCTCTATGCCCATGAAACCCATGAAATTATCCAATCACTATTTTGGATTTGAGGAAAAACCATCAATTTCCTCACAACATTCCAATTCATGAATCAACCCATATTTTCAAATGTTTGGTTATAGAAGATAGATGAATTTTAAAAATTTACATTCATGATTAATGATAAAGTTGAAGGTTTTTCTAGCACGTCTTATGAATTTTTCATGATACACCCCGATGGATTCCCTTTTATTTTACTTGAGTATAAGGAAATCCATATCCATTCCAAGTTAAAGAGTGTAAGGAAAATAATAATTGAAAAAAAATCCCATGAATTAATTCGACAAGATATCTTTGATCTCTTCATCCTTCATTATATTCTTGATTGATATCCACTATTGATCTGCTTATCCTTCCATGTGATAAACAACTCCCATAACCATATCATCCTTAATGAATTCAAGAACATATAAGATATTTTCAATGGAGATGATCCATTGTTCTAAAACTAAGGGGTTATAAGATCTAATGAAATTCATTGGAATTTTTTCCATAATGTTCACTTTCTATTTTTCTATTTATTAAGGAGTTTCGAGTTTTCCCATTGATTCAGGTTTATATTAAAATATTGAGTCAATTGAGTAATAATTTTCATAACATTCTCAAATCCTACAATCATTATATTGGGAATATAATTTGGGTAGTCATCACATTTCCCCACACATTGTTTGTTGAATCAATTCCTTAAATTTCTAGAAATTATCAAAAATAAAGAGAAAACTAGGGATGATGATTTTATAAAAATTAATCACAGAAAAATTAAAATGTGAATACTAATGTAATAACTCATTAATTACTTGAACTAACTAGCATATTTTTAATCCCTAGGTAAATATTGAGTAAACACTCAATTTTTCATTTTTTGTGCTATTACCTCTAGGTACAACTTTTCTCGATCCCCATACACTTGTATTATCCAATCATGGATGTTATATAATGGAAAAAACTAACTCTATTATTTCCCAAAATATAGGGTTCATTTTCAAAAATTTAATCTTTTATATTTGGTTTTCACAATGGTTTTATAATCCCATTCAAAAAAATAACTGGACCTTACTCTAATACAGACTATAGAATCACATAACTTTTATATACTTAATTTCATGAATTTTGGAATAAATATTCACATAACATAATATTATAATATTTGTAGTCCATGGGACTTTGGGTAATCCTATACATATCAAAATAAGATGAATCAAAGGTAAAAAATATGTTGAAAAAATCTATAACAAGTATTTAAATTTCCTTATTCTTATAAAACAAAACATGATATCCCCATGACATACATAACAAAGGGAATAGATAAATATTGATAATGGAATAATAAATTAATAATATGATGATAGTAATACATGTGAGTCTAGAGAAGTATAAAGGTGGTTGAAAATGTAGATAACAATAAGCATGAACCTGAAATAATGACATAAGATGATAATATCGGGGAGACATAGGAATATGAAAACAACATAAAACATTTTATCCAAAGAATAAGTCAATGATAACCATTAATAAAACTTAACATATTGTTCTTATTCTAACCTACCATTACCTATTCATGGAATATTATGAGTTGAAAATATTACTCAATGCATTATATATTTATATAATTCTGATCCCACCCACCACATTCATATTATGTGCATGCAATTTTGTGCCAAATAGATCACAAAACATAAGAAAATATTTCACCATATATAATACCATGATTATGGAATGTTTCATAAAACATTGAAGTCACCAATCAATAAAGGATATGTAATACTAGGTGAATAATCATGACTTAAAAGGGGTAAGGGTATTTATAACACAAAAGTTTATCCTAGAAAATCATTTAATAATTTTAGATTAATAATTACTGTACATAAAGGCTCATAGAAGGGATTAATGCGAATCAAAGGTGGTATCTCATTACTATATAATTATAAGGAGTTTAACAATATTTGTAATACAATTATCTAAAATAACTGGGAAATAAAAGAATCAATATAAATAAAGAACCAAAATAAATGAAATTGGAAGGGAATCCCTAACCTTGAGAGGGTTCTTCTAGAGCCTTGTGGAGTTTCTTAAGAGAATGGGAACCCATTAAAAATACATTAGAGAGTAATAGATAGAGATATAGGAAATTTATACTCAATTGGTTTTTTAGTGAATTTGAATGGGAGGTATGGTGAGAATTTCTAAAGAAAGGGAGAAGAAATATTTATTATTATTTAAACATATGTTTTTTAATCTATGTGATAATATAATCAGAACCATAATCATTATAATTATTTTTTCCATGGATTCTTCAAAATATTACTCGTTTTAAACTTTTTATTAGGATAGGATTTTAACTATTTGAAATATTATCATTGATGATGTTGAATTGAATGGTATTGAAAAAGAATTTATTTTAAAACCATAAAATATAAAATAGGTTTTAGAGGATCCCTTAAAGGTTTTTAAAATCAATCTAATAACATCAATAACACATTATTTGAATGGTTTAATCTCTTCTTGGTTATGGATTCCATTTATACTATTTGTTACATAACTTTTATTCAATTATGATGTCATAATAAATATCATATATTTATATAAAATTAATTATTTATGTAAAACAATTCTATATCATGAAATTATAATGAGCTAACCATAGGATAATTTACACAATCATATTTAAAAAATATATTTATTTTCTTGTAAAAATATTTTAAATAATATATGTTTCACTTTTAACACAGGTGGATATATGGCTCTTATAACACAACGTGTACTCCAAGTACATCGCGCGTTTCACCAAACATTTCCAATCCCCATGTCTCTTCCCACACAATCAGTCACATAGTCATGGATTACACTATGTGTACATATAGTACAAGGAATGTCCATAAGAAAAAATGTTCCTTCTCCAATAGAAGGATACATGTCGTGTATTCATCATTACGCATCATGTATTCGGGGGGTTTTCAGACATTAATCCTCCGAAACAAATTCAGAAGCCCATAAAAAACAATGAAAAAAATTAAAGTGTGAAATTATTATCCCTGGAGGACCATTCTCCATGAGAATCAAATCGTGAAATCTTAATCATGTAATATGAAAAATTATAACAATTAGATTTGAAATGATTCACCAAATTCTGATCTATGAGGGACCATAACTCCTCCAGGACCAATGTTTGGCGCTCATCTAAAAGAAACCTTATATATTAGAAATGCCTTATAAATAGCTGGTGTTCTGTCAAGGAATATACCACCACAACATGGATATCTAGCACAACATCTATCAGAACAACATGCAATCGGTAATACACCCTTAATGGAATGACAAGAATGCATGACATGTGATCTTGAGGAAGTGCATATATGATGCATGAAACATCCAAACCTTATATAATCAGTTTGAAACAAAATAAAACCTCAACAATATCAATAATAATAGAAAAAAACATGTAAATCAGCCAATGGTGATATCCTATCAACTTTAATAATTGAAAATCTAGAAAAATTTCAATAATCAAGGCATATTGGCTTTCCCCTATACACGGGTTTGCTACTCCTAGGCACAACATATTACCAACTACCTATTCTTTAATAACCCTTCATATTGGCTCCAAATAGCTAGTCAACCCGAAAATAATACCCTCTAATACCACTTTATAACGTCCCAGTTTTGGGTACCTCCTAGAGGTTCCCCATAACAGGTTGTTCACATGGCATCAAGCGTTTTTTCACGAATTCCACAAGCTTTGGACTTTCAATGAGGGGTATTGGTGTGATAGTGTAAAAACTATTCCCTAATTGGAAGAGTAACACATCAGAAACAAATAGAAAAAAGTATCATAAGTATTAATATCATATAATAAGTAAACATAAGAAGACTAAAAATAAACAAACTGCAATATATATATATATATAATGATGCATGAAACAAGTATCTAGAAAATTATCCAATCAAGTCACAATGTTGGAATATAGTACTAACCCAATTTACAAGATAAAAATAGGTAAACAAAGCCAACAACAATACAGGCCTTAGCATGCTCCCATTCTCTCCAGATCTACAACAATCAAGAACCTGAAGTAGAAGGGTTCTTGTCCTTATCTATACCTGTAGCGATAAAATCTATTTAGGCCCAAAAGCATGACCCAAATAGGGTGTTGGACGAATCCAAGTAGGAAACCACCCAAAGATCTATACCTAACTATTAGTGAACATATATAGTAGTCAATATGAAAAATTAAGTAAAAAATAATGAAGTGCTAAAAAATAAACAATCCTACAGTTCAAGATACATTCATTTACATTTAAAAATAAATAATCAAATAATCTCAAGAAACCCTATGGGAAGTACTCACAATCTAAACCCTCTAGTTCAGCTTAGAAAAAGACTCTCTGAAGAAGCACTCATCATCAATTCCCCTTGTGGTCTTGTAACAATAACTACTGACTCTCTGAGAAATCACTCAACTTCCAATTCTCCATATGGTCTCACAACATGGAACTACAGACACTCTGAATAATCACTTACGTCCACCCCCTATAGTCTCGTAACATGAAAAGTATAACAGACACTCTGGGGAAGCCCTCAGGATACATTCCCCCCTATGGTCCTACTACACCAGGTACCCACATCCTTATGGAAGAAATCATGCAGAAACGATATCCAGAAGACAATGTAAATCTCAAAATACTACATGGATAAAAAACTAAAATCCATATAATATCATGTTTTATAATATTAATTCTATCCTAATATCAAAAGACATGGGAAGGAAAACAACCTAACATGCAATTCTAGAACCAATGGACATTATCAAACAAACATGGGAAAACATGTCCTTGGAAAGCTAAATAAACCCTATTCACAGTCCAATATCCCTACCCATGCAAACAAAGCATAGAAGGAATTAACATGGTCAAATTCCCTCAACACGTAATACCCAAAACTAGGATATTGGACACTTTTCACTCATATAATTCAAAGACAACTACAGAAATCCACAAACCACCTACCTCGATATTGTACGATCAATGTAGTTGTACCTCAGCATTTGAACCGACCTAAAAAATCTTAGATCTACAAAAAGTCCTTAAAACATTCTACCATGGATATATCATGAAAGAGGATGAATCAAAAGAATAGGATCTATAAGAATTAAGAACTCACTAATTCAATTCCAACACAATCTAAAGAGTTCGATTCATACAATAGATGGAAGGTCGGGGTCTTGAAGAGGAATCATTAGCTTCAGTCACTCCTGGATGAGACAAAGCCAAAAGAAGAGCTATCTATGAATGGGATGTGACCCCTATCCAATATAAAAAATAAAAATAAAAATACATGGAGTGTTCTTTAAAGATACAAAACATGTATATGCCTCTTCCAGGTCCCGCATTATGCGTCCCTTCAATGTCATCACACGGTCGTGTATGCAGTCGTGACGCAACCATACATTCCCCAGACTAGGGGCCAGAGTACAGGTTGATTTATTCCTCAGAGATTATATAGTTACCGTTACTAGAACATAGTGGGAATTGATGGTGGGTGTATCCTCATAGATTCTTTGTCTAAGTTGAATAGAGGGGATATACTTTGAGTACATCCCATAGGGTTACTTGAGATTTTTTGGTTGTTTAATTGTAAATTTAAATGAATGTAGCTTGAACTGTAGGATTGTTTAATTTTGAGAACATCATTTTATATTGCTTCATTTTTCATATTTCCTGCTATATATGTTCATTGATAGTTATTCACATATCTTGGGGTGGTTGCCTCATGGGATTCGTCTCACATCCTATTTATGTCATGATTTTTGGCCTAAATAGATTATATTGTTGCACCTACAGATAAGGAAAAGTTCCCTTCTACTTCAGAAACACGATTACTGCGGAGTTAGAGAGCATGTGACTAAGGTGAGTCTTGCGATGATGTTGGAGTTGTTTACTTTTATTCCACTTGTAATTTGGTTTAGTTTTGTATTCCATCATTGTGACTTGTTTTACTTATTGCCTATATACTTCTGAGATGAATCATTATTTATATATATATATATACTACAGTTGTTTGTTTGTTTTCTGTCTTTCACTGTTTACTTATTGTATGATATTAATGCTTCCTCTAATGTTATCTATTTGTTTCCACTGTGTTACTCTTCCAATGAGGGCATAGTTTCCCCACTATCACTCCCAAGTCCCTCACTTCTTGTAGCCGACCTCTGCTATTTGGGGAAATGCGCTTGAGGCCAAGGGACCAATAGGGTACATGGAACCTATAGGCGGAACATCCTGCAACCGGGATGTTACAAATTGGTATCAAAGGTTATTCTTTTCTTCTTGACATACTATTTGGATCCAATAGATAGGGTTAGGAAGGAATAGATAGTCGATAATACGTTATTCCAATGAGTAGGTAACTCGTGTACATTGAAAAGCCAATATGCCTCGATTATTGCAATTTTTCTAGTTTTTTAATTATTATAGTTGATTTGATTTCAATGTTGGGTGAATCACATGTTTTGTGCAGTTATCATTAATATTATTGAGGTTCAATTCTGTTGCAACCCAGTGAGTTGAGGGTATTCCATTTCTTGAATAATGTAGTCACTTACTAGATATCACATGTCATGCATTCTTGTCATTCCATTTTGGGTGCATTAACAATTTTATGTTGTTGTCATAGATGTTGTACTAGATATGAATGTTGTTGTGATAAATTCCTTGATATAATACCTGCTATTTGATAGGTTATTTCTAATATATAAGTTTTCCTTTGTTTGAGAGCCAAACATTGGCCCCTGAGGTGTTATGGGCCCTCATGGATCAGAATTTGGTGGATCATTTGAAATTCCACAGTAATAATTCGTGATGTTACAATAATAAGATGCTAAGAATTGATTCGCAATGAGAATGGTCCCCCACATATTAGAATTTGACACTTTAATGTTTGTTTCATTGTTTTCAAGGGCCTTCGGAGTAGTTTATGAATCTTAATGTCTATAAGAACCCAAAATACACCATGGGTATGTATAAATACACTCCATGTATGCCTCTATTCAGGAAGGTAATTTTTTTCTCATGTACACGTGGAGTACTATATGTACATGCCATGTAATCCATGACCGTGTGACTTACTGTGTGGAAGGAGACATGAGTTTCAGAAATTTTTGGTGACACACGCTCTATACTTGGAGCACACGTTGTGTTTTAGGAGCCGTTTATCCACCAGTGTGACCAAATAAATAGATGGATGATTATTAGGTAGTACATATCATGTCTATATTGAACACACCTTGTCGAGTTAACCATGTAACCAACCATATGAATAATGACACTGGATGGTGGAATCCTTACAGTACATGCCACATCTCGTATAAAAACACACCATGTAGAGTCAACTATATCTCCGACTGTGTGACTAACAATACGGGCAGTTGAAACCTAATAAGTACATGCAGTGTTTGGTACAAGAACGATTTTTAGTTTTGTTCTAGGAGAATCATGTTGTTTATCTATGTATGGGAACTTGGTCAAAGGGAAACTATTCAAGTACATTCCATGTCCTTGGGAGGAACATGCTATGTGTTGGGGTGTTACACGACCAGTTTTGGTAGATGAACATGCCCACTTAAAGACATAAGGGAACACGCCGTGTAGTTGTTATACACACCGTGTATCTATGTTTTATAAAGATTTATTTTTCTCCTTCTCTAGTTCATTTATTTCACTTATATGTTTTAGTGCTTGATAATATTGATCTAAGGTGTGCTATTGATCTTGTAGAGTCATTCCTCCAGGACATACTCTGGTTGCACACTACATTTAGGGAAACAATCAGACACTCGATAAGGATGATGATGGACTTCCAAAAGATCCCCTAGTTGTTCCTATCATGGAACAATCCATCTTCCAAGATATAGGTGTCGATGCATAGTTCTAATAAGGCTTCTTGAGGTTTATTCCAACCTTCAAGGGATCAATGCATCCTACCATGTCTATGGAAGAGTTGAGGCAGGTCTTTCAGCAAATTCATCCTCCCACCTTCTCAGGGGAAGGAGGACCTCAGGCTGTGGAGTTATGGTTAGAAGTCATGATGTCTATCTTCGAGCATCTAGAGATTCCTATATAGAGAAGGTTGAAGCTCGCTACGTACAATATTTGGGATTACACCACTAGGAGGTTTGATGTGATGTCATAGGCAGGGCACCAGCAGAGTATGGCTTGGGATGAGTTTCCATGTGCATTCTCATATTACTTCTACTCGTAGACTTTGAGGGCTGACTGAGCACGAGATTTCATGAGATTGGAGTTGGGTACTCTCTCACTCAGGGAGTATTCTTCATGCTTCACAGAACTGTAGTGCTTCACACCTATTCTAGAGGGGGATGAGTTATTCATGGTGTGTATGTTTAAGGATGGTTGTAGGCATGACATTCGATCTCATGTAAACATCTTCTGGTTGACTTATATCACATGTATAGTCAAATAGGTGCTGATCATAGAGTGAAATCTGAGGGATTCTGGGGTTGCGATCTAGGGAGTCTCTTCATCTAGAGTTGGCACCCCTCCAACTAAGAGTAGGAATGGTCGTAAGGAGTTTATGCACTGAGATATGAGGAGGGAACATGCTTCTTCTAGTAGCCCGGTAGTGTGCTACTACTACAGAAAGAGAGGTCATATGAGGCCACAATTACCAAGAGACAAAGTGGAGTGTCGATTTTGCAACAATATGGGTTATCTACATCATTTTTACCAATTTGTATCAATATCAGTAGGTGAAAAAGGTTCTTATATGACCCCTCATTCAAGAGGAGGACCACCAGTTTCTCTTTATGTATGGGAACCAGTGTTTTTATGGCCATTTAGGCTGAGGTGGAGGTCATGACCATGGAATCTAGTTTCCATGATTTCATTGACAACATGGTCGATCAGCTCAGGGTGGTCAGAGAGGGTCACAGTTCTGCAGTACAGGTAATTCTTTTGTGGTGGAGATAACCCAAAATGATTAGGATCCTGGACCCCCTATAGTTATAGATATGATTCTAGTTTCCTCATTTTTTGATTCCGAACTTTTCAATATAGGTTCTTCCCATAGTTTCATATTTTTTGATGTTGTGTAGATCATAGGACTCTGTATCATTACTTCTTCTCATATGTTTACAATAGACACTCTATTGGGGACTATAATGGCTAATGTATGTCAGTACAAGGAGTTCCCTCTTGAGGTTGGTGGGTGTCACTTCTTATGGGACCTCAATGTATTAGATATGACTGACTATGATTTCATTCTCAGAATGTATTGGTTAGTTCCCTTCCATGTATTTGTTGATTTATATCATCGTAGGGTGAGTTTCATGTCAGCAGAGGGTGGATCGTTTCAATATAAGTGAAAATGGGATATCCAGGTGAGCGGAGTAGGACCCGAGTAACATGGGTTGGGAGGATTTACAATCCATATTTCTAGTCTGTCTTTGGATGATCAGGGGACCATATAGATGGCCTTTCCTCCAGTGGTTGATCACTTTTGGGATGTCTTTCCAATTGAATTTTCTGGTTTGCCTCTAGAACAAGAGGTGTACTTTTCTATTAATCTTGTTCTAGGAGTGGAACCAGTGTTAATTCCTCATTATCGGATGGCTCCACCAGAGTTACAGGATCTCAAGAAGTAGTTAGAGAAGTTATAGAAAAAAGTTTTCATCATAACTTATACTTATCCTTGGGGATCTCTTGTTCTATTTACAATGAAGGCGGATGGTACCCTCTGACTTTGTGTGGATTATCGGAAGATGAACCAGTTGAAAATAAAGAACCGATATCCTTTACTGATTATTGATTATCTCTTTGATCATCTTCGAGGAGCCCGAGTGTTCTGGAAGATTGAATTGAGATCTGGTTATCATCTGTTTAACATTAGACCATCTAATATACAACTTAAAGCCTTTCAGTGTAGGTATGGTCTATAAAAGTATGTGGTTATGTTGGTTTGTCTCATGGATGAACCTTTAGTTTTTATGGAACAGATGAACCAAGTGTTCAATCCATATTTGGATTCTTTCATGGTAGTCTTCATGGAAGAAATCTTGGTGTACTCTACACTCGACACAAACATGCAACACATATTGAGATCATTTTGAGAGCATAGTGAGAGAATCGGTTATAATATAGGCTCTCAAAATGCAACTTTTGGATGGACCAGATTCACTTCTTCGTTCATATTATCTTAGCGGTGGAAGTATCAGTAAGTCCGATAAAGTGAGAGAAGTAGTTTCTGAGGAGCATCCAAAGAACATATTTGTGGTACTGAGTTTTCTTTGGATGGAGGGTTATTATAGACATTTCATACATGAATTTTCATGCTTAAAAGTGCCATTAACGGGCCTGACGAAGATGGGTGTGAAGTACTTGTGGATATATACCTGTGATTCATCCTTTCAAGAGCTAAAGAGGATGTTGATATCTGCTCCGATGCTTTTTTTCCCATAGTTAGGAAAGAGTTATACTTTTTATTGTGATGCATCAAGTATTAGGCTAGGAGAAGTTCTTATACAAGGGGAAAGAGTCATTACATAGGGTCTCGGTAGTTGAGGCCACATGAGAGGAATTACCTGATGCCCATTCTCAAGTCCATTAAAGTTGTTCATGATTTACGCTTTAGGAGACATTATCTGCTGGCAGAGAATTTTTTGGTTTTCACCGATCAAAAAAATTCCAAAGTACATATTCACTCAGTGTGATCTAAACATGACACAAAGAAGGTGGGTTGAGTACCTTGAGTCCTTTAAATTTTAGCTTCCCTACATGCTTTGGAAAGGAAACACAGTGGCCGATGTGTTGAGTACGAGGAATCAGATATAGGTATTTTAAGAGGCCAATAGTGATTGGCAGCTTATGGCTTTGTTCTTTAAGATGCATTTTTAGGTTGATAATAGACAAAGGCATCCCTTTATTTCTTATATATTTATTTCCTCTTCTCTACTTGATCAAGTGATAATAAAGAAACTATCATATTCTGAAGTACTAGTGTTCTAGGAGAGTGTGTTAGGAGAGAACCCTATACATGGATAAACTATAAGAAAGGAGGAGATCTTTTATATCTATGGATGTGTGTGGGTTTAAGAAAACATTCGTGAGGATATTTTGAGAAATTTATTTTATTCAGTTAGGGATGTTCATCCTAGTGTCACCAAGATTTATCAAGATCTTCACCATTCGTATTCACATCTTAGTAGGAATTTAGTTGTTTCTTGTTCTGGGATGAGGTGTTATACTTTTCCATAGGTGAAGGTAGAGAATTAGTGACCAGAAGAGGTCGTGCACTAGTTACCCATTTTTCAGTGTAATTGGAATGATGTCGTGATGGAGTTCAGGATAGGTTTATCGTGGTCACATCATGGGAACAATGCAGTTTGGGTTGTCATTAATAGACTCAAAAATGTTGCACTCTTTTTTTAGATCAAGGAGATATTAATTGTAGATGAGCTAGGAAGTTTTTACATTCGGAAGATTTTATGCCCACATGGGGTTCTACACTACATCATTTTAGACAGGGACACCTACTTCACTTCAAGGGTTTGGCAGGGACTACAGAGGGCATTGCGTACATGGTTACATCTAAGTATAGCTTACTGTCCCCAGATATATGGAAAGTATGAGCATATGATTCAGGTACTAAAGGACATGCGTCGACCATGAATCCTAGTGTTTGGATGTTTGTGGGATGAGAACAAACCTTTAGTGTAGTTTTCCAACCATAATAGTTTTCAAGAAACTATTGAGATGGAACCTTATGAGGATTTGTATGATAGTCCATGCCAATCACGCATATGTTTGATAAAGGTAGGAGAGGTAGCTGTGCAGGGAACTCATCTGTTCTAGGAAACCGCAGAGCAGATAGAGTTGATTCGAAAGAGGATGGCTACTACACAATCACAATAGAAGTCTTACACTAAATAATAGAGACGACCTCTGGAGTTTGAGGATGGAGATAAGGTTTTCCAATGTCTCCCAGAAAGGATGGGACATCAGATGATTAGGAAACATGGGAAGATTTTTCTAAGATATGTCGAGTTTTTTGAGGTTTTGGAGAGAGACGTGTCAGTTTCTTATTGGTTATAGTTTCCTCAGAGGTACCAAGCTATGCATGACTTCTTCCCCATTTCTCAACTTCTACATTTCTTATCAAACTTGTCTCATGTTTTTTAATCTGAGGAGGTTATGTTTGAGGTGGATGCATCATTCGAGGAGCATATTATCCAGATTGTTGATCACATCATGAAGGTTCTTTGTGGCCAGTATATTCCTCCGGTACAGGTGCTATGGAAGCCCGGGAGAGTACAAGACAAGACTTGGGTGAGGGATACTGAGGTACGATCACAGTGGTCAGAGCAGTTTGAGGATCTTTCTTCTACACCGCCTTATTTGGTAAATTCAAGGATGAATTTATTTAAGGGGGGATGTTTGTAAGAACCTAGATCTTTATTCTAGTATTGATCTGGTTTATTGTTGCTTTTAAGGAGAAAGGGAAGAATAAGAATTTTAGGAGTATGCTCCGTTTAAATTCTTGTACATGTAGTGTACTCTGGTACCAAGTCTGGGCCATGTTTGGTCGTGTCACAATTGTGTACATGATCGTTTGATGACGTGGTAGGGCCACTTAAACCGGGACCCATAAGTGTCATATAAACACCATGTATCTTTTAAGAACATACCATGTATTTTTATTTTTATTTGTTATATCCGACCGGGGTTGCATCTTGTTCACTTAAAGCTATTATTTTAGATTTGTCTCATCTAAGAGCGACCGAAGCCGAAAATTCTTCTCTGAGCCCATTACCCGCCATCCGATATAACAAATAAAAATAAAAATACCCTACGTGTTCTTTAAAGATACACGACATGTATATTCATCTTCTAGGTCCTTATTTTAATGGCCCTTCCTCATCATCACTTGTTCGTGTACGCGGCCCTGACATGGCTCAACAAGGGCCAGATACGGAGCCAGATTACACATACTGTAGAAAAAAGTACATGATGTGCACTCCTAAAATTTTCATTCTTCCCCTTTTCCTCAAAATCATCTATAAAATAGATACATACCTACTGGATGATCTGGGTTCTTACAATGGTGGTGGCACTTTATTAGGGTAGTTCAATTAACATGGTTTTGGTGGAAATCATAATAATATAAATATTATCCAATAAATGGGTTTTCTCAATTTTTTGTTATTGAATATTGACATGGGCTACTTCATATGTAAATCCCAGTGATGTGATCCCCCTCGAAAGCTCCAATATGTAGGATTTGTAGGGTAAAATTTTGTTAGCTAAGGCCATCACTTATTCCCTTTGGGTAATTAAGACATTATCATAATAATTATTATATAATAATCTTAATGGATATTTTATAACCACTATATTATCAATTGGTATGATTATTAATATTATTTTAGTCCCAATATTAAAATTATGTCTATATTTTAAATTTTCTCATGTTACAATTGAAATATAGTGTATGTTTTTTAGATAACTAAATTATATAACAATGAAATTATTCATTCACAAAGAAATTTCTTTTATAATATTTTGGATTGTTATAGCTGTGAAACCTGAATTGAATTAAGGTTCTAGTGGAATAGAGTTGAGACTATCCATATATTGTATTTTCTAGGGAGTTTTCTATGAAATAATATAAGAGTTATATAAGATATGATTAACATCATGTTCTACCTTAATAGATAATTAATTGGAGAAATTCTAAAGTTAACTAAAGCATAGTGAAACATAGATTTTTTCTAATTAATGAAAAGGTTTTATAAAAAATGGTTTATAATTTTAGTTAGAGAAAATTTAATATGATTATTTACTAAATAAATTTAAATGCTGATTATAATATTATAAAAACTATTTTACAGACAAAAATGGGATCATCATAAAAAAATATGTATTTATAATCAATATTAGAGAACAGAAAAGATTACTGGAAATAATTTTATAGACCATCATAGAAACATGGAAATAATTATCATAAAAGAATATAAATTCCATGACATAAAGAAACAATTTATTGAGTTGAAAAAGATGAATCTATTAATGGATCACATCCTTATTCCTATGGGATAATTAAAAGTATTCTTACAATTGTTTAAAGGACTTAAATGAAATATGACTAAAAGAACATTAATCTATACTCATGTATTAAATATGATGGGGTAATTCAATTACTAGGTGATATTTAAGATATAAATTAAGTCACAATCTTCATATTGAATTTCATATAGAGTCATTGATGTAAATTTATTGAATATATGATTGATTTCAATAACTTTTTTCCCAAATTTTTTCTAATATTTTTTGATTAAAAATTATAGAGCATGAGACGAAAATGCTAAGGTGAAATTATAGTAGTATAAATTGGTAGAAGGTTAATACCATATAAGTACATTAGATGTTATAATTTTAGAGAATGGTCATTAAAACTTAAAAGAGCTATGAAGAAGGTGGAAAATTGTTTACAAATGCGATGAAAACGTCCCAAATTCGATAAGGGGTCATGAATCACTATGGAGAGTCAAAAATTATAATAAATATTATTATAGAAATCAATTGTTCTATATTTTTTAATATAATGTATTTATAATATATCATATAATTATTATATATATACATATTAGTTTAGAACTAATGAATTACTGATAATTAAAGCTAAAAGTTTAAATATATATGATGGAGGAAGAGTTGACACATCAAGGAGTTAGGTGCGAGGATTAATTTAATTATTCGATGATTATGGAATGAAGTATGTGTATTTGGAATCTCATTTTTTCCAATTATATGATAACATATATTTGTAAACATAGAGTTGATATAATTAAATGAGATATTTTTTTATAAATTTTTTTACAATTAAATAAATTCTATATCATGTTTTAAGAGTAGATAAAGATATAATGTTGTATCTTTGATAGAGGAGTTTATCCAAAATATAATATTAAAATATGAGGTATAGAGTTCTAGTAGGCCAATGGTGGAATATTTATATGAAAAAAATATTCTTTTTAGAATATAGATCATTTCACAGAAAAAACCATATATTATATGTATAAAATATTTTATTTATTTAATATTACACTTTAAGGAAATAAGTGTTATATCCTAAAAAATGTAGTTTTTGAATCTTCCCGTGATATTCAAGAGAGAATGTTATTTCTAAGAATCTAGTTGGAGAATTTCTAGACTTAATGAAGTGAAATGAATAAGAAATATTGGATTATACATGTCTAATAAAAAGTTAATGTAATTTTACATCCTAATAGACTTTAGGATTTGTTTGTAATAAATGATATTAATGTTAAGAGTTATATTTTTTCTCATTATTTTAAATAATTAAATGACAATGAATCAAGATAATGATTATAGACATTGGAAATATTCTATGTAGGCAACCTAAGTTATTAAAATCATAAAAGTTAATACTGTGAAGTAATGGAGTTTGAATACTACATTAAAGGAGATTAAAATTATCAATATCACTCACAAGTCTCACCATTATTCAAATAGACTATCTTCATAGATTTTGGAAAATAAAAGAGTATTTGGTATGTCTTATTAAATGTTCAAATAGAAATATGGTAAGTGTAAAATAATTATATAATAATTATCACTAAACTCTATGAAAAAGGAAATCAAAAGTCTTTTATTGTGATATATAATATAGGATATGATTATAAGAGTGTTTTTTACTCTTTTGTTGTTATTCTTAATGGAGTTGAAGAATACTAAATGTATTTTATTATTCAAAATGTATTATTCACTTTATCATTATTTTATGATGGCAACATATATTCTTGAAGAAAAATTATGAATGACCTCTCAATGTACGACATTGAGTAATTTATATATCACAGTCGTGATGGAGTGTTGTATATTGTGATGAAATGTTAAGGATAGAATGGGTTGGATTTCAAATAAATATATGAAATATTCTCATGATACACAAAAGGGTTTTTGTGAACTGGATGAATGTCCTAGTATACCACATGGAGTGTCATACACTGTTCCCAGGGGAAATTGTATCATATTGAATCCCCATGCATAAGGTAAAAAAATACCTAGAATGAAAACCATCATACATTGATACCTTTATTATTCTATCCTTGGGGATGATCTAACTAGTTAATGGTAGATTATGTTACTGATTATTCCCTTCATTATGGATTAACGAATAAGGGTTCCCCCCCATATATTGAGTATGAAATATTGGTCTTTGATTGAGATAAATTATGGTAGTGTATATCTATACCCAGATAGGGTACATGTGATAATTTTATTCATTTTCCAGGTTTTTGTAAGGTGAACATATTCTTGGGAGAATATAATTTGATTTTTTCATCATTTTCGTCAAAAAAATACACCAGGAGTTAAGAATATATAAACTGGTTATATGTGGTTGACATTAATGGTGTCTCATAGTCACATTATATCATATAAAAATTATTCATATGGTTATGTATACTTTATTATGATAAAGATTGAGAACATGGGTTTGAAGATACAGGTGTTTATATAAGTCATTCCTGATCCCTTGGACGCATGGGTGTACTTTAAACATGGATAAATACAAACATTTACTTATAATTTTGGATTTAGGTAATAGTAATTTTTTTCAACACCATAAATTCTTAATGGGTAACATTTTTTAGTATTCTGAATGAGTATTAAAATTTTCCATGATGTGTTTTTCAAAAAACAATAAAAGTCATCCCAAAAGTGTTTTAAAGTTATTCAAAAGTATTTATTGTTTATGTTTCAAATTTTTTTACAAATCAGGTTGTAAGTTGTGAGAATAAATGATATCACTTCCAAAATGACTTTTTAAAGGATTTATAATAGCTGTTTTTGGTATGGTTTTAAAATTTATTACATCTGATGTGACAAATCCCGAATATATGCTATGTCTTGGGTGAATTAGTGAAGGTGGGTATTCCAAGATATTAAAACTATATGAATAAAAATGGAATGTTTGTTTTGATGGTATCATAATAATTATTGGTGAGAACTAAATTAGTGAATACTTTTCATATCCAATTCAACCCATTACATAATCGACTATAAAAGACTATTCATTAAATGATGTTTATGTTTTCTAGGATTCTAAGAGACCCGAACAATAATTCTATCCAACATTGTAACTTCATGCCACCCCTGATCACAAAATAGTAACATGAATCTGCTATCCCTATGATACCATAGGAATGCTTCCCCATAGAATATTGGCATCTAACATATAGTGATGGTGTAAAGTGGTATAATGGGGAGACTGTACGTGTATATCAGAGTAAAACAATTATAGAAATAAAAAAAATAGATTCATATAAATAATAAATATATAAATATAATATAGGAAATATTTGACACATAATATGAATGAACCATATCATGATAAATAAAATTTATACTACAAGTTGAGATGGATTAAAATATAAAACCATAAACAGTATCTCAAAATACCATAAAAACTCCAAAAAAATCAGAGTATGGTACAAAGTCCTTTCTCGGTCAGAAATCCCATTCTTTATCATGGAATCCTAAAGAAAAACCAATACCTGAAATAAAGCAGCATAATCTCATGTAATCATGTATCATAGAATCCCTAGAACCTTGTAATTACAACTCAGTATGCCACCACCAATAACATCACAAAAATAACCAATCGAATAGTATCTCATGTAGTGGCTCGATAAATAAAAAATTTGAAACAATTTAACCATTTTAATTAATTTTTTAGAAAAACCTAAAGAAACTACTAACATAAAGGTGAATAATAAAACTTCAGTTTTTCTATAACATTGTAAATAATTAGTTAAATTTCCATTATCAACCATACCTTCTTTAACTAGTATCAAGGTGCCTATAAAAAAATGTCAGGGAATTACAAACATAAATTCATTAACCCTCAATTTGGTGTATTACATAAAGGTATCATGAAACTACCCATGGGATTTTTCATATTTATCATGACCTCCATAATGGGTATATTGATATTACTCATGGACTGCCTAGTGTGGGTGTTTTTCATCAGTTCCATAGGATAAAAATATAGTAGACCCCTCCTCAAGGGATTATTATTTATTGTCATCATGAACCACTTCATGTGGTTTTTTCATTAATGTAATCACATCCCATATCTTTTGGGTTTTACCATATTACTTATATAATAAATGCCCATATGTGACTATCCATATCACTTTATGCATTTCAACCCCTATGAGAATTATCCATTAACCCTAGGTAATGACTACCCGATGGTGTATACTAATATGATTCTATGATTTAAATCACATTTCTATATTAA
The DNA here is from genome assembly GCA_963277665.1 of Viscum album. NCBI lineage: Eukaryota > Viridiplantae > Streptophyta > Magnoliopsida > Santalales > Viscaceae > Viscum > Viscum album. The sequence continues at coordinate 888,209,623 of OY728128.1, forward strand.
GTGAAAAATATATTAACCATATCGAATCCCATATTCATTGAGTTACCATTTTTGAAAAACTACTAAAATTTCCATGTTCAAAAACCCAAACATGTATCATTTCAAAATTATAAATTCAAACCCCATGTTCTGTTTATTACTTAGCAACCACACATAAGGTCTCCTTTAATTGGGCCCTAACATATCAAAATAGTAATGTAAACTATAGTGAATACATTATTAAAAAATTTAATTTAAATTAATTATATGAATGAAAAAGTTTACTGACCACATGATGAACCTTTATGTTAAGAAAATGAAATTTTGGGTTAATTTAAAGGGACCACCTGCCTCATTTTGAATGATTTATATTTACTTCCTAGATCAACCACCATCCACCTAGTATTTTCTAAGACCAAAAACAAATGTTCATCCCATTTGTGATACGAAAACTTCTTACACCTTAGAGACTCTTCCAACTCTCCTCGGAAGGTCACATTAAAGCACTAAGGACTACATTTTGTAAAATCCATATCATTATAAATATAAAAAATAATCCAATTAATTTAATTTGGCTCAAAATTTTTTGGAAAACTGAACCAGATTTATTCCAAAAATGAAAAAAGTGTTGATGGAGTGTAGACATTGACTTAGGGGACCCTCTCACTTAAATGCAAGGAAGCCCCAACCTCTCAAGTCTATTTACTCGTTCTTCGGTGGAATGGCCTCCCAAATCCATAACCCATAGAAACAAATTTTAAAGAATATTAAGGAAGAGGCAAATAACATATCAATAGAGCGGTATTATTAGCATTAAACACTAAAAATTTGATCCAAAGACAACCATTAGGGGAAGGGGCCCATGGTAAGGGAGGATGGGTTATCCCTATATCACAAAATCCCAAAACAATAGATGATGTGTAGATTTTACTTTGAAATTAGGAGGGGGTATAATTGTAATTAAACCCCTTAAAACCCTAGCTAGAAAGATAATGGAGGGCCCCAAAAAGTCAGTGGCCACTGGTAGTGGATCATTCCATTGCTATTCTCCATCAATTGGCCCATGTAGATCTACTAGCTCATTGGTGGATACTTGATGTCCATAAGACCCCATGTCCAGGACATCATCTGGCCGGTGTCCATAGGTTATAGCCCCATCAACCCATCATATCTCTATATCTATTAATATTCTCCCAAATACCACTAAAAATTGTTCCTCATTAAAAACACCCATCAGAGGGATCTAGTCCTCAACACCCTCTTTTGAGCCTCATTTCATTAAATAAACCATCTAACATCAATAAAAAATAAAACTCCTCCATTAATTAAAACAACCATTTGGAAATTGTGTTTTATAACCTCCCCAACATAAAATATATCATCCTAAAGTTCTATCTTCAGGCTTCAACAAAAATATATTCAACCTATATAAGTTATCTATTTAAGATAAATGGTTTTGTTTCAACCAATATTCACAATGTGTTTCTACATTGTAGCATCAAAATTAAGCACTAATCCCAGCAACCAAAATATAATTTTTAAGCCAATATTGAGGAAACTGAGTTGGTTCTTACCCACAATAATCTAATAGAGACATCTAATTTTTCTTCATCCAATAGTTCAACCAGCTCTTAGCCATGACTCCCAAGGATTGACCTAAAAGGAAAAATTATGAACCATGACACCCGTTACCATTGTATTTTATATCATAACACAAAATTATAATTCCAATTATTCCCATTTATTTGGATCAACAACATTTATTAATCAATTGGTCTAAAGATAGTACTCCCATTATCCATAAAATCTAAAAAAACTGGATGAACCTCCATCATCCAAGAACCATTCAAACAAGATGGACCTTTTACTTCAATAACATTGAACCTATCATCGAATATAAATCTTTACCCAACAAAACTAAAATGATTTAATCATGGTTTTTTTTATACTCCACGTCCAATTAATATTAAAAAATATAAATAATATATGTTTGACTTTTCTAAAAAAATAATTTAATTTAGACAACAATGTGATATTAATCTACCTAATGGGGATTCCATTAACCATGTAGGAATCCAAAGATCATCATAATACTATCATAAAACTTCATTCTTTACTTACAATGATATTTCATGATAAAACCATTTAATTCCCACTTCCACCACTACCACACCGCATTTACCAACACACCACCGACCCCATCACATTCAAGTTATCTCAAATAAACATGATCATGAGGCTGATGCTCGGTTCAGATTGTATTCCATATCTGAGTCGATCCCTAGTATTCACTAAACAATATAATTTTATATGGATCCACCTATTCCTTGAGAAAAAATTTCCAAATGAATGTCCATTCATTAGACTAAGGAACTATCGATTCTCCTAACATAAGGCTCATAAATCTATGATATACATCCTTCTACCCACCTTAAGATAATCATTTTCATTGCATCATATAAATATCAGTGATAACCATTTACCATGATCCTCCCATCTCTAAGAAAGATGGGTGGATGGGGTTGAGATTTCTCCCCCTTAGGATTCACACAAAACACAACTCAACCCCAATTCTCATCTCATGGAAACAAAATCCAAATCCTTGAATAAAACCCAAAAAACAATAAGGAGAAAACCTTAAATGAATTATATAATAACACACACCATCTAATTCAACCCTTACTATTCTAACAGAATCAACCCAAATGGGTCTCATTAAAACCACATGCATGTTTCTCATTTGAAGCAATGCTCCTCCTCCTATCACAAAAACCTCTCATGATTTTGAAAAAGTCCAACCCCAGATTTTCCCCTTAATCATACTCATTCAATTAAAAAAATTCCTCCATTACACCAACATCAACCAAAATAAAAACCAAAGTCCCCAACCATTATTCCCAGGAACATATCACTGAAACTATTTGGAAATGAGATTCTACGAAAAAAATCTATTTTTAGTACCTTGTCCATATATCGTCATACCACCCAAAAAACTAGTCCAATATCACAAGACATCTCTAACTCAAGTTTTCATCCAAAATTTCTTCGATGTTCTTTGGTTGTACACTCATTTTATGACCAATCATAAAGGCTTGATGAAACTATTTTGAGTCATGTATCACCAAAAGTCAGCTCACATGTTTAATCCATTAGTTATGCATCCCTCATAGGCTATCCACACCAATGTAGGGCACCATTAATGCTTTACTAAAAATAGACAAACCTCCCAAATCCAAAACCATTCACATGACCAATCACGACAATTTTTTTATAAAATTATAAATAGGTTGGTTTATCCCTCACAATATGAACCAGAAGGTGAATTCCCAAATAAATCAAGGCCACACACCTACTAGTCCTTCCCTCAAAAAACATATTAAATACCATCATACCAACACATGAGGTGTTATGAATTTAAATAGAACAAGTCATCTCCACATTCCTCACCTAAAGTCCTTAAAATAATGTTCATTTTCAAAGGTACCTTGAACTCACCCAAAAGATAACCACCAAAACTATCCCACCAACATCTATGTCGCCTTGGCTTGGAATCCAAATAATCCAGCCCCTACAAAACTAACCAATAGGAATAAATAATAAGAACACAAGTACTTACATTTGAAATAATAAAGGTATCAAATATTCCTAAACCCCAACCCAATTTTCCCCCATCATACATATCCTTCATAATAAAATACATCAAAATTTTCCTTAAGGACCATAGGACACTCATGGACAAGGTAAAACACTATCACGAGTCACCAGCGAATGTCATAAGGTACCAAATCACCAATCCAGGATCCATTCTAATGGAATTTTATTGGGATATATAAAATTTCAAACATATAAAACCACACACATGACACAAATACTCGGATTTCAGTCACCATCATTCCCTTTTCACAATACTCTAAACATGATAAATAGCCACCATATGACCTCTAATAAGTATGTGAGATCAATATAGCCTACCCACTCCCAAAAGTGTCATAAAAAAAGACCACAAGTACCCACCTAAAAAAAATTCTATGGCCACGTATCCAACAAATTACACTATAGGCAGGACATTCAATCTATCTATTGCACTTCATATCTCAAAGATAAAAAAACCTAGGATCCCTTAAAGGCTTAAAAAACACCTCACATCATAATGATTTAACATAACTCTTGTGCTATCAAAATCCCTGGGATACCAATTAAAAATTTCTACATTGGTTTCCCCTAGTTCCATATCATTCTCATATATAGGGATAAAATATTACAATTTTTTATTTTACTTTAACAAATGTATTTCCAAAAAAATAAATAAATTAAATTTACATTATATTTTATAGGGTTAAATGAATTAAAAGTCATAAATGGCATTTTATTTATCTTATTCCACAAAAAATCAAAAAAAATAATCACATCAAAAACTTTCTTTTAAACATTTAATTTAACCAAAAAAATAGTAGTGAGGATTTGTAAAATAATACATCAATTAATGTTATAGAAGGAATTAATCCTGAAGTTTCAATTGGAATTTTATTTATTATAGACCTCTAAATAATCAAGATAAATTATTTATATAATGGTTATTTTATTAATTTAGTTATTCTTAGGTAATATTCTACTATAAAAGTATACAAAAAAATCATATTCATTGTAATAGGCACATTAAAAAACACGATTTTGTCATATAATAGGTAATAAAGTGATCAATATTTTGCAATCATTCATTTCCTATGTGAATACCTTGTTCCTAATATGATGCATGTGCAAAACTCATCTCTTTCTATATCGGTCCAAGAGAAAAAAAATCCACATTCAATTAAATTCTAAACAAATATATCACTCAAGGTAAAATTCAAGAAAATATAAAAAAATTCCATCTATGGAAACACGAAATTAAATCACACATCATTGAGGAACTGAGGTTTTGTGGATGTTATGTGAATTTGGAAGGCATGAGAAACAAGATGAGATGATTGGGATACATCCCATACCCACTAGCTATTTTTTTCCATGGCCATAGGGCATACTATCAAATAGGTATCCCCCATATAGATGATAGTGACTAGATGTGGAGTTGATCATTTTTTTAATTTTCCAACTATACATTATGGTTTTTATGGGCTAGAATTAATATTCTACCCATGAGGTTTCTATAGGGGAAAACCATCATCATATCATGTTTTTTAACAGAATGAAACAATACTCTACCATCCCCCTTTCCTCTTATTCCCTCTTATCTTAGGTATTGGGATCATATTCTTGGAATTTTGTGGAAAGACTCTCCAAGGAGTAATACCCTATCCTCTCCTCCTTATCACCCTTTATATTTTCAATCTTGTAGATATATATTTAATAGATAATTCCACCATATCTGGGTGGAATCATATAAAGATGACGGGCCTTCCCAGCAATATTGTATGAGAGTTCCCCAAGACAACATCTACACAGCTTTACCAGTCGATTCAATGGATGTATATAGTCAATTGATTTTTCCAAATATTGTTGTGTTAAACTATACAGTGTGTCATATGGTTTTAGTTTTTAATGATATGTATTCATCCTAAAATGGTTCTGAGATATTAAAAATGAAATAAAGAGAAGAGTTATACTTGCCTCTAGAGTCTCAAGAGTATTTGGTAAGAAAATGTTTATTTATATATAATTGTATAATTTAAGTTAATTTTTTGTAGGATATAAGTTAATTATAATTTGATTATAATTAATTAGGTGGGATGTTGGGATATAATACAAGATTATCATTAGGTTGAGCCTTTTCTATTGGTCTTGGACAAGCCTAAGTGGGATGTGGATATTCTTTGAAGTAAATGTAAATATTAATAAAATTTTAGGTGATCCTTTTTAATTAACCCACTATATTTCATGAACATTTTTACGGTGATTCATGTGGTCAGGATAGCTTGGTACCACCTCGAGCTATATTAAATTAAATTATTAAATAATAGATTTACTATAGTTCACAATCCACAATAGATATGTTGTTGATTAAATTAAAGGTGAACCCTATTGGGATTCCTTGGTGATAAATAAAATAGGGGTATTGATTTTAGAATTGTGAAAATTTACGTGTTTGGGTTATTTAACATTGAAAAGGTGGTGGATTTTGAAAATGGTAATCCTATATGGTGGGTTTTCAAATGGTAAATACGTTTGTATATTGAAAGAGAACTGTTATTTAAATCTAGGAAGCATATGGGTATGCACCTTCATACATTAATGACCTAAGGTTAAAGGGAAACTACCATAGGGGTAGCTATGTTATATGTGATATGGATAATTTTCAAATGGGTGGTTATCCTATAAGTAATATGGAAAAACCCATAAGTGGTGCTATATGATAACTTTAAATAAAATAAAATAAGTGTAAGTCTATGATGACTATAAGTAATACTTCTTGTGTGGGTGGTATGTGATACCTTTCATGTCATATAGTTATAATGTTAAAAAAACCAAGTGCAGTGGTCTGTGATAATTATGATTAATCTATGTGAGGAGGTCCATGAAACATAATAAAACTCCCATAGGAAGGTCTATGACACCATTATAGATTACACCTGATGGGTGGGTCATGATATTTTAGTTGTAATGCTCTCTTATTGTGTTTATAGACACCCTAGAACCTGTAAAAGTAGTTTTGGTCAATAATTTTCATAAACATTATGATCTAAATTGGTATAGTTGACCCTAGGTGTCATCATGATCCAGGGATTCAATGGTATCTTATGGTTTTTGTAAAAATTTATTTTTAATGGTAAAATATTTTTAAATTTTTTATTTATAAAACCTAGGTATGAACCCTTCAGAATAATTATCTTAATGACATTGTTGGTGGGGTCCTATGAAGTTTTACTCACACCTTGTTCTAGCCTCTATGAAAATTGGGTACCCAAGTAGATGTTACCTAGTTTTAGTTACATGTCTAGTTATAGAAAAAAAATAGATAAAGGGAGTTTGGTATTGACATGGACTAAGGGGGATAGTCATATTTTTTCCTCTTTTGTTTTCATTCAGTTGATGTAATTTTCTTGGTCTATTTTTATAACAACTCATATCATTAATACACCATATTTCATGATTAATTACATAATTGTACAAATTAGAAAATACTAGAAGATTGTAATTCTTGTATTATATGGGAAATTAGGTACATATCATAGAAACTTGAATTATATATACAATAAAATTATTGAAAACCTAAAAAAACATGCTTCTAAAATTCCTTTGTTCTTCTAAAACAGCGTGGGATATCCTAGGGACATGCATAAAAAGGTTTATCTATGAATCCTACTAATCGAAAAAAGCATATAAAAAGGTAAAGAAGTAAATTAGAGACAAGATTCATATAAATGTAACATAATAGGAGTGAAAATCACACTCTTCTAAAATGAGGTATGATATAATGTGATAACGTTAAAGAAACATAGGATTGTGTTAACCACAAAAAACATGTCATCATAATCATAAGTCAAGAATAACTACCAAAATCATAATAACATTGTGTCTTTAGGATAAGTTATAATTATATTTATAGTTCATATCATGATATCAAAACATTACAAAATGTATTGAAGGATTATATAATTTTGGGACCACCCGTCACTTTCATATCATGTTCATGTATAAGTGTCCACTTAGATCATACAAAATAATGATGTATTTCATCTTTTTAAACACAAGAATATAGATTTCAGGTTACATACAAGTAAATCCCCAATAAATGACATATATTTATAAAATGTTCAATACCCTTTAGTGGAAATTGAGACAAGTATTCACTATACAAATGTTTAGATTAGAAAATTGTAGGATTATTTGAGCAGAAAAATGGGAGTACATAACGCTTTATTGATGGGGTGATTGAGATATAAATGGGCATCTCATTACATAGAAATATTAAGGATAGTAATTATTCTGTGTAAATAAATATTCCAACCTCCACATTTGGAAATATAAATTCATTACATAAATAAGGTTTTTGAATAAAGAGGAGAAGGATATGATCCCATGCATTGATAGGGCGCTTCTAAAACCTGGAGTGGACATTCTTAAGGTATTGGTGGAACCAAAATGAAATTATAGAGAGGTAATATTCATTATTTTCGTTATAAAATAGTATTTGTGAAGTATAATGGGAGGTTGGGTGGGTTTTTAATGCAAAAGAGAGGATATTTTTTAATAATTTCCAAACACAGGTTTTGGACTCTGTATGAAAAATTAATCCAAATAAAAAACCATCCCATGATTTATAGAAATTATGTTAGTAATATAAGAGTGGTATTAATTATTTTATAACTCTAAGATCTTAAAATATTAGAAAAATTCCCTTGGTTACATGAAAATAAATATATTAATAAAGAATTGTTTTTAAAATCACAATATATAATAATGGTTTTTTGTGGATTCATTAAGGGATTAAAAAATTAATTTAATAACTTCAAAACAACTTATTTTAAAGTGGAAGCACCATTATTTCATGATAACTCATTTTGAAATTACATATATCACATTTAGGCTTATAAAATGTCATAATACATATTTTATAACTATACTAAATTTAATTTTGAACCAAAAATTCAACTATACCCAAAAATTATGAAAAAATAACTCTTGAATAATTTCAATGTTATGATTTCAAAAAATAATATATTTTTTCGATATAATTTTCTCAACATTAAAATTTATAGTTTCAAATCTAAAATTCTCGTATATTGAAAAATAATTTTTTTTGACAATAATAGTTTCTTAACCCATATAAAAATTACATCTGATTTTATAAATTTATGTTATCATTTATTTCTAGTAAATATTATTTTAAAATAACATTTTATTAAAATATAATTTATTTAAAAAAATATTGATTTAAATAAAATATGTATACTAACTGAAATTATGGTTTTCTCAAATATTTAATTTTTTGGTATTATTATATCAAAATATACTCTTTTTATCAAACTCATTATGTAATCATTTAAAATGTAATATTAAAAAGAGATAAGTATCATCGTAGTTTAATATTAAAAAATTATACTATTATGGTTAAAATACAAAGCCCATAATTTAACCAGATAATACCCAATGGGCAAGCTGTGGGATGATGAGACATTCAGGTGATGGTGTGAAGATGGTTTTTACTATGATTTCTTTTAGTATGAACTTCTACTATAATAGGTTTATCTTATACATAAGATAGAGAATCAGGGATTGGTATTTTTCAAAGAAGAAACCTAGTTGTGTTATATCCCATGGACGTTTTGATATATGACATTCAAAGGGTACAATCTTACAAGTCAAGACCCTAAATTCTTCTATTTGTATCATAAGTACTTTATCATAATCCATAAAATACTACTCATAATGATCATTATAAAATCTCTATATTATCAATGTATATGATCTTAAGGTTCTCTTAAATCTGTTAAATATAACTTATAATGGTATAAAATAACCAAATTTGGTAATTTGTTTTCTATTGTGACATTTCATAATAATTAATTTAAAAATTTAATAATAGAATTTAGTTTATAGATGTTCTGGTTGTTATATTATTCCACTTTCAAAAATTTAACCCATGATATTTTCCATTAAAAACCAAAATTTATTATGGTAATTTTTTTCATGCCATATTCAGAATTCTATATCGCTTTCTCAAAATTGTTTTTCCACCACATTGCATTGATCAGGTGAGTTGTCATGGTTTGTAGAACATTGTACCTATAATCTAATATCTTCACCAGATTCTCCTCATATAAATGATAACTATTTAATAGTACCACCCCTATATTTAATAATTTTATGGATGTGGTTTATACTTCGTAAAGAGGTTTACATGGGACACATCATGCACTTGAAAAATATTATGTGGTTGAGCTAGTTGATATGTAACCAATTTTATATGATCAAGTATCTATTAAGGAAAATTTTCCTTAGATTGAGATTTATCTTCTTCCCAAACCACATAAATTTCTTACATTTGGATATAAAAAAGAACACTTTATCTATGACCTCAAAATGAATATATCTTTGATGATTTTGTATAAATATTTTCTATTTACATTGTGTGGTTTTCATATGATTTTGAATTATTTGATCCTTCCATATCATTTATTGGATAATATTTGGTGCCATTAGCTTCCACTCTCCTACTTCATCCAAAAATATTTGAGTCCAACACCACTTCCCAAACACGTCTTCATAAAGATTCATTTTATTTCTACAATAAACATTTTTATTATAAGAGAACTCTATTAAGGGAACTTAATGGTTCCAAAAACCTTGGAAATCCATTTAACATGATCTTAATATTTATTCTATAGTTTTAATGGTCTTTTATGACTATCCATCTTTATGATGGTGACAATTTGTGTAAAAGATTAGATCAATATCTAATTCTTGCTGAGGGATTCTACAAAACCATGTGGTAAAACTCAAATATCAGTCAAATATAATTGATAGTGGAAGAAAATTTATTCTTACTAATTCCATTATGTATATCTTGGTGATTTTGTAAAGAGATATAAATTCCATGATTGTTATGAAATGTGTTGACTTTTTAAGGTGATCAAATATCAACATGATAATGTCATTATCTTTAGGTGTCCTAGGTATTCCAATGATTAAATTCATGGTTATGTTTTACCACTTACATAATTCTATGGGAAATGGTTTAATCATGCCTCTAGACTTGTGTCATTCCATATTGAATTTTTGGCATACCAAACATGAAGATAAAATCTCCACTATATGCCTCTCCATGTTATCCCAGTAGATTTTTTACATCAAATATTTATACGTCTTAGAAATTCTTGGATGAAAATAGACGAATGAGTTGTGTGAATCATATAGATGTTCCCTCTTTAGTTATGGTATTGATAGTACACTTAACATTTTCCTAAACATTATTATATAATGATAAAAAATTGAACTCCATCATATTAACTACCTTATTCTCTAGTAACTCATCATCTATATGGGCCTCTTAGGTCCTCTCAATAATAGATGGTTGAAAATTTATTTGAGAAAGGGTGAATGAATATGATTTTATTATTCCCATATCCATCCTTTTAATGTTAAAAAATATTATTTCCATTTGAATCCTCATCATCAATTGGGTTGTGTGATCCTTTCAACTCATAGAATGTTCCACTTTTTCCTTCATAGGATACAATAGAATTCAACAATCATAATCCTTTATTAGGTATAAAAATATTCCTTGGTGCATATTAAAATTATTTTTCTGAATATATTTGGGAGGATTTTATGATCTATATATATGTATTATTTTCTCTGTATAGATAATTATACTAAATATTCAACATTATGAATACAATTTATAATTAATGATCGTAAATTGGGTAGTTAAACTCATGGGTATTTAATGGGTGCGAGTCATATGATATCACATTATTATATTTTATTATTACAATACCTAAAACATTTTTCGACACATTTTTATAGATAAAAAATTCTTCAAAACTAGTTGGTAATGTGAGTATATCTGCAATAATTATCCTATTATTCATATCTATAAATATTTAGTCACATTTATAGGTCTTGAAAAAATGAAAAACTTATGAGTTATATTGGTTAGTGGCCTTGAAAACTATTATAATATTATCACAAATCAATGATATTACCTAGATAATATACAAAAATTATAGATTTTCATCACATATTTTGTTCTGGGACATCATTAAATTAACACTATTTTTTCAGATCCAATGATACACAATTTCATGGTGACTACATGACCACAAAAAAATCATATTTACTTTACATTTAATATATCTTATCTTTATAAAATTTCTTCAACATAATATTTAAAATATCTTCCTGTTCCTAAATTAATTTAGAGTAGATAGGAAAATAATAAATATGGACTACAAATAATTTATCAAGTTAATCCCTATATAATGTATCCATCATATCCATTAAGATTTATAGAGAATTATTGAGTCCCACTACTATCACTATGAACTAAAAGTACACATAACTTATACTAAATGTAGTGATGAGGATATATTCATTCTTCACCATTACATGATAGTATTATGACCATAGATCCACCTTCGACATGTATTGGGATTCATATATATTTACAGACAAGTAATATATATGTGGTATAGGATACATGATCATTATCATGATCTTATTAAGCTCATGATAATAAATGAAAAGGGTCAATTAACTATCCTTGTTCTTAACACAATTGATAGGTTCACCACATAGTGAGGAACTAGGGTGTATAAACAAATCCTCCAAATGTTCCTAGAATTATATATTGAAATTATTGATTTCAAAAATTTACATTCTATATAAAGTATTAGAGTCTGGAACATCTACATGTATGATCTCAACTTATAAATCAATCTCAATGTTAGGTGATAGACCAAAAAATGTTTTGGGAAACACATAAATAAATTACCTTATAAATGGAATGTCAGTAAGGATGGTCATTTATTTAGTCTCAATCATTTGAGCTAGATACACTTTATTTAAAATAAATAATATCTATCATTGAGATGTTGGGACCAAAAAAGATTCATCATCTTTCTTTCTCTTGTATAGAATCATAGGTAAATTTTTGATACATAGCATGATTACATTATCTAAGAACATTATGTTGTCCCCTTGTTGGTAAATTCAATACATTCCCATTATAACATTGAATTCTACTATAGGTAGTATCACATGGTTTTACTAGAAATTTATGACAAAATATTTGATAGTGGATGACTTATTTTCATGGTATGTAACAGTTTACCCATTCTCCATCATCTATAATAACCCAAAATCCATGATTTCAGGTGGTGTTTGAATTAATCTAATAAACATTCATGACATAATATAATGTGTAGATCCATTATATAGTAGTAAGATTTCTATCCTTAAATAAATAACTACCATACCTATCACCATATAATTTTCAGGATCCACCTCATCATTTATGATGTAATATGATCACCCATACTCTAAAGCCCTTGAAAGATGTTTCAATTAGTTTCCATGGAGAAACTTTGGTTTAGGGAATTGATTCACATTGTGTCCTTTTTACGTTTAGTTGTATCATTAGAGGTCATGTTGATAATTGACTAGAGTATTACTTTCTTCCATAACAATGTTGTATTTCTCCCATTTGAAATTTCTATCGAGGTTCCTTTGCTTCCCACACCTTAATAATTTCATCATCCACATTAAAAAATTCTTGGGTTGTCTATTCCCATAATTTTTACAAGTGAGATGATATATTTTGGAATACATCATTAGGTTTATCCATCATAATTCCATAATTAATCACTTTTACACTAATTATCCCCATGAAAAACATGAGATTCATTAATCTATATTTTTACTTTGAGGGAACATCTTAAAATTTCATCACGGTTGTAAATGTCAAGAATGTATAAGGCTCTTCAAAGAAAAATCCTATCCCTCCAATACTTAGTTCAACATTATTATCAGAGGTAATGAGAATTTAAAATGTGTATCATCCAAGCCTTGTGAAGTTTTCCTCATATTCCTTGATGCATTCCTCATCTTTTTTCATAATTCAATGGAAATCCCTCTCTGTTTTATGCTAGAGAGTTGGAGGTAAATATTTTTCAATTTTTTTTTTCTAGAATTCCATCCACTCAATAACCTTATACTCTTTATTGAGCTTTTCATGTTTACCTAATTCACAAAAAATTTTATATTCTCCATCCATACCATAAATACATAGAATGACCTTCTCTTTTTCAGAACATTAAAGAATAGAAAATATATTTTAAATGTATTTGATACATTTCTCTATGATTAAGAGATAAGAATATCAACTGATTACTATAGGCCTTTATAACATAATGACCTCAATTGAAAATTTCTATTTCTTAGGGGGGTTTGGTCATTCATCCTAATCCATGTTTTAGTTAAAATCATGAGTTAACTAAGAAATTAATATCATAATGTTTATGAATTAAACTTCCATAAGGTTGGGAATCTCAATTCAAGAGTCATCACATTTCCCCTCAAATTTATTGATGGCTGAGTTTCTTATATTTTCATCCATTGATTAAAAATAATGGTAAATTTAGTTATTAGTTTTTCTAAAATATAAAACCCATATATTAAGAATCAGTAACATTAAGGGGATAAATCATAAATTACGTATATTTTATAACCTAAGGATTTTTATTCTTCAAAATAAGTTATCCATGATCTATTTCATAACATATAATATTTTATGGGATTTATTTAACATAATAATGGTTTGTAAAAATATTTTGAATTTCCGAAATAATGTCCCCTGGGATAATCAAACTAATTGTGTAGTCAACTCCATTGTTGACAACTAGGTTATGATTCCATCTAGATCAATGCACCCTTTTCAGGCTTATTAACCCTAGTTACATCTATTATTGAGATACATCCACTTTTATTATCCATATAAGGATATATTTTTCTAAAAACCAAAGACTATATACCATCAAAAAATTTAGGGATGTTATCCTATATTTAATTTTATCACTTCTTTTTTATCTTGGGTTATCTAATACCAAAAATTAATATATTTTTCCTTAATACCATCTATACTTTCCCAGGTATTTATTACAACTCAATTCATTATTTATTAAATAAAGGTACACATAAAAACTACTTGATGATTTCGAATCCTAATTTCTTTGTAAAATTAGGTACACCTGATAGAACTATGGACTAGATTTACAATTACATTATTGATAAAATTCATAATATTCTCCAAAAATTCAATCATTCTATTAAAAAAATACAGTAGACCCTGGGGACATCCATAAAAAAGGGGATCTATGAATCCCATTAATGGAATAAAAAACCATAAAATAAGGTAAATAATTACATTTGATCCAAGAGGAATATCATGGTAACATAACAGAGGTGAGAATAAAAATCCTAAATAATGAGGAAAGATATAACATGATAACATAAAGGTAACACATGAAAGGGAAAACAACATAAAACATGAAATCATAATACTACGTCATGTCCATATGCCAAGATATCATAACATAGTGTGCTTAATATAACCTCCTTTGCACTATAAATGTTATATTGTTATATTAAAACATTTTCTAATTCATTTCATGTATATATATCTATGGGCCACCTGCCCCTTTAATATCATGTACATGTATAACTGTGCTAGATAGATCAGGCTTCATAAGGAATTATTTCATCAATTTTGGCCCCATGATTAAGAACAAAATATTAAATAAAAAAATACCAATAAATTATAGATGGTATAATTAGGTGAATACCCTTGATTTGAAATGGAGACATGTATTAATTAACAAAATATTTGTCATAAAATTTCATAGGATACTTTTAGCGGCATAAAAGGCATATATAAAGGTTTATAGAAGCGATTAATGCATATATAAAGGGGTATATTTTTACAATATAAACACGAGGATAGTAATATGGATGTGTAAAAACATATCCCAACCACAAAAAAAATTATAAATCAAAAAGAATGAAATTAAGAAGTGGCTGTAATATAGAGGATGAGAGGATCCCTTACCTTAAGAGGACACTTCTAAACACCTGAAAAGTAATTCTTAAGATATTAGGGTAACCATATGAGGACTCTCAAGAGATAAAGTTAGAGCTATTTAATTATCCAAGAGTTTTTAGTGAAGAGGAATGGGGGGTTGTGTGGGATTATATTGTAAATGAGAGGAAAATGTTTTATTTATTTCCAAAATTATGTATTGGACCCTATGTGATAAAGAAATAAATACCAAAAAACATCCCCTTGTTTCTTATCAAGAGTATTGGTTTTCATTATTTAATAATTATAATAATCAAAAACACTAAAATAATTCTTTTGGTGTGGTAGAAGTGACTCATGTTTAACATGAATTCATTTTTAAACCATAAAGTATAATATATCTTATAGAGGATTTAGTAAGGGTTTGTAAAATATATAAACTTACTTCAAAAACCAATTCTTTTAAAGGGGAAATATAATTTGGATATTGGGAAGTCATTATAGTATTTGTGACATAAACTTTTGGATTTAATTATGTCCCATTACATACCATAAAATAACACCATATTTAATTATTAACCAAGAAATTTTCTATTTCAAAATAATTATGAAATAATCACCATTTTATTATTTCAAAATTTTTATTTAGAAAAATAATATTTATTTAACATAAATAATTATTTAAATAATATAATTTTTACTTTTATATAAAAAACCCAATTTATTTAAAATACTGGTTTTTTACAATAATAGTTTTTTGTCCAATATAAAAAGTACCTTTGACTTTGTAAAATTATATTATTATTTAATAAAAAAAATTATTTACAAAAACTTAATTCATCAAAAAATAAGGTCTTGATTGAAATAATATACTTTACAAAAATATTTGTTTTCTCCGCAACAAAATAAAATTTTAGTGAGAATCATTATTTAATTATTTAGATCGCAATACAAAAATAATTATATATAATAATTATTTTATTAATAATAATATTTATAAACTCATATTCTTTTGGTTATATATATATATATGTACCATTATTACACTATAAATTTCTCTAACGATATTCTGTGTAATGTTGAGACTTTTATTCAGTGGTTTAGCGAACTTGGTTTCAGTTGTAATCTATATGTGCTTGAACATATCTTGTAAACTATTTAGTTCATGCATTAGTTATTTAATATTGTCCTAGGATTGGTGAAGGTAAAATACCAATGATTCTATCTCCCATGGAAGCTCTGATAAATAGGATTCATAGGGCACAATCATAACAGTCAAGGTCATTACTTCTTCTATTTGTATCAATTAGACTTTATCCCGAACATAAATATATTAATAAATATGGTCATGTTTAAATTAATATATTATAACTGTTTATGATACATAAAATTATTTCAAATTCAATGGGACAATTTTTATTAAATTCTAATATATCCCAAGTATTGTATGCATTTTGGATAGCTACATTACATAAAAAATGCATTTATTCATTCAAAAATAGAATTTCATTTATAAAATTTCAGTTCTTTATAATTCATGCATTCTTAACTGACATGTTGTATGTATTTAATTTTTAATTTCATGGTTTATTTATCATAAAAATCATCTAATGATTTTATTTATTTTAATGCGCTATCATTTGGATTTATTATTTGTTTTTATTTTCACTATTTTTTTAATCTAATATTAGGGTATAGTACTCAAAAAATCCCACCATAGAGTCTAAATGTTATCTAAAATAATATTATGTTTAGGTAGGAAAAATTGAGTTATAATAGTGGCTATTGGTTCGGGCACCCATTCTATGGTCTAGGGTGGAGGTACCCTTCAGACGTCTTGAAAGATACCTTTTAGGGGATGAGTAAGAGTCAAATTAAAAACATGGAAATGAATATCCAACCTAAATTGTGTCTATGGATCTAAATTTTAAGAATATTGATAATTTAGTATGATATGGAGTGGTCAAGAAATTATAAAGTAGATGAATATGAACCAAAATCACTAATGGATATAATTTTACCCACCATAGAGGGGATGGTATAAGGGTTGATTGATAACATCACCCAAAATGTATACATGCAAGAAATGTATGAAATAAAGACTATAATAAACTGTTATGGAGAAAATATAACATGGATTGACACACTAGTTCACATTTTGTTTTGTGGATCTAATGAATGGATGATAAGTATAGATGAGTATATCAAGACATGGGAAACGATGGTTTATTAATCTAAGGTCCACATACAAGATGTTCTTGAGTGGTGGGGGGTTCATATTCACTATAGTTTATAATTGGATCATGGTTATAACATTTTTAAAAATTGAATGGTTTTTTATTCCCTTATTATTTTTTCACAATACTATAACGTTTCATCTTCCTGGATTCTCATTTAGAAAATTAAAGTGGATTTCATTAAAAATAAAAATATATGTAATTGTATGGAGGGTCATTATGTTTCTCTATTTTGTATTAGAGAATTCATTTTATATGATATTTCATGTATTAGAAATATTCTCCAACTCAAAACTAACATGATAATCCTATATTATCATTTGACGATGATTTGAGAGGTCTTAACATCCAAATTAATAAATTTAATTGAAAGTAAATTAGTCAAAAAATAAAATCCTAGAGTTATGAACATTGTTACTCATAAGAAATTTTCTAATAGTTTTATTCCATATATCCAAATGTTTGGAATCAAAATTGTTTATTTGAATGGATATATAAGTTTTCTATGGTTTTTGATATGTTTGAGTATGAATATTATGAAATGACTTTGTGAAAAAATATATAGGTCTATCTATAAATTTTTACCGTTAACAATAAGTTTATATAAATATATGAATAAAAAAGGATCATTCTAAATGACTGGGACATTTATCAAGATCTTGGATACCCAAACAGGAATGAGCCCATTAGTGGTGTAATGTACATTATATGGTTAACTTAGAAGTAACCAAACCCGATTGGTTATGTGGTCTCAAGTGTGCCTCCCTATATTCCAGAGTCTACAGAATAGAAGTGAGGGTTTGAGGTTGTACGATGCAAATATTATACCCTTATTATAAGACTTGATCATAATTGGGGAAATATAAGAATAATATAGATGAAGAATTAATTATGGAAAAAATTGAATAAAATTTAGCCATAGATAATAAATATCCATGAATAAACCACAATTCGAACCATTTCTATTTACATTTGAATAAATATGATTCCATGGTTCTATTAAAATATGTAAAAATGAGATACAAGATATAAAAAAAACTATTAATCACATTATATATAAAACTATAATAAAATTACAAAAATCAAATTTCATAATGAGAACTAGCATAGTCCTCTTCTCTCACACTCTATCTTAGTATATAATGTCAAGTGCTCATAGATTAAAAATTCCATTTATCCCTACCAATATTGATAATGTCTGCTCGTGCATCGAATGGTGGCCTGAATAAGGTTTGAGTATAACTCAATAAGCCACCACAAAAAGTGTCTATTATTTTCTAGTAGTTTAATATGTAATATATATTATTTAGGTAATAAAAACATTGGTTGTATATAAAATACATAATCTTTATGTCGGTCTAGGTTCCCATTAGGACACTCATCTGATATTACCAACTAATGCCAAATCCTTAATGTCTATGAATGTGTATTTTTTATGAATTATTTTTAATATAGCCCTTTGACCCAAGACTCATAGGCCAGGAATCCTAGAAAAATTATTTTCGTATAAGGGATGATTAAGTCAATTTGTAACTGTTTGTCAATAATGGAAGTAAAACAAGGTCTCCATGTATGTAAAATATTGACTAAAAAAGTACATTATTTTACATTGGTGACACAGCATTTAATGTTTTGGAACACTAAGATGATCCATGTTGTTCCAAAGGGGGAACACGATTATCATTCCAGGTATACTATATAAACCCATATCCTTATGATTCCATCCATGAAACTCCATATAAGAACCCAAGTATAACTCCATGCATGGTGTAAATTAAATTGCATCTTAACTCGTTTAAGGAATTACATATAGGGAACCCAAGTATCACTCGTATAATGATATAATACCATATTATTGGTGATACAATAAAATTAATTCCTTATATGAATCATGTATTTCTATTAATACATCATAATTCCATTAAATAATCACCTCATTCAGATTTTTAATGATCTCATCCATGTTTTTCTATAACAAAACCTATGTGTAACCAATAGAATTTCATAATTCTAAATAAGAGTAATTTAATTGAAATATTTCATTTCATTTATAAGGTAAAATTCAAGAAAAATTAAGATAGTATCACATGCTAATTTATAAGGTCTCAACATAAATCAATTGTCATATCAATACCCTTTATCCATCATAATTTGAAATGATGAAAAATCCACTTAGATGAGGGTCTGGTCATAAAGAACCCATAATGTATAAATGAAACAAAATTAAACACACCTATAGAGGTGATATTAATGTAAGTGTTGACTACCGTGTGTAAAATTAGGCACATATGGCCAAAAAATGAAATTCATTTAAATCATGTAAATTAATTAATTTTTCCTTTAGTGGGAGACACACAAAAATTATGGGGTGTGTCACAATGAAAAATAATTTAAAAAACTATACTTTTAAAGAAAATCAAAAAATACCAACCATATACCAATTGATGACCCATACTCTAGTACTTCCCAAAAATCAATGATAGAATGGGTGAAATGAAAGAAATATAAAAATGCCCTTAAAATATGTCATATTAGCTTATGTGGATTTAAAAATCTATATGGTAAGATAAAAAGGAAAACATTTAGTGGATTGTGGAAATTAATAATATGGATTCAGTGGGTCTGATGATTTTTTATTTCTATATTGTATAATGGACAAGGCTCAAATACTAAATTAGGTGGTAAATATTCCAATTAGAGGAGAGTTGTTATTAGCGTGTTATAAAAGAAATGATGGGAATAATGGTTAAAGACCCAAAAACAAAAAAGTTCATTTTAGAAACATTTAATGGGTGCATGGTTTGGATAAAAAGTTTTCCCAACTCTAAAACAAATATGAAAACCCAAAACCATTGGCAAAACCCCCTCAAATTTCTAGTCACATAGCTGGAAAACCAATTTCATCTCATGTATGCTCTATATCCAACTCCTCCACATATTCACACGGTTAGACGCATGGTCAAACTGACCATAAACCAACCCTGCTCAATATATCGAAAATTTATTATTGGTTTTACTTGTACATGTGTCCCCCTATAATGATTAATAAAATTGTTATCTTCGCATATGGGGTTTCATGGTGGAGCTTCTCACTTAGATCTAACTTTACACCAAACATGTTCCTCAAACTATTTCTTATAAAAAAGATGAATCAAGAAGATAACTTTCCCTGCCTTTGAATCAGACTACGACCCAATGTTGGTGAAGCTTGCTAAAATACCCAAGGTCGCATTTTAATATACTGAGGTTGGAGATGATGATTAGTATAATAATTCTTCCTAGAATATAATGTAGACATATTCTATCTTCTAAGTTGTACCTATTCTAAAGTATCATGAATGAGATATGGTATTGATGGTCATTTATCTCCTTTCTCGAACCAAAACGATGATGAAAAATATGACCTACCATATATGACCTCATAAAAAATGATATAGTATTTTGGAAGATATTTTTATTAGAAAATTCTATAATAGGTAATTTTTTCTTTCAAGAACTTCCATAATCATGGAAAATGCTCTAAAATGACCTCTAACACCTATATATTCTACTTGTTTTGGCCATTGATCTGAAGGTGATGTGAAATATTCAGAAGCACCTATGAACCCAGTTCCTTCTACAAAACCTTTGAGAATAATTAAATGAACTAAGGGACCATGTATAATATGATGGTAAATGGAACTACATAAAGGTGATTGATCTTCTTAATATATAGCCTTCCAAGCTCATCCTATTAAATGGAATCATTGACAGGTAGGGATTGGGGGACCTTTGAAAACATATAAATGATCTCCCATGCTATGTCACTACATCATCGTGACTTTGGAAAATCCATCACAAAATCTATAGTAATGTCATACCATTTTCACATATGAATGAGAAACAAATGTAAAATCCATGTAGGTCCCTTGTGTTTTACCATAACTTGTTGATAGGTGGAACAATGAATAATGAAACATATGATCTACCATTTCCTCATTGGCCACAAATTATGGTAGTGTAAGTCATAGTACGTATTGAAAATACAAATATGTACTTCCATATCATTAGAATCAAATTCTCACATCATCAAACCTAATATGTCAACCAGGACCTAGACTAACCCATTAATGTTTAAGATATCATCCCTATGAATGAAACAATTATGAGGTGTGTGGTTACCTAAAATTCATTCCATTAGTTCAAATACCTCCAGATCTAAAATTCATATCATCTTCACTCTATCCATTATTGAAGTGGTCATTGAAAACAATGCGAGTACCCATGGCTACATATAGTCCTAAAACACTAAATATATCTCAAAAAACAATAGAACAGACTGTGTTTGAGTGATAAATCTTAGTGAATCTTCCACTACATTTCCATTTTTAAGAATATAATCAACCTCAATGTTGAAAAAACTTAGGTATTCAACCCAACAATGATTTATATGGTTTAAATCACATTTACTAAATATGGATTTGAGGCTTTATAGACAATTTATATAACTGATTTGTCTCTCAATAGATAATTCCTTTATCAAAAAAAGGAATTGACCATATATGTTGGCTGAAGATCATGTGTTGTGTTATTAAAATCACTATACCTGAACTTTCAAGACCCAAAATCCACAACTCAATCTACATGCATTAAATCTACAACCAAACTATTTTCTGATCTATCTAAATAAAATGTATTGCCTGTGCCATGCCTTGGTAGAATCAATATTGGAACTAATATAAGCCTTCCTTTTATATCATTAATGTATTCCCCATGTGATATTGACCATGTCATTATATAACCCATAGTAGTTATTCCCATAACAAGTCCTTCAAGGTGTGATAAATTCTGAATCATAATCCTATAATACCCTTCCATCCCAACGAAACTCTAAATATGAAATAATTTATATGTATTCTTATATGAATCAAATACACTCACCATATATGGGTCAAATGATAATCCTATCTCAGATATGATGTTAACTAGGAAGTGAACATTACCAATACAGAATTAAAATTTCATGATATTGGAATAAAACCTATTCTATCTCAATCTGATCAATATGATATCAAGGTATTTGGAATGATCATGTCGAGTGTATGAGTACACAAAGATGTTTTCCATGAAGGAAATAGACAATGAATATAGATACCTCTGAAAAACTCAATTCATTAAATACATATATTTATCATTCATGTTTGTAAGACATAGCAGAATAACCAAATACTTGTACAATTTATATCTACTTATAAATTTTGTATTTTTTTTTTCATATGTTAGTGTCTAACCCTAAATTGATGATATCCTGACGTAAAATCAGTCATCAAGGAAACCCAAGATCCTCAAATCTGATCAAATTGGTTCTATATTTGAGAAATTTGATAAATTTTATTAATGGGATTCTAGTTCAAAGACCAGTAATCCACAAAAATCATAATGGTTTCATCTAACTTCTTTTGGAAAAGAACATGAAAAGCCTTGTGTGCTGTAAAGTGTCATAAAACCTCTTATCTTTTGTGTTATATAGTATTGTATTATGTTCATAAGGTTTAATATGTGACATCCTACACAAAGGAATAGACACTAGTGCCTCTTCTGGAGCATTATCAACAACATAAATCATCTCTCTCACATGAGATAATCAAAAAAAGTTGCATGGGAAGGCATCCTGAAAATCATATATGGTAGGAGGCAAAACTATCTAATGGTTACATTTATTGTTCATCAAAAAACTAGAAATTATTAAATAATGTATTACTCACACGTTTTGTAGAGTCTATTTAAATTATATTAGATCTGAAGAGTATTTTTAAGCATTTGTAAATGTCGTAGTAACCAGAATACAATCATGCTAAATCATTAAAAAACCATATTTTGATTCTATATCTCCCTATAATATCTTATTCTCCTAATACCTAAGCCTCTGAGAAGAACTAGAATACTTTGGGAGTTTTATTGATCCCCACCTAAGCATTGGATGATCCAAACTATTCCCTGTATACATCATAGAGGGAAGTGTGGTTCAGTTTCTTCTAAATGACCTTCAATATTCAGTAGAATAGGGACAACAAAATCATCCATA
Source organism: Viscum album (assembly GCA_963277665.1). Taxonomy (NCBI): domain Eukaryota; kingdom Viridiplantae; phylum Streptophyta; class Magnoliopsida; order Santalales; family Viscaceae; genus Viscum; species Viscum album. The sequence goes on from OY728128.1 coordinate 888,233,417, forward strand.
TTTGGTGAGTGGTAAAAGTTATTTATTTTGTTAATACATGATTTTAATTATTATATCCTGATGATATTTGAAATTTTTGTTATTTGTTTGTATTTTTTATGTGTTATTTTATTCTCTAACACCCATTAGTGGTATCTAATACTTACCAAGATTCTTGATTCTCAAAGTCATGTTCTAAATAACATAATTTCTTAGGTCAAATAAGGTATCATTGTCTATGACATAGATTTTAAATTTAGAATCATATTTGTATTACCTATAAATAAATAAAACATAAAATTTTAAAAATAGATCTATTTTTGTTATATTATTTTATAATAAAATATAGTATCATTTTCATGAGATATATGAAATTATGGTTCCCAGTTTGTTTAGTGAAACTGAGAGGGGGTGAATCAATATACTCAATTATAATTCATTATTTTATAATTAACTAATGTTTCCTTTTAAATTCTTGATCCACTTAAACATATTCACTCAACCTCGCCTCATGTACAATGTAGAAATAAATAATTCACATTAGAAAATGATTTAAAAGGATATTTCTTAAAATCCATCTTCATTATGTGATTATTTAGATATACTAACCACATATTATCCACTATATTCTCTATTGGTTACAAAAATTACATTTCTAGTCATATTATAATAAAGTAACATAATACTCTTACCCTAGAGTTTGACTAGATAACTACAGCTTCTCACTATTCACTACAAAATATTGATCCAAAACAAGAATGATGACATTCTCTTCTAGGTTACTTCTACACTACTATATGTTGGCCTCCCATTATGAACACAAAAAATCAACTTATCTTCCCATGCATCAAAACATTACTCGATATAATAGTTTTATTACATATTCTTGTGGTTTTTCTCAATCTAATTTATATATTCAACAATATGGGTCTAAATAGTCCTTGGAGACTCACGCATGTAGATCTATTCCTTCTTGTATGTATCTCATTTTTGATCACTTATTTCATTTCTCAACAATGCATAATATTATAATATTATAATATCATATTTTCAATTATTAAACACACATTTTCATTTTTCACATATATATTCTATGATTAATATCATGAATTCGTGTTTCAATAAAATAATTATTGAATCATTGTGATTTACTATAATTGAAATCCATATCTCTTAAAATAATTAATAAATATCTTTATTTTATTATCCAAAAAATCATTTTAATATTGTTCATCATCTTCATTTAAATACCATAACACTTGAGATATTTTCATTATTATCCCTCCATAGAAACTATGTGTTTAAATATTATTTGAATTTAATCCAAATGCAGATATATCTATGAATCACATCGCAAGATTTTCTTCCTAGCAGAGTGAAACATTCTTCTGAACATAAAATCTCGGATTATAATCCTCAATAATTATCATCTTTTTTAATAATTAAATATTAGTGAAACATCATCATCTAATTTGGGTCTTCATTTATCAGAATCTGGTTTTTGATATTCTCCATCTATTCTATATAGAATGTCAACCCTATAAAATTCAGTTGAACTACATTATTATCTCTATGTTCATAATTAAATGTTCCTTACTTTGACCAAAATAATTATTACAAATTATTAATATAGGGATTAATGATCCTTATATTTCAGTCAATGAATCATCAATAGCTCAATAGATCCTTATATATTTGTAGATGATCATTATCTAGTTGAAATCATCCTTAGGAAATTTGGAATAATGTCTGTATAGCTCTAAAATGATGTTCATATAGCTCGGTTTTTCCATACATGGATCCACTCATGCTTATATAGGTCATAAATGATCCTTATTATTATAGGTATCTTAATATTTCTTTTCAAAAAACACATTTCTTTACAAAGAAATGACCCTTATACATCTTTTGAATTATGCACACACAAATTCCTTCATGAATTTCATCTCTATCATGTATATTCTAGAATTCACCCATATAGAATCCAAATATTCTTCAATTATTGTTAGAGGACACTCAAACACCAAAAATCATCTCAAACCATCATCAACTATAATATAACCAACACATATTAAGTATTGTTCTCCTATCTCCAAATTTGAAAAACTGACTGATATCCCTTAATATATGATTTTGTAGAAAATATTCATTACCATTTATATATGTCTCTAACTTGAGTATCATCTCACTAATCATCACATATAGTGATGATTATTGAATCTTCCCAACTATATGTCATATGTTGTAGTAGTATAATATCTTTATCAAAGAATTAAATGTTCATAGAAAATATTTATAATGTGGATAACTATATCATCAAAAATCTATATCAGAACTACAAATATCATAACATATGATCTAGAAGAAGAAATTTGGATTAAATGTATCATAACATATTATATTTATAGTTATATTATATGAAACCAATGATTATAAATATTTCATGTATCTATTTATGCACTTTATAATTTTTTTTTTGAATTTCATATTTAGTCTATATATTCCAAACATCACCCATAAAGCTTCTAAATATTATAAAATTGATCTTAAAGTAGGCTTAAAAACCTATAGTCACCTCAAATCATCATCATCATCAACCTAGACAACAAATTTTATATCCATGTCTGTAGTGTCATTATGTAAAACCATGAATTCACTTCCTTATTATAAGTTGGAGTGCATAGTACCCACCACAATTTAGCCCATGTTTCTAATGTAAGGATCATCTCAGCGATAATAATTTATAGTGATTATCCTTCATCCTATCATTCCAAATTTTATAAGTAGTGGGAGATGAAATTATTTATTACACATTTAATTTTTCATATATTATATTTACAAAAAATAAAAATAAAACTTAAAAATCATTTTGTGGACTTCAATATCCTCCACTATATTTTTTATATAAGTTATTCCAAATTCAATGATTATCCAATTTATTTACAATATATGTAAAGGAATACCACAATAGTATTTTACTCATCTACTTTTTTTTCTTATTAAATATTTCTCAAATATATTTTTCATCTTATTCTTTATTATTTATTAATAATATTAGACTAATTTACACAGTGAGAGAGATATATTTCCACAATCATTCTTAGAAATGAAACCATATAACATAATATTTATGTGCACTTGATAATAATTTATGTGTAATAATAGTTTTAATATCCAATGTGTTCAATGCTATCCAAAAACTATAAAAAATTTGATACCAACACCATAAAACTCATTTTAAGGATTACTCATCCAGTTTTGTTAAGAAATTGTGGCATTCACTCGTCTTTAATAAATATATTATAAAATTATGTCTGAATAAGGAATAAATCCCCATTTCTCTCATATTTACATTTACCAATATTATCCCTTCATAAATGAGTTTAATAAGATAAAAAAACAAGGGAAGTATGTTTGATGGGTTTAGGTAATTTTCCATTTTTATGATGTATTCAAGATGTTCTAGATTCACATATCCTTTGATATTTTGATAGCTCAGTTTCAAGTTTAATTCCAATCAATGGATGCACTCATATACTAGTATTTATATATTATTAAGATTCAATTAGATTAACCATATTTTTGATATCTAATGGTGATATCATTATCCACCTATAATGATTCCTTGTATATTAGCCCAAAATAATAAGAAATTGGGGAATGAGAAACTATTAACTCCTTAGTTGAAATAGAATGTTTAATAGTACCCTCTTAAGTATATATTCTAATTTCTTACAATTTTATCATGGTATGTTTTCCTAAATTATTAATTATTTTTATGAATCATAACATATTTTTTTGACATTCTCCTCCCCTTAAATAGCTTCATTATATGGAGTAGTTCTCATAAATCCAATCATCAATGAAATGTAATTTCTAAATCCTTGGATAACATTTTCCATTATTTTTTCTTGATTTAGAACAATATTTGTACACTTTTTTATAACAGAACCATCTTTATTCCACCTACTACATACATTCCTTTAAATATTTTGGTATTTTTTTAGAAAACCACTCTTGAAATTGGACTTATTCGTGTGAAATAACTAGCTTTCCTTTGTAACTATTTCATATATTTTAATTATCCATATTTTTATCTACTAACAAATAATATTGAAAAATTATTAGGAATTATTTCTTGATATTATTGGATTATAGGGGTATTTAACATGATTTCTAAGTATACTCAACCAAACACGACTTTATTTATTTTATCTTCATAAATTTTCCTCTCATTCACACCATATGTAACTTCTTATAATTTACAAGTAATGAGTTATTCTAAACTAAACCATATTTTTCACATCTACCAAATAATTATTCTAAACAACAAAATATATTTTGGGTTAAAATAATTGACAATAATCTAGTCATAACTTTCTTTTTATATGAATCTATCCTCATCGGCTCATCATGTCCCCCCTTTTGTTCATTCCTATATTACGTAAATAACATTTAAAATCCAAAAGAGTTTTATTTTTTCTATAACTTTTATAGAACTAGAAAAAAAACCTTTATCATTTATCCTTATACATAACAATTAATCCACTATAATTTTTTTAGTTTGCTTCATCAAACTTGCTCTAATTTTTCTTTGGGATAGTGGTATCTATGTAATATTTCTTATCATCCATTTATTTCGAAGAGTGTATTTAACATTTCCTACTAGCCAAAATAGTTTAAAATATGATTATTAACATTCACTATTAGAAATTAATGATTTATATTTTTGTTGGTTTGAATCATATTCCACCTCCCTATTGTGACACTTCATATCACCATCCTGAAAAGACTCAGCATTCACCTAAAATGAAATGTTTTCCATGTATTCTATAATTTTATTCAACTCTTTTTGAGATTCAATACATAGTTATTTTTTCATCGATAGAAATTATTCTTTCCTAAATTGTTTAACTGAAGATATCCACGAATCATCTCTATCTAATAAAAATTCAATTTATAATTATTAATCTCATTTATGTATGTCATTTAATTCATGAGATGGTGATATTTTTTATTATCAATGCTATTACTTTATTTCATAAGTTTTCTCTTTTATTTGTTGAGATATATATACAAATCAGAACATGCTTCCAAATAATCCTACAATATTTATTCTAGTTCCATTTTTCTTCTCCATCTTGAGTTATTAACATATCAAAAACACTCTTAACATATACCTGAAATGTGAATTCATTAACAAGATTGTAGATTGGTGACAAGTCAGTTGGTACCTTTTCCCACAACATGTTCATTATCTTACTAGTCAAATACATGTTTTTTCTCTTACACCATTTAATTTTGTAAGGTTCCTTATCTTATTTATCATATTATGATCCCAATATATTTTTATTTGGGAGATTAATTTCAAAATTTCAAATTTCATTATAGTTATAAAAACTTTTTAGGTTTTTTTTACCTTTCCTTTAATATTTCCCTACAGTAACATATTTGTTTAAATAGAAAATAATCTATTGAAGCATTTTTCAAATTCACCATATTTATAATTACTTGATTCTTAAACTTATTTATATCTCCCTTTACCCTTACTCAAGACCTCAAAATAAATATCAACTTTGCTTTTCTTCTTAAATGTTGTATCCTTTCTCACCCTTCCTCGAATATTCAATGATCTAATATTCGAAACTCCTAAAATACATGGTAATTTAGTTATCCTTATTCTTGAATGGATAATGTCTTTAATGGATAATGAATTCAATCACTTCATCCACTTATTAATATTATTTAATATCATGTTCAAAAAGTATTAATTCTCAAACAATGTTCTTCTTTTCTTCACAGATTCGTTCAGTAAATAATTACTGAATTTTTTCCATATTTGTGTTGTAGAAAATATATGATATATGAAATTACAATTACTAATATATTAAAATTTGACATGAAAATATTGATTTTATAATATAGTTGAAACTAATTTCAATCTCAGACAAAATAATTATTTAAATACTATAAAACTATTGAAATTTATATCTTGATAACTTCACATTATATCAGTGTTTAAATTCAATTTAAATATAACACATATCTATATTAACATGAGACTATCAAGGGGTATAGAAAATGAAATTATATTATAAGTTCAAATGTAGTATAGGGGATTTCCATGGTTTTCTCCAATCAGGAGTTCACAATTCCCATGTTTTTTATATTTAATTATAGGGAAAATGGAGCATTTTTTGTTATTATTATTTTAAAACTCTATTTAATTAGTGATCCTGTGTTTAAAACATATTTATGAAACAAGTAATAAGGTTAGGGTTGTAAAACCATTTTAAAATTTATCAATTTAAAAAAATAAATTTCACCACTCGTTGGATGGAATGATAAATGAAATACTCTTTGATAAAGATTCTAATAACCATTATTTGGCAGAAATAATTGAAACCACTGATGTTGGCCTGAAAATGAGTAAATGGTTCCAAAACTACCAACTAAATTCCCAATAAATAATTGGAGATACTTATAAATCTAGAATGAACTCACTGCTTCCACACTTGAATTAGTAGTACAAAGAGACTCACGACCCATCATAATCCTCTCAAACATGATAAGATCCACAAAGATAGGGAGTTTAATGTACTTCCAAAAATATATAAATAATGCATAAAACAAAAAACCATTAATGAAATCATGTTTAACAGAACTCTGAAGCACTATAAATAAATTAATTTAATAAAATATTGAATACTAACTAAAGAACAAGAATCAATCCATAAAAAAGGATTATCCTCTTTTCCCCAATAACTAAAAAATTACCCCACTATTCGACGAGTCACATAGATAAAGGGGAAAGTTAGATATAATGAAAAAAGGGAAAATAAATATAGTAATTAAATGTTTGAATTAACCCTTATATGGTATTTTATCCTTATCACTCTATTTAATTTATAAATAGACAGAAATTTATAATCTAGAGGTGGTGATCCATTATCATCTAGTTTCTATTGATTAAAATTTTGAGAAGATTTAGACACCAAGAACACAAAATATATAAACCTTATCTTTTTGCAAGTTGTTCTAAAATGTACTGAATATAAGTAATAAAAATTTGAGATCCTTTTAAACATATTAAAAAATATACCCTAAAGCATAATTTTTTCAGATGAAGAGGCAGTTCAGTTATTACCACATGCACACATTCATCTTCCACACTTAGACTCATGAATAAGTATGAATCCAAAATAATATCCAAACAAATTAAAAAACATAATAAAGAAAATATCTAATTTAATAGTGATAAAAGAAATTATCATAAACACTAAAAATCATTATTTCATGTCATCCATTTATCCCATTCTATTAATTATCACATTATTTATCATCCCATGGACACAAAACACATACCTCACAAGAAATTTTCCTCTTCACACTAGTTAATAATTTCAATAAGACTTTTTCCCTCCAATAAACTAGGTTCATTATACTCTTGATAATTTGCTAAATCTCCACCAAATGTGAGTCAAGAAATAGTTATTTTCATAATGTTTTTTCTAATATTTTTCAAAAGATATGGGTCAATGTGGTTTAGATGTAAAAAAATTGGGCAGAATAAGGAGGGTTTTCTATTTTCCATTAAAATTTATTTAATGTAATTTAAACCCAATAATTATTCTTGTGATTAGTCTCCCAAACAGTAATTATTCTCTAATCATCCAAAAAAAGTTTAGTAAAGTGCACACGATTCAAAATTTAATAAGTAACATAATATCCACTAAACTTCCTTCCATTGAGTAGAATTTATTATTGATATTTTTACATTATAATTTATTGATTTAAGAAAAAAATGGGGGAAAATTAAATTTTAAGAAGAGGGTGTGTCATTCATCCCATAATGTGAATGATTATCCTTCTTTTTTATATCTTATAAACATGTTTTTAATCATCTACCCAATATATTTTTTTCTTCCACAATTTCATGATAATTAGTTCAAAATGTGTTATAAGTCAAAACTATGTATTAAATTAATTTTTTATTATAAAATAAATCTATTAAATAATAAATTGTCTTCCTAATGTATATAAGAATTATTAAAAACCAATAAGACAAATTTCCCACATAATTACATCCAATTAGATTGAAAATTTTTATTACTTAAAAAGTTGGTTGGATAGGGAAATGTGTCTTATGATAAGTATACCTAACAATTTATTCATCTATACTATATGATTAAGAGATAAAATTTATAGGTATATCCAATATAATAATTTTTTTTAAAGTGGGATTTTATGCCAAATAAATACTTCAATCATATATAAAAAAAGAACTTTAAACCCTCACGTTTGGATATAAATAAATCATATTCTAATAAATCAGACTTGGATTAGATATCTCAATAATATATTTGAATATAAATAATTTGTCAAATTCATTTAGAATCCTAAATGAAATGTGATTTTGAATATAATGACATTGAATTAAAGAAAAGAATTCAACATTTAGAAGTCACTTTATTAAATTGTTAATGTGTTTTACTTGAAAAAAACTCATTTTCAATTTTCATTTATGTTTTTCTTATAGGATAAGTAGATTCATTAGTTTAAATGGGTTTCAATGACATAAAATTTGATCAAATAAGTTCCTAAGTTTATAAACCTTATTTAAATAGAAAATTAAATACCCAAAAATCAAAAAAATAGAAATTTGAAAATCATTAGCAATAAATGGTACCTCTATCACACTTAAATTATGTCTTTTCCTCTTTTATTTTAACTAGATTTAACAATTAATAATATTTTAAAAGTGATAAATAAATTATTAAAATTATTTGGAAATGTAAAAACTAATAGATTTTATTGATAAACAAGATTGAAAGATGTGAACTCCTCTACTAGTTCATGGGGAAAATTTATATATTTTTTCTTCTGACTATGACCATTAATTATGAATGGGTTTTTCTTGTCTTTATTCGCAATATGAATATCACAAAATGGTGAGATATGAGTGTCTATAAATACTTCTTTATATAGAGAATTAGGTTTACCTAGAACCGTCTTTTCTCCAAAATTTTATAACCACACGTGATCTCATACATGGATGTCTTTGTGTTAATAATCATTCCATGAACCACTCTTCTTCTATCAATGTAAATATTATAATTTCCAATATATTATTTTATAATTTTATCCATCTTTTTAACATGTAATATTCAATATTTTTAAGCTATGTTAATTCCACGATTCTTATATCTCATTGACCAGTATTCCTTATAAACAAATTTCAAATTAAAGTTAAAGATTTTACCTATAATCAAGATGTATTGGATCATACCAATTGGGGTTTTTTTAGACTGTATTATAATACATAATTTTTTATTCTAATATTTGAATCTAATAATTACTTTTCATTTCAATAGTATTTTTCCAGAAATTGTTGGATTTTTCTATTAGACACTTCATGTTGCCTATTTGTTTGTGGTTTATAATGTATTGATGTTTTCTGATGCACCCCAAATCATCATAGGAAAGACTCTATTTTCAGGTTTAAAAATTGTGTCCCGTAATCACTGATGATAACTTGGTAACTCTAAACCAACAAAATATATTGTCCCTAGAAAAAATACTATATAATATGAGCATTATTAATTTAATTTTATTGGGAATCCACCTATTTCAATACATAGTTTTATAATAATAATGATATAAGAATTCAAAAATAAAATCGAAAAAGTCCTTGGAAAATATATTCACCAAAATATTATATTTACAAAACTTTTAATAGTTATTTGAGGTGTTTCATATATATTTTGAAATATTAAAATAAAATAAACATTTTTTAAATTTTTTCATAATTCATCTCCTTAATCAAATTAGGTGGAATAATAAAGTATAGTATTTATAACCTTCTTATTAATCGATTTTTTATAACGTTCCATCGACTATCTAATGTGTAAAAAACTCATATATAGATTTGATTTCAATTGTATCAAAGCATCATATTATCTTTCAGCAATTTTAAACATTATAAAGAATGATATCCTCTTAAATTTAAAATATTAATTTGGATTTATATTTATAATTTTGTGGGATTTAAATTGAGAAGTAACCTAAGAAGTTACTGGATAATTTAGTATTTCAATATTTTATGGAACTTATACATCAATCAACAAAAAAATATCTCCTAAAATGTGTTAAGTTAGTAGTTCTTGTTTTGGAATTTCAACTTCATCTGTGTTTCGAACTCTACTGCAGTGATCAACCAATTTATTCAATGTTACATAATTTTTTTTGATCTCTAGAAGAAATTCTTCAATTATCAATATCAATTTAACTGGGCTCTTATTAGTTTAATCTTTATTAACATAGTACATATGTGCAAGTTGAACAGAAAAAAACATAACATTAGTTTAAAACCCGAAGGATCAAAAATTTTATAAAGAAAGGAAAAAGTCCTAAAAACAATTTTTTAGTGGCTTTGATTTTGATCATGGTGACAAATAAACTTATAGAGGCATAAAAATGACTTATTTCATCCCCTAAATTATCTAAGAAATTAATTATATGAAGTCTTGGTTGGAAGAATTGCAAAGTAGCTTGAAAGGTTCTTCCCCATTTGGAGGCTTTATCACTAGTAGAGATACCGGTCTCCTCTTAAACTCATCAAAGGCTTCTCTACACTCATAATTTAAATAAAAATTTCAATAATTAAAAATTCAATTAAATAGTGTGACCTAAATATTATGGTGATTTTTTATAAACATCTATTATAATTCTTTATGTCCTAAAATTTATTTACCTTTTTTCACAGAAAATGGTTAATGTAACAAATTTATGGCTTTAACATTAGTTTTAATTTCCTAAATTCAATTTTTTGAAATAACAGTCCCACTAAAAATTAATTTTTCCACCATAAAATATTTCTTTTTGAAATTCTAGACCATATTTATTTAAATACACAAGTTCAAAATATTTTCCATATTTTTTAAGGAATGTCTAAAAGAATATCCAAATAGAGGAAAATCATCCAAATATACCTCTAGGTTTTCTCCAATATTGTCAAATATGATACATATATTGCATCCGTAAAATGGAGCTAGTGCATTGCGTAGTCCAAATTTTATATTTTTATTTGAAAAAGATATATAGGGACAAGTGAAGTTAGTATTATCTTGATCCATATATGAAACGAGTGCCAAAGAGTTTCCTATAAATATATCCATAATATAATGAGTTCTAATAACCAATATCTCTAAATTATGGTCAATAAAGGTAATGGTGAAAAAATATTTTAGATTTTACTAATTTAATTTACAACAATCAATAAAAACTCTATTGCTACTCTAAATTATAACATGTAATAATTAATGATTTTGATTTCTCATAATGTCTTAAATAATTTTTTTGGGAAAATTTGGATAGGCTTGACCAATTTTGAATATGAAATAGGATAGATGAGACATGGTTCCAATGATTTCTCGGTCTTTTTCATTACTGCATTCTTAATGTAAGGATTAAGACTCTATGGTTTTTCATAATAGGGTTTTAATCTCCCAAAAAAAATAATTTAATATGGAAAGATGTTTTGGATTTTAAATAGGATTTCACCTATGTTTCGCCTTATTTCTATTAAATTATTACTCAAAATTTCAATAAATATTTAGTATTTGGTTTTAGATAGATTATTAGTCATTATCACTGTAATTTTTTTTCTTTATTTTGGTATACATATTTTAAATCAGTGAGAAGTGGTTTTAATTCGATATTTTGTGGGTTTTCAAGAGTTGAAATTAAGTTGAGGTTCACCACTCCCAAGGATTCAGTTTTTTGAAAACAATGTAATATATTAGCTTTTTATTTGTGAACTAATTCATCAAAATCATTAGCTAACTTTGAGTTTTCCTAAATATTAAATTTGAACAAATACTTTCCTAAATTTCTAGAATTCACGTAATTTTAGAAACCCTCATATTCCATTGTATCTTCAATCAAAAACCTTTTTATTGAGGAAATAATTCATGAAATATATCTATTTCTTCAATTGTTTCACCCTCTTTGACATGGGATAAAGTAAAAACGAACTGGCCATATGAAGGGTGCCTTTTGATGTAATTAATATTAAATTATACAATATTAAATCAAAACATATGTTGATTGTTCCTTATTCGACATTGATCATGGTATTGGAAATATTCATGAAATTACTCCCCAAAATAATTGGTTAGTGTCCTAGTGTTATATCATCCTCCTGGTTGAGAACATATAAGTCTACATGGAATCGAACATCATATACTTTCAAAAGGAAATATTATAGAACTCCTTCAATAAAAACATTTTTCCAATTTATGAGTCGTACAACTAATACAGTGGGATTATATTATCTGGTATGTAATGAAGTATACATTAAGTGAGGAAATTTTAAAAGACATACATTTCATTCCTAGATATCACATATTAATTGAAAAAATTTCATTACATAATATTATGATCCAAATAGAAATCATATATGTTCAGTATCATTGGGAATTAGGATACTCAAAAAACTAGTTCATAATAGATCTGCCATAGACCCCATTATTTTCTTTAGAACTTGAACCCTTTTCCAATATGTCATACATAAAATCAGTCATCATATTATATGGAAGGAAAAAATAATAAAGCGTGATCTTAGATACACAATATTGGTAAATAATTAAAATATCAATGAGAACAAGATCATAACATGAGAATAAGTGTATAATAACCTGAACTTAACCTTTGAAAACATTACCCAGTATATCCTATATCACAATTGTGAATAATGGAATGAATATTCATAGTTTTTAATTAATGAATCATAAATGAATCAAATAACATGATCAATGAGAAAATAATAATGGTATAATAAAAGAAGTTATTTCATACACATAAGAATAAAAAACACATTCATTAGTAGTGGAGACTCACATCTAAGACTATAATAGTGGATAAGGTTCACTTTATATTTTATAATATTATTCAAGGTTCACTCTGAAGACTATTATAGTGGACAATGTCCCTTACTATACTATGGTCACTCCATATTCTAATACTAATTATCTCATGATCTTTTAATATTCACCCAATCCATTAGAGGTCCATGTAATTCGAGTCAACCATCACAAAATAAAAATAATATATATGTGTGCTATGAAATAATGAAACATTCATCATATCATAACCCAAAGAAAGGAAATTATTTTCAAAAAAAAATCATCATAGAATAACCAATGGAAAAATGGTATTTCTAAATATAGTTTCATCATAATTATAAACCATAAAGATATAGAATATGGATGGTATATTTGGATCATATCTATAGTAAATCAAATGTAATATTAATGGATGTAATCATAGATGAAAATTCTATTAAAATATCACTTGAAATATTTGTTTTAAAAAAATTACATTTTCATTGTGAAATAATATAATAAATATGAAAGAATTTAAAAGTTATTATAGAAAAAACTTTTATGATAATAATAAGGGATAATTCTATAAGAACTTTCTAAAAATTAATCTTCCATGATGATAAAAAAAAAGTTCATGTAAAATATATTTAAACAAATATTCCATTAATTTTTGAGTTAAATTTCAATAGTACATTGTTTGAAAAATGATAAGAAGATTTATTTTAAGACATTTTGGGAAAAGTAAAACAAGGGAAAAAAAACTTAAAAACTAATTTTATGATTGAAAAAAAATACAGGAAATTATTTTTGTAAAATATATAAAAAGAATAAAATTTATTTTTCACTTAAAGAAGAAATAATGTTTCTTTTACTTAAAAACATCATTTTCGTCACATGAGTACTTAAATAAGGGAAAAGGGAGGAAAAAATTAAAATTTAAAGAAAGAAGAATAGGAGAATAAAAATCATGAAAATTCATTGAAGGAATATGGTGAAAGTTATTCATTGTAAACTTAATCATAAACAATCTAGATGAACAATTATATTTTAAAAATACCTTACCATAAGTACAAGATGCTTCAAATGAACTCCAAACATCTGTGTAATAAAAAAATTTAATATAATTCTACAAAATAATTATGTACATGCTCAAATTAATATATATCTTACAATTATAAAATTCTAACACTTGTTTATTAATAATTTTTTATTAAAATTATCATCTCCATGTAATAATTGTTTCATTTTTCAGGAGAATTTATGTTTAGTAGTTATGGTCCACGTAGTTTGACTATGATTCCATCATCAATAAAATGTTAATCATGATATAAAAATCATAAATATTCATTATATATATATATATATTTAGATTCATACATAAATTATAGAGATTGAAATATGAATTACAAAATTCATGGAGGTGGTAGGTTGTACGTACTCATAAACAATATTTTTACATTTCGGGGGATGGATAAAAATAATGATAAATAATAATTCACCATTATGTAATAATTTCGATATTTTATATATTTGATATATTCATTAAATTTACCCTTATCAAAATCCTTGTAAATTAGAAATGAAAAATGAATCACATTGCTTCATGGAGGGGATAGTCTAAACATACGCATGGGCAATGTTATCATTTTACAATCGACTGTAAGAAGGTGTATAATGTTTTTTTTAAATAAAATAATATTAATTAATTATAATTAAAAGAATTATGTAATTATTTTAGAATGGAAATCATGGATTTAGAGTAGTTATAAGAGGAACTAAAATTGAAGACACATTGTTAAGAACACCTCTTTGGCATACACCTTAAGACCTGAACCGATGGTCATTTGTAAAGAATAAACAATATATGGTGTGTAAAACTATTTTTTTATGTTATTTTTATATGTATTTTCCATGATAAAAAGTCTCAAACATTATGAATAAATAATTATGTGATTTCCCTATTATAAGTTAAGGCGCTCTTGGAATTACATAAACTATTAAATGAATATACAAAATTTTCATTGAAAATTTGTTAAAAATTTATATAATTCAAATATAAGATGAGGAAGATTCAAAATATATTCATAAAATATAATTTAAAATATTTAGGTGATTTTTTCTTCATTGTCTTCTTGATTTATCTCCCCTTAAACCCTTTTGAAAATTTACACAATGTCGATATTTTTTCAAAAATGTGACAAATACAAATTCAAGTAACCCAAAAATGGACTATTTCTGATATTTTCAACTATATACCACTAATTTTAATGAAGTTAATATTTTCATGAAATTAAAATCATTTAATTAAATATTACATAGTATATAATACTAATTCTTTCAATTTTCAAACAATTCATTTGATTCGACATAGAAAACAACATAACAGTAATGGAACATGAATAAATGCCTTTAACAGATACCTAATTAGTTATACTTGTCTTAAAAATACCTTAACAGAATAATTCTTCCATATTATATTACTTGTAATAATTTTAAATCATTTATTTCATTTATCTCTTAATTGAAATAATTTTATGTCTTTGTTTCCCAAGTATTTAATGAAATTATTGAAATACGCAAATAATAAAATAAATTACCATGGTAAAAAAATAATTTTACCTTCAAAATAAAAAATTTTAACAAATATTACACACTTTTTATCTTTTTGTAAAAATATTAGAGATATTAAATTCAATTGAATGATATTTTTTATGTATTCTTTTGTTAAATTAATATAAATGTCATAATCAAAGAAAAAAGGTACCAACAGACCATATATTCTATAATTAGGTAGAAATAAACTCATAAAAATTTATAAATTAATGTATTAGGGATATTTTAGTGCCTTATTCCAATGTTTTAACAAAAGTTTACCTTTTTTTACCCCTATTGAGGTGACACAAATTTACCAAGGTTACTATTCATAATGAAAGAAATAAAAGTGGTATATTTATAAAATTTGATTATAATTTTTGCAAATATAGGATCCATTCTTTAAGATTGAATTTCAATAAGTGGTATATAATAATTTTAAAATATGTATTCAAAATTATAGGAAAATTATTATTTAGAAAAATGCATTTTAAGCAGAAAATTAGATTTATTCTTATCCCATGCATAGAAAAAAATATTACATGAATGTTACTTTTTTTGAATTATATAATATATATATATATATATATCATTATAATAATTCTCCAATAATGATTTATTTTATTTATCACGATAATAACACAATTATAGATAATAATTTTTATAGAGAATCATATATTTTACATTAAAATGATTCCCTTTATTTATAATCAATTGATAAACAATTAATTATTTTTTTCATAAAGAAACCAAAATATTCTCTTAATTTAGTTAGTAAAATTCATACCCAGCAATCCACCGGTGATGCGGTAACAATCATATTAGATAATAATATTTAAATAGTATATCTCAATTCTTCAGAACTCTTTATTGCATGTATCACATGAAATGTAATAAATTAGCTTTTTTTGAAAATAAATGTATCATAAAATTTTGGGCTACTACATTATACAACATTAAATGGAATTTCTCCTTCTAACTTACATCACTCTAAAAAAACAAAATATGTCTATGTTTCATCACATCTTTGGGTCTATAAGTAGCTTTATCCCATTTCAGGTTCCTCTAGAGAACATTTACCTGGGGAGTACTCTTGATCAATAATCAATTATCTTTACTATCCCGGATTTCTATTAGTAGTTCCTATATAGAAATATCTTTATCCAATGGGATAACCTCTGAGATCAAAACAGGTGAATGGAAAAGTATTTACATTTAGAGGAGAGATACATGGAACTCATCGTGAACTATAGATAGGTTCGGTGGAAGAACCTTGTGATAGGAAACCATGCCTACTCAATCAAGAATATCAAATAGTTCAATATTAAAACAGCTCTGTATTCACATATTTCTGAATCTAATAACCTTATTAAATTGATAAATTCATATAAATCCCATATCTATAACATTTAATTCTATATATCATTGATGACTTTCAGAATAATGTTTTTTTTTGACTCTAAGATACTATAAAGTGTTTTGAAGGAATTTTACTTTCTCTAAACATTCCTCAGTTGTCTCTTGTCCCATTAACTTCATTAATCCAAATTCATCTCATCAAATAGGATGTCTGAACATATTTAGATAGAGTTATTCCAAAAGATCCATTAGAAATATTGATCAATGTTTTGTTTTATGAAAACACAACTAGAGGAAGGTGTTTCTTCCAACCACATTTTAAATCCATTGAAAAACATCTTAGCAAGTCCTATTGTTTTTAAATGGTTCTCTTAGGCTATCCATATATTATAGGGTTATAGGAAGTACTGACACATATTTCTAAATCTAGATCATGCTAAATACATCACTTGAACCACAAGGTAAATCTCAGATCCCTAACACATTCAACAGAATTTGGTAATATTGTAGCCTTACAACTTAATGTATATGTCTGAAATATAATCTAGTGAGAAACATTATCTAATAGAAATGAATTATTCTTAATTTATATGGTGATCAACTACAACCGAAATATAATTATATCCTTTATATGTTTGGGGAGTCCAATGAAAAAATAAATGGTGATATTTTCCCATTTCAATTACAGTATGGTTAATGGTTATAACATCCCCTTATACTTGTATCTCTTATCATTGTCATGATTAAATACCAAGTACTAAGATATATATTATTCAATATATCTCTTCATGATGCCCTATTAAAAATAATCTTTCAGATATATATACATCTTAATATATCCTGGATGGAACACATAAATAATTCATAAACTGTAATATTACTTCGTAACCAAGGTTTAACTCAATAATATTTCTGACCTTCTTCTATAGTTTCACATCTTTTTTCCACGCCTCATTAATCCTAAAATGTATTTGCAGTTTAACACATATTTGATAAGGATAATATTTATCCCCTACCATAATGATATTTCCATATCCATCATTTAAAAATCTATAAATATTTGATGTTTTGTGATCCAAATCATAGATAATCTTGTACAAACATTTAGATTAAGAGAATTTACTATCTTTCTCACCTTCTCTGAGTGGTAATTAATTAATTAATAATAATTTTTAATCAACTCTATCAATATTACTTGTTTAATATTCTTCTCCTTCTAAATGAATATATACATTAAACTTTTATGTTATGTATATATATCACACCTTCCTTAGAAAATATAATAACTATATATCATTATTTCAACATATTACAGCAACTCTATCAGAATAATTAGTTTTATAATTTTAATCATGAAAATATATATTTAATTGTAATATTCTATAACTATAAATTCTACATCGGTATTCATAACAATCCCTTGTTTGATACATCACTATAGATTAAAAACCATTTTCCAATACAAGGTAGTTTAAGAAAATATGTATTAACTAATATTCTCTATATTTTCATAAAATTTACCTCATATTCATCTTTCCAAATGAACATGGCTCCCTTACAAGTCAGCATCATGTGTGGATTAAATAGTCACGAGAAATTATCTAGAAATAAATTATAATATCAATCCAAACTAAGAAAAATATGAATATTTCACATTGTCTTTAGTCTGGGACAACATTCAATAACCACAGTGTTTAATTTATCCACCAATACTCTCTATCTTTAAATTACATGACTAGAAAAAGAAAAAAGAAAAAACTGGTTTATTGTAATTTTTTAAATAACTTTACCTTCTTTTGAGTCTTCAGTACAATCCTCCGTTGATCTCAATGATATTCATTAATCATGGAATATATAAGAATATAATATATAAAGTCTACCATAAAATGATGAAGATAAAATATAAAGGCTCTAATAATTAAATACAAAAAGATCATAGGGGAATTAGTAAATCCAAATAGATTTTATATAAATTCATAGTATACATTACTTTCGTATAATATTTTATTAGGTATATCCTCCTTCTTATTACAGAATTTATTATATCCAGAATAAAGGTTAATCTTGGTAAAGTATTGATCACCATGCTATTGATCAAAAAAATCATCAATATGAACCATAGGATATATATTCTTGATTTTGATCTTGTTTATTTCCCAATAATAATTCTATAGTCGTATCAATCAAAATTTCTTCTTAGAAAAGAATAGGTTCACTCTATGTTGATACACATGGATAAATGAATACCTTTTCATGATTCTCCAACATTTTCTTCATCTATTCATAAAACTCAGTTAAGTAAATTATATAAATATGCATTAAAATATGTGTATCACCACATATAGGTTCTATTGAAAACTAAAATTAATGAATCACTGAAAGAAAAGAAAAATCTTCTCTAAAATATCAAAAATATCCCACACAACAGACATATCCTTATTGTTGAGATTCACCAAAAACATCTGAGATAAACACCCCTTTTGAATAGGAACAAGACCCATACAATGGAGGTAATTTCTATTGGATGTTCATATTTAACATCGCACTGATTCAACACCTAACAGGGGATCTGAATATATAATGAGACTCTCTTTCCTTATAATTTAATGTGAAAATAAAATAAATAAAGCCAATTGATCCCTAATATAATATTAAATTCAACGAGGGGGAGAATAATAGTATTTACAGGAAGAAAATTCCCACCTATATCAACCGAAGATGATCATAAACATGAAATGTGATCAGAGTACCATTAATAGTTTTCACTAATAATTTAACAACTAATAATTCGATTAGTATTAGGATACCATTAATAAATTCTTAATTTATAAAATAATCAACATAAAAAAGTCAAGTAATAAATTTTAAATTCATGAGTAGATGGTCATTATACAATTAACCACTTCAATATCCTCATAAATAGAATTGATCTCATAAGACATACTTTTTTATGTAGGATTAATGGGTTTATGATATCAATCATCACTATTAAACATCATATTTTTTCACTATTTAGTATAATTTATATATTCATTTCATTTGAAAAACTATTGTGTGGGTGGTGGAAGTTGTAGTTCATTTTCTCTTTCATTAACTAATTTTTTCCCACTACATTATTATTATATTACCCGATGACCATACGTTCCACAAAAAAACATAATTACTAGTTTCCTTAAGAAAATTTACTCCATGTTTTCTTCATTACTTCAAGCATAAAGTAATGATACAGTTCTTCTCTAAATGGTTTTTAGAATATATCTTGAATTCCATATTTATTTTCTAATCAAAACCATGAGAGTAATGGGAACTCCTATATTCATTTTCACCATCAGAATACATCAAATAATTTCAATGTTACAACTAAAGTATCTTATACCCTTTTAAGACATGGTTTTAAGATTCTAATTAATTGATCAACCTTACATTTATCTTGGATGATAATACAATAATCATACATCAAAAGTCTTTTAATGTTTTCCACATATAAAATAATGGATTCATTATCCTTATGATTTAGATCTTGGAATCTCTTTAAAAAATTTATATAGTAAATAAAAGGAATGTACTTATGAAAATTAGACCTTAAACTCATCCCACTCCAAGGATTAAATTTATTCTTTTTTTCACCATGTTCCTAATAAGAATACACCATTGAAATACTTTTCCTTTACAAATGATTAATAGCTCAAATAATTTTTTCGTTTTCTAATGACTAGAGAAAATGAAATATCAATTTAGTGGAACAAATCCATTTCTCAACAACTAGTGAATCAATGGGCACACTAAAATAATATTGATCTAGCTACATTATGGATTAATCATAAAATTTGTCTCGCCATTTTTCGTTTGGAAGGTTAGAGTGATTCACATCTTGAGAATGTTTATTGAAAACATGATTAAAATTTTACGTTCTAACTCCCATGAATTTTTGTTTCTCATAAGTATAATAATTTAATTTTATATCACCTTAAATATTAACACATTTCATTAGGGTTCCATACAGTGACTAAATCCAAAATATTTAATGTGATTAATAATAACTATATTAGAAACCCATGTAATAATTAAAAATAATTTATTGGATTTCAAAATCAAGAAACCTTATTTTCAATATATGACACTTTGTTTAAACCTATTAAATTCATTTTCATCATATATTCATCTCTTTAGTAATTATTTGGAAATAAAATGATAATTAACCAATAAATATCCATTTGGGTTTTCAAGCTAGGTGTGATGTAAGGGAACACACATAACGAACTACACTAATGATCGAGATATTCTCACACAAATATTTTTCCTATTATTAGCCCTTAATAAATCTATAAGAAAACCACATGAAGTTGTAAAATCATGAAATGGATGTTTTCTAGGAAAACCACATTCATTTGATTAGAAAAACATTAGATTTTCTCACATACTAGGATTGTCCTTAGTGTTCTCGCTAAATTTTTCTCACCCAAGATTGCAAAAGAAATTAAACCTTCATATAATTCAAAATATAGTGACCTATATATTTCATATATTGATATCAAAACCTAATAGTTGAATATTCATTACATAACATTATTATCCATGCTCAAATCATTTTTTTAGTATCTTTGGAAACATGGACACATAAATTACTAGTTCATAAGAAATCCACTTCATATCCCACTACTTTCATCATAACATTCACCATTATTTTAAATATCCCAATTAAAGATATTATTCGGGTCATAAAAAAGTGAAAAATAAAAAATGGTGTGATCATATTGTAATAAACCTAACCCCAATAGCCTATAGTAAGTGGCTACTTTGTTACGGTGGCATAATATACAAGGAATTGTATTCAGATGGATTGAAAACATTATTAATTCTGGGAAACTAGACACATACTTGAATAATACATTACAATTGAAAATATAAAATACAACATAATAATTCCTTCGATAACACATTTAATCTCATATCTTATCCCTATATATCAATCATAATATACTTATTGGTATCTTGGGGAAAAATAAACAAAACAAAATGGGTGATATTAAATAATCAATGAGGGTATGTGTAAAACATATTCATTTATTAATAAATAATCATAAATTGTATAAAATGGTAAATAATTTAAATACATTACATTAAAACAATAACACGAGCATAATATAACTAGAACAAATGAAAATCAAAAAAGGCCATAATTAAATGAGCTAAAATGTATCTATGAATATAGTAACTAATTATATTATCACATCGAAATAAATAACTAATCACATAGTGATGGAATTCAGAATGTTGAACATCATAAACAAATCTCTAATTCTTCAACTGAGATATCATACAAAAACAAGGAAGGCCTTAGTGAAAACCCAAAATATTTTGTCTTGCGGGACCTAACGATGCATCGAGGAACTATATAATGAACCACACATAAATTACTAAATACAATTCATTTATCATATGAATTGGAGTAAAAATAATAAAAATATACTTTCATATTGAAACAATCCTAGTAAAAGTTAATTAGTTTACCCAATCAATAAACATAATTACAAACAATCCAATGTAATATTGGGAATGGTTTCGAAATAGTACATTCCAAATATGACTTATCATAAACCATTTAAATTTATTTAGATACTAACAAAATAGATAAACCTCATTTAATAATAATATTAAACAAATTATGTTCACATATATGAGAATAATATTTTAATATCATTAAAAAATTATTATGAAAAGTATGTATTTTCACATGGAAATCACTTATATTTTAAAAGTTACACAACTATTAAAGAAAAAAAATATGAAAATAACCATATAAAATTGTAATTAATATTTAAATCATTTATTCATCCTGATAGTTTAAAAAAACTCATTTCATGTATGTTAAAAACATTCACCCTTTATTTTTTGGGAAAAGTCCCAAAGGACATTATTTAGATAATGAAAAAAAAATTAATTTCAAACCATTTTGTAAAAAACAAAATTGGTTAAAATAATATTATATAATTTTCAAATAATTATTAAAAAAAATAATAAAGTTTTATAAAACATGGACATGGAAGAAAAATATTCCCCATCTGAGACTTAAACATTAACAGTCCAAAATAATGATGAGATTAGGAAATAAAACATTACCTATGGTATGATTTCTATCATGCATGTTCAAAAATCCTTCTTAATAAATATAATTTTATTATAAATCTATTACAGAGTTTTTTACCTATATATCACATGATATATGATTAAAAAATATCTATATAATGCCCATTTATTAAAAAGTAATTAATAAATTACTTTTCTATGTGGTAAATACTTCATTTTTCAAGAATGATTTGATTTGAAAATCACATTACTTTTACCTTGATCATGGTTCCATAATATAAATTGTTTATAACATGCTATTAATATCATATATATTCATTATATATTTATTTATTGTAATCATTGAGTGTTAGGGATTGAAAAATCAATAACATCATTCATGTCGATGGTAGGTAGTATATATAAATGAACGCTATTTCCATTTTCTATAGACGTAATGAAATAAATGGGAGTAGTAATTAATCTCTCCAAAATCATATTTATTTCCTAAATATCCTATATAATCATGATTTTTATCTTTATTACTATTCGATTAAAGTGGTTATGAAAAATAAATTACACCTCTACGTGGAGACGGTTAACCGTACATATACATGAGTGATGATTTTTATTATCATGTGATGAAAAAGAGATAGAATATGGTTTTCAAATTAATAAAATAATATCTCATTATATTTATTATTGTTGATTTATTACTTCTAAATTAGTATTGCACATTAAGGGGATGTAAAAGGAGAAATAAAACTGAAAGAGTTAGTAAAGACGATTACCTTATCTTAAATAATCATATATTAGATATAAACATTGGGATATTAGGGTTGTGATTTTTGGAAGACCAGGACATAAATAATTGGCTGTGGATTTTTGAAAGTTAAATGGGAAGGTATTTTTTGAGATATATTTCTCAATGTGGTGTAGATAAATGAAAGATGATGTACTGTTTTATAATTGAGGGGAGGGGAACTTTTGGAATTTCACAAAAGATGAAATCGTAACAAATTAATTTGTAATGAAAGATTCATAAAATGGAGTAGTATTTAAAGATAAGATACTATTTGGTTTTAATACAATTAAAAAATAGAATTTATAAAGGTTTTTGTATAATTTTAAACCTTATCATTTTTATTAACCCTTGGTAATTATTTTGTACATTTAATATAATAATTATTATTTTAAAAATAAAAGGCTAATAATGTTACTATAAATAGAAAAATGAATCATAAATGTACCATGTATGATGTTTTGAACTATGTTACCTTAATATGGATTAAAATAAGTTTTCATTTCAATTTTAAATAATTTAATAAAATCTTGTTTTTTTATATTTTTATTAATGTTGATTTCGATATTATCCATTTAATTTTACATCCCCTAAATCAAGAAAAATAGAGAATTTGAAACAAATTATTTGTAACCTCTCTAATATATCCTATATATATATGAAATTTTTTTCACATATTAACAATGTTAAATCTATGTTATTTATAGAAAAATAATTTTTCATTAAAATTTCAGAATTTATTATTAATTTTGCGTTAAGTGGATTCTTTGTCTGATTGTGAACTCTATAGGAAACAAAAGGTTTCTCTGAAATCATACATTTCACAGAACACCGAGTTATACAGAAAAATAATACAATAATATTATTATTATTTTAAATAGTAGTTATCTCCTAGTAGTTTTATTGGAGAGAATAAACAAAACTATCTATAATATGATTGCAAATGTTAGTTAAATGTGTTTACATTTATCTGAACAATTTTAGAATCTTAAAAAGACAATGAATCCAATTTTAATCATAAAATACACTAATATTTTTAAAAGGTTTTTTTACCACCTTTTGATTGAGAACCATTTTAAAAAATAGTTTTCTCCACTTTTATATTTTCATTTCGACAAAAAAAACTTCTTCTTTTCAGACAGGACATAAAAATTTACCTTTTTTGAAATTTTTGTATTTTTCTGATGAAATCTATATTTTAATAAATATTGAAAAATGCAGCATGTTAACACAAAATTGCCTTTTCCTATAACTTATTTCTATAATTATTTTATCCTTTTAGTTGGTTTTAAAGTGTAATTGAAAAATGTTTTTATCATTTACTCCATTTTCTATCATAGGAAGAATTTCCATATTAAAATTGTATATAAATACGTGGTAATCTATTGATAGTTTTTACGTCTTAAAAACATGCTTTATTATTTTTACAAGAGAAATTACTTTTAAATTAAATAATTCATATTTTGTGTTTTGAATTTGTAAAAATGAATTCTATATTTGTAATCATAAGGTACAAATTCTGTAAATAGGTACCTTTAATTTTTTGACATTATGAATAGTAACTTCATTAATTATTTTTATTTATCACGGTTAAATGATAAATTTGATAAATAAGGTTAAAAATAATTTTATAATAAAATAAAACTATCAAAACACAGTTTCTAAAATTTTTGGATGAGTCATAGGTGACCAAAAAAATTTAGGATGAACTTTTCCATTTGAAAGATACTTGGGTTTGATTATAACTTATTATAATAAAGAATTTAAATTTAAGAGAAAAATAACATAAACATGTATATTTTTACAAAAAAAATTATATAAGGTTATACAACTGATATCTTGGACTATAAGTAGTCATTTAAAAACTTAAAATTATTTCCTACACCATCGTCTTTTATTTATAATTTTTAGACATTAAATAAATAATTATTTTGACACAATGATGATGTAGTGATTACCTTATTAATGAAGGATTAAAATAAATGATCTTATAAATATCAAAATAAATGTAATTTGATAATTTTTATACTATAAACTAATTTTATGGACGATTGTGACATGTTATGTTTGAGTTAATTTAGTTTTTCATATGAATCAAGTTGTTATGATGTTAACAAAAATCAATTACTTAATAGTGTCAAAATTGACATAAATGAGTCTTTTTAAACAAATTTTGTTTTATTAAAAGATATAGTATTCATAAATATCAATGATTTGTCTAAATGAATTAGATAATGTAAAAATATCATTAATTATCCACATTAGGTTCTCTTGTCATTTTATATTAACTATATTTAACATATAGGATAAAAATACAAGAAGATGTGGTAATAGTTAATGTATTTAAGTAAGGATTAATGACAAACGATAATGTTAAATTTGTGACCTAAACATGATAAAACATTTTGGTTGAGTTGATTTTTACCGATCCTTAAATTTTCCTCTATTTATAAATTTTTTTATGTACTACAATTTGAAAATTAATTTATAACAAAAAAATATGTCAAAACATTCCAAGAGTTCCCCTCGTCTCTCTTATAAAAGGCCACCACCTCTACCCACTTACTCACACCTCTAAAGCCCCTTGTATCATCAACATTCTGCTCAAATAATCTCAAAAAATCCCTCTATTTTTCCTAGATGTTTTAACCTGGGAATAAAGTTATTAAATAAATCCTTTTGGCTTAAATAAAAAAGAGTTTCTCGATTTAGAGGTAACGTCTTCTCTAAAGCTCATATCATTTATTTTCCATATTAAACCCCAAAACTCACTCTATTCAATTATTTAATAAAAAAATTATCCTCAATTTACTAGGATTTTATTGTGATATGATTTTAACCTACACTTAACACACTTCTATATTATAGATATAGAACATATTGTTTCTGGGTACAGTGAACTACTGCCTCACGAAATGATGATTGTTCAATTTTATTCCAATACCTCTCATGGTGGCCACTATGGAAGAAATATATTTATATAAGATATATATTATATTTATATTGTTTTTATTTTTCTTTAATTATTATTATAAAATTCCTTTTTTTCTTTCCATAATGTATAAATAAGATAATTTAATTTGAGGAAGTGTGGAATACCTTCCCTCAAAGTGATATGACTCATTCATTACCAACATGGAATGTATAAAGATGTTGTTAATAAACGTATGTAACTTATATAACATAGATATCATATTAGAATTATAATATTCCTCTATATCATTTAGTTTTCATTCCATTAATATGACAATGAAATAAAAGTATCATTCATTTGTACGTATGACCTACCATGTCTATGGACGTTGAATTTAATTTCTTATCTAAAAATGTTATGGACTCTTATAAATACTTATATATTGTATATATATGATATTTATATAAATTATATAATTTTTTAGATAATATAATTATAACCACATGGTTAATTTTCATTAAAACAATTTCATTTTAGGCGCAAGTACTGAACATTGAAAAAACATCAAATATGAACACAAATATTTAACTAATTATCATAACATGCTAATAGGTGATATAAAATGAACGATAAAAATAAATAGATTTTGAATAAAGACTAAATTAGCCTATGTTTCTTATTCAATAAATTAAGGAATGAACAAGACAAGTCAGACTCAAAGTAAGGGACTTCATCTCAATCTTCTTTCATTGAGTCATATTTTTATTTTTACATGATCATAATTTATAAAGTGTATAATAAACCCCATTTGACATTTAGTTTCATTCGGCATTTTTTAAAAGGAATATTTTTCATTGAAGCATTTCACTGAATGAAAAAAATGAATATTTTTAATGTATGTGGCAAAAATGTCCTTTCCTCCACTGTGACCTATAAATGGTATTTATCTTCCTCTACAAGCCATAATATTTTTAAAACAAATGTAAATACTATATTAAATATTTAGTTATTTTTGTATTGAAAATGATTTTGATAATGGATTTATTATATAAATATATTGAAATGATGTTTTATGATTGTAGTGTGGAAATGTTATTTTTCCCTTATGGTAGTTCATGTGTTATCATTATGTCATTGTTCTTTCATGTTACTTATGAATACAGGTGGTTCCATGATAACCTGTGGATGCATGAGCCCTTGATACATCTCTAATGCATTGGGTAATGTGATGGAGTAAAATTTATGTTTTCTCTTAAGATATTTATGTAATATAATGTGATTGGTATTCCAAATGTAACCACAAAGGTTACTCACAATGTATCTATCAAAGCTACAACGTAAGTATGTTATGAATTCCAGAAGTTACATTTATTATTTATGAATTCTATAAATTTTTCATGATGGATATAAATTCATGGGTTCATAAATATTAATGTACTACCTTTTTAATCATTATTTTATCATTTAATATGTTTTTATGCTCCTATAAAGCGTTTAATATGTTTTCTCAATATATAAGGATGAGTAACTGAATGGAAGAAGTCAATAAGTATTTTTTCGGAAAAGAAATCATGTTTTAGTTTCTAAATGGGGTCCCTTTTGTGGAAAAAATGGATAATGTTTTTATAGTATCCTCAAGTTTGATTATGGGATGATATGAATTAATAATGTCATAATCCTCTAAAACACAATACCTAAAAAGATCCTCCATGAAAATTAAAGTCAAAATATTGACTTATCTCAATATTATGTAATGTTTTAAGGTTGGGGCCCACTAGTTGGTATCAAATTTCCATTTAGATAAATTTAAGGGTTATGATATTGTTAATATAATATCCTTAGATTATTTGTAACTTATGGTCAAATTGAAATAGAATTATAGGATTACCATGTTGCTTCGTCTAAGATAATACTATTCATAATGGTTTTCTGCAAAAAAATAGGGATGATGTGTTGGGATGAAATCAAGACGAAAACAACCTTATAAATTAGCAAAATGGGATGGTTGGAATTTTAATTGAATAGTTTGTTGTAGTGATGACACATTTGAATCAGGCTATAAATGAAGGTGGTATACATGCATGAGATCATCCAGATCAACCACAGAAGAATATGTCAGTATTGGATCATTTTTATGAGGAAATGTCTTCCGTAATTCTGGGGATCATCTGATCTTATGCCTGCAGAATAGTGTATTAAATCCCTATAAAAGATTTTTTATGTCATGGGTTGTTCATAACATCAAAAGTATTGTCTTATTATTTACCATTTTAAAGGTTAATTCGATTAATTGTGGTCGATGGTTAAGATTATTAGGGATAGTGAGGAGATTGGTGATCTTGATTGGGAGGAATTGAAATGAATGTTTTATGAGAAATATTTTCTTATGGTGGTTCAACATATAATGGAAAAAACAATACTTGGAATTGAGGTAGGAGGATGACTTAGTGGCTACTTATGAAGAAAATTCACTTAATATGAAATGTATGATCCAAATCTCATATGATATATTGTTAGTAAAATGAATCATTTTTACCTAGTATAAAATCCAAAGTATCAAAAGGAATTGGATTCACATGAGGTCAAAAGTAATGAAAAATTTTATCAATTTGCAGAGAAGTTGGAAATTGATTTTATCGATGATCATCTGTTCTTTGACAATAATTAGAATAAGAGATCAAGATGGAAAAATAGAGGGAAAAGATCATAAAAAATACTAATAGTTAGAAAATTAATTTTACATTTTGAAAAAATATTGGTACAAATAACATAAGTCGATTCTTTTTCAATTTATTAAGGGATTATGGTCTTGTAAAATGGGGCACAAGGCTCACAACTACCCAAAAAAATATAATTATAAAAAAATATGATATAAATTATTAAAATGTTCTAAATATAATTAGATGGGACATTATTCGAATGTCTGTCTGGTTTTGAATATGAATGATGGGAAGTAGTCTAACTATAAGAATAAAGGTGTAGTGAAATCATTTGAAACTAATTTAGCAGAAATTGGGCCAAAAAAAGAGGTGGTATCTAGTACATTATTTGTTTTTTTAGATTATACCAATGTGTTTTTTGATTCCAGTTCTACAAATTATTTCATTTCTGAGAAATTTTCTACTAAATTGGGAATTCCATCTCAAGAAATGAATCATGATATTATGGTAAAAAAACCTGAGGGAACTGTTGAGACATAATGAATTATAAGAATCATCAGGTTCTTTTTGTTGAATGAATCGACTTGCATCCCTTATTGACTTTCCTCTAGTAGATTTTTATCTTATTTTTTGTATGGATTAGATTTATGTTTTCCATGCAAATATTTACTATATAGGTAAAGAAGTTTCCTTTCAAAAATACTTTCAATTTGTGAGTAGAAATAGTCTATTGTGATTGATAACATATCAGGAATCTGAGAAACTAGTATAACATGGAATTTATTGTTACCTTTCCCATATTGTTGAAAACAATAGATCTGTTTAGATTAATGATGTGCTAGTGTTAAATAAGAATCTTTATGTCTTTCTAGATGATTTTTCTAGTATTATACCTGATTGGGAAGTTGAATTTGTGGTTGAATTGGTTCTAGATATTAACCCAATTTCAAAACCCCCTTATCTAATGACTCAAATTCAACTTTTATAATTAATGAAGCAATTGCATGAGTTATTAGATAAAGGATTAATTATACCTATAACATCACCATGGGGTTATCCTATCTTTTTTGTTAAAAATAAAGATAGTTCAATGAGACTTTTAATTTATTATAGATCATTGAATAAAATCACTATTAAGAAAAAGTATCTTTTTCCTCATATCAAAGATTTGTTTAATCAACTCCAGGGAGCTCCTTATTTTTTTACAGTTGACTTGAGGTTCGGGTACCATCAGTTAAAAGTAGAGGAAGTGGAAATTCCAAAGACCATATTACATACTAGATATGGCCATTATGAATGTGTGGTTATGCTATTTTGGTTATCTAATTCACATGTTTGATTCATGGCCCTTATGAATATAATATTCCATGAGTTCATGGATAGGTTGTTGGTTGTGTTTATTGATGATATTTTGGTATATTCTAAAAGTAAATAAGACCATTAATGTCATTTAAGGGTTTTCTAGAAAAACCCAAAAGAGAAAAAGCTATAAAGGAAATTCAGGAAGTGTGATTTTTTATATAAAAAAATTTCATTCATTAGTCACATTTTTTTTATCAAAGATCGCATAACTATTATTCCGGCTAAAAAAAAGATTTTGATGAATGGAAGAGACCCACAAATATAATTGAGATTCATAGTTTTCTAGGTTTACCTGGTTATTATCGGATCATTGTTGAAAATTTTGAATTGTTATCTATCCCACTAACAAGGTAAACTCAAAAAGGTATTACGTTCATCTAGAAAAACAATATCATGAATTTTTTCAGGAATTGAAAAGAAGATTGGTGAAAACTCTAGTTCTAGAACTACATTATGAAAATTGTGAATTGTTGTATATAGTTATGCATTGTTGAATGGAATCGGTTGTTTCCTAATGTAGAATTATCATGTAATTTCTTATGCTTGACGTCAGTTTAAAAATTACGAGTTAAATTATACTAAACATGATTTTCGATGAGCTGTTGTCATTTTTTCTTTAAAAATTTGGAGGTATCAACTGTATGCAGTAAAATGTGAAATTTATACTGACTATAAAATATGAAAGTATATATTTACTCATAAATAATTGAACACTAGAAAATAAGAAAGCTAGAATTAATCAAGGATTATGATTTCATGATTCATTACCATATTGGAAAACAGACAAAGTGGTTAATGCATTGAGTCAGAAAATTAATTCAACAATAACCATGTAATTTTTGGAACATTTCCCTTGTATTAATGATTTTATGGAATTTGGAATGTAATTTGATTGTGCATGAAATTCCTTTTCTTTGTTTCAAGTTTCAGTGTAATCGCTTATATAAGATATAATTAAGCATGCACAGAAGGATGATATGGTGTTGTAGAAAATGGTAGGGTTTGTTCAGTATAGAATGTTAACAGAATTTAACATTGATAAAGATTGTTTTTTGAGGTTTGAAAGGATATTATGTTTTCCTTATGATTCATAGTGTAATAATGAGTTGTTATATAAAGCTCATAGTTCTTTGTTTTCAGTTTATCCTAGAAGTACTAAGATGTACAGAGATCATCAGGAATACCACTGGTGGGATTAAATGAAAATGGATACTTCTAACTATATTATGATGTGTCTAACTTGTAAATAGGTGAATGTAGAATGGAAATATCCTAAAGGGATACTTAAAAATTTTAAAATACCATAGTGGAAATGGGAAAATATATCTATTTATTTTATAGTGAGATAACCAAGGACTTCTCGAGGTAATAATTCTATATGGCATATTTTTTATAGATTTAAAAGATCATCTCATTTTATTCCAATTAGAGATAAATTGTCTCGAGATCAACTTTCTTGGTTTTTTCTTAAGTAGATAGTTATGTTAAATGGGTTTTCCCTCTTTATTTTATCTAATTGTGATAATAGTTTCACATATAACTATTTGGAAGGCCTTTAAAAGTCATTGGGAACTGAAGTAAATTTCAGTAAAACCTTTCATCCTTAATTAGATGGGTAGTAATAAGAAAAAAGTCATACCTTGCACATATTCTATGTTCTTTTTCAATGGATTACTGAGGAAATTGGGATAAAAGTTTTTCATTAGATGATTTTTCTTATAGTAATAGTTTTCATTACACTATTCAGATGGAACCATCTAAGGTATTATATGAAAAGTGGTGTGGAAGTCCAATATTTTGGGATGAAGTAGTTAAAATAAAGTTGACAGGAATAGAATTTTTAGAACATATGGGAAAATAAGTTCAGCTGATTTAGAATCACGTGAAGAAAAATCAGAGTAGGTAGAAAAGTTATCTGGTTAGCGAGAGGAAGGATCTTTCTTTTGAGGTAGGTGATCATGTCTTTCTCAAATATTATCTAAAGAAAAGTGTGAAGTGTTTTGGAATTAAGGGAAAGCATAGTTTGTGATTCATTGGACCATATGAATTCCTAGAGAATGTTTTCTCTGTTTTTTATTGAGTGGATTTACCTCCATGTTTATCATATCTACAAATTTTTTTCATATTTCAATGTTGAGAAATTATGTTATAGATCAATCTCATGTATTGAGTCTAGAGGTTGTTCACTTGGAAGAGAATATTTCAAATAAGGAATTTCTAGTATAGATTCTTGGCCGCAAAGAGATATTATTATAGAATAAGGTGATTATCAGGCAAAGGATTTTTGGAAAACCTATATAGTTGAAGAGGAAACATACGACTCTATAAATTCTATGAGGGACAAATACCCCACTAATTTGATAAGAAAATAAAACTTTAGGAATGCAATTTATAAAAGGGGGAAGATGTATTATCTTAGGTATTTATTGAATAATAATTTTTCATTAATATTTATGAATTATATATTTACTTTTTGTTAAGGGGAATATTTTTCTGATAGCGTACTAGATATACAACAACAGGTTTCCCTAAAATCATAAATTTCACAGAACAATGTTTCATAGTCTTATATAATGATACATGGATGAACAAAAAAATCCTTAGGCTGATATTTTGGCATTTAGGTGCTACGTGGGTGTGATAATGACATGTTATAATAATTAATTTAAAATAAAGAGAAATATATAGTAAACATGTATATTTTGAATAATTGTTTTTATATAATGTTATATAACTAATATATTTGACTATAAATAGTCATTAAAAATATGAAAATATTTCCTACATCATGGTATTTTATTTACAGTTTTTATACATTAAATAAATAAATTTATTCATGAAACAATGATGATGTAGTGATTAAATTATTAACGAAAAAATCGAATATATGATATTATAAATGTTAAAATAAATGTAATTTGAAGGTTTTTAAGAAGTGAATTAATTTCCTGGATGATAATGTCATGATATATTAGAGTTAATTCAGTTTTTTTATTAAATCATGTTTTAATGTCTTAAAACAATTACTAAATAGTGTCAAAAATGACATTAATAAGTTTTTGAAAATATACTTCTTTATAAAATAATAAAATAATCATAAAAATATAACATTCATCCAAATGAATTATATGGTGATAAAAATTTCATTAATAATCCACTTTAGTTTCTCGTTTCATTTTATAGTAACTATATTATCCATATAGATTAAAAATACACGAAGACATGGAAATAATTAATTTATTCAACTAAGGATTAAAGACAAAAGATAAGGTTAAATTTGTGGCCTAAACATGTCTAAAACCATTTGGATGAGAAGAGTTAGACCCATAATCATCTTATCTTAATCATATATCACCTTAGAGAAATAATAATTCTAAACTAAATTAATAATAAAATAATATTTCATGACTTTCCTAAACTACACCGCC
Organism: Viscum album; assembly: GCA_963277665.1. Classification (NCBI taxonomy): domain Eukaryota; kingdom Viridiplantae; phylum Streptophyta; class Magnoliopsida; order Santalales; family Viscaceae; genus Viscum; species Viscum album. Next base: position 888,267,463 of record OY728128.1, read on the forward strand.
TCCCAATTATAAAAGGCCACCACCTATACCCACTTACTCAATCCTCTAAAGCCCCTTGAATCAACCAAATTATTCTAAATAAATATCCAAATAACCCTCCATTTCTCCTAGAATCCTTACCTTGTGTATAAGGCAATTTAATAAATCATTTCTCTCAAATCAAAATGAGATACCCATTTTAGAGGTAATGTCTTCCCTAAAATCCCTTTCATCTATTTACCTTCTACAACCCCTAACAACTATTTATTAAATTATTTTATAAACACACAAGTATCCTCAATATACTATTATATTTTTATTCTATGTTTTCTGTATAAACATATAGAACCTCCATCTAATGGTTATAGAATATACAGATTCTATGTGTGATGAACTACTACATCATAAAATGATGAATGTCCAATTTTCTCCTACCACCTATCATGGTGGATATTACAATGACACTATATTTATATATGATATATATTATAATTATATTCTCTCTATGATTATGTAATTTTTTTATAACATACCTTTATGCTTTCGATAATTGTTTAATATGATAATTTCATTTTAGGAAGTTTGGACTACCACCCCCTCTATGTGATATGACTCGTTCATTCCAAACATGGAATGTATAAAGGAAAATATTAATGAATATATGTAACATATATAACATATATATTATAATGTCATTATAATATACTTCTTTATCATTTACTTTTCATTCCTTTAATATGATAAAGAAATAAAAGTATCGTTCCTTCGTACGTACGACCTACCTTCTCTATGAACGGTGAATTTATTTTCTTATCCCCATCTGTTATGGAATTTTATAAATACATATATATATTACATATATATTAAATTTAAATAACTAATATCATTTTGAAGATAATGGAATAATGGCCACATGAAAATTTTTTATCAAAAAAATTTCATTTTTGACTTATGTACTGAACATCAAAAAAACATCTAATATAAAATCAAATAATTAAATAATTTCTATAAAATGGTAATAAATGATATAAAATGAATGATAAAAATTAAAAAGTTTAACAATCTTTTTGAATTTATCCAATGTTTATTATTGAGGAAATTAAATAATGGATAAGACAAGTCAGACTCAAGGTAAGGAACTTCATCTCAATCTCCTCTCATTGAGGCGTATTTTGATTTATACACGACATTCTTTTATATTGTGAAGAATAAATTCCCATTGAATTTTAATTTATTTCAATAGTTTTACAAATGGAATCTTTTCTAATTAATCATTTTACTAAAAAAATCGAATGTTTTTTTAATGTATGTGGCGACAATGACCATTTCACCGTCATGACCATTATATGGTATTTGGTTTCTTCTACAAGCCGTAATGTTTTCAAAAAAAGTATATACTATATTACCTATTTATTTATTTTTGTATTGAAAATTGTTTTGATAATGAATTTATTATATCAATATCTTGAAATAATGACTTGTGAAAGAAATGTGGAAATACTATTTTTCTTTTATGCATGTTCATGTGTTGTGATTTTGTTATGGTTATTGGGAATGTCTTCTCTATACAGGTGGTTCCATAATAAACTAAGGGTGGGTAATCCCGTGATAGCTCTTCAATGCATTGTATAACATGATATATGTAAACTTTAAGGTTTCAGTTGGGTGATTTAGGGAATGTATGATGATGGGTGTTCCAAACGTAACAATGAAGGTTAATCCCTATGGAATTGTGAAATATACAATGTAAGTATGGTATGAATGACACAATTTACCTTTATAATTTATGATTGTTATAAAGTTTTCATGATTGTTATGAATTCAATTATCTAAAAATACTCATGTACTAACATTTTCATTCCTTATTTTAACCATTATTGAGTTTTTATGGTCATACCAAGTGTTTAAAATGTTTTCATAGGGTATAAGGTTGTGTAAGAGAAATGAAAAAGTCAATAAGATTTTTATCAAGAAAAGAAATCATGTTTTAGTTTTTAAAGGTTTTTATTTTAGTGGAAAAAATGGATACTCTTTTGGTAGTATTTTCTTGTATGATTATGGGATGATATGTATTTATAATGCCCTAATCCTCTAAAAATATAACCCAAAAAAGAAACTGGATGTAAATTAAATCCAAATTATTGACTTATCTGAAGACTATTTAATGTTTTAAGGCCGAGGCCATAAAAACTCATTCAAATTGTATCAAAATTCATATTTTTTTAAAATCATTTATTTTATTTTTTGTATTATTCAAATAAATACTATTTTAGTATTTCATAAGAATTTAAGGTAGTTATTTAATTTATAAAAATAGAAATAATTTTTTATAATTAAAATAATTTCATTAATATTAAAATAGATATTTATATTTTTTATTATCATTATTTTTTCCCATGCATGGACACTTAAAGGAAACTAAAAACATATAGAGTGACAATTTGTAGCTGTATTTGAATTAAAAATATATAAGCCATTTTCATGGAAAATTTTCCATTAAACAACACCATTCCAAGACTAAGGTGATAAGGGTTTCAAAATATTCATTCAATAAGAATTATATTCCAAAATTATGGTATTATTATTTAGATATAACCAAAATAGACCTAATTTATCCTTTATAAATGTGATAAATTTTACCACAATTACTATCCATTTTGACAAAAATAAGGAGACCAATTACAAAATTTTAAAATACTAGTTCTAAATACGAAAATAATTTTACCAAATTCAATACCTATAAGTGGATTAAATTAATTTTAAATTAAGGGAAAAATATGTGATAAAAATAATATTTTAGAAAATGTTATCTTTAAGAATAAAGTTTTATTTATTTTCATCATATAAATGTTAAAAATATTATATAAATTTTTAACCATTTTATTGAATAATATATATATATATAATTAATTAATTAAAATCAATCACCAATTGTAAAAAAATTAATGATATTACTATATTGTCCATAGAATAAAAGTTATTCAGAAATAAACTTCTTTTAATTTCATATAATTTTTTTCCAATCAATTGATATCCAATGAATTCGTTCTATAAGTGTAAAAACCACATATATTTTTCCAAATTTGGTTATTTTTATTTATACCCAAAAATTTTATGGATTGTTAATAACAATAAAAAAATATATATTATGGGTCATTTGAACTTAGTGTTGCATAAAATAAAAATAATTGAAGAGATTTAATTTATTTAAAAAGACATAGACTATAAAATCATGGGGTGTTACATTATTATCTCCATAAAAAAATAAACCATGAAATTTCCAAAATGTAAGATCATATATATATTTTCATAGTTTTTCATCAAAATTTCTTCTATTTTCTTGTCACATCTTCTATATTATGATTTTTCAAAAGTAAAATTACCAACCAATTAATATGATTCATCAACAACTATTATCTGGTGTTCATAATCTGGATAGGATCTTCACAATAAGATAAATTAGGTTGCAGATTTATTTTTTAATAAGGGTTAATATTTATCATTTCTATCATGTACAACATTAACCAAGAGGTATAGAAAAAATTATGATCTTTAGAATCAATGGATGGTATTTTTATAAAATAATGTAAAACTCCAATTTATTCTAAAATTTTAAAAATTCAACTATTCCTATGGCTTATTTTTATCTTTTTTACCAAATATTATTAGACCATTCTATGGAGATACCATAATGAAAAAGTGATCTCACACTTATAATTCCAAATATTTTTCCTATTATTGGCATATCCATTTTTTCTTAATTTGAGCTTATTTAATATGGTGTGAATAGTCGTTTCCATTTATTTTTATCCTCCCATATGTAATGGGCCTAAAATCTTCCTTTCACAAAACTCATCCCTAAAAAGTTAGTGTATGAAATATCATACCCGATATTTATTCATAAGAATCAATTTTCATAATTTAATGGATGATATTGTTATAGGATAATTCTACCAAAGGTAAATAATGATCCCATATTACTTGAAAGTTAGGTGAGAAGGACCTCAACATGCCTTCAAAATTTTGGAAAGTCTTTTATGACATCCGATTAATTTGAGGTTGTTGAGAAGTGATCAGATGAAGCACATTATCAAGGACCATATTATTTCTAAAATTTTGATATAAATAGTGGATCACAATCCAGAATAATTGAAATATGTGAAACATTGAGGGTTAAAACATCATTAATATAGAGTATTTCAAGGGGATAAAGGGGATAATATTCCCTCATAGTGAGTAAATGTTCATATTTGGTAAGTTTATCAACAATAACCCATATCATATAATTCTTTATTTGATTATATTGTAATCTAGTGACAAAGTTCATAGTTATGTCACACCATTCCTATTCAGGAATAGGTATATGTTGAATGAATCCTCTAAAATGTTTTCTATCAGCCTTCACATAAATGAAAAATGAATATCTTAACACAAAATCATCAATTCCTTACTTCATATTATCCCTGAAAAATGTTCCTTTAAATCTATATACATCTTGGTTCTTCGAGAGTGTATATTGAAATTTGAGAAATTAGCATCATCCAATAATTCTCTATTTATCTCAACTATAAATGGAACACAAATTCTCTTTCCAAATTTCTAAAACACCATAGGAATATATGAAGTCTTCCAATTTTCTATAATTTACAACTTTATTTTTTTGAAAGATCTCATTATCAAATAAAGAAATTTTTATCTATTACAATAATGTTGGTTCATAATTCATTTGAAAAGGGGTGATGTTTATCCTTAATTTATAATTACCCTATCCAAATTTACAAGATCTATGAACATTGGATCCTTATTAGCTTTCATTATTTTTAGAACTCCATGATCCTTCCTTTCAAATACATCTACTACATTATTTTAATTCTTATGGTGGAATTTTATTGAATAATCATAATACTTTAGTTGATCTATCCACCATAATTTCATTATGGTATGTAATCTTTTTGTGAATATATAGTTCAATCTTTTATGATCTATACATGTCTCAAAAAATTCACCATAGGGATATTGTCTCCACATCTTCAATGAAAAAAAATTAAATCTACTAAATAAAGATCATGATATGCATAGTTTTATTCATGTGTTTTTAACAAGTTTGATTAATAGGAAATAAAACTATCATTTTACATAAGGAAACAAGTATTTCTCTTCCTTGATGCATCACTATAAATAAAAAACCCACTATTTTCTAATGGTAGATTCAATATCTAAGAATCCAAAATTCTCCAATAAAGTTCATAAATTCATTATCTACATTCCTCTAGAAAAATAAACATAACCCATTTATGAGTAATCTTGGTTAACAGTTTAGCTAATCAGGGAAATGTTTTAACAAATTACTGAAGGTAACCTTTCTAACCAATGAAACTACATAACTCAGTTTTGATTGTTGGTATAGGCCATTCTTAGAAATAGTTTATCTTCATACAATCAATTGATATTCCAAAAATAGAGATCAAATAGCCACGAAAAGAATAATTTTTTTGCTCTGAATACAATTTTCTAAATTTCTCGAATAAATTGTTTATTTAATGAGTCTTAAAAATGATCTGAAAATGGTTATCATATTCCAAAAAAAAATATTATTACACCAATACATAAAAAATAAATACTAGAGAAAAATATCAACATATTCCTTGCATAATTTTTTCATTAAATCCATATAAAAAGAGGGTTTATTAGTCAATCCACATTTAATTATTGTAAATTCGTAATATCGATACCTCACTCAAATTATTGGATTGAAATTATCTTCCTTCTTCAATCATAATTAATGATATCCAAAATAAAACTAAATCATTGAAAAAAATATTGATCTTCATGATGTTTGTCAAATAATTCATCAATCTAAGGTAGTTGATAGTTGTTCATTATTTTAAGTGTCATTATTTCACTATAATAAAACTACAACAATATAGGTTAATATTTATTGTAAACAAAAGTTGTACAGACTCCTAAAGTTGAAAAACTAGGGCACTTAAATGTCTTACCACTTAAATCCTATAGTTGTTTTATCTGCTCCAATAACTCCACAGTGGCAATTATTTTGTGATTATTTGACAAAGGTCTTGAATTAGGAATTTAATCTGTAATAGCCCAAGATTTTATAAGAATTATTCTTTTTAATTTCATTGATTTATTTTTTTGTCCGCTTCACCAGGATTAGTTTTCACTATATGCAACACCGTATTAGCCTGTAGTATACACAACACTATTCATGGATTGGGATGCACACAATTTCACATTCTTTCGAATAAAATTCATTTTACACAACACCATGTATAGATTTTGATCAATATATAATTGAACTATATTTTTATTATGTTATACGCAACACCAAAGGAAACTTTACCTACACGCAACCTTGGCTTGGCTTGCATTACACGCAAGAGCGACCTTCCTCAGTAGCATGTTTTGTACGCAATACCGAGATTCACTAAACAAACATATATTATTATAATATTATTATGAGCTAGTTGTTATGAATACTATTAACATAATTTTGAATTTTATAAAATTATAATTCATCTTACACATTTTCTAAAATGATGTATGAGGAAAAAATCAATTTTTCAGATAAAAGATGTATTTTTCAAAAAATGAAGTTTTGTCGCCTTTTGATGGTGTACCCATTTTAAATCTAATTTTTGACAGGTTTATAAGTTCAATTTTAAAAAATAAACTTCTTCTTTTTAATCAAGATATAAAAATTCACATTGGATAAAGTTTTGATATTTTTTTCACAACATTCTTATTTTGATGAATCGTAAAAACATGCTAAATTTTACTTAAAAAAACTTTTTCCATCGAGATAATTTATATCATTAAATTATAATAGCATATTGTTTTAATGTATAAATATAATATATTTCTACCATTTAATATAATTTATTTCATTTTTATTAATTTTACATTGAATTCATGGGTAAAAACATTTCAATTTTTGACAATGTTTTATCTTTTAGAACCCATTTTCTTAAAAACGTGATTAATTTTAAATTAATTACTTAAACTTATTTGTTTTTAATTTTGAAAAATGAATTCCATATTTTGATTCATTGGGCTCAAATTATGTTAACAGGTAACTTTTATTTTTTTGATATTTTGAATAGTAACTATGGTAATTTTTATTTACTATAGTTAAAGGTAAATATGGTAATTAATGGTAAAAACAAGATTATAAAATTACCCTAAGACCTGAAAAAATTCTATTGGATGAATAAAATTCGACCCATATCACATAAGGGTTGGAATGGATTCATTTTATTCACTTTGGACCATGAAATTGATATAATTATTATTAAAACCAATGAAAGTAACAACATGTCACTCTCTTATATCTTATAAGTGTAATAACTTTAATTTACCGATACAACTCATAAAACATAGAATATTAATAATCTCCAGATATATAATAAAATTATATAAATCATGAGAATTTAATTATAATTTTTAGGGATTAAATAATTATAATTAATGATGACACAAATGATGTAGAAAATATTTTATTGATTGAAATATCAAATAAATGGTTTTACATATATGAAAATAAAAATTATATGAACTAATTAATGTTATCCACAAATTTTATAGACTAATATGACATGATATGAGTCTATTAAATATTTGGGTTTGAATATATCCTCTGTGTGGATTTTATTTAAATTCAAATAAACGAATAGTTTCAAAATTGACACTATTGTTATTTTATAAAAATAACATATTATAAAATTGTTTAAAAATCACAAAAATATATAAAAATTATACGTTGAAATTTATATAGTCTAAAATTTCATAAAGTATCCAATTATAGACAATTCACAACACATAAGTAATTATTTATAGAAATTTAAAATTTAGAATATTATTACCATAAATAAAATTAAATAAATTAAGTAAGGATAAATCATGTTTATAAGGTTTAAAATAAATTACAAACATGTTTAAATCTTATTGGTTGATTATATTGCAACCCTATATCATCTAATATTCTTATTTGAGTCATTTTTTGAGGTTTTTAAGTGGGGTTTGAGTTTATTAAAAATTAATATTTTAGAGGTTTCCAAAAGTGCCCCTCTCCTCTCTAATAAAAGGGCACCTCCTCTCTCTCTTCCTCACACCACTTTGAGCCTTAAATCTCGGCCAAACCCTACCCATTTCGCTTATACACTTCCCTAGAAACATAATAGAGGTCTTGGTCTTCTTCAAAGACCAACTTTAGTGCCCTAAGAGGAGGTTTAGAAGAGGCGTGTCGAAAAAGAGGTAATATCCATTATAGATTCTTTCAAATTCATGTATTCTTATACTTACTCTTATTTTGTTGTTTCATAATAATGTAATAACATAAGAATAATTATTATACTAATATGTTATTATAAAAATGTACCAACCCTATTTCACCTTCTATCCATCCTATGGAAAATGAAATCATTGTGCCTGCGTACGTACGGAATACTGTCTCCACGCCGTGGTGTAATCTATTTTTTCACCACCACCATAAATGGATGGGTATAATGGTGTAAATAATAACTATATATAGTTATTATAACATGATACTAATTCTTTGATATTATATCATCCACTCTAATTCCATTCGATAATTAGGGGAATGATATCATCACACGTGCGTACGTACTGATTACTGTCTCCACGACGGGATGAGATTCATTCTAAAATTTAACCATTCAAGAATGATTATAAAGTATATATAATAAATAATCATGAAATGCATGACATATTAATGATACTGGATTTATTTACATGTTATTTACTTACTTCCATTCAATTTTAAAAGGAAACAAAAACAACGTTCATGCGTACGTATGACCTACCGTCTCCAAGAATGGTGTATTTCACTCCATCTATCGATCTATTATATATATGTATATTCTAAATATATATTATATATAAATAATGTTTTATATTCTAGAAGTAATTAATAATGATCTAGGTAATAATATGCATAATTACAAGTCAAAACAAAGACGGTAAATGAAATGATTTTACCCAAAACACTGATTTAATAGTGGAATTGACAAATGAACAGGTAATATAAAGTCGTAAGTGAATCATATATGATATCATAAATATTATTGTGGTTCTATTATAGGTTAATAATATGTTTAAAAACACTATACATGAGCCTCAGACACATATGGATGAAATTGGACATATGGTGTGAGATTATTTCGTCTCACTTTTATTTCTGTGAGACATATGCCTTAATCACCATCTATATATTTTTTATGGTATTTATGCTTCCCATGAAAGTTTTATGATTTTTATTATGAAGGATATGATATTTACATATGCATGTAATTATCTTTATTTTATGACATGTATGATTTGACCAATCATAAATTGTAAGGGATAATTATTCCAATCTCATTCTTATCTGAGATTGTTTATTCGTAAGTATTTACAGGGGTTATGTTAATCATCAATTCCCATGTTTTCTAAAAATTCTTTCATAAAATGTTTACTATTCTTCCATGTATTTTTAATGTCATGTTTACCATTTTTTGACTTTTACTACATGGTATGTAGGGAATATTTCTTTTTTTTACCAATGAGGTACTTTTTTACTTTTTCGGTAAAAGTATGAGGTGAATGTTTTTTTAACTAATACGACATGAACGGATTTTTATGGTTTCATAACACCTATTTTTCATGAATCTTATTCTACAATATTTCATTATTATTTTCAACAAAATCATTTTTGTTTAAAATTGCATGGCATTTTGTGAAAAGAAAATGATTTTGAAGAAGAAAGGATATTTTCCTCAAGCATTCATTTCAAGTGTTTTGTTAAAACTATGTTCCATATATGATGAAATTATTTAGTATGATTATGTTTAAAGTATGATGTCTCTATTATTTACATGGTTTTATTCTTCTTATGATGAAAATATATCCATTTGTTTTATATAGATTATGTTATTATGGAATGATGTTTATGAAACCCATTTTACTCTTTGGGTAGTTATGAATGATTTATGTTTATTTTGTGGAACACTTAATAATGATTTCATTATCAGATTTTTGGGACCTATATCTCCCTACAAAGCATTTGGTAAAGATTTATATCTCATGAGATAGACATGGCTGGAATGGAAATTGAATCCAGTTCAGTAATACAGGGCTGCAACGGCAAGTAAACCCGGTTCAGTAATGGGCTTTGTCTACTATGATGGTCTTGGAAATACTGGCTTGGCTATTATGGAAATCATATCATGTGCTTAATGGTTTGACACAATTACATGTTTTATTCCCATGCAATGTTATCATGGGTAATGTTCTTTTATGATCTATGCCTTATGTACTGCCAAGATTTATTTCATTGCCGAAGATTTTGATGTTTTATTTTCATGTTTTTTCGTTCCAATGTTTATGGATTGTTTTTATGTTCTTCATGTTTACCCTTACGGAAAATTTGATCACACCATTTTTATGTTTTTTTTTCTCCAGTATTTAAATAAATGTTTTAGGTAAGAAAACAAAAGGGGAAGATATTAATGGGAGATGTTGAAGATCTGTAGAGACCCGAAGCTTATCGTACATGGACGTTACATTACTTTTGCGGAATACTTAGTACATAACAAAAACACACACACAAGGATCGTAATAGTTTAGTGTCTTTGGAAACTTGGAATAAAATCTTCTAATCGTGGGGAAAGATCTTCAACATCTCCCATAAAGATCTTCCTTTTTTCTTACCTAAAACCTTTCTTTATATCCTGGGGAAAAGAAAACATAAAAGGGTGAGCTCAAATGCTCAGTAAGGGTAAACAAAAGAAATATCAATCACATCATATACATAAGAACATAGCTTTTGTAAATCTTAACCTGCAAAAGAGCTCATAATATCATAACATGGGATAAATCATAGAATTGAAAATGAGATCCCCATAATCATAACATAAAACTTGAAACTTTGTGGCATGCACACATAATCATGGAAAATCATTTCTTGTTAGTCATGACTCATTGCCAAGACTATCTTAGTGGACAAAGTCCCTTTCTGAACCGAGTTCACTCCTCGTTTCAGTCCTGTATCACTGAACCGAAATAACCTTCCGTTCCAGCCATGTCTATCTCATGAGATATAAAGTCTTTACCCAATTAATTGGAGGGAGATATAGGTCCCACCCATCTTATAATGAATCCTTTCTTATGTGTGCCACATAATCATAAAACATACATCATCGCATAACACATGTAACAAAAATGGGATTCTTGAAACATCATGACATCATAAATCAATTCATATAAGATAAAGGAATTCATAAACATAATTCCATCACAACATAGTCAAATCAATGTAAAAATATGGATAGAAACCTAACCCTTTATTATCTTAGATGGAAAATAATTTTGATAAAACACTTGAATTGAATTCTTGAGGAAAATATCCTTTCTTCTTCAAAATCAATTTCTTTTCACAAAACATCATGCAATTTTAAAAGAAAGAGATTTTATTGAAAATAGTCATGAAATCTTTTAGAGGAAGCTTCATGAAAATAAGGCTTTATAAAACAGTAGAAATCCGTTCGTGTCGTATAAGTTAAAAAAAACATTCTTCGTACTTTTGTCGGAAAGGTCAAAAAGTACCTCGTACGAAAAACGACAAAAGATTCCTTTCATTTCTTTTACTAAAAACTCACCGAAGGGTAAAAATGGATTTAAAAAAATTTTAGGTGGATGGAAATAATATTACATATTTATGAAACATGGATGTGGATGATAAAATACACCCCAGTAAATACTTACGAATAAACAATCTCGGATAAAAATAAGATTGTGATATTTCCCTTACCTTAGGTCCGACTTGCTTTGTAAGTGTCCGAACCTCCTGTATAATGATTTAAATCATGTTATTGACTTATTACAGAATCATATTCATTGTTATGATATCATATATGGTTCACTTATGACATTATATTACCCGTTCTTTTGTAAATTCCATGTTAAAGAAGCGTTTTGGGTAAAATCGTTTCATTTATCGTAGGTGTTTTTACTTGTTGTTCTTGACATCATTATTACTTATATCCTGATTTACTTACTTCCAGAATATAAAATATGATTTATATATCATATATATTCAGTATATATATATATATAATAGGTAGATAAATAAAATGAAAAACACCGTTCATGGAGACGGTAGTCCGTACGTACGCATGAACGCTTTTTTCCTTTCCTTATTGTCTTGAAATGGAAGTAAGTAGATGACATACATATGTATATATATAAATAAATCCAGTAGCTTTATAATGTCATATATTTCATTATTATTTCTTATATATACATTATAATCATTCTTAAATGGTTAACATGGAGAATGAATCTCATCGCGTCGTGGAGACGGTATTCCGTACGTACGCACAAGCGATGATATCATTTCTATAAATATTGAATTGAATTGGAGTGGATTATAAAATATATCAGAATCAATATGATGTTGTAATAACTATGTATAGTTATTCTTTACACCATTATACCCATCCATGTAAGGTGGTGGTGGAAAATAGATTACACCACGGCGTGGAGACGGTATTCCGTACGTACGCACGCGCGGTGATTTCTTTTTCCATAGGATGGATAGATGGTGAAATAGGGTTGTTTCATACTTATAATAACATATCAGTATATTATTGATACTGATGTTATTACTTCATAATGAAAAAACCTAAGAAGAAGAAGTGGAAGAAGAAATAAAGATGAAAGAATTGGTAACGGTAATTACCTCTTCTTTGAAGTGCCTCTTTGAGACCTCCTCTTAGGGCACTAAAATTGGTCTTTGAGGAAGACCAGAACCTCTAGGATGTTTCTAGGGAAGTGTAGAGGATAAATTGGTAGGGTTTGGCCGATCTTGAGTGCTCAAATTGGTGTGAGGAGGAAGGGGAGGAGGTGTCCTTTTATAAGGGAGGAGAGGGGCACCTTAGGAATACCTCAAAATATTATTTTATATTAAAGTTAAAATCGGTTTATAATGGTTCCAAAGGGTCTTATTTCGAAGCTAAAGTGGGGATGGGTCGAAATCCTATCAACCAATAGGATTTAGACAAGTTTAGGGTATTATTTTAACCTTATCAATTAGATTTAACTCTAAGTTAAATAATTTAACTTTTACCGTGTCTTTTTGTTTTCTTTCACTATATGGTTAATAAACTTACTATAACATGCCAAACGAACCCCAAATTGTATATTATTAATACATATATCCTTATCTAAGTCATTTGGCCGAACCTTAGATTTTTAGGAATAAAATAACAATTAATAATATAATATTTGATTTAAAAACTATTTTGTGTCAATTTTGACACTATTTGATATATGATTTTTGTGAAAGTCATAACAGAATTCTATGTTCGAACCAAGTTGATTAAATAAACACTAATATATCATAGTAACCTATAAAATTAGTTGAATTCATAAAAAGTCTTAAATTACATTTATTTTGGTATTTATATTATCAATTATGTCAATATTTCATTAATAAGATAATTACTGCATCATCTTTGTGTCATAAATAAATTATATTATTTGATGTCTAAAAATTACAAATAAAATACCATCATGTAGGAAATCTTTTTATCTTTCTAATGAATATTTATAATCGAATTTATCTTATGTATAACCCCTTATTAAAAATGATTTACTTATTAAACTTTGATTTTAACTATTTTAACCCTTCTTTAAATAAATTAATAATAAATGTCCTAATCTAATCCAAGTGGGCCTAAATGGTCATATTTTATTCCTAAGTTTGTTTTTGGTCGAATTGCACTTGTCCAATAGAATTAGGACATGTTTTAGGGTAATATTAATATCATATTTACCCTTAGTTACCCTATTTACTATTAACCGTGGTAAAAAAAGTAAAAAGTTACTATTCACCAAAAAATTATTTTCATCTCATTGAACCACATTTTAGTCCTTGATATTAACCGTGTCTCTCGGATTTTCGAAATTCCATTCACAGAAGCGGTAAAATTAAGTTTTATGCAAAATTCAGTTTTTAACCTACCACTTAGTAGTTTCACTATTCATCAAAAATTGATGTTTTTCAGAACAATGCCAAAATTTTATCCCAAGCTATATTTCATATTCCGAATTCAAAAATGAAGTCTATTTTACCAAATTCATAACATAAAAGTTGCATTAATTAATTTTATAATTAAATCCCGCTGTTAAAACAAATAGCGTGTTTTTAAGAAACAATATCTATCAAAAGATTGACACTTGTTTATGTCTAGTTTAAATGTGAAATTACATCCAATGACCAACATTGTATTAAATTGTAAAAATATATTCTAAATATACTTTAAAACCACTCAAATTAATGATTTATCACTATTAATTATTTCGATTAAAAAAGTTGTTTTTAATTATAATTTAGTAATTTTCACTATTTATCAGAATATGAAAGTTATCTGAAAAGTACCAAAATTTCACCTTAGGCTAAATTCGATACTCCGAATCCAAAAATGAAGTCCATTTTGAGAGTTAAAATTTCTAAAATTTAAAAAGTGGTTATTACTATTCATAACGGCTAGTTTTAATAATATTTTAATAGCATATCATTGTTTCGTGAAACTCAGGATTACGTACCACACACGCTATCGAGGAAGGTTGTGATTGCTTGTAATGCAAGGCAAGTCAAGGATGCGTGTTGTGCAAGCTCCTTTTGGTGTAGCGTATAACACAAGACATTAGTAAAATAAGAAAGAATATTTTTCATAAAATCTCGGGCTGTTACATTCTACCCCCCTTAAAATGAATTTCGCCCTCGAAATTCGTCGGGGTTATAAATGGTTTACTATTCGAAAGTTTCTTTAATAGAAACCCACATCGTAAGAGGGAATACCAAAACTTGGCTTTAAAAACTAATGTATGAAATGTAACGATTACCCAAATAAACTAATCACTGGGTTTCCACATAGGTGAAAATATGGATATGGAAGAGAAATCTAACCATCATGTTCTGATGGAGAGTGGTAGAGAACATGGCTATGGAAAAGCCAGTAATCACAAATCCATAGATTTGTGATGATATAAGGTACCATCTGATTCATCAGGTATAAGATCACTAGGACAACATTTTTGGTTTTCAAGATCATTTCCCTAAAGTTGAAAATTTGCTTAGAATAAATACTTACTTTATTTTGGTACAATCTCACTTTTGTTCGTGCCTTGAACAATTTCTACTTCATATCTTAAATAAATGAAGTTGAATTTGTTATTCGTGAAGTGTTAGCAGATCATGTGATAGAATGACGGGTCATTCCATCTGTCTCAAACAAAAGGTAAGCAAAAGTTATTAAATATACATAAGTCATTCTATAGTGAGATTAATCATATATAGTTCCTAAAATGGACTTATACTTCATATATCATAATGCTTAATATAATAAAACTAGTTTCTACCAAACAGGGACTTCCTGTAGGTCAGTGGTAGGTGATAAAGGCCAGTCGCACTTCGGTTGTGGGTTCGATTCCTACAGCCTTGTCCGAAGCGATGGGCTGTCGCCCGTCCTGCAGGTTGTCCTTTTTATAAAACTATATTACTATAACATCCCATCAATAATATCGAAAAAACTTCTATCCTTAAACAATACTAACTTATGTTCAACATAATCCATTCCAATCTTTAGGCTTATCCATATTACTGCAGTCCATTCTCATAACATAGTGGAAACGATTACCAGAGATTTAATACCATCGTTGATCCCCATATATCATAAGATATGTTATGTTGGTCACATTCCAAACATTCAAAGGCCTTAATCTTGTACTCTCTTGAATACCCATTGAACCTTATTGAAAACACGAATTCTATTAAAAGTTAACTCTTTCCACATACCAAAATCCTCAAAATTCTATATACTAACACCATGATATCACTTAGTCCTTATATCAATCATGAGCTCATGAATACTATTAAACATTTCATTTTCCCGTCTTCATTATGCGCATATCATCTTATTTCCAAAAAATATCTCAATCACTTTGAATACCACATCAATAAATATTGCAATACTCAATGATACAACATTATTTTGGAATCCCATTACATAAACACTTAATCATTCCACCACATCGTTGTCATATTCAACATTGCCAATAGTGATCGCATGTGATTTCCCTTTGTCCTTTTCCTTCAGTGGTTGCTCATGTTGATCATCACTAACCCTTGGATTAGGGCAATTATTAGCATAATGCCCCATTTCCTTGCACTTGAAGCATTGAAGTGTTGGTGGTGTGTTCTCTGCAGTGTTTACTTTATTCACATCATTAGAAACCCTTTTTCCATTACTTCGACACTCAGCTGCTCGATGACCTTCTTTTCCACACTTAAAACATTTTCTAGCCCCTTTAAGACAATCTCCACCATGCTTCTTTCCACACTTTGTGCATAAGGAAACATTCATCTTCTTTTCACCATTATTCTGAGATTTCTCCTTGAACTCCATCTTTCGTTTCTTGTCAAAACCATGAGATGGATATGTAACACCAACTTCCATTTCTACCTTGACAGCACAACACACAATTTCTTCATAGCTACTGAAGTCTCTTATAGCTAATTCCCTTCGAAGACTTGGTTTTAAGCCACTGAAAAATCGATCAACTTTACTTTCAGGTTGGATGATAATTCCAGAAGCATACCTTGAAAGTCTTGTAAAATTTGCTTCATAGGTACCAACAGATTCATCATCCCTTTGCTTCAGTTCAAGAAACTCTTTCTCCATCTTTGTTCGAAGAATACGAGGGAAGTACTTACTGAAAAACAAGTTCTTGAACTCGTCCCATTCCATGGACTCAATTTCATCTCTTGGCCTCGTATTTTTGATAAGATTCCACCATTGATCAGATTCACCTTCCAAACGATATACTGCTAAGATGACTTTATCATGTTCAGAACATTGAAGAACTGAAAATATCTTTTCAGTAGTACTGATCCATTGTTCAGCCACAAGTGGATCAGAAGACCCACTGAAAGTAGGTGGACGTTGCCTCATGAAGGACTCAATAGAATATTGTTCCCTTCTCTGCTCATTTGGAAGTCCAGAATGATTCATAGCTTGTGTAAGTATAGCAATAATATTTTGCACTCCATCTCCCATAACATTTGTTTGTTCAGGAGGGCAATCATTGCATTGTCCATTGCATTGATCAAAACGGTTCCTTCGGGTTCCAGCCATCGTCTAAAACCCAAAAAGAATAGTGTGAGAGGCAAAAATCATGCTAGGGAAAACAACATAATAAAGGGGGATTACCTTCAATATCTAACATCTTAGGTTTAATTCTATGACCGTTAGCGTAATTCTAGTACTATAACCTATACGTATACTTAACCTTAGGGACATCCCTAGACATACCTTAGAAATATCTCTAGGGCTTTCACTAAAGTTCTCGCATCCTAGTTTCCAAAGGTTGACTAAACCTTTCCTCTGATACCAACTGTAGAGACCCGAAGCTTATCGTACATGGACGTTACATTACTTTTGCGGAATACTTAGTACATAACAAAAACACACACACAAGGATCATAATAGTTTAGTGTCTTTGGAAACTCGGAATAAAATCTTCTAATCGTGGGGAAAGATCTTCAACATCTCCCATAAAGATCTTCCTTTTTTTATACCTAAAACCTTTCTTTATATCCTGGGGAAAAGAAAACATAAAAGGGTGAGCTCAAATGCTCAGTAAGGGTAAACAAAAGAAATATCAATCACATCATATACATAAGAACATAGCTTTTGGAAATCTTAACCTGCAAAAGAGCTCATAATATCATAACATGGGATAAATCATAGAAGTGAAAATGAGATCCCCATAATCATAACATAAAACTTGAAACTTTGTGGCATGCACACATAATCATGGAAAATCATTTCTTGTTAGTCATGACTCATTGCCAAGACTATCTTAGTGGACAAAGTCCCTTTCTGAACCGAGTTCACTCCTCGTTTCAGTCCTGTATCACTGAACCGAAATAACCTTCCGTTCTAGCCATGTCTATCTCATGAGATATAAAGTCTTTACCCAATGCATTGGAGGGAGATATAGGTCCCACCCATCTTATAATGAATCCTTTCTTATGTGTGCCACATAATCATAAAACATACATCATCGCATAACACATGTAACAAAAATGGGATTCTTGAAACATCATGACATCATAAATCAATTCATATAAGATAAAGGAATTCATAAACATAATTCCATCACAACATAGTCAAATCAATGTAAAAATATGGATAGAAACAGAACCCTTTATTATCTTAGATGGAAAATAATTTTGATAAAACACTTGAATTGAATTCTTGAGGAAAATATCCTTTCTTCTTCAAAATCAATTTCTTTTCACAAAACATCATGCAATTTTAAAAGAAAGAGATTTTATTGAAAATAGTCATGAAATCTTTTAGAGGAAGCTTCATGAAAATAAGGCTTTATAAAATAGTAGAAATCTGTCCGTGTCGTATAAGTTAAAAAAAACATTCTTCGTACTTTTGTCCGAAAGGTCAAAAAGTACCTCGTACGAAAAACGACAAAAGATTCCTTTCATTTCTTTTACTAAAAACTCACCGAAGGGTAAAAATGGATTTAAAAAAATTGTAGGTGGATGGAAATAATATTACATATTTATGAAACATGGATGTGGATGATAAAATACACCCCAGTAAATACTTACGAATAAACAATCTCGGATAAAAATAAGATTGTGATATTTCCCTTACCTTAGGTCCGACTTGCTTTGTAAGTGTCCGAACCTCCTGTATAATGATTTAAATCATGTTATTGACTTATTACAGAATCATATTCATTGTTATGATATCATATATGGTTCACTTATGACATTATATTACCCGTTCTTTTGTAAATTCCATGTTAAAGAAGCGTTTTGGGTAAAATCGTTTCATTTATCGTAGGTGTTTTGACTTGTTGTTATTGACATCATTATTACTTATATCATGATTTACTTACTTCCAGAATATAAAATATGATTTATATATCATATATATTCAGTATATATATATATATATATATAATAGGTAGATAAATAAAATGAAAAACACCGTTCATGGAGACGGTAGTCCGTACGTACGCATGAACGCTGTTTTCCTTTCCTTGTTGTCTTGAAATGGAAGTAAGTAGATGACATAAATACGTATATATATACATAAATCCAGTAGCTTTATAATGTCATATATTTCATTATTATTTCTTATATATACATTATAATCATTCTTAAATGGTTAACATGGAGAATGAATCTCATCGCATCGTGGAGACTGTATTCCGTACGTACGCACGAGCAATGATATCATTTCTATAAATATTGAATTGAATTGGAGTGTATTATACAATATATCAGAATCAATATGATGTTTTAATAACTATGTATAGTTATTCTTTACACCATTATACCCATCCATGTAATGTGGTGGTGGAAAATAGATTACACCACGGCGTGGAGACGGTATTCCGTACGTACGCACGCGCGGTGATTTCTTTTTCCGTAGGATGGATAGATGGTGAAATAGGGTTGTTTCATACTTATAATAACATATCAGTATATGAGTGATACTGATGTTATTACTTCATAATGAAACAACATAAGAAGAAGAAGTGGAAGAAGAAATAAAGATGAAAGAATTGGTAACGGTAATTACCTCTTCTTTGAAGTGCCTCTTTGAGACCTCCTCTTAGGGCACTAAAATTGGTCTTTGAGGAAGACCAGAACCTCTAGGATGTTTCTAGGGAAGTGGAGAGGAGAAATTGGCAGGGGTTTTCCGAGATTGAGTGCTCAAATTGGTGTGAGGAGGAAGGGGAGGAGGTGTCCTTTTATAAGGGAGGAGAGGGGCACCTTAGGAATACCTCAAAATATTATTTTATATTAAAGTTAAAATCGGTTTATAATGGTTCCAAAGGGTCTTATTTCGAAGCTAAAGTGGGGATGGGTCGAAATCATATCAACCAATAGGATTTAGACAAGTTTAGGGTATTATTTTAACCTTATCAATTAGATTTAACTCTAAGTTAAATAATTTAACTTTTACCGTGTCTTTTTGTTTTCTTTCACTATATGGTTAATAAACTTACTATAACATGCCAAACGAACCCCAAATTGTATATTATTAATACATATATCCTTATCTAAGTCATTTTGCCGAACCTTAGATTTTTAGGAATAAAATAACAATTAATAATATAATATTTGATTTAAAAACTATTTTGTGTCAATTTTGACACTATTTGATATATGATTTTTGTGAAAGTCATAACAGAATTATATGTTCGAACCAAGTTGATTAAATAAACACTAATATATCATAGTAACCTAGAAAATTAGTGGAATTCATAAAAAGTCTTAAATTACATTTATTTAGGTATTTATATTATCAATTATGTCAATATTTCATTAATAAGATAATTACTGCATCATCTTTGTGTCATAAATAAATTATATTATATGATGTCTAAAAATTACGAATAAAATACCATCATGTAGGATATCTTTTTAGCTTTCTAATGAATATTTATAATCTAATTTATCTTATGTATAACACCATATTAAAAATTATTTACTTATTAAACGTTGATTTTAACTATTTTAACCCTTCTTTAAATAAATTAATAATAAATGTCCTAATCTAATCCAAGTGGGCCTAAATGGTCATATTTTATTCCTAAGTTTGTTTTTGGTCGAATTACACTTGTCCAATAGAATTAGGACATGTGTTAGGGTAATATTAATATCATATTTACCCTTAGTTACCCTATTTACTATTAACCGTGGTAAAAAAAAGTAAAAAGTTACTATTCACCAAAAAATTATTTTCATCTCATTGAACCACATTTTAGTCCTTGATATTAACCGTGTCTCTCGGATTTTTGAAATTCCATTCACAGAAGCGGTAAAATTAAGTTTTATGCAAAATTCAGTTTTTAACCTACCACTTAGTAGTTTCACTATTCATCAAAAATTGATGTTTTTTAGAACAATGCCAAAATTTTATCCCAAGCTATATTTCATATTCCGAATTCAAAAATGAAGTCTATTTTACCAAATTCATAACATAAAAGTTGCATTAACTAATTTTATAATTAAATCCCGCTGTTAAAACGAATAGCGTGTTTTTAAGAAACAATATCTATCAAAAGATTGGCACTTGTTTATGTCTAGTTTAAATGTGAAATTACATCCAATGACCAACATTGTATTAAATTGTAAAAATATATTCTAAATATACTTTAAAACCACTCAAATTAATGATTTATCACTATTAATTATTTCGATTAAAAAAGTTGTTTTTAATTATAATTTAGTAATTTTCACTATTTATCAGAATATGAAAGTTATCTGAAAAGTACCAAAATTTCACCTTAGGCTAAATTCGATACTCCGAATCCAAAAATGAAGTCCATTTTGAGAGTTAAAATTTCTAAAATTTAAAAAGTGGTTATTACTATTCATAACGGCTAGTTTTAATAATATATTAATAGCATATCATTGTTTCGTGAAACTCAGGATTACGTACTACACACGCTATCGAGGAAGGTTGCGATTGCGTGTAATGAAAGGCAAGTCAAGGATGCGTGTTGTGCAAGCTCCTTTTGGTGTAGCGTATAACACAAGACATTAGTAAAATAAGAAAGAATATTTTTCATAAAATCTCGTGCTGTTACAAGATCTTTCACCATGATTTGAAGATTATGTTCCAAGTTTCCAAAGACACTAAACTAATACGGTCTTTGGGCATCTGTTTTTTTTCATGTATTAAGTATTCCACAAAAGTAATGTAATGTCTATGTACATTATGTTTGGGTCTGTACAGTGGGTATCAGATCAAAGGTTTTGTTAACCTTTGAAAATAAGGATGTGAAATCATTAGTGAAATCTCTAGATATATTTCTAAGGTATGTCTTGGGATGTGTCTAAGGTTAAGTATAAGTATAGGTTATAGTCCAAGAATTATGGTAATGATTGTAGAATTAAACATACAATTTTATATTTTAAAGGTTCTCCCACTTTATTATGTTATTTTCCTGGCATGATTTTTGCCTCTAACACTATTCTTTTTGGGTTTTAGACGATGGATTGAACTCGAATGAACTGTGTTGATCAATGTAATGAACAATGTAATGATTTTCCTCCTGAATAATCCAATGTTATGGGAGATGGATTTCAAAATATTATTTCAATACATACACAAGATATGAGTCATTCTGGACTTCCAAATGAGCAGAGAAGGGAACAATATTCTTTTGAGTCCTTCATGAGGCTGCATCCACCTTCTTTCAGTGGGTCTTCTGATCCACTTATTGCTAAAAAATGGGTTAGTACAATTGAAAAGATATTTTTCATACATCTCTGTTCATAACATGAAAAATTCATTCTAACTATTTACTATTTTGAAGGTTTAGAAGACCAGTGGTGGACACTAATTAAGAATACAAGGCCCCAAGATGAAATTGAATCCATGGAATGGGATGAGTTCAAGAACATATTTTTCAATAAGTACGTCACTCATATTCTTTGAAAAAGATATAAAAGGAGTTCTTTGAGCTTAAGAAAAAGGATGATGAATCTGTTGGTATATATGAAGTGAATTATACAATTCTTGGAAGGTATCCATCTGGATTTATCATCCAACCTGAAAATAAAGATGATCGATTCTTTAGTGGCTTAAAACCAAGTCATCTAAGGGAATTAGCTAAAAGAGACTTCGGTAGCTATGAAGATGTTGTGTGATGTGCTATCAAGGTTGAACTAGAAGCTGGTGTTATATATATGTCTCATGGTTTTGACAATAAATTAATGAAGAAGTCTAAGAAAACATCTCAGAATAATGGTTAAAAGAAGATAAATGTTTCTTTATCCTCAAAGTGTGGAAAAAGCATGGTGGATATTGTATAAAAGGTACTATAAAATGTTTCATGTGTGGAAAAGAAGGTCATCGAGCAGCTCCATGAAGAAGTAATGCGAAAAAGGTTTCAAATAACATGAATAAATAAAAGACTACAGAGAACATACCACTAACACTTCAATTCTACAATTGTAAGGAAATGGGGCATTATGCTAATCAATGCCCTAATCCAATGGTTAATGATGATTGACACAGACAACCTCTTAGGGAAAAGGCCAAATGGAAATCACATGTGATCCCTACTGGTGATTTTGAATATGACACAGAAGTGGTGGTATGATTAAGTGTATATGTAATGGGATTCCAAAATAGTGTTGTGGAATCTCATTTTTAGTATTATAAAATATTGTAATATCTATGTAATGGTTTTCAATAATTTTATACCACTGGTAACCATGAAAAGTGATTGATATATTTTTGGAACATAGATGATATGCTCATAATGAAGGGATAAGGAAAAAAATAATATGTTTGATAGTATTAATGATCTCATGACTGATAAAGGACAAAGTGATATCATGGTTTGAGTATATAGAAATCTTGGGATTTTGGTATGTGGAAATAATTAACTTTTGATAGAATTCATGTTTTCAAAAAGATTCTATCGTAATTTATGTTTCAATAGAATACATGATTAAGGTATTTGCATGTTTGGAATGTGACCAAAAAGATATATCTTATGATATATGGGAGATAAATGATGGTATTCACATGATTGGTTGATGAAATTTCTAGTAATCATTTTCTTTATACAATGTGATTGGATAGAAGTATTTTGGATAACCTTAATGATTTGAAATATATTATATTGAAAATAAGATAATATTTTTTAAAGATATAACCTTTTTTCGATATTATTTCTGTAATGTTATAATAGTGTAGTTTTAGAAAAAGGACAACCTATAGGATGAGCGGCAACCCGTCGCTTCAGACAAGGTTGCAGGAACCAAACCCACAACTGAAGTGTGATATGCCATTATCACCCTCCACTGGCCTATAGGAACTCCCTGGTTAGTAATAACTAGTTTTATTTTATTAAGCGGTATGATAGATGAAGTATAAGTACATTTTTGGAACAATATATGATTTATCTCACCATAAGATGGACTTATGTATATAACTTTTGCTAAACGTATGTTTGAGATAGATAGAATGACCTATCATTCTATCGCATGGTCTTTTAACACTTCACGGAAGACAAATTCTACTTCATTTCTTTAAGAGAGGAAGTGTAAATTCTTCAAGCACAAACAGTATTGAGATTGTACCAAAGTCTAGTAAGTATTTCTTTTAATTCAAAAATTATTCAACATTTGGGAAATGATCTTGAAAACCAAAAATGTTGTCCTAGTGCCCTCATATCTGATGAATCATATGGTACCTTAGATCATCACAAATTTATGGCTTTGTTATTATTGGATTTTTTATAGCCATGTTCTCTACAGCTCTTCATCCAAACATGATGGTTAGATTTTCTTCCATATCTATATTTTGACCTATATTCTCCACTGTGGAAACCGAGTGATGAGTAACTTTGGGTATCCGTTATGTTTCTAACGTTCATTTATAAAATGATGATTTAGTATTCCTTTTTACGATGTGGGTTTCTATGTAAGAAACCTCCAAGTAGAAAACCATTTATAACCGTGACGAATTTCAACGGCGAAATTCATTTTAAGGAGGGTAGAATGTAATAGCTATAGATTTTATGAGAATTATTCTTTTTAATTTCATTGATGTATTTTGTTGTATTCTTCACCAGGATTATCTTTCACTATACGCAATTGCATATTAGCATGTAGTATATGCAACATTATTCTTGGCTTGTGATGCACACAATTTAAAGTTCATTCGAATAAAATTCATTTTACACAACACCAAGTATAGATTTTGATCAATGTATAATTGAACTATATTTTGAGTATGTTATACGAAACACCAATGGAAGCTTTCCCTACATGAAACCCAAACTTTTCTTGTATTACACGCAAGAGCGACCTTCCTCAATAGTGTGTGTTGTACGCAATACCGAGTTTCACTAAACAAGGATATATTGTTATAATATTATTATGAACTAGCCATTATGAATAGCATTAACCACATTTTTAATTTTACAACATTATAATTAATCATACACATTTTCTATAATGATGTATGAGAACAAAATCAATTTTTTGGATAAAAGAAGTATTTTTCAAAAAAATGCAGTTTTGCCGCCTTTTAATGGCGCACCCATTTTAAATGTTATTTTTGACAAGTTTATAAGTTAAATTTTATAAAATTAACTTCTTATTTTTAATCAAGATATAAAAATTTACATAAGATAATGTTTTGATATTTTTCTCACAATTTTCTTATTTTGATGAATAGTAAAAACACTATAAATGTAACGCCCCGACCCTAGATACCCAGAGTCGGTGCATTATTACATAACATTGGCATGATCACAAGGGATCAAGTCTCGAAAGACCGATTAGTTTAGTAGTCTTGGAAACACTAGATATATTCATAAGTCTTACATTACATCATAAGGTAAAAAAACTACAACAACGTCTTGTCTTCATATCCCCTCATACTATCCCTACAGGTCATTCATAAATTACTTCTTCATAATCCTGGGAAAAATAAAACATTGAAAGGGGTGAGCTCAGATGCTCAGTAAGGATAAAATTATAGCAGAAGCTTTCATAGATAAGCATAAACACTTAAGGCAGTTTATAACTAAAACAAAAGCCTTTCAAACTTGAACTTCAGCATAAAATGGAAAAGATAAAATAAAATAATTCCATTTACTTATTCACATGGATATTCTACTAGTCTAACAATACCATTCAATATCAATAACCACTTTCATAATGATGGAATTCATAATGCCAGACTATCATAACCACATAGCCAAGGCCTCGTGCCAAGACTATAAATAAGATTTTGCCAAGGCCTTGTGCCAAGACACTAGTTTGTCTCATGAGACCTACTGATGCATCGAGGAGCTATAGCGGGCTTCACCCTTCACTTATTAAGTCCAATTCATTCCTCATATGAACAGGTTTAAACGTAACATAAACATTCGTATTAAAACTAGCATACGAAATGTCAATACTTTAACCACAAACCATGAATGGTATAAAAATAGCACATCCACAGTCAAACATAACTCATTCGATACAATATGGAAGAATGTATTGTATCACATTAACCTCAATCATGAATAATGAAGGATGTTGACATAGATGAAAATAATCATTAATACTATTTGAGAGAAATATCCCCCTTTTTCTTGAAATCATTTAAAAGTCACACAATTTGTCAAGAAGCCGTTTAACAATAGATTTTTTAATCAAAGTGTCCCATACCACTTTGAAACTTTTAAAAGGAGTTTTGATTTTAAAACTTTAATGTCCATATAAATAAATCCTTAAAACCATTTTTAAAACATGGACATTAATGAGAAAGATTTAGATGAATAAGTCTTTAAAACATTTAAAAATGGTATTTTAGTTAGAGATTCTAACCAAAAGAGATACACTTGAATACAAATAATTGAGGTAATAAAAACTTTGTAATATCATGAGAATAAAGGGATTCATGATATAATATGTCAATGTACATTATATACACCACATAAAAGTGATTTGGTGTATAACAACAAAGAAGTCTCAATGGAATTTAAGTTGAGATGAAATCTCTCATAAAGGCTGTATCCTTAGGTTAAGGATAAATCAATGACATAGTTTTGTGTGACAAATATAAATAAACTAAATATGATTGGATATTTAGTGTAAATCAATCAAATGACATTCACACATAATCTCTAAAAACAATACCAATGAATTAGATGTTTAACTCAACAAATGGAGAATGAGTTAAAATTACTCATATCAAATTCATATCGAAGACTTGAGAAATTATCAATGGAGTGATTATGTGTATCAAAAGTATATCCACAGGAAGGGGAGTGGAAATTATGACATAATCAAATGAATAGTGATTCCACACATAATCTTGGAGTGATATAATCAATGAAATATGCGTAAAGCCGAATGAGTGGAAACTGAAATCTCAATTTCCCTTATCGATTTGGTAACTTATGAAACATGCACCCATGAAAGAATGATCATAAAATGATGATTTAGATACCCATAAATTAAAGTATATTACACAATTAATACAATCATGGGCAGCACACATACACCACATGCAATAAATAAGTGGTGAACAATGGAATTCTCACGAAATTAAGAGTGAGATAAGAAACCCCTTACTTTGTACTTTTTCCTTGGTCGAAGGTAGGTTAAACTCCTGTATGATGGTGAAATAATTGTTATTGAATTATACAAGAATCATTTATTTTAATATTATATCATATATGATCTTTCAACATTGATTTTTTAATAATATATTAGAATTATCGTCATTTCGGGTGTTAACGGGTTCATTTTACTTTATATTCTTTGTTATGTGAGCCATATTCGTTATTAATGGGATGTATATTATTCATATCCATAATGATATCAAGTCCTTAGATAATATTTTTAAATCATCAAATTATAATTATACTTGAACGGATATGATGGAGAATGAATCTCATCGCGTTCGTGGAGACGGTAGTCCATACGTACGCACGAGCGACAATATCATTCTTTTGATATTAAAATAATATATAATTGGATGGTTTATCATATATACAGAATCAATATCATGTTATATTTATTATTTACATGAGTTACACATCATTATTATACCCACCCAAATAATAATATATTGAATAACAATTACACCACGACATGGAGACGGTAAGCCGTACGTACGCATGTATGGTGACATGTTATTCAAAGGATGGATAGAATACTGAATATGGTTGTACCATATTTATAATAACATCACAGTATATATATTATACTGGAGTTATTATTTATAATGGTAATAACAAAGAAAGAAGAAGTGGAAGAATAAAGGAACATGAAAAGGGGTGGTGAAAACATTACCTCTTCTTCGGGTTCTTCCTTTTGATTTGATAAAAAGGGCTCCTTAGGTTGGCTTTCTGATCAAACTATGGTCTCTAGGTTGTAGTGAGGGAAGTTGAGGGAGTATTTGGGTAGGGGTTGGCCGAACCAAACGGCTTTGAAGGTGTGAAGAAATGAGAACGAGGAGTGCCCTTTTATAAGAGGGGTGAGGGGCACCTTGGGAAAAGCTAGAAATATTAATTTATAATAAATTTATATTCGGTTTCTAATGGCTACAAAGTTTATTATTCAAAGGTTATGGTGGGGATAGGTCGAAAAACATTCAGCCAATAGAATTTAGACAGGTTTGGTTCACTATATTAACCTTATCATTTTGTTTTAACTCTTAGTTAATTAGTTTGACATTTACCATGTCACTTTGTATTTTTATATTATATAGTTAATAAACATACTATATACATCCATGCGACCCCCCAAGTGGTCCATTAATGATGAACCTATCATGATATAAGTCTCTTGGACGAATCTTAGATTTTTAGGAATTTAATATCAATTAATAATATAATATGTTTTTTAAAAACTCTTTTATGTCAATTTTGACACTATTCAATAATTGATTTTTTTAAATATCATAACAGAATTATTACTTCAAAAAAAGTTAATTGAATCAATCCTAACATGTCATATTAAACCTGAAAATTGGTTTAATTCATTAAAAGTCTCAAATTATATTTATTTGGGTATTTATAATATCAATTATTTTAATTTTTCACTATTATGGTAATTACTGCATCATCATTGTGTCATAAATAAATTAACATATTTAATGTCTAAAAATTATAAATAAAATACCATTATGTAGGAAATCGTTTTATCTTACTAATGAATATTTACAATAGAATTTATCTTATGTATAACTCTATATTAAAAATGTTTTAGCAAATACACTTTGATTTTAACTCTTTTAACTCTTCTTTGAATTAAATAATAATAAATGTCCTAATCTAATCCAAGTGGCCCTAAATGATAATATTTTATACCTAAGGCTGTTTTGGTCGAGATACACTTGTCCAATAGAATTAGGACATGTGTTAGGGTAATATTAATATCATTTTTACCCTTAATTGCCCTATTTACTTTTAACCGTGGTAATAAAAGTCAAAAGTTACTATTCACAAAAAATTATTTTCATCTCATTGAACCACATTTTATTTCTTGATATTAACTGTGTCTCTCGGATTTTCAAAATTCCATTCATAGAAGCGGTAAAATTAAGTTTTATGAAAAATTCAGTTTTTTTAACTACCACTTAGTAGTTTCACTATTCATCAAAAATTGAAGTTTTTCAGAATAATGCCAAAATTTCACCCTAAGCTATAATTGATATTCCGAATTCAAAAATGATGTCTATTTTACAAAATTCCAAACATATAAGTTGTATTAATTAATTTTATAATTAATTCCCGATGTCACAACAAATAGCGTGTTTTTAAGAAACAATATATATCAAAAGATTGATAATTGTTTATGTCCAATTTCAAAGTGAAATTAATTCTAATGAACACCATTGGATAAAGTGGTAAAAATATTTTCTAATTATACTTTAAAACCACTCAATATTATAATTTATCATTATAAATTATTTTGATTAAAAAAGTTGTTTTTAAGTATTTTTCACTATTCATGAAAATTGGAAGTTCTCAGAAAAATACCAAAAATTCGCCTTAGGATAATTTCGATATTCCGATTCCAAAACTGAAGTCCATTTTCAAATATAAAATATATATAATTTAAAAAAGTAGGTATTACTATTCATAACGTCTAGTTTGATTGGTTGTGGTGTGTTAGAACTCGATGTTGCGTACAACACATGCTATCGCATTATTTGATGGGAAACGTATCGTGGAAGCTTGGGGTGTTACATTCTCCCCTCCTTCAACAAATTGCATCCTCGCAATTTTTAAAATTGTGCTTGGGAATATAATGGAAAGTCCCACATCAGAAAAAGAGTCAATAAAACTATCACTTTAAAAGGAATAAAGAGAGGTATAAAGGTCAACCAAGATAACCCATACTCAGATTCCATGTAAGAAAACATGGATATGGATGATAAACTAAGTGTCAAGTTCTGATGGAGAGGGATAGAAATCATGATCAGGATAAAGTTAACAATAAGAAAACCACAAACTTATGTTCGGACAAACGACCATTAGTCTCCTAGTAGGAAAGTTAACGGACAACATTTTTTTTGTTTTAAGTTACATTACATAAGGATGAGGAATTCATTTATGATATTGACTACGAATATAAAGATATATACTTACATTTTAAGTAGAGTTTCATTCTTTAATAAATTTCCACCACTAACTCATTTTTTTTAAATGATGAGTATTCAAGAAGACTTGGTCACACTGGAAGAGCTTCTATAGAATCACATTATCCATGCAGGATGAACTATATATTTACATTGTCTTTAGAGATTAATCAAAACCAAAATGGTTAGTACAAGATCTAATGATCCCCCAAAAGGATATTCCTTGAGAGAAATAAACACTAATTTTAATTTCCAAAATTAAACCAACAATACCCCAAAGTTAAATAAATATCATTTAATAACCAATTTTCCTTAAAATCCTTTAATATAATCAAAAATAATATTGAAAACCAAAACTTATTAAGAATGTAGTCTTCCACGTTAAATTGTATCTCCAAAATGACATTAATTGCTCTTAAAGTCACATACTTAAAAGTAAATAACCTAATCATTTCCATAAATAACCCAAATAATTATAAATCCACAATAAAAACATAGATAAAAATCCACCATTACTCCTCAAATGAAATCCCATACTATTCTATTTTCCTTGGGCATATAGTGTTCACACCAAAGCGAACAACTTCCAAAATAACATTTCTCACTTAATCACCAAATCATTTTCCTATACTAAGGGTATTCATTTGATAAGACATAAGATCCCAAATAAAATTATTATTGATCAATAAAATCATTTAACTAAAAATAATAGTCACACTAACCAGGGACTTCACGTAGTCCAGTGGTAGGCAATAAATCCCAATCGCACTTTGGTTGTGGGTTCGATTCCCACAGCTTTGTCCGACGTGACGGGTTGTCACATAGTCTGCGTGTTGTCCATTTTCAAAAACTATATTTTATAACATTATCAAAATGAGATAAATTCCTCAAAATAACCATAACATAATTTAACCCCAAATGTTATGTCATACCTTTCATTTTTATCCCAAATAACTTATAATTTCCTCAAACCTAATGATCATATAAAACCAAATGGTTATTCATAACTATAACCATAAGATAAAAGAAAATTATTCCTCAAATATCATTCTCACATGGAAAAATGTGGGGTTACAAATACAAGAGAAAATTATTCCAAAGTAAACCCATCAACAAGGAGCACTAATACTTTTTAAACATTTCTCCAACCATCTTTTTCCACATTTCTTCTTCTTTGACAATGAAAATATCCTATAGAATAGGGCATTCACTCGGGTAATGGCCAAGTCCCCTACATTTATGGAAAATGACTGTAAATGGACTCTGGGGACCATTTTTATCTTCTTCCATAGTACTCTTCATTTTTTTCGGCAATTATTCACTTTATGTCCTTCCTTCCCGCATGTAAAGCATTTCTTTGTCCCATTGAGACACTTTCCTGGGTGTCTCCTTCCACATTTCCTGCATGATGTAAATTGATGATTTCTTTTTCCATGGTCTCCACTACTGTAGCTCTTACCATTCATCACCTTTCTCTTCTTTGTTGAGTCCGGTAATCGGTTAATATATATATTGTTGATCATATTTTTGGAAAATTTATTTGGCATAAAGAAGATATCTTTTACGCCTATCAACATTCAATTTTGTTGCTCATTTCCACCATCGTTCCCACCTTGTACATCATTCTCAAAGTCACTATGACTTCCTTGGAATCCAGTCATTGACTAAAACCAGAAAGCATTGTGTGAGTAATAGTAGTAATAAAATCATTTAGAGATTAACATGTCACTATATTGTCAATTTGAAAAACATTAGGATTAACCAAGGCCATTTACTCTCATCTTATATATATAATACTTTAAATCGGTTTGTAAAGAATATGTAAAGTATCCTAAGCATATCCCCTGGGTGTGTCGTAACCAAGAGTGCAGCAAGGCCCGTTGTCGTGCACCAGTTCCCGTTCGAGTATAGCTCAAAGCGGTGTTTTCGGGTTTTACCCCTAGTTACATTTGTGCCAGAGCCGCCTCTACCTGCTCGTATCCAGACAGGGATGTATTGCTCAGAAAACTCACAAAATCTCTACAATACCAAAATTCTAGGAAGTTCTTCTATACTAATCCTCAAAGTTCATCTTAGGTCTATGTGATATAATCATAGTTTATCTAAATCTAGCTTCCAAAGTTTGTACTAAACTTCCTCTGATACCAACTGTAACGCCCCAACCCTAGATACCCAGATTCGGTGCATTATTACATAACATTGGAATGATCACAAGGGATCAAGTCTCGAAAGACCGATTAGTTTAGTAGTCTTGGAAACACTAGATATATTCACAAGTCTTACATTACATCATAAGGTAAAAAAACTACAACAATGTCTTGTCTTCATATCCCCTCATACTATCCCTACAGGTCATTCATAAATTACTTCTTCATAATCCTGGGAAAAATAAAACATTGAAAGGGGTGAGCTCAGATGCTCAGTAAGGATAAAATTATAACAGAAGCTTTCATAGATAAGCATAAACACTTAAGGCAGTTTATAACTAAAACAAAGGCCTTTTAAACTTGAACTTCAGCATAAAATGGAAAAGATAAAATAAAATAATTCCATTTACTTATTCACATGGATATTCTACTAGTCAAACAATCCCATGCAATATCAATAACCACTTTCATAATGATGGAATGCATAATTCCAGACTATCTTAACCACATAGCCAAGGCCTCGTGCCAAGACTACAAATAAGATTTTTCCATGGCCTTGTGCCAAGACACTAGTTTGTCTCATGAGACCTACCGATGCATCGAGGAGCTATAGCGGGCTCCACATGTCACTTATTAAGTCCAATGCATTCCTCATATGAACAGGTTTAATCATAACATAAACATTCGTATTAAAACTTGCATACGAAATGTCAATACTTTAACCACAAACCATGAATGGTATAATAATAGCACATCCACAGTCAAACATAACTCATTCCATACAATATGGAAGAATGTATTGTATCACATTAACCTCAATCATGAATAATGAAGGATGTTGACATAGATGAAAATAATCATCAAAACTATTTGAGAGAAATATCCCCCTTTTTCTTGAAATCATTTAAAAGTCACACAATTTTTCAAGAAGTCGTTTAACAATAGATTTTTGAATCAAAGTGTCCCATACCACTTTGAAACTTTTAAAAGTAGTTTTAATTTTAAAACTTTAATGTCCATATAATTAAATCCTTAAAACCATTTTTAAAACATGGACATTAATGAGAAAGATTTAGATGAATAAGTCTTTAAAACATTTAAAATTGGTATTTTAGTTAGAGATTCTAACCAAAAGAGATACACTTGAATACAAATAATTAAGGTAATCAAAAATTTGTAATATCATGAGAATAATGGGATTCATAATATACTATGTCAAAGTACATTATATACACCAAATAAAAGTGATTTGGTGTATAACAACAAAGAAGCCTCAATGGAATTTAAGTTGAGATGAAATATCTCATAAAGGCTCTATCCTTAGGTTAAGGATAAATCAAAGACATAGTTATGTGTGAAAAATATAAATAAACTAAATATGATTGGATATTTAGTGTAAAACAATCAAAGTACATTCACACATAATCTCTAAAAACAACACCAATGAATTAGATGTTTAACTCAACAAATGGAGAATGAGTTAAAATTACTCTTATCAAATTCATATCGAAGACTTGAGAAATTATCAATGGAGTGATTATGTGTATAAAAAGTATATCCATTGGAAGGGGAGTGGAAATAATGACATAATCAAATGAATAGTGATTCCACACATAATCTTGGAGTGATATAATCAATGAAATATGCGTAAAGCCGAATGAGTGGAAACTGAAATCTCAATTTCCCTTATCGATTTGGTAACTTATGAAACATGCACCCATGAAAGAATGATCATACAATGATGATGTATATACCCATAAATTAAATTATATTACACAATTAATACAATCATGGGCAGCACACATACACCACATGCAATAAATAAGTGGTGAACAATGGAATTCTCACGAAATTAAGAGTGAGATAAGAAACCCCTTACATTGTACTTTTTCCTTGGTCGACGGTAGGTTAACCTCCTGTATAATGGTGAAATAATTGTTATTGAATTATACAAGAATCATTTATTTTAATATTATATCATATATGATCTTTTAACATTGATTTGTTAATAATATATTAGAATTCTCGTAATTTCGGGTGTTAACGGGTTCATTTTACTTTATATTCTTTGTTATGTGAGCCATATTAGTTATTAATGGGATGTATATTATTCATATCCATAATTATATCAAGTCCTTAGATACTATTTTTAAATCATCACATTATAATTATACTTGAATGGATATGATGGAGAATGAATCTCATCGCGTTCGTGGAGATGGTAGTCCGTACGTTCGCACGAGCGACAATATCATTCTTTTGATATTAAAATAACATATAATTGGATGGTTTATCATATATACAGAATCATTATCATGTTAAATTTATTATTTACATGAGTTACACATCATTATTATACCCACCCAAATAATAATATATTGAATAACAATTACACCACGATGTGGAGACGGTAAGCCGTACGTACGCACGTATGGTGACATGTTATTCAAAGGATGGATAGAATACTGAATATGGTTGTACCATATTTATAATAACATCACAGTATATATATTATACTGGAGTTATTATTTTATAATGGTAATAACTAAGAAAGAAGAAGTGGAAGAAGAAAGGAACTTGAAAAGGGGTGGTGAAAACATTACCTCTTATTCGGGTTTTCCTTTTGATTTGATAAAAAGGGCTCCTTTGGTTGGCTTTCTGATCAAACTAAGGTCTCTAGGTTGTAGTGAGGGAAGTTGAGAGAGTATTTGGGTAGGGTTTGGCCGAACCAAAAGGCTTTGAAGGTGTGAAGAAATGAGAAGGACGGGTGCCCTTTTATAAGAGGGGTGAGGGGCACCTTGGGAAAAGCTAGAAATATTAATTTATAATAAATTCATATTCGGTTTCTAATGGATCCAAAGTTGATTATTCAAAAGTTATGGTGGGGATACGTCTAAAACCATTCATCCAATAGAATTTAGACAGGTTTGGTTCACTATATTAACCTTATCATTTATTTTTAACTCTTAGTTAATTAGTTTGACATTTACCATGTCACTTTGTATTTTTATATTATATAGTTAATAAACTTAATATATACATCCAAGAGACCCCAAAGTGGTCCATTAATGATGAAACAATCATTATATAAGTCTCTTGGACGAACCTTAGATTTTTAGGAATTTAATATCAATTAATAATATAATATTTGTTTTAAAAACTCTTTTATGTCAATTTTGACACTATTCAATAATTGATTTTTGTAAAAAACATAACAGAATTATTACTTCAAAAAAAGTTAATTTAATCAATCCTAACATGTCATATTAAACTTGAAAATTATTTTAATTCATTACAAGTCTCAAATTATATTTATTTGGGTATTTATAATATCAATTATTTTAATTTTTCACTATTATGGTAATTACTTCATCATCATTGTGTCATAAATAAAATAACTTATTTAATGTATAAAAATTATAAATAAAATACCATTATGTAGGAAATCGTTTTATCTTTCTAATGAATATTTACAATAGAATTTATCTTATGTATAACTCTATATTAAAAATGTTTTATCAAATAAACTTTGATTTTAACTCTTTTAACTCTTCTTTGAATTAAATAATAATAAATGTCCTAATCTAATCCAAGTGGACCTAAATGATAATATTTTATTCCTAAGGCTGTTTTGGTCGAGATACACTTGTCCAATAGAATTAGAACATGTGTTAGGGTATTATTAATATCATTTTTACCCTTAATTACCCTATTTACTTTTAACCGTGGTAAATAAAAGTCAAAAGTTACTATTCACAAAAAATTATTTTCATCTCATTGAACCACATTATACTTCTTGATATTAACCGTGTCTCTTGGATTTTCAAAATTCCTTTCACAGAAGCGGTAAAATTATGTTTTATGAAAAATTCAGTTTTTTTAACTACCACTTAGTAGTTTCACTATTCATCAAAAATTGAAGTTTTTCAGAATAATGCCAAAATTTCACCCTAAGCTATAATTGATATTCCGAATTCAAAAATGATGTCTATTTTAAAAAATTACAAACATAGAAGCTGTATTAATTAATTTTATAATTAATTACCGCTGTCACAACAAATAGCGTGTTTTTAAGAAACAATATATATCAAAAGATTGATAATTGTTTATGTCCAATTTCAAAGTGAAATTAATTCTAATGAACACCATTGGATAAAGTAGTAAAAATATATTCTAATTATACTTTAATACCACTCAATAATATAATTTATCACTATAAATTATTTTGATTAAAAAAGTTGTTTTTAAGTATTTTTCACTATTCATAAAAATTAGAAGTTCTCAGAAAAATACCAAAAATTCAACTTAGGATAATTTCGATATTCCGAATCCAAAAATGAAGTCCATTTTGAAATTTAAAATATATATAATTTCAAAAAGTAGGTATTACTATTCATAACGACTAGTTTGATTGGTTGTGGTGTGTTAGAACTCGATGTTGCGTACAACATATGCTATCGCATTATTTGAAGGGAAACTTACCGTGGAAGTTTGGGGTGTTACAATAAATATTACTTAAAAATAACTTTTTTCATTGATATAATTTATATGGTTAAATTAAAATAGTAAATTGTTTTAATGTATAAATAGAATATATTTTCAACATTTAATATAATGTATGTCATTCACATTAATTTTACATTGAATTCATGGATAAAAACATTTCAATCTTTGACAATGTTTTAACTTTTAAAACCAGTTTTCTAAACAACGAGATTAATTTTAAATTAATTACTATAACTTATGTGTTCTTAATTTTGAAAAAATTAATTTCATATTTGGATTCATTGGGCCAAAATTATGTTAATAGTTTACTTTTATTTTTTTGACATTATGAATAGTAACTACGGTAATTTTTATTTACTATAGTTAAAGGTAAATAGGGTAATTAAGGGTTAAAATAAGATTATAAAATTACCCTAATACCTTCCAAAAATCTATTGGATGAATAAAAGTAGACCCATATAACATAAGGGTCGTAATGGATTCATTTCATTGACTTTGGAACATTAAAATGATATAATTATTATTTAATCCAAAAAAGTGACAACATGTCAATCTCTTATATCTTTTAGGTCTAATAATTTTAATTTTGTGATAAACATCATAAAACATCGAGTATAAATAATCTCCAGAAATCTAATAAATTATCTACATCATGAGAATTTATTTAAAATTTTTAGGGATTAAATAATTATAATTAATGATGACACAATAGTGATGTAGAAATTATTTTATTGATTGAAATATCAAATAAATGATTTTAACAATATTAATATAAATATTATATGAACTAATTAATGTTATACACAAATTTTATAGATTAATATTACATGTTAGGAGTGTATTAAATAATTTTTTTCGAATATATCATCTGTGTGGATTTTATTTAAATTCAAATAAATGAATACAGTCAAAATTGACACTATTGTTATTTTATAAAAATAACAAAATATAAAATTTCTTTAAAATCCCAATAATATTTAAAAATTATACATTGAAATTTATATGGTCTAAAATGTCATAAAGTATCCAATTATGGATAATTCAGAACACATTAGTAATTATTTATAATAATTTAAAATTTAGAATATTATTACCACAAATAAAATTAAATAGATTAAATAAGGATACATCAAGTTGATAAGGATTAAAATAAATTACCAACATGTCTAAATCTTATTGGTTGATGATATTACGACCCTATCAATTCTAATATTTGGATTTAAGTCATTTTTGGAGGTTTTAAATTGGGGTTTGAGTTTATTATAAATTAATATTTTTGAGGTTTCCAAAAGTGCCCCTCTCCTCTCTTATAAAAGGCCACCTCCTTCCTCTACTCCTCACACCACTTTGAGGATTCAAACTTGGAAAAAACCTTCCCATTTCTCTTATCCACATCCCTAGAATAACATAATAGGTCATAGTCTTCTTCAAAGACCAACTTTAGTTCCCTAAGAGGATGTTTAGAGGAGGCGTGTCGAAGAAGAGGTAATATCCTATACCGATTCTTTCAAATTCATTTCTTCTTCTAATTACCCTTATTTTGTTGTTTCATAATAAAGTAATAATATAAGTATCAATCATATAATGATATGTTATTATAAATACGAACCAACCCTATTTCACCTTCTATCCATCCTACGGAAAATGAAATCACCATGCCTGCGTACGTACGGAATACCGTCTCGATGCTCTGGTGTAATCTGTTTTTCCACCACCCCCTTAACTCGATGGGTATAATGGTAAAAAGTATAACTATATATAGTTATTATAACATGATACTAATTTTGAGATATTATATCATCCACTATAATTCCATTCAATAA
Organism: Viscum album; assembly: GCA_963277665.1. Classification (NCBI taxonomy): domain Eukaryota; kingdom Viridiplantae; phylum Streptophyta; class Magnoliopsida; order Santalales; family Viscaceae; genus Viscum; species Viscum album. The sequence goes on from OY728128.1 coordinate 888,306,145, forward strand.
TTATGAGATCAATATCATCGATCGTGCGTACGTATGAATTACCATCTCCACGACGCGTTGAGATTCATTCTCCAAGTTAACCATTAAAGAATGATTATAAAGTATATATAATAAATAATCATTCAATATATGACATATTAATGATACTTTATTTATGTATATGTTATTTACTTATTTCTATTCAATTTTATAAGGAAACAAAAACAGTGTTCATGCGTACGTACGACATACCATCTCCATGAACGGTGTATTTTATTCGATCTATCGATCTATTATATATATGTATATACAAAATATATATTATATATAAATCATGTTTTAATTCTGGTAGTATGTAATTCTGATCTATGTAATCAAATTAATAATTACACGTCAAAACAAGAACTATAAATGAAATGATTTTACCCAAAATGATGCTTTAAAATGGAATTCACAAATGAACGGGTAATATAAAGTCCTAAGTGAATCATATTTGATATTATAAATATTATTATGGTTCTGATACAAGTTAATAATATGTTTAAACCCACTATATAGGAGGATCTGAAAAATATGGAAGAAATTGGACATAAGGTAAGGGATTATTTTGTCTCACTTTTATTTATATGAGACATATGCCTTAATCACAATCTATTTTTTTTGTATGGTGTTTATGCTTCCCATGAATGTTTTATGATTTTTATTATGAAGGATATTATATTTACATATGAATGTAATTTTATTTATTTTATGACACATGATTTCACCGATCATAAATGGTAAGGGAAATTATTAAAATCTCGTTCTTATCTGAGATTGTTTATTCATAATTATCTACTGGGCTTATTTTTATCATCCATGCCCATGTTTTCTAAAAATGTTTTCATAAATTGATTACTATTCTTCTATGTATGTTTAAAGTCTCATTTACCCTTTCTTTAATTTTACTACATGGTATGTAGGGAATCATTCTTTGTTTTACCATACGAGGTACTTTTTGAATTTTTCGATAAAAGTGCCTGGAGAATGTTTTTTTAACTTATACAACATGAATGGATTTTCACTATTTCATAACGCCTAATTTTAATGAAGCTTGCTCTACAATATTTCATGATTATTTTCAACAAAATACCTTTCTTATAAAATTTAATGGCATTTTGTGAAATGAAAATGATTTTGAATAAGAAAGGATATTTTCTTCAAGAATTCATTTCAAGTGTTTTATCAAAACTATTTTCCATCTAAGATGACATTATTTAGTTTTATTATGTTTAAAGTATAATGTCTCTATGATTTACATGGTTTGATTCTTCTTATGATGAAATGATATCCATTTGTTTTATATGGATTATGTTATGATGGGATGATGTTTATGAAACCCATTATATTACGTGGGTTATTATGAATGATTTATGTTTATTTTGTGGCACATGTAAGAATGATTTCATTATGAGCTGGGTGGGACCTATATCTCCCTAAAATGCATTGGGAAAAGATTTATATCTCATGAGATAGAAATGGCTAGAACAACAAGTGAATCTGGTTCCGTAATACAGGGCTGGAACGACAAGTAAACTCAATTCAGTAATAGACTTTGTCCACTATGATGGTCTTGGCAGCAATGCCTTGGCTACTATGGAAATAATATAATGTGCTTAATGGTTTGACAAAATTGCATTTTTTATTTCCATTTTATTTTATCGTGGTTAATGTTACTTTATGTTCTATTCCTTATATACTGCCAAGATTTATGTCATTGCTCAAGATTTTCATATTTTATGTTCATGTTTTTACGTTCAAATGTTTATGGATTGTTTTTATGTTCTCCGTGTTTACCATTACTGAGCATTTGATCTCACCCTTTTTATGTTTTCTCTTCCCCAGGATTTAAATAAAGTTTTTAGGTGTGAAAACAAAAGGGGAAGATATTTATTAGAGATGTTGAAGATCTTTCACCATGTTGAGAAGATTATGTTCCGAGTTTCCAAAGACACTAAACTAATATGGTATTTTGGCGTATGTTTTTGCCATGTATTAAGTATTATGAAAAAGTAATTTAATTTCCATGTACATCATGTTTGGGTATCTACATAATCAATGAAAAAGTCAATTTCCCATTATAGTGGATATCAGTATTGTTTCTAAGTAAACACCTCAATGTATTTCTATATAATTGGTATATCGTCGATTTTAAGACTACATTTTTTATTAGTAGGTTGTGAATTATATTATTCTTCTTGAATCACACATACAAGAACTACTGGTGGTGTATCCAGAAATGCCTAAGATGATAAATTCTACCCTCTAAAGACAATTAACTATATATCTTCATTGTGAATCATAATTTCCTTCTCTTTGTAAATTTTTTATATTATATTTTGAAATCCATCATATAACAAGTATTATGTCAAATTAAACCATGTGTATGATAATAAGATTAGAAAATAATGAATGATCATGAACCATAATAAGAGATACTTAACATATCATTATTGTAATGGGATTTCAACTTCTAATTTTCACTGGCAACTCACTTCTTAAGGTGAATATAAAATATCTAATTTTTTGGAAAAATGGGAAGATACAAAATATTTTTGTGATATAAATTAAAAAAATCATTATCTAAATTTATTTATATGATTAAAGTGCCTAACATGACATCATAAGAAACATCAACATTATCTTTTGTGTTCCGGTATTATTGGACATTCACCCTTGATATTTTATGATAGTGTCCTTAAAGCATAGGATAATAATTTTAAAATTATACTATCCATTTACATATTAGGAATTATAAATTTTAGGCTTCTTTCATTCCCTTAAAATCACAATCCCAGTGTCTATTCTATCCACAATTTTAGAAAACTCATATTCCCAATAGGCATGTTCGATGAGTTTTTTTCCTATTTTATTGAAAGTTTGAAATTTCACCCTTACTTTATCCACCTATTCCTTATATCCAGTTTAGAGTATTTAGTAAAACATTCATTATATTTCTTCTATTTAAAGACATAAGAATCAGAAAATTCTTTCTCTTTCATGATAGCACATGATATTCTATCCTTAAATGATGAAAATTTTTCGGAAACTAGTTTCGTATAAGGAATTAGATTAAGAACATCATTGAAATGTTAAATCTTGCTCATTGGATTATGTATGTTGTTTGAGTCATTCATTTATAATCATGTAATGTTGGATCTAGAATTTGAAACATCCTCATACACTTTTTTTATAATACTCAAAACAATTCCCTCTATATTCGCTCACTGTTTGAAAATAAAATTATTTTTCCCATAAAATCTCCTCAAAATCCCCCTATTCCATGATGGATATTTATTTAACCTTATCCATTTTTTGAAATAAATTCCAACATTAATTATCATCTTTTAAGTGATGATAAACATCCATGAAAACATTCTCCCTTTAATTAATTCCCAAATAGATAAATATATTCTCTAATGATCATATCAAATTTATAATCTATACATAGATTTTTTGTCCCATTTAATGATGGTTGTTTTTTTCATATGAAGCATTATAACATTGTTAAGACAAATTTATGGATCAGAGGAATTATCCATACAAATAATGTTATTTCTAATAACAAGATTTAATATTCCTAGTATTGATATAAATTATAAATCTCTTGATACATATCTAGATCCAGCATCATTATCCTTCTTATGAGAGAAGTCCCTACATGGATTACATACATTGATATGCCTTTCATTACTTCTACCTGACTATATTTCTAAATAATGGCATACACTAGATTAGGTTATGAATCATAATGCACATTTCAAAACTAGAAAATCACTTAGTATAAATTTAAAACATATATATAACTAATATCAAAACCATAAGCTTGGTTACATTTCGAATTTTCTAAAAGTATGTTATTGGTTTTTGTATCCCTGATCTTTGTTTTTTTATATCTAATTTCCATTTTTTATTTTAAATTTCCTATGATTCCAACTTAAACACTCGAACCCTTGGAGCCTAGAGTTGGTGGTTACTTTATTACATTAGAAATATATAAAACAAATAATATACCAAATAACCAAATAGATTACTAGATTTGAAAAAATGGATTCAAAAATTACATCTAAATTTCAATTGAAAATTTAAAATTCAACCCAGTAATTCCATTGACAAAAAAAGTATTCTCTTATCTTATCCATACATATCAATCGAAATAAACTTTTGGGAATCCTCATGAAAAAGAAACACAATAAAATGGGTGGACATAGATTCTCGATAATAGTATGTGTATAATAAAATCTATCATGAGTAAATAATAATAAATAGTATAGCATGGTAAATAATATAAACACATTCCATTTAAATTATAAAAAGATCTTAATATCATAGGAACAAATAGAAATCAAATAATACCACAATATTATATTATAAAACTTATTCAAGGATATCATAACATGTCATATAATCACATTAAAATAAATATCTATTTTAATAGTCAGTGAATTTATAATTTCAGGCATCCTAAACATTCTATAAAGTATATGTCTGATCAATCATACATAAATTGGTAAGGTATCAACCCTTACTCAAACCAGTTTTCCTCATAAGACCAACTGACACATCGAGGGGCTATAATAGGCCTCACCTGTAACTTATTATCCTCAATCCATTTGTCTTATGAAAGGGGTGAAACATAATCAACATATACATATGTATTGAACCTTGTATATGAAATGTTAAAAACATACCAGAATCAATAAACATAATCATAAACTATCCAATGTAATACATAGAATGGTTTCAAAAATATATACTTGATGTCCAACTATTTATTAAGAATTAAAAAAAAATATGGTAGATGGTATCATTAAAGATCAATCTTACTTAATCATAAAATTAAACCAATTATGTTGTGATATTTGAAACAAATTTATTACAATCACTGAAAAATTCTCAAGTAAAATAAACTTTTAAATTTGAAATCGTGAATTTTTAAAAATTTATATAAATATATAAGAAACAAATTCTTTGAAAATAATCATGAAACCATGTAAATTAAGCATCAAATAATTAAATATTTAGGATAGAGAAAACATATTCCCATACTATATGAGATAAAAATAAATTACTCTATATTTTTGTTAGAAAACACACAATGAACCTCCTTTAGAAAATGACAAAAATATTCATTTAAAAAAATTGGGTAATAATTTAAAATGTGTAAAAATAATTTTAATTAATGTTTTTAGAATATAAAAATATTGAAACTTTTAAATAAAACGAGGAAATAGAAGAGAAATATTACCCAGCAGATTTTTAAACATAAAAAATTCTTAACAAAGATGATATTATAAAATAAACCATATCCTTTGGTTTGATTTTCATCGTACATTTTGAAAACCCCTTTATAATAGATATAGTTTTATTATAAAACAATTATTGAACCATTTTTAAATATATAATACATAATATTATTTAGTTATACTTTTATATCACTAATTTATTAAAATATCATTAGTAAATTACTATTCAAGGTGGTAACATCTTTGTTTTTCAAGTATGTTATGATTAAAATAGATCAATCCTTTTAACTTGATAATGGTTCTAAAATCTGTAGACTTTTAATCATGATATTAATACAATATATGTTTGTTATATATTTATTAATAGTAATCCTTAAAACTAGATACATGAAAATGAATATAAATATTCTTGGAGATGAAAGGTCATACATACATATGGATGCTATTTTTATTTAAAAATAATGGAAATAAATAATTGTGAGTAGTAATTAATCATTAAAGAATAATATTTATGTCAAAAATATCATATATACATATTACTTCCATCATTATAACCATCTGAAAAAAGTGGTGATAAATAACGAATTACATTGTTGTGTAGAGACATGATGACATACCTATACACTATAGTATAGAAATGTGTATATAGATTTATCAATTATAAAAATGGGGTTAATTTTAGTTTTAAAAACGTTCATTTTTATCCTTAAGAGAATCTATGTTTAAAAAATTTAAGCAAGATTAATTCACAAACCCTCTTTAGTTATAACTAAAGAAACTAGATTTTTTAAGATCTGATAATGTGGATCAGATAACGAAATATAAAAAATATACATAATAAAAAATTCTACCTTAAATTATATATAATCTAACATTTTAGAGTTTTTACATTAATAATAATGTGTAAGAATGTTAGACTTTCAATATTTAACTAAATGTTGCGGAATTTAAACAAACCTATAATAAGTAACATGTAAAATAGAAATATTTTAACCCAAAGATAAGGTAATCAAACAACTTGGGATTAAGTCCCCATGATTTATACTTTCTTGAAATTATGTCTTACCCAAACTAGGGTAAGCCCTCAATACAAAGACCGATATCTGTCTTTCTATACTAGTAATCCCTTTATTAATTATGTAATTAGCACCTCTGCCTTCCAATACCATGAAGCCCCTAATTGTGAACAATAAAAATTGGATTCACACTAGGAAGGTGGGACAAGTTGTTCAAAGCTGAACAAGTTATTCACAACATTCAGACAACGTTAATCGAGAAGGGCACTCATAGAGTAATAGCTAATCTTGGAGTTCCACATGAACATTGTAATGCATATGTTAAATCAATAAAAATGGATAGACATTTATAAGAAAGAATTCCAATTATCAAATTCCTCCTCTAATGGTCATATTTACATGATATTTGGGAGGGACCTATATGAGTGTCAATCGAGCAATGATTTCTTTATAATCGATTTGAAAACATCATTTTATATAACAAAGTATGAGGATCATCGACATTCTTAAGAAACATTATCACATTTATGATCTGATAAAATTAAACTCAATGTTAATTGAATATGATAACTATAAAAAAATCATTAAATTGGATTCCAAAGAGAGTGTAATTTGTGTGTAAAAATATTGACAATTGTATTCTATGAAAAATGATAATTAGATTATGATTTTTATGAAAATTGGTGTCTGATTTCAAATAGAATTGGATTTTGATTTCTAAGATAATCTGAGTCTTATTTAAATGAGAATTTGATTCTGATTTATGAGAGAATCCGAGTATGATTTTTGAGAGAATCGTAGTACGATTCTAGAAGAATAAGATTATGATTTATGAGAGAACCGATGTCCGATTTTTAAGGAAACCAGATTCTCAATTCCAAGGTAATCTAATTATAAATTCTAGAGAAATCAGAATCACAATTCTAGAGAAATAATATTTTGAAATATAGAGAAATGAGATTCTCAATTATTGATAAATATAATTATTAATTCTAGAGAAATTGAATTCTCAATTATAGAGAAATTAGATTCTGAATTTGGGTAAATCAGATTCTTTGTAACTATAACGTTCTATGTTCAATAAGGATCCAATTTTTTGACTGAAGGAAAAAATGATTAGTTTTAGTTAGAAAAAAATTATGTAAGTCATTAGAAACCATATGTAAATTCAAAACCATCTTTATAGAAATTAATCTTTTGTTAAGAGAATATATTTTATAAAATGAGAATTTTCCTGAACAAAATATGTTTGTGATTTAAAAAAATGTACGAAAAACATCATAATGATGCTTATTAAATCAATAATCTCCCCCTTTTTGAAAGAACACATAACATTTCATAAAATAATATCTGAATATGAGGTTTTCATATTTGAGCTTAAAAGGAATACTTATCTCCATTTTTGTGTATGGATCATGATAAATAGGAATAACCCCCCATATGTTATGAAATCCATAAGGATCATATTCTTGTCATTATTAGAAAGAATAACACCCCTTAATAATTTATTTTTTAAGTAATATCCACCTTACATATACATTTTCTTCCATTATCTTAATATTCTTCTTGAACATTATTTTCTCCCCATTTTTGATTTTTCACAAAGGAATGTTGGGGAAAAATTGTACCTAAAATGATAAGAAAAATACAAATGAATCAATACAAAGAAATAATTTTATTAAGATATAAAAGGAATAAAAAAATCATTACACAAAAATATAGGATTTTAATAGAAAATTATTCATCATTCTTTTTATCTTTTTTTATCAATCTTTTAATTGTGGACTTCAGATTTTTCATTTTGTTGTGATCATCTGGCATCTTCTTGTAAAACTCTTCATGGTCCTATTTTTTTCATTCAATATATTTGATTCTATCTTATTGGGAATTAACCATTTCACCCCAATACTTGAAAAATTTTTCCTAGAAATTGGGTTTTTCAATGAACTCTTGCATGATTTCCCTCTCCCTTTTTATATTAAGAGCATTAGATTTTAGTCTAACGTTAAGATATTTTTCTTCTTCTTAGTGGCTAGCTTGCTCTGCTTTTAGATTCTATGAAACACATGTTGGGAGATTCTTGATATGATATGATGGTTAAAGTTTGGGAAGGATTTATAGGATTTGATATTTTGAGGTTTTAAGGGAAAAATTCAGAATAATAAAATGTTAATCTGATAAGGATTACATAAAACCATACTGAGATACCAGCAAACATAAAATGAAATTATAATGATATAGGGAAATATACCATCTTAATAACTCACAATTAATTGTTTTTATTGATAAGGTTCCTCTTATATTTTTCAGGGAAATAAAACTTTTTAGGTTTTAGAAAAAAAATTAGGTACCGAAGAAAATTATATTCCCAAAAAAATTTAGGAAATGAAATATAAAATAATAAATATATGTACTCACCTATGAAATGGAGTATCTAAATATTATGAGATATGTTTCAAAAAAACTAATATAGATTATTACCAAAGTTTTACCATTCCTAATATTATTATAATGTATTCAAATCTATAGAAGGGTAAAGGTTTTATAAATATATTTAAAGTTGATCTTGTATTTCGATAAATTGAAGTATGATATCTCTTTTAAGTCTGTAATCCCTAAGAAAGTGATGCCTTATGTTTATGTGACTTGCATTAGAGTGATGTGTAGGGTTTTTTCTCAGTTCAATGAAACAATTATTATCACAAATTTCTTGTGTTTTGGTAAAACTCATGCCATAGTCTCTATGTCTGTGTGTGTGTTACATCCATAATAATAGATCACAACAACTTTCAGCTGCTACAAATTCAGATTCTGCAGTGGAAATTTCTACTAAGTGTTGTTTCTTGCACGGCCAGAAAACTAATGAATCTTCTATGAAATTACACGTTATGGATGTACTTTTTCTATCTATTTTAAAATAACCAATGTCAACATCTGAAAATCTTTTTAAAAATTCATTTCCAGAAGAATAGAAAAATCATAAATCCATGGTTCTCTTAAAATAGAAAAAACTCTTTTAACTACTTTTAAATGGGATTTATTCAGATTATATTGATATCTTTCACATAAGAGTATTGAAAACATTATGTTTCGATGACTAGCTATTATGTATAATAGACTTCCTGTCATACCTCTAAAATATGTTTGATCTACTAGTTCTTCATCTTCATCAAGATCAAGAGTGTTTAAAGTACTGATTGAAGTACTCATTCTTTTAATTTTTTTTTTTCATATCCATACTTTTTAACAATATATTTAATATAATTAGGATGAGATATAAAAGTTCCCTCTGGGTGAAAACTATGAAAAATTGTTAACTCAACCATCATACTCTTTTCAAACTCATATTTCTTGAGATTCTAAATTGAATCAGTTAAGGATTTAGTCATTTATCAAAATATAATGGAATCAATATAAATTTGAAAAAGAAAAACATATTTATTATCATTCATTATAAAAATGGTTGGATCAGCAGTTCCCTTAACATAATTGTTTTTCTATCAAAAATCATGAAAGTCTGTCATACCGGGCTCTAGGGTCATTTTCATGTTCATATAATGCTTTGGTAAGTTCTTAAACATGATTAGGATGTTTTGTGTCTTCAAAATCATGAGGTTGTTCAACAAAAACTTCCCCTGGAATATATTCCTCTAGGAAATCTATCTTATCCTCTATTTAAAAATGTTTAAAATTGAAAAATGTTGTAAATTATAATAGATTACGAATAGATTAAAGTATATATACTCAAGCGTAGGTTTCTTCATAGTATATTACCTTATTTGAATTCCAGTCTTTAGTAACTTATATTTCATAATTTCCTACAATGAGTCAGTTTTCATTAAATCTATTTCTAAATACCCACTTTGTCTAATAACAGAATATTTATTAGGTCTTTCAAACAAGGTCGGGTCATTGTTTCTTTTGAATTCAATTATTTCATCTCAAATAGAATTAATCCAATTATTATCACCTAATGATTCATCAGTAATTTTATGTTCTAATTGGAAAAGAATTTCTAGATTCACTACATCATTCCTTGGAGAAGACCAAGTCTATACAGGTTGATTACATCACCAATTATACTATCTCTGATATGATTTTTATGAAACAAGTTATTTGTGTTTCGTAAAACCTGTTCATCAACATAAGATAAAAAATATTCTTGGGTAAATACATCAGGAACAATTTCTTGACTATTTTTTAATTAGAAGAATCTCCCATCAAATGCTGATGTTCAGTTTTTGAAAAAACATCTGAAAATGTAGGTTAGGGTTGTTTAAAAATAGAAGGATCAATTTAATAAAACATAACATGTACTATTTCTTCAAGTATAATTTTTTTTAAAAAACTCTATAGGCATTAGAAGTATTGGAATATCCTATGAAAATACCTTCATCATATTTCAGTGTGAATTTATATAAATTAGATTTAGTATTCTCAATGAATTATTTTCATCCAAATACTTTGAATTTTGAAACTTGAGGTTGTTGACATGTCCATAACTCATAAGGTGTTTTATTAATAATAGGTCGAATTAAAACTCGATTTATAATATATCTTGAAGTAATAACAGCTTCATCCCAAAACTTTGCAGCAATAAATTATTCACTCAACATGGTTCTTGTTATCTCTTGAAGAATAATGGTTCTTCTTTCAACAACACCATTTTTTTAAGAGTTCTTAAAGCTGAGAATTTATGTGTAAATATTTTCTTATTACAAAAGAATTCAAAATATAAATTGTCAAATTCTCTCACATGATCACTATGAATAGTTATCTGTGGATGGTTTCTCTTATTTTTTACTTTAGTAGAAAATGATTTAATATAAGAAAATTCTTCAGATTTATTTTCTATAAAATAAACTCTTTTAAATGTAGTGTAATTGTCAAGTCAAACAAATACATAGTATTTTCCTTCAATAATTCCATTTTGTGTTGGGGAAAAATGATCCATATGCACTAGTTGTAATGCCATAGAAGATGAGACATTAGTAATTGATTTAAATATTGATTTATGTTTCTTTCCATTTTGACATAGATCATTGTCTTTTGAATAATAAAATATATAATTTGGTAGATCATTAATAACTATTTCTTTTAGATTTTTCATTCGTTTATAAGATTACAGTGTCCTAGTCTTCTATTCCCTTACCAGGATTGATCATACATTGCTCCAAGTCATGGTAATTTATGGCTCCTAAGGTCTTCAATGTAAATTGTATAAACATTCTCATATATGTTGGAAGATAGAATAAACTCTAACATTGAATTATTTATTACAATTCATGTTATGGGAATATCCACTATCCTTGTACCAAGAATTGTTATTGGAAATTCCTTTTTTCGCCTAAAAATAAAGTAGATAAACTTTTAGAATCCAAACATTTTTAGATCCATAAATGTATGAAAATAAAATATTAGGTATCCATATTTTCTACTAAAAATGAGATTTATGAATACCTATGGATTGGGATTTATTTTAATAATAATTTTTTCCCAAACTCCACCACATTGACACTTTGTAAAAAAATAACACTTTGGGGTTCAAAATATTTTTGACTAAAAACTGGTTTTGAATGATAATAATCAAATCCAGAACTATTTATAAGAGGGTGAACTTGTGAATAAATATTATCAATGTTTTTTTACAAAAAAAATTTTGATTAAAGCTTATTTAATAAAAATGTTTCATATTTTTTTATAATGACTAAATTCATATCCACAAAGTTATTAGTAATGGAATTTGAGTTTGTCTGTAAATTAATTTTCTGGAAATAAATTTCTTATGTTTCATATAATTTTTATCCTTTTCAGAATATACATCCATATGGTTTTTGGAATCATTTTCAAAATCAAGTGTTTTTTGATCAAGATCTTTTGAATGATCTCATACATCTTTGGCTAAAGTATGTATTCTATAATTTTTCTTATTAAGTTTCTTATTGATTTTACTATTTTCATTTTAATCTAACATAACAAGCCTAGATACTTATTTAGAAGAAGGGAAAGTATTTTCTTCATACAAGGACGATTCTTCATCTGATGATTCAAAATTTTAATCATTAAGATTATTATCACTTAAAGAAATGTTGGTTACTGATTCATCAGTGTTTACCTTAGCCATGAGACATTGATTTTTAGTAGGTATTCTGGCTATAAGAATAATATTATTCTATCCAATGATTAAATACCTAAAGAATCATCAAGAGAGTGTCCACCAGAAGCACTCCATGAATCATTAGATTTTTTTTACTTTCCTTCATTTATACTTGTAGTACTTGTTATTATTCCCTTCAGAATTTCTATCATTTAATTAATTTTTTTATTCTTGGAGAAATATGGTATGATATGTTCATCTCTCTTACATTCATAATAAGTCACTTTGTATTCATTCTTATCCTTTATGTCATTGTTATTGTATCTGTATTGGAATTATTTCTTTAGCACGATCATTTTTATCCTTCGAACAAGATTTGATAGTTCAGTCTCTCAGTGATCACCATATCATGAGTCTAATATAAAAACATTCTTAGAATTTGACCTGATAGCTCTTTTAGGGGTTTTGGATTTAATTTGATTCGAATTGCTTGTAAAAGAAACACTCCCATTCTTACTCTTAATATTATTAGAAAATCATTTTATTCTACTCTGAGGCTATATAAGTGTTTTTAATAACATGTCAATAAAAAGTAAAGTATATTTCATTGACACGTTGATAAAGGTTCACTAAGATTCTCACTAATTAGGCATGATATCAATAATCTTGCCTACAAGAATCTCATAATCTATAACGTTTACTCACATTACTTGTAAGTTGATGAAAATTTTCATAAAAAACTATTAATATTTACATATGGGCTCTGTATAAGAAAATAACAAACAATGGTAGTCACCTCTTAGAATATATCGCCTTGTTTCAATAACCAGGGATGTTCCAAAATGTGTAAATTATAATTTCGTCGAGATGCAATTAATTTCTTTACAAGAAGAAATCTTTCCATAAATGTTCCTTGTCATTGAATATAATGGAGTATTTTAGATCATAAAGTTATGTCTATACTCTTTTTTCGATTGGTGAATTATCTGACTTCATATTTAGGAATCTTGTAGTCTCCAATTATCATAAAAAAATTATCCACAACAATATTGATAATAAAATTCTTCATCCTATCTCTCCAGTATTCAAAGTAATTTCCATAAATAATTTAGGGTCCAGTAGGATTTATTTCATATATTAATTCAAAATTTAATACATTTTTTCTTAAAGAAATCATTTCCAAAAAAAGGGTTTTTAGAAAAAGAATAAAAATAAAGAGGTTATAAGGAAAATTTTATGAAAAACATGAACATTTAAAGTCATGTTAAAAAATATTATCAAGAAAACTTATATGAAAGTATAAGAATTTTAGAGACATACTCTAATACCAATTTTTGAATTGGGATTTATATGTTGATTTCTTAATTATAAGCAGGGGTGAATTATAGGTTTAAAAACAATCATTTTTATCCTTATGAAAATATATGTTTACCAAATTTAAACTAGATGAATTCACAAGCCCTATTAAACTCTTAATAAAGAAACTTACTTTCTTAGGATACAAAAATGTGGATCCGATAAAGAAAAATAAACAAGCATACTTAATGAAAGATTCTAACTTAAATCATATATAATCTAATTTATCAATTTTTGTACAAGAATAAGAATGTTTAAGAAAGTTACACATTCAGTCCTTATCTAAATGTAGTTGAATTTAAACAAACCTGTAACAAGTGACAAGTAACAAAGAAATATTTTAACCAAAATAAATGGGTATCTAACAACCTTGGATAAAGTTACATTGATTTATAATTTTAAGAAAGTATGTCTTACCAACAACAGGGTAATCCTTCAATATAAAGATCAGTTTCTGTCATTCCCTCCACCCAAGCCCTCGATTAAGCAGGGAATCAGTACCTATGTCTTTCTATACCCAGAACCCATTGATTGTGAACATCAATAATCAAATTCACACTATCCTAGTTGAAAAAGTTGTTCAAAGCTGAACAAGTTGTTTATATCATTCACACAAGTCATATTGGGCATAACTCCCATAGATTATTATCACATCTGGGATTTCTATAAGAAAGTTGTAACATGAATGTTTTAAATGAATAAAATTGTTGGGTATTTATAGGAATGAATTGCAATGGTCGAATTCCTCCTCTAATGGTCATAATTCCAGATATTTCGAAGGGACCTATATATGTAACAGTCAATAAATAGTTTTTTTGTAACAGATTTAAAAATATAATTTTATATAACAAATTTAGAGAAACATAAACTTGCTTAAGAAAAATTATCCCATTTATTATCTGATAAAATAAAATACACAATTATATATATATAATAATAAAAAAAAAGTTATTTAATAAAATTTTTAATAAATTTTAATTTAGTTTATAAAAATATTAACAATTGGATTCTATGAAAAATGATTAATGAATGTAAATTTCTATGAAAATATGAGTTTAATTTTAGAGAGAATTAGAGTTTAATTTCTTAGAGAATCAGAGTCTTATTTCATAGATAATCATAGTCTAATTTCTGATAGAATCATATTCTAATTTCTGATATAATCAGAGTCAGGTTTGTAAGAGAATCAAATTATAATTTTTGAGAGAATCAAAGTCTAATTACTGATTAAATCAAATTCTCAATTCCATTGAAATTGGATTCTAATTTTTAGAGCAATCCGATTCTCAATTATAGAGAAATCGGATTCCGAATTCCATAAAAATTGGATTCCCAATTCTAGAGAAATCAAATTCTTAATTCTAGAAAAATTGGATTTCCCAGTTTAAGAACATTGGATTCTAAATTCTGGGAAAATCAGATTCTATGCTTCTATATGCTTTCAATTTAGATAAGTATCTGATTTTTTGACTTATGTATAAGATAATTTGGTTTAGTTAGATAAAAATTAGTTAAGGTGTTGTAAACAATATTATATTGTCAAAACCATCGTTAGAGAAAGAAAATTTTCTGTCAAAAAATTTTTCTTAGAGAAAGATATTTTTTATCAAGAAAATGCGTTTGTGACTTTCAAAACACAAAGGTAAGAAAGAGTCATAAGGAAACTTACTTACTCCACATACACAAGAAATGTTTTTTATTTTTTTAACATATAGAAGTCATGGAAAATGATTTTACTATAAGAAAATAGAATCCCTGTATATTTATTGTGCTATATTTATTACATTATAATTTTTAAATCACACTATGAGGATGTATAATAGGAAATAAAATTTAATGATTCGGAAAAGATGATTACCTTATCGTAAATAATCTTCCTTTGGATCTCTTATCTTGAAAACTGAGGATGGTATTTTTGGAATTCTAGAACATCCAGAAATGAGGTTAGGGAAAATTTTGTGGAATTTCTCAAATTATTAACATGTAAAAAATGCGTTCATTATTCAAAAGTCCTCGAAATGGATATATATTTGAATATAAGATAGTATATGGTTAAAATACCATTATCCAATATAATTCATTTATCATTCAGGATAATTATTTTTTGGGAATTTTCATCCTTATACATTGACCATAGTTTCATCATATTGATATACTTAATCATGATATTAATGTTATTTATATTCAATATATATATATTTAGAATCATCGATATATTATGAATATATAAAAATGAATATCACTATTTATAGAGTCAGTAGGCCATATATACACCTGAACTCTTTCATTCACTTTTTGAATGATGGATCAAAAGAAATGTAAAAGATAAATAAACTTACAAGGATCATTTATTATGATATATATGTATATATTATTCATTATAAATATCATTACTTCAAACAATTAAAATTGTAAATTAAAAATTAATCAAATTGGTTCACGAATGTGGTAATCCACATGTACGCACAAGATATGTTATTATTTTTCAATGGATGGTAAGAAATTAGATAATGGATGATCTATAATAGTTATAATAACCATTCTGTATATAAAATATACAGATTTTATTATTTTAAAATGAATACCATGGTTATAGTTTGTATAAGGAAAAATAAAACTAAAAATGCTCACTTCGGATTTATACCTCTTTGTTGAGAAACCTTCTTTGGTTTACACTCTCTACATTGAAGGTAAAATATATTTTTAATAAATAAATATGTTGGATGTGTAAATAATAGATTTGAAGGTATTGTAGAATTTATTTTCTAATATATAATGCTCAATCATTTCGAATAATAATAGAGATGATATTCCCTTTTATAAGTGATGGGAGTGGGGATCTTGGAATTAAATAAAGTAATAAATTAATGTAAACAAATTATAAATGAAAAATGGATCAAAATTATAATAGTTTGAATTTAATATGTTCATGTTTAGGTTATATTTTCACCCTTCTCTCCTTGATTTAACTCATGTTAACCCTTTTGATAACTACCACAAAATTAATGTTTTTTACTCTTTAAGGGACAATAATGACACCATAAATTGAAAAGTGAGACATAACTAGACCATGGATGATATGTTCTACCAAAAATATTCTAATAGAATAATATATATTTTAATTAATTATGAACCTTTTAATAAAATATTAATTATTATAAAGTATCATTAAGGTCATTTTTGGAAGTATTAATTTAATTTGAATATGAAAAAATGTAAGAGAAAAAGAACTAAAATATAAAAATTTAAAAATTCCCTAACATGTTATATGTATCTAAAAAATTCATGGATCATAATATTTTCTTCAAATTATAATACTTTTAATATTTTTAAATTTATTTATTTTATTTTCCAATTTATTAATTAAATACAACATCGAGGTTGTTTCAGTATTTAGGGTAATTACTCAATCACTGGAAATAAAAAACAAATTGCCATGACAAAAAAATTATTTCAGAATTTTAAAAAAAACTTATAACTAAACTTATTTTCCTTTTATCCTTACAAAAACTATTTGTAATATTATTGTCAAGAGAGTGAAATTTTATATTTATTATTTTCAAAAATTAATAAAAAGTTAAAAATCCTAAAAAATGGGAACAACTGGCCATATATTCAACTTGGATGGAAATATATGATCTTCACTAATCCAATATGATAAATTATTATTTTTGGAAAATTTTAATTTTTTATCAAAATGCATTAACCCTATTTTACAAGTTTTACCCTTGCTGAGGTGACAACAATCTACCAAGGCAACTAATTAAAATGACTAACAATAAAAGGGACATATTTACCAAATTTAAATATATTTCTTCTATATATGTGATCCATTTTCAAAGATTTTATTTCTATAAGTGGATTAAATTCATTTTAAAACAAGTACACAAAATGCGATGAGAAATGTTTTTTAGAAAATGAATTTTTTTTACATGAAACTAGTTTAATCATATTTCATGCATTGAAAAAACATTAGATAAATGTTAAAAAAATATGGAATATATAAAATATATAACTTAAAATTAAAATAAAAACCTACACCAATACTGATTGGTTTAGTTTAATATGATAAAAAACATTATGCATATAAAACAAGTCAGGGAAAAAAACTTTTACTTTCAAATTATTCTTAAATTCATTTGCAAGAAAGTGTTAAAAGGTGATATAATTTTATAAATTTTTAAACCATAATTATTTCAAAATTTAGTAATTCCTATTTATACCCTCAAATTTGATAGCTATGATGAAACAATCTCATTAAAAATAACATTTCCATGGAATATCACAATTTGTTTAAACATCATGTTTCATGTGTTTAAAGGTGTTGGATAAATTAAATTTCTTATCAAATAAATAGAAAATAAAATAACAGTGTTTTTTAAAGAATATATTAATAGATCCACCTATATCAAAAAAATCATCAGATAATGTTAAAGATCCAATTATGTAGTGGATAGAAAATTTCACGTGATCTTGACATTTGGTTCGTGTACCGTTTTTTGTAGCGATCTAGCCATATTATTTTGATTTTAAAAATCCGTATTAGACATGGTTAGGATCTCTCCACACTTGGTTTTCAAATTTACTCATGTTTATGGATTTTTCACAATTTTTATTTCCTTTTCATTAAAATAATATTTAGTGAAATGGTTTGGGGACGATCATAAATTATATACCATAATTGTTTCTTGTTATTCAATCACATGTTTTGAGGACATCTATCCCAATAAACTAGTTATCTATTCCATATTATTTTCTAATAAGGTTGATATATAATAATTTTTCACCTCATGAATACCTCATGCAACAATGCATCTTTTCTCAAATTATTAAGACTTCAGAACTATCTTTTAAATCCAGCCATTGGATACTATTGGTGAATTGTTATTAAAAGATCCTCTATATGATGTTCTCATAGAATTCATTCATTTTACAGTACGCCTTATTAAAATAAAATAATAAAGTGGTGTTTCTTGGTTTTTTGAAGTGTGAAGTCGGCATATAGAGTATTTAGATTTAACTCATTACTCATATATGTTCTCTCTTGATTTTTTTCTGATGGAATAGATCCCTATTTTGGTGGGTGCTATTTTAAAAGAGGGAAACACCATTTCATGTATTACATTTTTTTAGTTATGAAGGTCATTCACAATGCTTAGTTATATGTTTTAGAACTATTCTTTTGATGCACCTCTAAGTGAAAAGTGAAATTATGT
This sequence comes from Viscum album, assembly GCA_963277665.1. NCBI lineage: Eukaryota > Viridiplantae > Streptophyta > Magnoliopsida > Santalales > Viscaceae > Viscum > Viscum album. The sequence continues at coordinate 888,325,094 of OY728128.1, forward strand.
ACACTTTAAATACACCTCATCTAATTCTTTATGTCTAAAAGTGGAGTATACATAGGTGAAATCATTGATATATTTTTTGGATCTTGTATTTATAATCCTTGAAATATATGAATAAATTAGATTATTTCAGTTATAATTGGAAAATAATTTTGATATTATTGTATATAATTTTAATTTTTTTGATTAATAAATCATGGTGTATAGACGTTTGTAATGTTCTGGTTGGTATTCTAGCAATGATAAAATACTTGGAGTTAAAACATGAGGTTTCACTTAAGTCGTCAAGAGATATTTCCCAAAATTCAATTTGAAAATTAATGTTTCTAATTCTGTTTAATATATTTCATTAAATTTATGGATATAGTGAGAAATTATAACTTGTAGTGGTTTATGTTAGACAACTCCAAAATGGGATTACTGTAACTAAATCCCCAGAAATTATGTTAGGTTTTTAAATTATCCATTTATATGGTCTAGAAAAATAAATTATCTCCTTGGTTAGAATTAATTATCTAGTATAACATAGGATTTTTCTGAAGAGGAGTGAGAATCCTTAATGTTTTTCACTTTACACTAGAGAGAAAATGGGTTATTTTTGTTGTTATTTTTGTATACTAATCTAAAATAATAATCAAGGGTTGAAAATACTTCAATTAATCAAGTTTTTATTTAGGATTTGATTATAAAATTTAATTCCATTTAATTTCTTAAATTAAATTTTCCTTTATTTTGATTGAATTATAATTGAAATACTCCTCGATAAAGGTAACAATAACCATTGGTTGAAGGAGGCAATGAAATCTACTTTTGTGTTCAAGAAAGTTAGTAAAAAATTACTTAACCATTAAGGAAAATTCAAATCAATATTTACTGCTTCCTAGAAATTTTTAAGTAATATAGTATTTATACATTCATTAGAGTGATCTCAATACACTCACCACCCAACAAGGTATACTTAATTAGTGCAATTTTCACTAGGTTCAAATAGTTTATTAGAAATCAACCAAATTAGTAAACAATGAATAATAAAAAACCATTAATAAAACAAAATTAAGATAATTTATAACCATTATAAATAGAAATAATTCAACATAAAAATAATTATTTTAAATTATAACATAATACTTGAGAAATAAAAAATTATTTTTGTCCCTTAATTTATCACTCAGTAGTTAGCCCTCCATTTTATGGGAAATGGACAAGAAGGGAGAATTGGGAGATACTAAAAGCATGAAATAAAATGAAATTATATATTTACCATGTTAATTCACTAGAATAGTTGTCCCTTTAATTTTAAATATCGTGAATGGAGGTGTAAACACACATTTATAAGTGATATGTGAGGAAAAGATTCCCTCAACATTTTCTCAATTTACAGTTTGAGCATATTTAGCCATTTCAAACACAGAATATCAAAAAAATTACCTCTTTAATATTGTCCAAAAATTGTTATTTTTACCTCTGAAAAACATACATATCAATTTTAGAAATGTAATAAAATTTCAAGAAATTACTGATCAACACTTTTTCTAAATAAAGACATTATTCAGTTTCCACAAATTTAATGTACCAATATATTACCCTAATGATATATTTTTCTTGGAAATTGTTTATTGACATGATCCATTGAGATTTTTTTCAATGAAAACTAGTATGAAATAGTTTTTTTGTTTGGTAACTCTAAGCACTACTAATTTAATGAATTTAGGTCAATTGTGTCAGCCAAAAAAGTTCACAAAATTTAATGATTTAATTTATCCTCATAGATAATGATTAATTATTTATCCTTGTTAAAGTAAAAAAATTACTCAAACTAGAGAACCAAGAAACACATCATCATTTATATTAGTATTGAAAAATTCATTGAAAAAAATTGAAGTGATAAAAATATCTAATGTTATAAGAATTAAGAAATTTTCAAAATAATTTCAAAAAATCACTAACAATATAAAAAATAAATAATTAATCATAAAATTAATAATTAAATTATTTAAATAATGATGAAAATTATTTAAAATACAATTTCTATCAATTCCCCCACACTAATCTCTTGAAAAAATGGACTAGTATGCATCAACAACCATATCCATGAAATTTAAAAAAAACAAATAAACATGATATCCACCATTTTAATACCAATAAAAAGAGTTATCAATACTAATATAAAATTCTTATTTCAATGTATCTATTTTTTCCACTCAACTCATTCCGACTTTATTTCTCCTCTCGTGAACACAAAATTGTTACATCACATGAATGCTTCCTCATCACACTAGTGTATATTTTAAACAATAATTTTCACCTACAAACACATGAAAGTGTCACCATAGGGTAGATAAACTCCAAAATATCAACCTAATATGTATCAAAGATTTTTTTTATATCTTGAGGGTTTTCTAAGGTTTCATTTAAGTTATGAGTTTTTTGTTTTTTTATGTCAATATTTATGAGGCTGAATTCGGTGAGTTGTCTATTTCAGAAGAAATATTTCACGAATCTAATTTACACTCGAAAATGGACATCCTCTTCACTAATAAAGAACCAAATCAGCCCCAATCATTATGATAATTATGTGGAATGCATACACCATTTATAATTTTAAAATTAATATAATATCTACTGAACATCCTTCAAAAAAATTCATTTTTGATAAATATTTTTAAATTAAAAATACCTTGATATTGCAAGGCATTGACAGATATTGGAATTTAAATTAGTTGGTATGGCATTAAAACCATGTCGTGAAAAATTATTCTACTTTTCTATGTCTTCTCAAAAATAACTTTCCATTTTTTAGTAGGTTCTATATAATATAATTTTATCACCAAATTATTATTTTTAAAAACCATTTCAAAAACTTCAAATAAGGCATAATTTTCATTAAAATTAATTTTTTAACAAGATACACATCTAATAATTAATTTATTTTATCCATAATAACTGATAAAATATTCAAAACAAGATAATATAGCTTCTTCCACACTTATGTTCAATTAAATCATAAAATGTTTTCTATAATGGAAAGTTAGATTGGTAAATTTATCTTATAATGGGGCTACCAAATAGGTAATTCATAGATAATAAGGAATTATAAGCTAAAATTTATATGGTAGACCATAATTAGAAGGTATTTTCTCAAAAAAAATCATTTATAAAAACTAAATTCCTTAATCATTTAAAATGAAAACACCTCAAATAATCATGTTTGTAAACAAATATATAAAAATATGTTAAATTATGTTTGGATTCGTTCGCTTTAGATATGAAGTGAGTGTGAATACTATGTAAAAAAGATTAAAAATCCTCCCTGTAATGTTATTTTAGTGGAAAATATTATTATTTTTGGCATGATAATTAAAATTTCGTGGTTTCCCAAAACAATTGGTGAACTTGAAACAAATTCATTTTTAGTAATAATTTCTGTTCGGTTCCATGAAATAAAATGGTTCACTAATTGATATGGTTTTCAAGATGGAAAATATATTCATTTATAATCAAAATATTAAAAACAAAATAAAATTCAGAAACAGACACACACAAATTCAAATAAGAAGAATACATTATTAGAAAAAAATAGATATTAGCAATTCCCAAACAATAATTTTTCAGTCCCCCACACTTAAATGATGTAGTATTATTTATCCATTCATGTATATTTAATATTTAATCATATTTATAATTTCATAACATCAAGAATATAATTGTTAGTTAGCATTATAACCTAATGGATTTTATTGATCATTAGGTTAGAGGAGATTGGTCTTCACCACTACTTCATGGGGAAATTTTCTATTGAACTTGTTTGGTCTATGCCAATTAATATTGATTGAATTTTCTTGAACTTTTTATAATTTGAACATGAATTAGAGGATATTGATTAAAAAATATTTATTTATATTTATTTATTTTTTATTTTTTATATTCATGGGTGACAATAAATATACTTTCCAATATGGAATGAATTTTACATGGAAACAACTTAATTCTTAAATTTTATAGTAACAATTAATCTTGCCAATGGATCAATTTTTGATGAATGATCGTATCATAGGACATTATTTTTTCCCCTTAAAAATATTGTAACTTTCATAAGATTCTCTTCTATATTGGTCTTGACCCAACAACCACAATCTCCTCTATTTTCCAACTCTATCTATGTCCAAAACTCAACTCTCTCTCAGCCTAGTATGCCTTGTGATTTATTTCTCACGGATAGTAATGAAATTTCGTCTAAATAATACGTTAATATATCATACCTATGTTGATTCTCAGACAATTTTATAATCCCATAATGTTTCTTCTATCATTTGAATGGAATCCATCTGGTATGGTTTAGCAATATTTTTCCATAATTCATTTTATTTCCCTATTGGATTCTTTATCATAGAAATTTGTTTTTGGATGGTATGGTGTTCATGTTTTGTGATAAAAATCATATATTACCAGTATACAATCTGTTATACTATTGAGGAACTACTTCCATTAATCACAAATTATGGGTTTTTTCATTCAAAATCTACAAAATATGTTCACCCGAATGAAATCACTAGCAACATAAACATCAATAGTTTTGGTGGAATAATCTTGCTCCCATTTAAAAAAATAATACACTGCAAGAAAGGTATCATTATTTATAGATGAAATTGATAAAGGTCCCCTAAAATCTATCCTAACAATTTTATAAATTTCTCAAAATCATATGGGTCTTTGAGGTATTTTATGGCTTAATTTCTTTAAAATTTTGTTTTTTTCAATTTTTACTAAATAAATGTGCATCATTAAATTGAATAGGAATATAAATTATATATTAAATAACCATTTTCACTATAATTTATTTCCAATGTGTCCTTCATGGGCTAATGTGAGACAAAAATAAAAAATGTATTTAATTCAACTTTTAAGAAAGATTCTTCTTATCACTTCATCATTAAAATATTTCCAAATAACTGGATCCCCCAACTGTACAATTCAAATCCATATTTGAGTATTTGAATTTGGGGAAATATAATTTTGATTTGACCTAATATGGTAAAGGATAGTTTTCCATGTTTACATACCCGAGAACTTATCCCTCAACCAAGTACAAATGATCTGTAAGAATAGGACAATTTAGCAGTTTTTGGCCTGGAATTTGAATATTAATATTTTGAATCATCCTACACAGATGACCATTCACTAAATTATTTGTTAAATTATTAATTTTATTTATAGAATAAATTCATGTTGTTATAGTATCTATCTAACTAGAATCGATTTAGCATCAACCTTCATCATCATGTTCTTAAGAGCTCATTGATTATTAAATACTATGTATTTAGTTCTAAGATGGTAGGATATGAATTTTTCTAAAGTGATGAAAACAGGTTGAAACAATTTTAAATTGTTTCTATAGTTCCCCTGGGTAAAATATATAGTTTTCAAGGTATGTAAAATGACCTTATTACGACCCTCAATTTTCTATGAAATGAATGCTCTGACTACTTTCTTACAAGAATCACAATGTTCTATGAATTTTTCTTCCTAATTTAATTTAATAAATCAAAATAAGATTTATCATCTATTAATTTAATAACTAAAGTATTCAAAACACTAATTTATTAATAAAAATTATCTTATTACGAATTAAATCTAGATAGTGGTTGATTAATGTTACTAAAATCTAGGATAAACCTCTTATTGAATCATGAATAACCTATAATTGATTTAACATGTTTATCCCATTTTAGGTAAGGTAAAAAATTTATTACCTCAATATCAAAACTTAGATACTTTATTTCATTTTTTGAAAGAACATGACTACGTATAATTCCATTTCCCCTATAAAATTACAGTTTCCAAAATTCAATACAATATGTTATTCAATGTAAATTTAAAAAATCCAATTTTTATAAGAAATAATAGATTTTTTTTCAAAGAATAATGAAATCATTGAAAATGAATTTAGGAAGTCTTTAATGTAGTCAGAAAGAAATTTTTATGTACCTATTTCATATACATTGGAAATCACATAATCCAAATAGAATCACTTTAAAATATGATGTTCCAATGATATAGTTAATTATATTCTTCTCATGACACTGAATAGAAAAGAGTAAATTAAAATAAATTAAAAAATTAATAATGAGTACTTGATACCAATATCTAAAAAATATAGTCAATTAGTTAGAAGGGGAAATGATATTTTTGAGAATACTGATTAAATTTCATATAGTGTATATATACTCTCCAACTATTATGAACAGTCACTTTTGTTGATTATTTATTTTTAATTCTAATAAGGTTTTGACTTGTTTTTTGGGGAACTACATGGATGGGATAACCCATTGGAAATCTAAAATGGGATTAATGATCAGTAATTATATGATATTCTCTATATACTTCTTCGCAACACCCATCAATGTGCGATTCATCCTTCATTGGGCTTGCCAAATAGTTTTAGAATATTCCCAAAGTGAAATTTCTTATCAGTATATTTTTTGGTGATGTGCCAAAAGTATAATGGAATTTAGATGTCCCATTTTCAAAGAAGTAAAATTTTTGTGGGGAAATAAATTAATAGAGGAACCATGATCACACAAAGAATCATAGAAAATTAATGATCCAATTATGGATGTAAATAAAAATGCCTATAAATCGTGACATTTTGATATAAATTGTGGTATAAAATAGAACAAAAAATTTTCCCATTTTGATACAATAATTCACTTGAAGTATCCTCTTCTTGGTGAAATGGTCCATTAAAAATTTATCAAACATAGGTATTTTTTCAGTGTTTTCAGCATGGTTATATTAATTTCAACTTTCTGAAATGTATATGGAATATTGTTCTAAATTGATTCCTCCATTATTTAATTTAACTTATTTTCTCATTGATCTAAATTATGGTGTATTTGTTTCTTCTCCCTTAGTTCTATTTTTAATATTATACATTGTATCTTCCTCTTTGTCATAACAATCTCTTATTCCTCTTTTTTTTCTTATAATGGTTTATTTAGCTAGAATTTTTTGAATTTTTAGAATCATTCACATACAATTCGTGTGAACGTGGTTCTAGTTTATGTGTGATTTGTGGTTGGAGGTATTTTAAACTTATTTTTGTTATTATAATGAAATTCTCATTAGGTTTAACATTATTTTAGATGGTATTTTTCTATGTATTTTAATAAAATGTTCTTAATATATTTATTTGTGTTTGTCAACTTATCTAGTCTATTCATTAGAAACTCAACCTCAAATAATTGTTGTTGCTGCATAGGAGGTTTTCCATTGGTGGAAGGATATTCGTATGGTATCTTTTATTTTAAATGGGGTTTCTTTTTTTAGATAGGATTATTGTGACATTTATTTTGTCGAATTGGTGTTCGGTTTTCGAATTGATACTAGAATGGGGGTTGGTTTGTGTAATGAATTTGGAAAGGTTTTTATCTAGATAAAATATCTATTATAATTGTGTTGGATATCTTCATCATTGGTTTTGTAGAAATCTATTCAGATAAAAGGTCATTTCACAACATTCCCAAATCATTACAACAACACAATTGTTAGTAAATTTGTTAGGTGATGAGTATAAACTGCATACTATAGTTGGTTCTTTTAATTTACAAACCCTTTTCGAGAAAATATATCTCATAAAATGATTAGATCTCTATGATTTTATTTTAATAAAAATAAATAATTATAATTATTTACCTCAGGAATTCATTGTTTGCTATAACGACTTATACAAAAAAAGCAATTTCTAAGAATTATTCTCAATTAAGGACTTATCATCTACTTGTAAATTTTCAATCATGTATTTTCTATATTTTGCATATAGTTGGTTTCTATCATTTTACAATTTTCATTCATAAATAAATGCAATTAAGTGATGGTCTTTGATGTTTTTGATCAGTGTAGTTCACATGTTGATTCGTGAACCAATCCCAATACTCATATAATTTATCTCAATATGCAAGTCTAACAATATTGTTCTATTTTGTCATAGTTATAATTCTTAACATGGGGATGAATGATTAAATGAACTATCTTTTTGAATCATCTGAGGAATACTTCACCTGTTTATAGGTTGTGAATCCATTTTTCAAAATTCCTACGTGTGAAAATGTAAATACACAATAAATTACACAACCCTTAACTACTCATTAGAGTCTAAAAGTGATGAAAAACTTGAAAAAATATAAAAATTATTTTTAGTTATTCTCATATTATTTTTACAATTTAGTAAATAATTGGATTATTTCATTTTTTACTTCAAAATTATATTTTTAATAATGGAACAGTAAGTTGCTTTTTTGGATTAAGAAATTATGGTTCATAATGGTCTCTAATGGTATTGTAGTGACTCCCAGAAAAGATGATAGGCTAAGAGTGATGACTTATGGTTTAACATGAGTCTAAAACATATATTTCATTATATTATAGATTTAAAATTAATTTTTTGAAATATATTAATCATACTTCATTGAATATCAAGATCTATTGGGTATTGATTAGTGTGGGTGGATTTTGTCATGGAATGTAATAATTTGATTATTGGTACTACCTCTTCTAAAATGAACCCATGTTTTATAATGAACCTACTATGGAGTGTGGAAATATAATTTATATCCTTTGTCAAATTTAGTATAGAGGTTAAACTATATTTTAAATAGATATTAGTGAAAAACTATAATGTTTTCACATTAAATTAGTTGGGTAAAGGTGGTATTTTTTGTTGTTATTCTTTTAAAAGATAAGAATCTATAACATTTGTTAAAAATAGATTGACAGAGTGTGTGAAAGGGTTAGGATTAGATTATAATTTTAAAATTTTTAATATCCTTAATATTAATTTTACCAAATATTATAGTTGAATGATAAATGAATGATTATGTTATTGAGTTTCTAATTATCCAATATTGAATGACATAATGAAAACCACTTGAATTTTCGTTAAAATCAATACAATATTCATAATATACAATGTAATATAATAATTGTGGATTTTTAATTTTTATAAGTCCATAAAAAACTCACTTATTCCACACATATTCTTTATATCACTATACACTCACCACCCAACATGATTTTCATAACAATGACATATTATACTAGGTGTAGATTGTTCAAAAATCATTAACCAATGTTATAAACAATAAATAAATAAATAAAAACAATCAAATTATGATAATTAAACTTAATATTAAATAAAAATAATAAAAAAAGAAGATTTAAATTTTAGAATATGTATCAAGTGTTAGAAAAATGATTCTTCTCCATTATCTAGTTACTCAACAATTACCCCAACAATTAAAGGGTCACAGAGAAGAAGTGGGAAGTGTGAGATATTGAGAACAAAAAACAGAATAAAATAAAGAGAACCACATGTGAATTATCTATAATATACACACTCATAATTATAACCCTCTTGAATACATGTGAAAAAAATATTCATAGTGAATATTTTAGGAAGCCTTTCTCTTATGTTTCTATCCATATAATGTTTTAGCATATATTCCCCCAATACTTTTATATATCACAAGTTTGTGTTTTAAAATATTGTTCAATAATTTTTTTGTATTTAAATCCATACATTTTTAAATCCATCTATCTAGGGTATGAAAAGATATCCTCAAATTAATACAGAATAATTTTTCATGATGAAGAGATTATTCAGTTCTTTCTAATTTAACACACCCATACAATTCCACAGTGAGAAAATTTATCCATGAAAATTATATGAGACTTGGACCATTGAGATATATTTTAATACTAACCAGAACCATCACATTCAGTGCTTTTATCTCTATATATGACTCATTTAATGAAACAAGGTAAATTTCTGTCACTAAAAAAGCATTCAACTTTCCGTGATTTATCTGGGAAACATAGAGTTTATTTTTTGTATGTGGTATAGTTGAGTTAAATAAATATCTCCCACTAGGGAAAGATAAAAAAATAATTTCTCAATTTTCAACAATTCAAAGAATGTTACGGTTGAAACATCAAAGTTATAAAAATAGTTAAAACAAACAAAATTGGAAATTTTCAAAATAATGCCCAAAATTTACCAAAAACCCAAAATTTATAAAATTTAACGAGATATGAAATTTTTTTGTGATTAAATCATTGAAAAAATTATGAAAAATAACTAAAATATTACTTATATAATTTCTGAAACACTTAACACTTTGTATCCAAAATAATTAAGTACTAAAAAAAATATCAAATATAGTTCAAAATGTATACCCTTTAGATCCATCAATTTGACACCAAGAAAACAATTAGTGTTCCTATATAAAATATATCATTTCAAGTTATCTATTTTGTCTATTAAATTAAATCTCAATTAATTTACACTCTAATTATCATAAAAAACATACCTCAAACCAATTCTTCATCACCACATAAGTGAATATTTTGAACAAGTATTTCCTTCTCCAAACATATTGAAGGGTCAATATAGTCTTGATAAATTAAAAATTATCTACCAAACATGAGTCAATAAATTGAAAATAACATGTGGGTTTTTATACGTTTATTCATAGGTAAAATTTTGGATGATTTTATACGTCTAAAATACTATGGTAAAATAATTATTGTTAGATATTTTATAAGAAAAAAATTAATGAATACAATTAACACTAAAAATAAATTTCCTACAGAACCCCTTATAGCCAAACAACCTATAATAATCATGAAAACATCCTGGCAATTTAAAAGTATTCAAAATTTTATTAGAGACATAATATCTACAAAACTGGAATCGATATAATTAAATTTTTTATTTAAATTTTCATATTCCATACAAAATGAATTTTGGAGGAACTGTGGGTTCATTGAATTTAAATAATTTATTGTGACATCAATCCCATCAATTGAACTATTATTATTATTATTTTAAATCTTCTAAATATTTAATTTTCTTCCTTTTTTCATCATCTTTGGAAAACATTTTTCCCTTATACTTTTTTTTAGAAATAAAATAAAAATTATTTAGTAAGGTACATATTAAAATAGAATAACCTTTTCAATTATAAAATATCTCTTCAAGCCCTGATTTTCCTCTCAAATAAGATAAAAAAGATGCAACACATCACAAGAAAAATTCCCCCACACATAAATTAAATTCTATCCTCTAATTTTTATCTCATGATCATGTTAGATATGGAAAATTGGATTATAATGTGGAAACATAATAGGTCATTCATGAATACTAAGGTATATAAGGATAAAATTTATATATAAGAAAAATTCAGAATTGAATTACAGAAAAGGGGTCTTTATAATAAAAAATAGACCAATACTTTAAAACAAAAGAAACTATAAAACTATATTTTTTTTACCAAAATAAATAAAATACTGGTTAATTATTCATTTTTTTGTTCAATAATGTATTTATATTAATATTTTTAATTTTTCATCAAGGTTTAAATACCTAATTTGATTGTGATTTTAAGGATATTGATATAGATTTATGTTGTGGGATTCAAAATTTAGTGGTCTCTTCATGTAATTATCTACGTGATAAATATTAAAAAAATCATTTTGAGTATTTATTTAAGATGTGCTTCATAGAATAAATTATTTCACTCATTAAAGTGGGTTTAATAGGTGGAAAATATGATAAGTTCAACTCACATGTTTCAAAACCATAAAGAATTTGATAAATAAACTGACATAAATTTGAAATGGAATAAAAAAACATAGAATCATAAATTTTGATGTCCAAAACTATAGTGGTTCCCTCTTATATAGTTGAATAATGTAGGGAACATATTGAATTTTGTTATCCTTGGGATATTTTAAACCACTGAGATAATGGTGAATTAGTGGTGAACTTTTTATAATTTTACCCTATTAGAAATTAACCCCTGCAACTTATTATAGTTTTTATATATATTAAATTTTTATAAATAATTAACAAGAATGAAATGATAGAAAATAATGAAAGTAACACATTATTCATAAGGTTTAGCCCCAGTATGAGAACCAATATATTTTCTATGGAGACTCCCATCAATCAATAGAAGTAAACTATTAATAATTGATTAAAACATGATCTAATTCATGATAAATGCATTAAATATATATATAGGAATGATTACATTTTTGTCATATGTTTTTATTTTTTTGAAACTGAGTCAGTACAAGTATAAGAAACCTTGAAACATATCACCCAAAAATTTCATCTAGGAATTTCCATCTGGTTTGCTCAGTCTGGTAATTATTTGACTATTGTGCCTCTTATTCATCTAATATTTTCTGTTCATTTCAGCATAACTAAACTAAGTATGTTTTCAAAAATAAGGTTTAGTATCTAAAGAAAAATATTCTACCAAAAACTCTAGTCACAATATCTATTTTTATTCTTTTTTCTGGTAGTTCTGTCTAATGCTGCTACTGAGTAAGCCATTTTCCAAATTCTCGGATTCAAAATCCATTATGGTAAAATAAACTATACAAACATTATTTGGTTCCCTTATTCATACAAAAATTGTTAATAAACTCATAATATCACAAAATCCTTATTGTGTAAAATTTTCATACACATTAATAGTGTTATATATGGTTTTAATTTTCTCCCCATTTCTAATAGTGATCCTATAAAAGAAAATGATGCAAAGAATTTTTTTTAAAAAAAAATCACTAAAAGTTTCTTGATTTTTTAAGGCTTATAGAGTATTCTTGAATCGTTAGAGAACTTCAGAAAGACTCCAGTAATTCTATCCTTCACTAAACTTCTTTAACTTCACTATAATGAAACTTATAGAATTTTATTTATCTAATATAGATAACAAACCAATTGAAAGGTTCAACAGTAGATTATGTTTTATATAACATTTACAAGGATATCTAAATCTTCATGATATCTAGATCTAGAAATTTTTGTTTGATGAAAATGCAAGAACTTCTCCATCTAGTTTTTTCGGTCTAATCATCCAACCCCATCTTTTATTTAACTAATGATCTTCATGAGAGCCTTATATCTAATACAATTTACAAAATTATGTCTGATATGACTTTATACATTTTTCTGTTCAATGGATCCTCACATGATGGACTTCATCAATATGTATTCCATCATTTTTTCACTTTAACATCATTGTTCATACAAATTGTGTCATAACATTATTCCTACTTGAAAATCATATAATGTTTCTGTCTGAAAATGAGATCTAACTCTATCTATTTCACTTGTCCCAATTAATTCTATTTACTAAATTATAACAACTTTTAAATAATTTTGTCATAGGAACCATCTATGTCTGTTTATATAAACATAAATCATTTATTCATCACACTTTTTGTTAAAAAAGATAATGACTTGAATTTTGGATCATTATTTTTCACATCTCATTTTTTATCTTCTTTTAATTTTTTTACTAGTGTGTACAAAACTCAATTATTTTGTCTTCTCAAAAATATCTATTTGAAAAATTCAGAAACTTCTCATTTGTTAACATACGCTTCATCCATCAAGTGATTTACATATAGTGACTATTTTAAGTATTCATCTAGAACTAATATTTTTTAGACTAAGTATAGTGATTAGTTTACACTTATCTTCTTATATAATTCATACTACTATATATACAACCTCTTACAATGTATCTGCCCCATCGGTAGAATGACATTCGGAACTCTATGTATAGTGGTCTTCATCTGGTGGTCAATGTCCTAAAGTCTTCATTGACTAATATCATTTTGGAAATGATTATTCGGTAAATTTCTTTTAAAATTTTGAATCTAGAAAAACCAAAATCTCAACTTTTTATAAATCGTACCATGTTATTTTTTAAAAAATTTGAAATATTGATGATCAACTTAGCATCATCATAATTTTAGAATTATATTTCAAAAAAAGTTATGGAATTCTTCATATATCATTAAATAGTAATTCTTACAAAACAAATCATCAAATTCATTACCACCTATGTAATAAAATATTATAAAATAATATGATAAAAAAATAAAAACAATTTTCACAAAAACATCATTAAAGATCATAAATATTTTTCTTTGTATTTTTTGGAAACACTCACAATAACTTTTACCAACTCAACACATTTCACCCCTGGATTTTTTTAAGAAATTTTTTTCAAATAATTATCAGGTTTTATCAAATCATAAAACTCCTCAAAGTGAATTTCTTGAAACTAAAGTACTAGGTAAATTAAAGTTTTAGAAGAAATTTCATCCCTAATTGAAAATAATTTTTTTCCTTGTTATGATAAAATTTCCCTCAAATTTTAACTTTTCTCAAAAAAATTACCCAATACTTTTTCTTATCTAACATTTTATGATAACCACATCTTCAAATTAATTTTTGATATTTCTTTACTTATTATCACAAAGTTATAACTTCTATACCACGTGGAAAACATAATTCAATGAAAGGTGAAGGAAATATTAAGATCATAAGGAAGACATTGGTAGATAATGAACTTGTAGTTGCGTCCATAATTTTATAAGTAATTCCCTTGGAAATGATTCGCTGATAACATCTTAAATTTGATAATTTTATAAAATTTAATCAAGAATAACATCACCACCATACACATTATATTTATGAATTTATACTTTATATAAATGTGTTTTCATCTAATGGTTTGTATACAGTTTTTATAAATATCAGTGGAACATTGGTGGTAAAAAATATTATTCATTGGTTTACAAACATTCACTTTCAAGTATTCTTGTAAAACATTTTTCCAAATAATTTTTGTACAGGTATGGGCTGTGGTAATATATTATTATTTTATTATACTCATTGTTACTAACTTTTTTTCTTACAATTCCAACTCACACAACATTCTCCCAAGATAAATGTTCTTCTTATTGATTACTTTCTATCAATGGAATATCTAGCCCCATCAACCTCAGTGTATCCTTGAACGTTCATGTCACGACATAACATATAATATAAGATATAAGAAGATGTTACTTTAACATACCATAGTATTATTGTATCTTTCAGTATATGTGATTCCATCATATCATAATGATATCGCATACACTATGTAACTGCATAAATAATGTATGTTCAGAAATTTGTATGATAGAGAATGAATAATATCTCCATTATGAATACATTATGATTCACACTTTTCATAAATTCATTATTACTTATCTTTATGACAAATTATATGGGAGTGGAAACTTCATTAGAATCTTCTGTTCCCAATCTTTTTTGAAACTCCCTTTTATACTTTTCTTATGATATAAAGATATATATTTCCTTGTACTAAACTTGTAATCCCATAAAGAATGTTAATTCCTTAATCATTAACATTTCAATGTTTTTAAACATTTCATTAATAAATATTTACAATAAATATCTGTATTTATTTAATACATTATCACACAAACATAAAAAATAATAATACAGGTTCCTAATATTTTCCTCTACACATATAAGTTTCAATCAACCTCTAATTTAAAATATTTTAAATTATTTATGAAACTATTAATAATTTAGTATGAGGAAAAAATATCTTTATTCAACCAATACAAATATTTTATCAAATTATACATCTTTTTTATCATTTTATGGTAACAAACCACAATGTTTTTTAATGTAAACTTCTTTTTCAATTTATAAAAATGATTGAAATTTGACGTAAAATCCTTATAACAAAATTTAATGAAATTATGAATCTCAATGTCCAAGAACTCTCATGTAGTTTTAAACCTTCTAAAAAGGGAAATGTTTCTTTAAAATTTAATCCATCCACCAATGATATCCTTTACAAATTGGTTGGACTTTGATTCTGGAAATATATCTATGTTTATTCATCTTGTTTCTAAAGAACCACATTTTTCTATAATGTTATTTATTATTTGTTATGGAACAAGTTATAAGGTTTCATTCTTCACAATCTGATATAACTATTCATTCATAGAATTAAACCACTCTTTATGTTTAACTTTACAAGTAAATTATTCTGATTTAACCTGTATGATATGCAATGTCTGGTTCATTAATCTCAAATTTCATCTCTTCTAAAATGGGTCTTTCAAATTTCAAATGATGTTTTCATACTCAATTTTTATCTATAGGGAAATTAATTTCCTTTATTTTTTATCTATTTCACATTCCTCAACATATTATTCCTCTGATAAACATTTTATATTCTTTGGTTCACCTCCAACTTCCCTTTTTTTATTCAAATTGGAAGACTCCAATTTATCTTTTATAACACAATCAAGAAAAATATTTAATTTCAATTTCAAATAGAAAACCAAAATAAAATAAAATAATATCCTCTATAAACTTTTATTTCACCATTTATAACTTATTCTATTAGATGAATATCCAATGGAAATTCCATCCTTGGTTTTTTCATAAATAATTCAAAGATCCGTATTTTTTCATATATTATGCAAGGATTCCCAAAAAAAATTAAAATACTTCACTGAAGGTTTTCCATAGAGAACATTTCATATGAAGTAATTTTTTATTCCAGTTATGATAAACATATATTTTTTTCAATAAAAAAACAATAAATTTTTACTCCATAAAAAATATAGAAATTTTATATTCAACCTGAATACTTATCATTTCCTCCAAAATATTATTTTTTCATTATTTTACACCTTTTTGTTGAGGATATTTTGTTATTTATTAATAATTTAATCAGATATTATTTAAAACAATTAAATTATACTCCATTCTAATTTCAGTTATCAATTTTAGTATATAAACACACATCTATCTTTCAGTATCCATTGTGAAATATTTGACAATATCTATAACCACAAATTTATGCTTCATAAACCTAATATTACTAATCTGAGTTAGTTAATTAATAAATATAATAAAGTAAAACCCTAATTTATTAATTAATGCATCATTGTTCCAAAAATAAATGACTGTATAAGCATATGTTTACTGGTGGATTGGAATAAAAATTCTTTATAACTTTCACTAAATAAATACATTTTATAAATATCATATCAACATCATCTTCTTTTCCTTTCAATGGTGGTTAGTTTCTCACAGAATCATATTTGAAAGGTTTTTTCAATAATTGTCAAGAAAATATTCTAAAGTCTTGAATACTATAATATATTTTTATCCTCATCCCACATGTAACATTGTTTACAAAGTTCTTTAATCATAAATATATTTTTGTTGGTTCATTCACCCCATGTAAAAAATATTCTATCTTCCACACTTCTAATGATATATAAATATTTATGGAAGATAAATTCTTTAGAACAATCAAAATGTTGGATAAAACTCAGTAGGTTACTTTGGAGCCACTGAACATTACATAACTTATTTATATTTATGTTTCTGAGAATTAATCTCAGTTGTTAATATTCCTATGAATTTTATAGAACTATTATTTCTAAATTACTTAATCCCCCTTTATTTTTTTCATCATATTATAAGATTTTATGTCACACGTAACGTGTGAGAAACTAAAATTACCATTAATCTAAGGTTTGTTCATTTTTCTATCTTTTAGAGTTGTCTCTAGAATAAAATACCTTGTTCAAATTTCATCTTTCAGGCTTAAATTTCTTTCCTAGCACAAAAACATTGTCCTAGATGATTTCTCAAGCATTGTTCAATAAAAGTAAACCATTTTGTCACATATTTTAGAAACATTCTCTATGTAACCTAATAATTTTTTTAGTGGAAACATTATATCATCCTCTGATTTTGGATTTCCTTCATCCTGTGGTTTGTAAAATTTATCTCTTCTATTCCACTGTTACTACCCCTGATTTTCAATCCTATTTCTAAGGAGAGATATGTTTTTCCAAAAATTATATTATTTGTTCCTATAAATTCCAAAACAATGATAATAACCATCAAATCTCAATATTCTATAATAATAGTATCATACCCTATATAAAATTTTACATGGTTTTTAAAATCATTCTTTTATTATATCCACCAAGAATGGGGAAACATTCTTATAGATGTTATTTTAAACTCTTGCTAATGTAGAATATTTTTTAAATCCTTTTCATCCCTATATTTCTGAAATTATTTTTAGAAACTTCATGGTCAATATAATCAGATAAACATTTATGTTTGGTAGATGTTAGGGTTACATGTTTCATAGATTTATTTTTCTCAGTAGCCTAAGATGAATCAACCTTTATCTATAAAGCCTTGTAAAAAAATTATCTCATATTATTTATGGCAATTTCAACCTAAATATATGTCTATTGAATTTTAAAACTATTATCTTCCTTAATAATAAATTTCATTCAATGATTTTACACCATCATTTCATGTTCAAGAACTTTCAGTTTATGGTTTATTCCCTCCTAGATATACTCATCTTCTTGTATAAAGAAATGTTTCTTTCTGTAATTATTCTATTCAATTTTCATATTTGAAATTAATATATTTTTCATTAATTTTGTGTTTTGATGAAAACTTGAAATGAATTTTTATCTTAGTTGATACACCGTATAATATTGTTCATCATAATATAACACACTATAAGAAGTAAATTCGTTGTTTTCAACATTGTCATTAAAATTAATAAAATTTTCTGAATTTTTATCCTTTAGTGAATTGTTATTATAAATTTCAAAATCAAATTTCATACTCAACGAACAACTTCGGTTTCTTGAAAAAAAAATTATCACCAATCAATTTCTTATCTTCCCAGGAATTCTTCCACTACATCCATTGTTGTTTTTTTAAATAGTGTTCAAATTCTTCAGATATAGTCTTATAAAAATTCATTTAAAAATATAAAATTACTCTACACATGATTAATTTAGGTCATATATTTCCACTAAACTTTTCTGTACCTTTCAATAAATTTTTAGAGAAAACAAAAAATATTATTTTATTTTCTTCATTATCAACATCATTATATTTTAATTCATTGAGTTTGACCAACTCATGATCAATATTTTTGATTTTTATATTTCTAAGAAATTAAAAATCTCTATCATCTGTGATATTAGTTTTGAAGTGTTGGTCTTTTCTCATCAGATATACTTAATGTATATTATGCAATTCATCAAGATATAAATTTTCTTTATCTTGTAAATAAAAATTAATTAAACCTATCATGGAATATTATCATGTGTTTCTTAATAAGGGTAGAACCTCAAATACATCTATAAATTATCTGATGATACTAACAATTTCATTGACTCTAGTAATGTACTTATCAATTGTTTTTTCATATTTCATTCTAATTTCTTCAAACTTATTATTCCATAATTTTTTATTTTCCTCTTTCAATTTTTTGTTTCTATTAATGATACATTCATGCATTTCCCGTGTTTATTTGGATTTTTTGAGACCTAAGACCTTCATGAAAACAATATCTAATAAAGATATAAGAATGAAACTTCAATATTTTCAATCAACATTAATATTTATTTTGTTGTAAAATTTCATCATTTTATTTTTATCAATTCATAGAAACACAAGTCTAACTACATAAATAACCATTAGTAAAAGAGATAGAAGATAGGTCATAATCTTATTTTTCTACCATGGATGTTTTTTCTATCAAAGGTAAAAAACATACGTTATTTTCAAATTCTATATTTTACATTATATGGATACAGTAGTGGAATCTTCCCTTTAATACCAATTAATGTTCTTTATGATTGTAACATCCACTGTGTGGGGGTGGTGAATTAGTGGTGATACTTTTACAATAGAAATCTCTCTAACTTAACCCTTGGATATTTTTAGATTTTTTATCTATATAAAATATTTATAACAAACATAAAAGCATATAATAAAAAGAAATTAATGCAAAGGACACAATATTTTCAAGGATCATACTCAGTTTGAGAACAAAAAACAATTTCTATGGTGAATTCCATTATTCAACAAAAATCCAATATTAAGAAGAAGTGAAAAAAACATGGTCGAACTCCCATTATACTCTTTTTATCTCCAAATATGTATAATTATACAGAATCCCATTAGTTTACAAAAAGTAATCTAATGAAAATAGCTAGTACAAGTAATAAAATCATTGAAAAATAGCTCCTTTGAGGAAAATATAGGAATATATATAAAATTACCCACATCTAGTTACATTTTATCTGGTGTTCCTATGTTTTGTTTGGTATTATCCACCACTTTCACCTCACTAAAATAATTCCGATTTTCTGAACAAATTTTTATCAGCGAAAAAAATTTTGGGCTGCAAATTCATCCCTAAAACAAAACATTATATACTCTATATAGTAGTTACATATAATGAATCAAATCAATAAGACTCTATCTGGTTTATCAAAACAAAAACATTATCTGCTAAAATCATCTTTGAAAACACTATCTGGTTCATCTCTTTTTCAACCAAATAAATTAGTAACTCATGCTTTCCCAAAAAAATAGTTTGTAAGATTTATGTATCTGTGAAAAGGAAGAATTTTCTTTCATTCTTGTAAAATGAAATTCTCTTAATGATTATAGATCTTTATAGAGTAATCCTCAATATTCATGAACCATTATAGAGACACTATTATTTCCATACTTCATCAAGAATACATAAAACAAATGTTAAGGAATTGTTATAACTTTTATTAGATCTGATAGATAAAAAATATATAAAAATTCAGGTATTTCATCATTAATGTAATTCTATTTTGTGTAAATATTCTCAATAAATCCATCCTAAACTGATATTACAATTGATTTGAGAGAACTTCTACTTTTGGTTCATTATAATAAATAATCTTACTTTATATTTTGTTTGAGTTATTCAATTAACAAGAATACTATATTTGATGGACATTAAAAAAAATTGTAATGCACCTTCTTTGAATAATCATTCTGATGTACTTGATCTATTTGTCTTACATTAGTATCACACTTTCAATATGAACATTATATAGACTATATCATAAATCATTATTACTTTAACATCCTACAAAGTTTGTATCTAGTAACTCTATATGCATTTTTCTATCTCACTTTATCTATTGAGGATGGTCAACCACATTGAGGAAAATTTTAAATACTTTTTTCACATGAAACTTCCCTTTCAATTTATATCAACCTTGAGAACTATTTCTATTAATATTTTATTTCACATACTAAAAATAAATTTTGAAAAAATATTTTTATAATTATCCACTTTTTTACGTATTTTAATATTTTCTTCTACAATGATAAAATCCAATTATTTCAGAGGTATCGTAAATCTCCATTTAATAACTTCTTCATGATTATGTCTAATTAAATATAATCTCTAAATCTAGTGATATGTCTCATATTAAATTTAAAAAATATTTTTGAAAATTCTATCAAGTGAAATTTTTCTGGTGATCATGTTGTGGTTTTTACACCATGGAATTCATACTAATTCACCTCATTCCACTTACTATGTGTATTATTCATCCAAATAATTAGTTCTTGAACTCCACTTCTAGTTGAGATCCTTGCATGGTAAGTGTCTGTAAATATATATTTGGTAATCTTAGTCATGTGATCTCAAACTATTAATGTTTCTTTAGAAATATGGATCTGTTAGCCGTGATATCTCCATTTTTTCAATCATGTATCATGATATTTTTTATAATGTAGGAAGATTTGATGAATGTATAATAATTTTCTAATTTTAGGAAAGTTCATTGAAATGTATATAAGGAATACATCATGCATCTCTCTGAATAACTTCTACACAAAAATTCCATCAACTCCATTCTCCCTTTTTTAATAAAACAAATCATAAAAAATGAGTTGAAAACTAATAAAAACATTTTTGTAAAAACATCACAAAATATCATAAAAAAATGCAGATTAAACATATAAAAATATTTTAATTGAGTCACTGTAAGTTTTTATGTGTTATGTAGAGGTAAAAACTGGTGGAATTTTTTGAAAATTGATTTTAAGGAATGTGATATCCTATACCAGTTCATTGGGAGCATTTTGATGGAATTATATTAACATGTTTCCAATAATAGTTTATTTTTTCTCATATCCTTCATTAGAAATCATCACAACACAAAACGAATAGGGGTGAGTATCGATAAATGGAAATTCTTAAATAGAATGAAGTTTAATTAGAATAAACTTATTTCTTTAATAACATAACATCACTTAATCACTTGGATGGAGGTATTTGTGTTGGATGATCTTATCAAGAGACACTATTTTTCTCTCTTTAAAAATCATTGTATTTTCAAAATATTTTATTATAATTTAATCTAAGTAATGAAGTTGTATCTTACTCTCATTTACAAAAATATCTATGTAAAAATCCATCATTATCATGGCTCATTATTCTGCTCAATGCATTTTCATAGTCAAGTGAAATCATTTCCATTAAATTTTCAAGTGTGGACTCATGCCTAAGGGGGTTTTGTAGTAAGTCTAATAATCTCATATGGTGTCTGTGGGCATTATATTCAATCCTATACATTTGGTTCATTAGTCTATTTTATAATTTATATTATTTCATTATTAGATACTTTATCTAGTCTATTGCTTTATAAATGATAGGGTTTTGATGTTTATGATGTATAACATACTTATTTTTATAAATTTTTTATTATCTTAATGAAATTTTTAGTCCTTTGATCTCTAAATTTCTCTTTCATCACTCTAAATAAAAAAATTTTATTCCACACAAAATCAAAAACAACATGATCAAAATAAATTCTATTGGCTTTGGATTCCACCAATTTCTAAAAATAATCTACCAAAGCAATGAAATATAAATTTCTAATTGACATTATGAAATATATGGAGGACATTATTCCCAAAATATCAAAAATTTAAAAAAATATAATTGGACATTGAGTATATTCATATATTTTTGAAATATTTCCTTGAAATTAAAATTTTTAAATTTGTTAAAAAATTACTCCACATATTTAAATACGTTGGTCCAATAACATCCAAATTCAAAAAAACATTATTATTTACTTTGATATCCAAGTGTTCTTCACATGTTATAGTATGAAAAAACCCAATAATTGTTTTCAATTTTAGGAATGTATTTACTTATGAAATGGTGATTTTAAATGTTCCCAATGAATGGATCCTCCCAAATGTAAAATCATAGTTAAAATTTAATTTTTTTTTGTGGGAATTAAAGTGAGATGGTACCAAAGAAGCAAACAAATAATTCACCATCTTAGAATACCATGTAATTTATCCTTCAATGAACTATAACTAATCTCTTAGAATGTGATCATTCAATTGTTCTTGGTCAGGAATTTCAACTTCAAAACTATTTGGAACAGTACTCCATTGATCATCCACTAGGTTATCTAATATTTTCTTGTATTTTACTTCTAGATTAAATTTCTGAAATAACATCATTTATATTACTAGACTCAGTTTTCCTTTAGAATTTGTAATGTCCTGGTTTCGGAAGCCACACAATGGGTGCCACGAACCCGATTAGTCACATGACCTCAAGTGCATTTCACTAATCGCCAGTGGTTGCTGACTAGTAGTGAGGGTCTAGGCCTGATTGTGGGGAAACTATGCCCTCATTTTTCAAAGTGTAGTGCAACGGAAAAATATAAACATAGCAAAAGAGGAAGCAGTAATAATACAAAGTGAAAGGACAATGCTACTGAAGCGAAAGATAATAAACAATCATATATATATGATGATGCAATATGTCCTATTTCTAATAAAGCTGTAAAAACAAGATACACTTTAATCAAATACAATATAGTACAATGTACCAAGTAGAACAAAGCAAACTAAAGCAGTACAATAGGAACTCAGCAGCATCACAAGACTATTTCAGTCCCATGCTCTCCTACTCCTCTGAAACAATCATGTACCTGTATAGGGACCCTTTCCCTTATCCACACCTGCAACAATATAATCTGTTTGGGCCCAGAACATGACCCAAGAAGGGTGTGAGAAAAAAATCCCAGCAGGCAACCACCAAAGGCATGTGCCCAACAGTCAATGAAAATGCACCACAATAGTGTGAAATAATAAAATGTAGTAAACTATGTAGTACTCAAAAGTAACTTTCTCTACCAGTTGCATTGCCATTTTAAATAATTACTTATCAATTCCAATCTTGTGCTTTATCTTGGTAGGTACAACATAAGAAATAACCACAGTGAATATTCAAAGTAAACATTTTCCTCAGACAAGAAAATCCTTACCCTCCAACAATTAGAATCGTAACCGGAAGGTGAATTCCCACAGGAATAATGAATTTCGCCCTCAGGATTTTGAGATGTTTCCCTCTGGAATAGAACCTACTGCCCATAAGAATGAGAAGAGTTTCCCTCAGGCTAAACAAAACGCTGCCCTCAGGCTAATCAAAACATTTCCCTCTAGCTAAGAAAAGCATTTTCATCTGGCTAAGCAAGCAACCGGGCTGAGCCCAATGCATAAGCAAGTAATAAATATGTTTCCTCTCAAGAAAACCCAAAACATAATATCATTATGTCATACCCATGGGTATCCTGAAAAAACGGATAAACAAGGGAAATGCACTCATGGGGTTGCCCTGCATCCAAGCAATAATCCAAAAAAGCATTTTATACTTATCATTAGATTATATATTCAATTATAGATAACTTATCAGCTAAGTCCTCGGCCATAGGACACCCCACACATGGGCTCATAGCACCACGGTACACAAAAACATCCCTACAGTTGGAAATTAGCACCATACCACCTACCTCGATCTCTTCTGATCGATATATATGAACGAAGCCTCCCTAATCAACCGAAAAAAATGTAGATCTAGGATAAACGTTCACCCATTCAAACTCAAATAACATCCCATTGGGAAATAATTGGATGGAGATAAACAAGGGGAGAGAAGAACTCACCTGCGTGGTTTAAACGAGATCAATGACCAAGGAATCTGGGTCTTGGTGTGTGGTCGGGAGCCCTTCCAAGATCCGGCCTCCTCACTCGCGGCTCTCGAGCATTATAAGATTCTTATGTCGAAATAGGAGGCTACTACTAGTTTTTAACAAAAAAAACATAACTACATGGTGTGTACTCTCAACTAAATGGCGTGTGCTTTGAATTTTTTAATTTTTCCCCTATTGGCCATTTTCCACAGCCTCACTGTTTATCCTTTGACTTGATTACACGATGTGTATTTCTGAGTACATGGCGTGTACTACTGTTCCGCTGGAAGCTACTCCCACCGCCTTACTGTTCACCTGCCGACTGATTACACATCGTGCATATACTAAGTACACAGTGGGTAGTCTGTTTTTACACCCTTCATCATTGACAGACCTAAACGCTCAGTATTCTCATCACACACGGCCAAAGTACACTACATGTAGGAAAGTAAATGGCATGTACCCATAAAATTTGGGATTTTTCTCCATTTTATATATTTTCTCAAAAACAATTAAGGAAAAAAGGAAAAGAAGAAACCTATACCTCCAGAATGAGAACCAGATTCTTACAGACTTCTTCATCAAGTACATAATAAATTCATGGTCATAAAAAACTTATATTTTAGTTCAAATAATCTAGTTTTTTTATTTTTCTAAATAAAAGAAAACATCTACAAACTCATTTTTATTGGATTTTTAGTTGAGCTAGGTAGTATCTAAAGATATGGAGGCATGGAAAAAACTTATAGCCGACCATCAATTTGATGAGAATATAATCCTCAAACTTCTTGGTTAGAGGCCTTACAATGTAGCTTGAATTGTTCTTCATAATATAGTTTTTCCATCACTAGTGTAGTTATCATTATGATTTTCATATTGTTAAAAGATTCCTAACTGAAAGAAGTTTTTTTTATTAAGAATAAATTGTATAAAAATTGTTGTAAACCTCATAGGTTCAAGAAGAGATAATTAAACACACACCAAATCATAGAATGATTTTTTATATTATTAGATTCATTATCTCAATATAATTTCATGTGAAGTGTTTGTACCTTGGTATCCAGATCATCCATGATAAGGTCTTCAAAATGATAAGCCATATTTTATGATATCTGAATATACTCCACCACATTTATCATCCTTTCGTTGAAGACACCTATCAGAATAATATATTTCTTACTGATCCACGAACACTACACTTTGTTTGTATCCAAATGAATCAATATCACAGTCATCCTATAATCCTCATCATGATAGGATTTAATGTTGAGAAGCTCCTCCACAATTTCTTCCCTAGAGTGGATTATAAGTTCCAATGAGTTTTCATTTATCCCACCAACCTCACCTACCTCCAAATATAGAACATCATGCATCTACATTGTGGGTTCAACCATAAATGTTTTGGCATTATATACAACAACATTTGAATCCATAGGATCAACAAATATCTATAACATAGTATAAACTATACCACCATACTTCTTAGGGTCCTTTGAGTTTATTTATTCATCCATCTACTTTTCTCCCTAATGAATCAAACTCTTCCATTATCCCTTGAAATTATCATAGGTCCCACAATCCAATTCCTTGGACCTATCCTTTTTCACAGACCTTATCTCCATTGGATTAGGAAAGTGAGAGTAATCCTTGGGCCCATTAGATTTCACATTGTGTACTATGAAACTCTCAAAATACATGAATCCATTCTTCCCATTCATTCTCTTTTGAATGTTATGTATCCTACTATGAATTTCACATGAATTTGAAAATGAACAATGTCTAGAATTATCTTTCAATATCACTGTCCCATCTACTATTGCTCTGTGTTGGGGTACACATCACGTTCAGAGTCCCTTGGACCTTTTTCTAAGACATTAGTTTCCATACCTTCGAAGAGGGTACTAAGATTAATAGTTGGTAAGTTCCCATTAGGACTTTTCATGAACCTTTCATTCACCCAAGACCTTTGAACTACTGGAGTGACCTACAAATAATTATTATAGACTAATTTTCTAGTCTACCACATCACCACCTCATGTGTTAACATGTTTCCAACATGAACAACCTCTACAAATGAAGTATGCTTATCTAAGATCGTGTTAGAATCTAGTGATTCTATTTCCCCCCCCCCCCCTTGCAGTCCCTATGGCTTATATATAGATTATAGTGTTCACAAATTACCATTCAAACTACATTTCATGCAATCAAAAATATCTACCACATTAAATTTTGGGATTTTTGTTCTTTAATATTTTTGAATAGATCAATTTTTTATTTTATCCTTATTACCCATCTGAAGCATTTTAGTACCATTGAAAATATCAGTCCCTAAATCCTATTAATATATCAATAATGGTACCCAATGTCGATCCCTACAAGCATGACAGAATGAAGAACCCAGGTGACCTGGATATTTACAAGACAAGTAGTAGTCCATAAAAAACTAAAAAAACACAGTTTATTTATAGTGGAATTCCTCCCGAACAACGATCATTACACAATCCACCATCAATTTAGACGCATCCACCACAACTCAAATATGAAGTGATATCAGATGATAGATGGACTTAGTTTTATTATCTGAACCCAGGTATTGGCCTACAATATTACCATTTATACAGATAATATTGGGGTTTTTGAAGATTAGTAGGATTTCCGGGAAACGTACCCATAATTCCGAATGGTGTCCCATTTCCTGTGGAAATCATAGTTTATTAAAAATAGAAAGAACCGGTACCCATTCCATTGTTTGGAGGCTATGTACTGAGCGAGAATTAAGTATTCCTCTAAAGAAAAACAACTCATGATGTTCTATTTTTTATGAATTCCCACTGTCTCATAGTACTACAATCCCCAAGAACCCAAGATTAACCTATAAAAATTATCAATCTGAGGAAAAATATGTCTAATTCAATCCATCAAGGTTAGATTCAAAAGTCCATAAGCTCTTGAAAAATCCAATTCAAGATTGTATAATGAGGAAATCCATTATATAGAACTGGGACCTTTGGCCCTTCCCTACACTCAATATTTAAATCAAAATTAGCATCATTCAAAATAAATCTTAAGGAAGAGAGAGAAATCTTTCCAAAATAATTTATAATCCTCTTATATAATAATTAATTTCCTCAAAACGATCTAACATGTTTCAAACAAGTTAGTTAAGGAATGGAATTTATAAGATCTACTGAAAACTTATCTAATCTATTTTTATTTTTTTAAAATAGCATCCCTTATACAATTAAATTTTTCATATAAAATAGTAACATTTAAAAATTCAAGACATTATTATTTTTTATATATGTTATTAATATGTTTTAAAATTTTATCCATAATGATCAAAAGAATATATAAACTTGTGAAATCATCTAAAAATTCCATTATGATGTATTTAATGTGGTCAGAAAAATAATTATCATCATGATTTTAAATGTACATGGGGAATTACAAAATACAAATAGAATCCTTATGTAAGAAAATTTTCTAAGATAAATTTAATGGTAGCCTTATCTTGATCCTTAAGAGTAATATTTTCATGAAAATAACCATAAAATAAATCCAAAAATCAATAATGAGTTATCCCTTAAAATATCTCTAATATATAAAAAATGAAGGGATACGGAAATGATCTTTTTGAGTGACTTGATTTATTTTCCTATAGTATACACATACTCGCCACCTATGATAAATTCCTACAAGTATTAATTCATTATTTAAATTTCTCATAATGGTATAGCTATTAATCTTAGGAACAACATATTTGGGGCTGATGCATTGTGAATTTGAAATGGAATATATAATCTAATGTTCCCAAAGTTTCACCAATCTATTCATTACTAATTAAACAAATGTGGGATTTACCCTCATTTGGGTCACCCTTATAGTTTTTTAATCTCTATAAATAATAATTTAATTTGAGTATATGTGAATGTTTATTCATGAGATATCACTGAAGATCACTCCCCCATTTCTTTAACATTATTTCTAAAAAGTTAATCCATGTTTCATTTGTGGATTATATAATGTTTATTAGAAATTATCAGAAGTAATTTTTCTTATTCAATGTGGTGCATATATTACTAATTATTGGGATGATGTTTTAATTCCATACATTTTTTTCAAGATACAAAATTAAATTTAGGTTCTTCAGTCCTAGGAAATAAATTTCCAACACAAAAGGACCCATCTAAAATCATTAATCATTAAGTAACTCATTAAATTCCTAAAACCAATTAATAGTTTCTTATTTAGTCAATTTGATTCCATAATATCTATAAATTCCATAAATTTGGAGAACCTTGAGATCAATTTTATTTTTGATCAATAAATAGATTCCTAATGATAAAAATTCATAAAACATATACTGTTATTCAATAGGTTCATAATTTTTTACCTAGAAGAGTGTAAGAAGTGAATTTTCATCCAAAGGGAACCTTATAGAGCCCAAAATAATAAAGTATACAGTTTTTCTCCAAACTTTATGGTGAGTGTTCTTTCATGGACATTGATGATGTTCTTGGTCATATTTATGAAACTCATCCAAAAAATAATTGTTGTGTGGACTAGTTCTCAAACCACATCAATGGTGTGAACATATAATTCATTAGGGAATAACAAACCCAAGACTTTCACAATGACATATTTTAACACTTCTATAAGAAATTTTTTTTTTCTATTTTTGTGTTCTGCCAAAAATATTATCTGAATAAAATCTCTAATAAGAAATTAATTTAAAAATATGTGGGGAAATATATTAATATATGAACAAATTCTAAAATATAATTATTGAAATTTATTGATCTAATTGAATAGGGAATATAAAATATCCACAAATATTGAGACTTTAATAGAATATATTATGTGATATTCTCTAACACACTTATTCTAAAGTTAATTATTTTATTCCAATTATGTCACATATTCTTAAAAAAATTATTCAAATATCTTGAAAACTAGTGATTTTTTATGTTTTTCAAATTGGGTCTTATTAATTTACATATTCTAGAATGTGTCAATTATTTCTTTTTGAAGTGATTCATCTAATATTTTCTATTATTGTATCATCCATGATGAAAATGGTGCAGGTAAATTTTTATTATTATTATTTTATTTACTTTAATGTTAATTTTCAATTTATCCTTATACTATCCTTAACCTATTCCTCTTTCTATTCATCTTATTGGTTCATTTTCCATGAATTCATAGAAGTTACAAAAAAAATTCTACTCCATTTCAAGTGGTCTTAATTAATTGTAAGGGTTGACTAGTGAGGGTGGTTCCATGACACAAATTTTTATAAAATGACATTCACTATAGGGTTTGGAACAATTAGAGATGATTGTTTTTTTTTTGGTTTTTGGAAAAAATACCACAACATATTTCGTGGTTTGTAAAAACTTATCTACGGTATTCAATAGTACCTAAACCTTGAATAATGTATATTTTAACTCATTATGTCAAGCACTAGTGTTTTTAAATTCATAGGGTAACATTTATTATAAATGGAGTGGTTTTGGTAGATAAAATTAATGATTAGTTTATTTCTTTAGTTAAAAAGGTGGTGGTTTTTTGAATTAACACTAGAATTGGAATTGGATTTAGTACATACATTTTTATACAACATATAATGATTAAATTGATTTCTAAATAGATACTAGATATGGTTTTCCCTGACCCCCTCCCCACAAGGTGTACCCCTCTTGCGCCGACAATGTGAGAAGGGAGATAGTGACCCCCAAATCCCACATCCAGTAGGCCCCGGGTTGAAGACTAGCATCGAACCTGATTCAAGTGACCTGAAAAATAATATATATATATTTATGGTTAGTATAACAGTATACATAGTAGGATCTTTCCTGCAGCCTCTCGTTAAAAATTAAAGAAATCATGCTAATGAACAGTGAAAAACAAGTGAATCTAACTCGTATCCTAAATAAGTAAACTAAGTTCCCAGCCTCACCATCGATACTCTCACCATGTATCACATACAATAGTATAATATTTAATAAATAATATCAAGGTTCTCTATACCACTTCCCCACTGGTTTACCTCTTTTCCCCAAATTCACATATCCTAAGTCATCTCTATCCAAATGGATTGCCTGCAGACACCTAGTCGAAGCCCCACAACCTGCACTATGTGAAGCAAAACCACCACATCCACATTACCAAAGTAACTAGATAGTTTTCTTCAGACACCATAGTTCTCATGATGTTTATCGTACATCGGGTATTAAACCCAAGACATTATAGAGGACACACTGAGTAAGGATCCTCAAACCATCACAGTCTATACACGTTACACCTATCATAGTCCATGTAAAACTTTATCCAGAAAATCTATGTGTGAAAAAAAAAGACATTAAATCCATCTTCAATCATATATGCAGGAAAATAACTGTTGTTTCTACCATCACAATTAACTACAAAAACAAGAGTGTGAGGACAAATGGGGTATTCATCCATCCATCCTCCCACTAGTATATTTTGGAAAACACACCCCCCCTGGATATGAATCCCTAGAGTGTATGTTTCCCAAACTGATGGGGTGGAGTAGCATATGGAAACCAAAAATGTATAGAATATATTACAGATTATGACCAAACTATGTAAATAACCTAGTCTTAGACTCCACTATAGCAAACGGTTCTCGAAATCCTGGCTTCCACTATTAAGACTAGGAATCGTATAAGCACGTAACCATTTAAAAAGATTTATTATGTTACTTTCTTCCCTTTTATCAGTTTAACTTTACGTTAATCTATTTGTTAGACATTATTTGACCACTAACAATTCCATATTATATTTCATTACTATCACATCAAAGTTTCATGCCCTCTAGGCATTACCGAACCATTTCTACATTATCTCGGAAATTTTACCTCAGCATTATATCCTAGAAAACTTAATATCCTTGGTTTAACATCATATATTCAATCATTTATTAATAAAATTATTACCTTCCAATATTCCCAAGCATTCTACAAAAACATTATAAGATACTGAAACCAAGGGGGCTCAACATGGTTGATAGTTGAACTATCGATCATGTTTTTTCACCTATATAAATAGTGTAGACTCATCCTCCCTTAAGAAGCTAAACACGGAAAGCATGTGGCATACCCCCCATGTCTTTGCCCCTTTTGGAAGGAGGGTAAGAAAGAACAGCTACCTTGAGCAGTGGGGAAATTAATGTAGAAAAATAGTACACAACATTCAGCAAACAACCAATCATTAAAATCCAATCTGTTTCATCATATTCAGTGTCCTCCCCGACACCCACATGCATAAACAGATTCATTTCACTCCCCTATGTGTAAACTGCTGCCATAAACAATGTATATCCCTTCCCCCACGTATTACAATATCCATCTAGGCTTACATCACAACAGAAGAAGAAGGAAACAAACATTATATCAATTGGTCTCTTGTCCCTTAAACTGTGCATTCTTTCTTCACACGCAATGACGTCTCACATCTCCAAGAATAAGGCTCTTTTTCCATTACAAGTAAGAGGGTAACTCAGAACCCTATGAGGAATTATATTTAATCAAACAATAAGTTCTTTAATACCTTTGAAATTAACTTATTTATTAATATTAGGTTCCATCTATGGGCCACCTAAACAGAAATCTATCATAGCTATCACAAATTTATACATGCTTACTGCACCAATTTTATTAATATCAAATTACAACAAAAACAACCAGATTCATTTACAAGCCTCATTATCTTTAGAAAATAATTATAATTAATCCTAGATTACATTATTTACCAATTTAGGTCATGAATGAAATTCTATACAAGACATGTATAGATGTAACACTATCTAGGAAAACAATAGGCAATAACATATTATCAATGAAAATTGATTTATGCAGCTCAAATATTTATTAAGTCAATTCCATTATGATCTAATGGAAAAATCATGATAACTATACAATTTCACGTAATAGAATAGTGAAAAAATTAATCCCCTAACTCAAAAGTTTATTATTGTTCTTTACACGAGAATGATACACATAATGGATTACGAACTCCTTCCTCGTGACAACTGCATCCACCTGAGGACGCTACGACATGACTGCACAAACTGACGCCCAAGAAAAATCTACTAGAACCAGAGAGATCAAATTCTATAACATGGAAAGGGGGAAAAGGAGGAAAAGGATCGAATAAAACACAAGAATTGAGGTAGATCATACCTTCTATCAATGACGGATTGAAACATGTAGCTTACACCCAAACAGGGGGTGTGCATGCTGTAGGATGAAACATCAAGGGGAAATGATCCAAGGATTATTTTTTTATCACACCATTCCTATGGGAAGAAGAATAGGTTTGATAATCTCTTACCAGAGAACAAGAAATCAGAACATAATAGGAATATATCTCATCCCTTTAGAGGATTTATAGAGCAGTAGTTTAATATACGCTGGATTTACCATAAAAAGTATATTACATTAAACCATGCAGTTTTTCTAAGAAAATGAATCATGAGAATAATAAAAATTAATATGGGAGTTATAGTATTTGAATTGGCCCTAAATCCTATCAAACAAAGCCTTGATTTCCTATTATGTCAAAGGGGTGAAACTGCAAGAATCTGGAATCACTGTACACCTACCAATGTTTGTAACATTGTACACTAACCGATGCTACGAACACTGTACATAGAATGACTCACTGATACTGATGGAACTGTTTAGAAAATGACTCACTGATTCTGATGGCACTGTTCACAACTGTCTCACTAATAACACTATTCACATCCAACTCACCGATAACGATGGAACTGTTCGCAAAATGACTCATTGATACTGATGGCACTATTCAATGAATTACTCACCGATATCAATTGAAATGTTCAAAATTATGACTCATCGATACCGATGGAATTGTTCACCAAACTAGAAACACTATTCACAGAACTAGAAATTTGGGAATGTGTAGGTGATAATCCACTTTGACCTCCCACAACACCTTAGACATTATATTTTAACAATGGAATGGACCAGAGAGGTTCGGGACATTGTATCAGATACCTCTCAAAATATTACTATTATCAAGAAATCAAAACCTACATAAAAGGAAATGGAAAAGGGTTCAAAATTACCACCCATTGATAGGCCTCTCAAAAGAGAGAAAGCCACAAAAAGAATCAAAAAAATTCCTCTCATAAACACAAAAGTTATACAACCACAAAGAAAACATCATTACATGAAAAGAGTTAAACATCAAACAACTCAGGGTATTGGTAACATATTTGCGACTCACTTTCTCAAGTACTCTCCTTCAACTAGTCTTCCATGACTCCATCTAAAATAGTGCCCTTGTAATTCTTTAGACTATGGTGATGAAAATTACAGAGTGTCCTCCTCCATGTGTCATCATCATCAACCTCTACCCTACAGAGATCTTCTGGGGTAGCCTGTTAGAAAACATTTGTGCGAACCAGATGAGAACATAGACATAGAGTCATACTTGTAAAATTAAAAATAGTTAAAGCGACAAAACCTAGAATATAGAAGACTCAACATTAATTAATTAATTTTTTCCTTTTATTCATTTTAGGTTAAACTATCCTAAGTTATACCCATTCAAACAAAGGCATAATAAATAATTTTTCATAATCCTTTTATAGGTCTTTACCCTGCAACTATTATCACTTCATTTAGTAGGCAATGTAAACTTAATGGTCTGTGCATCAGATCACAGGGGGGATAAATGTCTATGTCTCTTCTGGTCTACAATGTTTACATCACTTTCTAAACTAAACTTACATTGTTTCCCTACCATCCCATGAATCCTCTCATGTTCCCAACACCAGACTTCATCTAATCCCTAAACCAGACCTCTGATACCACATTATCATGACCCCCTCCCAACAAGGTGTACCCCTCATAGGCCAGAAATGTGATAAGGGTGATAGTGACCCCTGAGTACTGCCTCTAATAGGCCCTGGGTTAGAGACTACCAGCTAGGGTATAATAAACTTACAAATGGGAGGAATTACCCTCTAAGAGAACACATGCGAAAGAGTGAGATAAGGCAGACACCAACCAAATCCAACTCAGTCAACAATATAAAATAAATCCCATGTAAACATAATTAATGTCATGCAAGAACTACTACAACTAAAAGGGAAATCATGGAGTACCAAAAGGATGTAAAAATAGTAGAAACCACGAAGCCCGAGCTTCTCCTATAACCCTACTCTAGTAGTAACCAGTATGATCTCCGACATTATCCAAGTGACATGAAAATAATTTATATATATATCGGGTGAGAATAACAGTATATTCATTGGGATCCTCCATGGATCATCTCCTAAAAAATTAAATAAAGCATGCTAAAGGGCTCTAGTGTTGTATATCTACTTTATAATGTCAAGAGTTTTTCCAAGAAAATGATTCATCGGTGGCCTATGAAACCAATACAAATTATTTTATAGAGGGTAAAAAAATTCCTAATGGATATAATTTTCTTTCATAACAAAATGGGTTAAAGAAACCCTATGTATTTTCTATGTCAAGTACCTATTCGATGGAATTCAATTCATTGATTTCTAAGGGCATATGATGTAAAATGAATATTTTATAAATGTTATAAATAAATAGGTTTTCAAAAAAATTGTAATAATTGATGGGGATTCTAGTTTCTAATAAAATAATTTAGGAATGTATTACTATATTAATAAATTGAATCCTAAGGATTATGCCTGAATGAATCGACATAAATTATGTTCATTTCAATTTTATTTCTCTTATATGATAAGATATGTTTTTTGTAAATAATAATTTTTTGTGAATAATATCATATGATGGACTTAATACACATGATTTATGATTCATTTGTTTTTATAACATATTTGTAAATGAGGTAAGGATAAAAGGCTATTCAACATTAATAAAAACTATTAAACCTGATATTTTTTAAAATATGTGGGATGTGATCACACCACAAATTATTGGAATATTTAAAAAAATATTTGTTAGAATAATTATTTAAAAACATATAATATGTTATATGATATATATATATATTGATTTATTTTATATTTATTCCAACTAATAGAAAAATATTTTAGTTCCTAACACAAAGGTGGTTGTGTATCTTCACTTGATATATAGGGGACATCTAGCACATCACGCGTGTGTATTTAATTTTGAAAAATCCTTTTAACTGGTTAAAATCTATATATATCTTATGATTTAATGTGATATATGGCCTTCTCTTATATACTTGAATCATTTAAATATACCTTTGAGATAGTTTCCCTCAATAGTGCTACCACATTTTTATCTTTTATGATGATGCATATTACTTTCACTATTAGTTTTATTATTTCAGTTTCCATGAAATTCATTTTTATATCTATAACCCTAAAGCTAAGATAATACTATGAGTATTTAATTTATATTTAATTATTGATATTACCTAATAAAATTTATTAATATCTACCAAATTACTCTATATAAAATAATTTTCAATGACATTGTTTTAAACCACAAAATAAATGATCAACATTTCTTTAAGGTTTAATGGTAAAACTATAAGAGTGGCATTCTAGTCATGTAGAGTTTTATTTATTGATATAAATGGATTCATAATCCTTTTTATTCATCCCTATAAACTCTATATCCATTTTAGTGTGACAAGTTTAGGAAAAATATTTATTGAAAAATATCTTCCTAAACTCCTATCATTTTGTGTATTTTTTTTCTCAATTTCCCTATGGTCTAAATTAAAGACCACCATTGATCCACCTCAACTTCCAATAAATTAACAGACTATCCATGCACCAATATCAAGATAATGGAAAATATATTTTCAATTTTTTTCAACTAGTACTCTGTAATGATTCTATTGGATGACTTTCACAAGGATGTTGGATGACGCCACATGAAAATCTCAATTGGTAGTTTTTCATTCATTTTTTTGTTTAAGTGTTCAACATGGTGTGTGTTATTGTTCATTCCATGAAAAATTTGGGTGAGTACCACCATGGGATTTTACACTACAACACCCATCTTGTTTGGTTACTAGTTAACAAAATCATTATATTATTTATTAGATGCACTACTTACATGGTACCTTTTGGTTCAAACCATAGACTAAAACTAAAAATATTAGTGGGATTATAATGAAGTAAAAACTAGAGTATGAAATCACATAATATAAAAAATAAATATGAGGTTGTAATATTTTATGGATCCTAAATTTAAACCGATAACTATTTAGATTCAAAATAAATCACTTTGGATTCAAAATAGACTATTTTAGATTCCATATTCTTATTATTCATAACATAATTCCAAAAATCAGTGAATCCATTCATTGATAAAAAATAAATCACCCCATTTAGATCACGCATACATAATACACAATATTTCATGAATATTCATTACATCTCAAAATATAATACATTATAAAACCAATAAGTTCATCATCCTTCATGACTATAGAAACATTAACAAATAATTTTACAAAAATTATTCAACGACTACCAAAAATATTCTCTGTAGATAATACAGTTATATACATATCCTACATAATATTATTTCTTATAATCTTGGGAAATTGAAACATAAATAAACGTGTGATATCATATAACTAGTAAGGGGTGAACATAATAAATATAAATTTAAGATCTAAATTAAGCATAATATGAAATTTAGGGCATGATTGTATAATCATATAACATTAGGAACCTATATGAAATTTCATATGAAGTTATGAAGCACAACATAATACTTTGTGAATAATATAACACATGAGATAATAATATTGACCCACGATAACTACATATAGGTATGTGGAATAACATAAATAAGTTTTATAAACATAATAAAAGAAATAATAACAAATTACATTGATAACCACCAAGACACTTATATAACAATGGACTTGGATATCCACCTTACCGAAACATAGTGGACTTGGCTAAACCACTCATGCCTCATCCTAATATCATGAGATATAAAACACTAACCAATTTATTGGAGGAATATATGAAATCCAAAAATCATATAATGTTAAAATATACATATGCATTCCACATAAATAGAAAAAAAATTAATTTTTCATCATATATTAATTAAATTGTTATATATAAAAGGGTTTGTAAAATAAGAATAATTATCCCTTATATTTTTAATGAAAATTTATTCAAAGGTAATAATTTATAAAATAATGAAACTATAAATTACATTTGAAAATCTTGAAAAAAACTGAATGATATATTTTTAGATAAAACCAAATAAAATGGAAAAATAAATATATTGTTCATAAATTATTAAAAATAAATTGAATTCATAAATTATACAAGAAAAATAATAATTAATAGAAAATAAATTTTTTGGATAGAATTAATAATATATTTCTATCAAAAGTTTGAATATAAATTCAAATTCAACAAGAAAAGTCCTTAATAAATAATATAAGTATTTATAAGGATTTAAATTAAATATCATAAATAATGTAACACCCCGAGATTTTATGAGAAATATTATTTAAAATTTCATTGATGTCTTGTGTTGTATGATACACCAAGATTATCTTACGCTATACGCAACACTGTATTAGCTTGTAATATATGCAACAATATTCTTGTCTTGGGTTACACGTAAGAAAAACCTTCCTCGATAGCTTGTGTTGTACGCAATACCATGTTTCACGAAACAATGATAAGTTATTAAAATATTTTATAAACTAGTCGTTATGTAAAGTAATACCAAATTTTTGAAATTTTATAAATTTTATCTTTCAAAATGGACTTCATTTTCGTATTTGAAATATCAAAATTATCATACGGTGAATTTTTTGTATTTTTCTAAAAACTTACAATTTTTTATGAATAGTGAAAACACTGAGTTATTGGTTAAAACCAACTTTTTATTTAAATAATAATTTATTTTATTTATATTTATTTTAGGTCAAAATAGATACATAATACCTATATAAGTTCAATGTAATTAATTGGAGTCATTTTATAATAATTTTAGATATATAAAAATTGTATTGAACTTTTTACCATCTTTTACCCACCTCCTAGGAGCATTTGAAAATTTACATAAAATATAATTTTACTTCTTTTGTAAGTTGAATTTCAAAAATTTGAGAGACACGGTTGATATGAGTAGGTATAATGTTGTTTAATTAGATGAAAATAATTTTTGGTGATTAGTAACTTTTAACATTAATTTACCACGGTTAAAAGTAAATAGGGTAATTAAGGGTAAAAATGATATATTATTACCCTAAAACATGTCCAAATTCTATTGGATAAGTGTAATTTGACCAAAAACAACCTTTTGAATAAAATATTACCCTTTAGGTCCTCGTATATTATATTAGGAGATTTATTATTATTTTATTTAAAGAAGAGTTAAAATAGTTAAAATCAATGTTTAATAACTAAAACATTTTTAATATTGGGTTATACAAGAGATAAATTTGAATATAAATATTAATTATAAACCTAAACATATTTCTACCATAATGGTATATTATTTATAATTTTTAGACATTAAATAATATTATTTATTTATGACACAATGATGATTCAGTAATTACCTTATTAATGAAATATTAACATAATTGGTATTATAAATACGCAAATAAATGTAATTTGGGACTTTTTATGAATTATACTAATTTTAGAGGTTAATATAGAATATTAGGGTTGGTTATATGAATTGTTTTAGAAGTAATAATGTTGTTATAAATTTAGAAAAAACAAAATACCAAATAGTGCCAAAATTGACATAAAAGTGTTTTTAAAAAATATATTATATTATTAATTGATATAATGAACCTAAAATATCTCAGGATCATTAAAAAGACTTATATAATAATATATATAACATTAATGAACCAATTGGTGTTGTATTTGTAGTTTATAGTAAGTTGATTAACCATATAGTGTAACAATACAATAAGACACGGTAAAAGTTAAATTATTTAACTTAGAGTTAAATATAAATGATAAGTTTAAAATGGTAACCTAAATTCCTATAAACCCTATTGGATGAGAGTAGTGTGACCCATAACCACCATGTCCTCGAAATAAGTCACTTTGGAGCCATTATAAACTAAATATAAATTTATTATAAAATAATATTTTATGTTTTCTCAAAGGTGCCCCTCACCCCTCTTATAAACGAGAACTCCCATTCTCTCTAATTCACACCTCCAAATCCATTTTTCTTGGCCAAAACATACCCAAATACCCTCTGAACTATCCTACCTCCATATTAGAGGCCTTCCTTTTGTCAGAAATCCAACCTAAGGATCCCTTTTGATCAAATCAAAAGGAAGAACCCGAAAAAGAGATAAATATCTCACCACCTATTTCAAGTTACTTTCTTTTCCAAATTCCTCCTTATTTATTGTTTCAATTATAAACTAATAAATCAAATATCTTCTATATACTATGATTTTATTATAAAAATTTTACGACCATATGAGTTATTTTATCCATCCTATGAATGAAATTGTCACCACACGTGCGTACGTACGGCTTACCATCTCCACGTCGTGGTGTAGTTTGTTTTTAAAACATTTCATCATTTGGATGGGTATAATAATGAATTTAAATGATATAAATAATAAATATAAGATTATTAGGATTCTTTATATATGATATATGATCCAATTATATACGATTTTAATATCAAAAGAATGATATTGTCGCTCTTGCGTTCGTACGGACTAATGTACCCACGAACGCGATTAGATTCATTTTCCATGATTAACCATTAAAGTATTATGATAAAGTATATATAATAAATAATCATAAAAGATAATACATAATAATGATACTGTATTTATGTAAATATATTATTCATTTACTTATTTCCATTCAATTCAATAAGGAAATGAAAACAATGTTTATGCGTACGTACTGCCTACCGTCTCTATGAACAGTGTATTTCATTCCATTTATCAATATATCATATATATTTATATGATGAATATATATTATATATAAATCATGTTTTTCATTCTTTAATTAAGTAAATCAGTATATAACTAATAATATCAAGAACAACAAGTAGAACCGCGTATGATAAATGAAACGATTTTCCCAAAACACTGCTTAAACATGGAATTGACAAAAGAACGGATAATATAAAGTCCTAAGGGAATCATATATGATATCATAAATATTATTATGTTTCTTCTACAAGTTAATAATATGTTTAAACCCACTATACTAGAGTTTCAGACACATAAAGAAGAAATTGGACCAAAAGTAAGGGATTATTTCATCACACTTTTATATCTGTGAGACACATGCCTTAATCACCAACTATTTCATTTGTATGGTGTTTAATCTTCCCATTAGTGTTTTATAATTTTTATTATGAAGGATACGATATTAACATATGCATGTAATTTTCCAACGATTATAAATGGTAGGGGATAATTTTTCAAATTTCATTTTTATCCGAGATTTCTTATATGTAAGTATTTATTGGGGTTATATTTTTCATCCATGTCCATAAAATGTATTTCATAAAGTGTTTAATAATTTTTCATGTATGTTTAAAGTCATGTTTACCCCTATTTGAATTTTACTTTGTGTTATGGGAGGAATATTTCTTGTGTTTACCATATGTGGTACTTTTTGACTTTTCTGTTAAAAGTACAAGGAGAATGTTTTTTTAACTTATACGGCATGAACAAGTTTTTACGGTTTCATGACACCTTATTTTCATGAAGCATACTCTACAAGATTTCATGATTATTTTCAAAAAAATATTTTTCTTTTAAAATTTTATGGCATTTTGTGGAAAGAAAATGATTTTGAAGAAGAAAGGATATTTTCTTCAAGAATTCATTTCAAGTGTTTTATCAAAACCATTTTCCATATTATATGAAATTATGTAATATGTTTATATTCCAAGTATAATGTCTCCATTATTTACATGGTTTAATTTTTCTAATGATGAAATGATATACATTTATTTTATATGGATTATTTTATGATTAGATGGTGTTTATGAAACCCATATTATTCTTTGGGATATGATGAATGATTTATGTTTATATTGTGGCACACGAAAGAATGATTTTATTATGAGATGGGTGGGACATATATCTCCCTCCAATGAATTGGGTAAAGATTTATGTCTCATGAGATAGACATGGCTGGAACGCCAAGTGAATCTGGTTCAGTAATATAGGGTTGTAATGGCATGTAAACCTGGTTCAGTAATTGACTTTGTCCACTATGAAGGTCTTGGCAGCAATTTCTTGGATACTATAGAAATCATAACATGTTCTTATTGGTTTCCTAAATTACATGTTTTATTCCCATGATATTTTATCATGATTAATGTTCCTTATGATATATACCTTACATACTACCAAGATTTATTTCACAACTCAAGATATTTTTTTAAAACTTTATGTTCATGTTTTTTTGTTCAAATGTATATGTTTTACCTTCTTTTATAAATGCTTACCCTTACTGATCATTTGAGCTCACCCTTTTTATTTTTTTCTCCTAGGATATAAATAAAGGTTTTAGGTAAGAAAAAAAGGAGGTAAGATATTTATGGGAGATTTTGAAGATCTTTCACCAGGATTAGAAGATTGTGTTCTGAGTTTCCAAAGACACTAAACTATTATGTTTCTTGGGTGTCTGTTTTTGTTATGTATTACGTATTCCAAAAAAGTTATGTGATTTCCATGTATGTAATGTATGGGTCGTTATAGTTGGTATCAGAGCGAAGGTTTAGTTATCTTTTGGAAACTAGGATACGAAAACCTTAGTGAAATCCCTAGAGATATTTCTAAGGTATGTCTAGGTAAATCTCTATGGTTAAGTATAAGTATAGGTTATATTCCTAGAATTACGGTAACGATCTCAAAATTAGACCTAAGATGTTATATATTGAAGGTAGACCCCCTTTGTTATGTTGTTTTCCTAGCATGATTTTTGTATCTCACACTATTCATTTTGGGATTTAGATGAGGGGTGGAACCTGAAATAACTGTATTGATCAATGTAATGGACAGTGTAATGATTGTCCTCCTGAATAAACCAATGTTATGGGAGATAAAGTGTAAAATCTTATTACTATAATTAAACAATATTTGTATAATTTTGGACTTCCAAATGAGCAGAGAAAGGAAAAATATTTTATTGAGTCTTTCCTGAGGCAATGTCCATCTTCTTTCAGTGGGTCTTCGGGTCCACTTGTTGCTGAACAATGGATTAGTACTGTTGAAAAGATATTATAGATACTTCACTATTCATAGAATGAAAATTTCATTTTGGCTATTTACTGGTTAGAAGTTGGAGAAGACCAGTGGTGTAATATAGTTAAAAATACAAGGCCACAAGAAGAAATTGATTCCATGGAATGGGACGAGTTCAAGGACTTGTTTTTCAAAAAGTTCTTCTCTCGTATTCTTCAAACAAAGAAGGAAAAAAGAGTTCCTTTAGGTTAAACAAATGTATGATTAATATATTGGTATATACGAGGAAAATTTTACAAGTCTTGAAAGGTATGCATCTGGCTTTATCATCCAACCTGAACATAAAGTTGAAAAATTCTTCAGTAGCTTAAAACCAATTCTTCAAAGCAACTATAAGAGACTTCAGTAGATTTGAAGAAGTTGTGCATTGTGATATCTAGGTAGAACTGGATGTTGGTGTAACATATCTATCTAATGGTTTTTACAAGAAATGAAAGATGGAGGTCAAGGAAAAATCTCAAAACATTGGTTAAAAGAAGAAAAATGGTTTGTTATTCTCAAAGTGTGGAATTAAGCATGGTGGGGATTGTATTAAAGGGAATAGAAAATGTTTAAGTGTGGAAAATAAGGTCATCAAGCAGCTGAGTTTTGAAGTAATTGGATAAAGGTAGCTAATTATGTCAATAGAGAAAAGACTACAGAAAACGCACCACCAACACTTCAATGCTTCAAGTGCATGGAAATGGGGCATAATGCTAACCAATGCCCTAATCCAAGGGTTAATAATGATCAACATCAACAACCTCTCAATGAAAAGTACAAAGGGAAGTCACATTATATCACTATTAATTATG
The DNA here is from genome assembly GCA_963277665.1 of Viscum album. Classification (NCBI taxonomy): domain Eukaryota; kingdom Viridiplantae; phylum Streptophyta; class Magnoliopsida; order Santalales; family Viscaceae; genus Viscum; species Viscum album. The sequence continues at coordinate 888,368,938 of OY728128.1, forward strand.
TTGAATTTGAAAACAAAGTGGGGGAATGATTAAGTTTTTATGTAACGAGATTCCAAAATAGTAGTGTGGAATGTCATTTTTAGTATCGTGGAATATTGGAATATCTATGTATTGGTATATTGTGGTTTTAAATAATTTTATGGTACCAGTAACCATGAAAAGTGATTAAAATATTTTTGTAAAGATGATGGTATGTGCATAATGAAGGGATAAGGAGAAAATTATATGTTTGATAGTATTAATGAGCTCATGACTGATATAAGGACAATGTGATATCATTGTTTGAGTATGTAGAATTTTTGGAATTTTAGTATGTGGAAAGAGTTAACTTTTGACATCATTCATGTTTTCATTAAAGATAAATGGGTATTCATTTTTCAAGAGAATAACTAATTAAGGTATTCACTGTGACCAACAAAAAGATATATCTTATGATATATGGGGGACAAATGAAGGAATTGACATGCTTGGTAGATGACATTTCTAGTAATCCAACAGATGTATTTTCGATAAGCCTAAAGGTCATAATGGATTAATTTAGACATCATATATTATTTATTAAGGCTAAAACTTTTTGATTTTATTTCTGAAATTTTATAATAGTATAGTTTTAGAAAAAGGACAACCCATAGGATGTGCGACAACCCGTCACGTCGGACGAAGATGCAGGAATCGAACCCACAACTGATGTGTGACATGCCTTTATCACCTACCACTGGCCTACAGTAAGTCCCTAGTTAGTATAAATTTGTATTAATTTATTAAGTTGTATGATATATGAATTATAAGTCCATTTTATGAACCATATGTGATTATTCTCACCATATATGGACTTATGTATATTTAATAACTTTTTCTAACCTTTTGTTTGAGACAGATAGAATGACCTATCATTCTATCGCATGATCTACTAACACTTCACAAATGAAAAATTCAACTACATTTATTTAAGAGATGAAGTGGAAATTGTTCAAGGAATGACCAATGGTGAGATTATACCAAAATCAATTAAGTATTTTTTCTAATTCCAATTTTTTCAACTTTAGGGAAATGATCTTGAAATCCAAAAACGTTTTCCTAAATGGTACCTTAGATCATCACAAATTTATAGATTTTTGATTGTTGGGTTTTTCATAACCATGTTCTCTACCACTATCCATCAGAACATGATGGTTAGATTTCTCTTCCATATCCATATGTTCACCTATGTTCTTCTATGTGGAAACTCAGTGAGGAGTTAATTTAGGTAACCATTGCGTTTCTTTTTTTAAAATATGTTTTAGTACTCCTTTTTACGATGTGGGTTTCTATAAATAAAACTTTCAAGTAGTAAACCATTTATAACCCCGACGAATTTCGAGGGAAAAAATCATTTTAAGGGGGGGTAAAATTTAACACCCTGAGATTTTATGAGAAATATTATTTTTAATTTCTTTGATGTCTTGTGTTGTACGCTACACAAATATTATCTTTCTCTATACACAACACTATTCTTGGATTGCATTACACATAAGAGAAACCTTCCTCAATAGCTTGTGTTGTACACAATACCGAGTTTCACTAAACAACAATAAGTTATTCAAATATTATATAAACTAGGCGTTATGAATATTAATACCCACTTTTTGAAATTTTATAAATTTTATCTTTCAAAATTGATATCTTTTTTGGATTCGAGATATCGAAATTATCCTAGGGTGAATTTTTTGGTATTTTTTTGAAAACTTTTAATTTTTGATGAATAGTGAAAACACTTAGTTATTGGTTAAAACTGACTTTTTATTTAAATAATCATTTATTTTATTTATATTTATTTTTGGTCAAAATATATACATAATACCTATATAAGTTCAATGTAAATAATTAGAGTCATTTTATAATAATTTTAGATATATAAAAATTTTAATGAACTTTTTACCGTCTTTTACCCACCTCATATGAGCATTTAAAAATTTACATAAAACTTAACTTTACTGCTTCTGTGAGTTGAATTTCAAAAATATGAGAGACACGGTTGATATCAGTAAGTAAAATGTGGTTCAATGAGATGAAAATATTTTTTGGTGAATAGTACCTTTTTACTTTTATTTACCATGGTTAAAAGTAAATAAGGTAATTAAGGGTAAAATGATATTATTATTACCCTAACACATGTCCTAATTCTATTGGATAAGTGTAATTCAACAAAAAACAACCATAGGAATAAAATATTACTCTTTAGGTCCACTTGTATTAGATTAGGATACTTATTATTATTTTATTTAAAGAAGAGTTAAAATAGTTAATATCAAAGTTTAATGACTAAAACATATTTAATATAGGGTTATACATAAGATAATTTAGACTATAAATATTAATTATAAATCTAAAAATATTTCCTACATAATAGTAGTTTATATATATTTTTTAGACATTAAATAATTTAATTTATTTATGGCTCAATGATGATGTGCTAATTATCTTATTAATGAAATATTAACATAATTGATATTATAAAAGCGAAAATAAGTTGTACATGAAACCTTTTATGAATTAAAATACTTTTCTAGGTTTATATAATATATTAGGGTTGGTTAGATTAATTTTTTAATCAGTAATAGTGCTGTTATGAATTTAGAAAAAACAAAATACCAAATAGTGTCAAAATTGACATAAAATAGTTTTTAATACAGATATTATATTATTAATTGATATAACGGTCCTAAAAATATAAGGTTCGTAAAAAAGAGATATATAATATTATATATGACATTAATGAACTAATTGGGGTTATATGGGTAGTTTATAGTATGTTTATTAACCATATAGTGTAACAATACAAGAAGACACGGTAAAAGTTAAATTATTTAACATAGAGTTAAATCTAAATGATAAGGTTAAAATGGTAACCTAAACTTGTCTAAAACATATTGGTTGAGAGTATTTAGACCCCTACCCACCCTAGCTTCAAAATAAGTCAATTTGGACCCATTATAAATCAAATAAATATTTTTTATAAAATAATATTTTAAGTTTTTTCTAAGGTTCCCATCACCCCTCTTATAAAAGGGCACTCTGCCTTCTCTCTAATTCACACCTCCAAAGCCATTTGGCTTAGCCAAACCCTGCAAAAATACTTTCTCTACTATCAAAACTTCATCCTAGGGCCTTCCTTTAGTCATAAATCCAACCTAAGGATCTATTTTGATCAAATCAAAAGAAAGAACCTCAAGAAGAGGTAAATATATCACGACCTATTTCAAGTTCCTTTCTTCTTCCACCTCCTCCTTATTTATTTTTTCCATTATAAAATAATAACTCCAGTATATTTTTTATAAAAGGATGTTATTATAAAAATTTTACAACCATATTAGTTATTTTATCCATCCTATGAATGAAAAAGTCACCACATGTGCGTATGTATGTCTTACTGTCTCTACGTCGTGGTGTAGTTTGTTATTCAAACATTTTCACCATTTGGATGGGTATAATAATTAGTATAAATGATATAAATAATAAATATAACATAATTATGATTCTTTATATATTATATAACTTCTAATTATATAGAATTTTAATATCAAAAGAATGATATTGTCACTCGTGCGGAAGTACGGACTACCGTCTCCGCAAATGCGATGAGATTAATTTTCCATGATTAACCATTCAAGTATGATTATAAAGTATATATAATAAATAGTAATAAAACATATTACATAATAATTATACTGTATTTATGTACATATATGTTTCATTTACTTAATTCCATTCAATTCAATAAGGAAACAAAAATAGCATTTATGCGTACGTACAGCCTACCATCTCCATGAACGGTGTATTTTATTCCATTTTTTGATATATCATATATATTTATATGATGAATATATATTATATATAAATCATGTTTTACATTCTAGAATTAATTAAATTAGGATATATGTAATAATATCATGAATAACAATTAGAACCACGTACGATAAATGAAACAATTTTACCCCAAACGCTTCTTTAACATGGAATTGACAAAAGAACAATTAATATATAGTCCTATGTGAATTATATATGATATCATAAATATTATTATGGTTCTATTAAAAGGTAATAATATGTTTCAACCCAATATACCATATTTTTAGACATGTATGGAAGAAATTGGACCTAAGGTAAGGGATTATTTCATCTCACTTTTATTTTTGTGAGACATATGCCTTAATCACCAACTATTTGATTTGTATGGTGTTTAAGCTTCCCATGAGTGTTTTATGATTTTTATTATGAATGATATGATATTTACATATGAATTTAATTTTCCACCAATTATAAATAGTAAGGGATAATTTTTAAAATCTCATTTTTATCCGAGATTACTTATACGTATGCCTTTACTGGGGTTATATTATTCATCCTTGTCCATAAAATGTTTTTCATAAAGTGTTTATTTTATTCCATGTATGTTTAAATTCATTTTTAACCCTATTTTACTTTTACTTTTTTATGAGAATAATCTTTCTTTTGTTTACCATATGTGGTACTTTTTTACTTTTTTGTTAAAAGTATAAGGAGAATGTTTTTTAAACTTATACAGCATGAACGGATTTTTACTGTTTCATAACACCTTATTTTCATGAAGCTTAATTTATAAGATTTCAGGATTATTTTCAACAAAATATTTTTCTTTTAAAACTGCATGGAATTTTGTGGAAAAAAAAATTATTTTGAAGAAAAAAGGATAATTTCCTCATTAATTCATTTCAAGTGTTTTATCAAAACTATTTTCCATATAAGATGACATAATTTAATATTTTTATATTTCAAGTATAATGTCTCTATTATTTACAAGGTTTCATTTTTATTATGTTGAAATGATATCCATTAATTTTATATGGATTATGTTATGATGGGATGGTGTTTATGAAACCCATATTATTCTTTTGGTTATGATGAATGATTTGTGTTTATATTGTGGCACACAAAATAATGATTTCTTTATAAGATGGGTGGGACCTATATATCCCTAAAATACATTGGTAATGTTTTATATCTCATGAGATAGACATGGATGGAATGGAAAGTTAATCTGATTCAGTAATACAGGGCTGGAACGGCAAGTAAACCCGGTTCAGTAATGGACATTGTCCACTATGATGGTCTTGGAAGCAATGCCTTGGCTACTATTGAAATCATAACATGTGATTAATGGTTTCCCGAATTACATGTTTTATTACCATGATATTTTATCATGATTAATGTTCTTTTTTGATCTATGCTTTACATACTGCAAAGATTTATTTCACAACTCAAGATCTTGATGATTGAACATTATGTTCATGTTTTTATGTCAAAATGTATATGTTTTGTTTTATTTTCTACATGATTACCCTTCCTAAGCATTTGAGATCACCATTTTTATGTTTTTCCCATGATATAAAGAACGGTTTTAGGTAAGAAAAAAAAGAAGGAAGAACTTTATGGGAGATGTTTAAGAACATTCACCATGATTAGAAGATTATGTTCTGAGTTTCCAAAGACACTAAACTATTACAGTCCATGGGTGTCTCTTTTTTTTATTTATTAAGTATTATGAAAAAGTAATGTAATGTACATGTATGTAAATTATGGGTCGTTAAAAATTATATGTTCATGGAGAATGATTATTTATTATAAAAAAATGAGATAATGTTATATCCAATTTCAGGAACCTTTTCGATGAGCTATGAACTAAAGGGTGGAGATATGATACGATTAATTTCATAATCTATAAATAAAAAAGGAAAAAATATATGGTGTTTTAGAGATAATAAATATAAAATTCTCCATACTGGAAATTTAGTCAAAAACATACTCAATCTCAATGTTAAATTGGAAAAAAAATCCCTTACCTCATACTTTTTCTTTGTTGAACAGGCTCTAACTACCTATATAATAAATCATGTTTTATTATATATAGTAATGTTGTTCATAAAAATATTACTTAATACCATTAATATACTATTAATTATTTCCCATATATTATTTTTTTCATTTGATAAAATTAATATTTGAGTGTTAATATTTCATTTTACATGCATAATTCATTTTGGTTATTCTGGTCCTTGATCCTTAACCCTTTATCAGGGGTTCATCATATATAAATAATTTATTAGGAATATATAAACATTTCATTGACATTTTTTAAGTATCGTGGTCACTTCATGAAACATATAGTGCCGGTATATATTAAACACTTAAAAATATATTTTGGGAGATTATTTAATTTAAATAAGACTTGAATTAATTGATGAAAATACATGACATATTACCATTCCTTGAAAATAAAAAATATATTAAATTAATAATTATTACATTATATCACCATTATTTATGTTCTTTTATTAATCAGTGAGGTAACTATTATATCATCTTTCATGTAGGTGGTAAAATTAAACCAAATGATAAAACATTATAAAGATTGAATAAGTTGGAAAATTTTATTATAGACTAAAAATCTAAATTAAAAAAACTATAATGATTTTTAAAACATGTTTTTAAATTGATAAAATTAAATCTCTAAAAATTTTCATGAAGAAGATAATTATGAATGATGCGGGAGAGGATAACACTTATGTTGAACACTTAAATATCCTAATCCAAAGCCTCCTAGAAATGAAATATTATGGGATTATTATAGTAACCATATGTTCTAAAGCATGGTAGAGGATTCTTAGAGATATACTTGTATATATATCTAATAGAAATATAAAACAAGGGTTTGGGTTTATGAGGGTTATATAATCCTCTCTTTTTTTGATCTGTAAGATTTTTATGTTAATAAAATTGTACTTTTTATTTTGTTTCATATATGATATAAGAGTTAAAGTGGTTAATATTTAGTGATCAAGGGCCCATTAATTAGGGACTAGAGTGTTGATAGGGGACTTGGTTGTTTGGGTATGAAAAGTACCACCAGCTAGCTGGTGGAGTATCTGAATGTCTATAAGGAAATCTAGACCCCACTGACTAACACGTGGGGTGCCACTCTCCAACTGGTGTGGCTATTATTTAGGTGAAATTATTTCACCCTATGGGTTTCAAGTTAAACTTTTTCTTGACCCCCGTTATAACCAATTCTAATCCCCCTGGTCCTATACTAAATTTTTGATTCCATATCATTAATCATAAGCCCCCCATTCTTCTCCCCTAACATATCGATATTTGGAAGAACTAGTGAAGCATGAATAGTGAGATTTTATCAAGATTTATAAAAAATACACATTTATAAAAATTATAGGGGATTGGATATATGTCATATATATGAGTTCCATAAATATATAAGGATAATTTATCCCTTTCCTTGTAGACCGTTTTTATTCTATAATGGTAAAAATGATTCTTGATGAATTGATATCTACCAATGAAACTGAACATTATATAGGTATGTGTTTATGAATCATCATCCTTGGAATATTATTGGAGGGGTACTAATAGTAAAACCTTAATCTATTTAATATTATTTTGTAGATTATGTGAGCTATCAATGTGGTAGTGAAAAAGTTCGTGATTGGAGATATAATTCTCCAGGACAGTGATGCTTTTGTGTATGTTTCATTAGAAAGATCATCATGAGACCTTATCAATATTGAATATCATCTCAAATAAAATTTTAATTGATGTATTGTCAATATATTTATGATTACTTAGAGTAACATAGTCTCTCTAATATAATTATTGCGGAATAAATGATCCATTCTTGAATCAATAATGGATCCGGTGAATTAGAGACCCCTCCTTCAACATACAATGAAATTGATTCAATTAATTCACTCATTAAAAAATGTGATTATATAATAGACCTTATCTATTTATAATCATGTTGAGTATCATTTATAATATTCTTTATTGATAAATTAGAATCAGAATATACATCCTTGATGTGTGTGCTCATTCTTCATGAATGTGTGATATGGTTTAGCTTTCGGTCCACTATCAAACCTTTGAGTACATAAAAAAACCATGTGGTAGGATTTTCATTTCCAATTAGAGCCTTGTGTATGAAATTTTCATGATTTTCCTATTTATTCATGATAACCCATGTTTGTTATGCGTTTATACATGGGTGGGTGAGTGGCCTTGACACCTTTTCTATTTGTGGAAATTTGCTTTTTATGTAGCCTCTTGAGAATTTATTTTGAAATTACTTTTCATTAATATCTATTATACATGTTTCTTATGGTATTTCATAGCTAGGGGAACCTTTCTTCATATAACTAGAAGATCTAGTTTCCTATTTTTTTTCCTGATGTAACTTTAGAGGGCGAGTTTGTTAACATTAAGATGGCTACATACTATTTATCGCTTGATGTTGGGGGTATGATCATAGGAATGATACTTGATTCATGATTGGACATTTCAATGTAATTGATGGTCTATTTACTATACTCCAATGTTGGAGAATTTCATGCTTGTGTTATGTGTTATCTAGTTGCACCTAATATGTTAGGTGGGATTTACAATCATCTAAAGATAATTTCCACCATATTAGTGAATCATATGATATTCTGCATGAGGACCACCATTATGGTGGGGCATTTGATGTTTACATAATGGAGGAACATTGGATTATATACATTGTCATCCTTACAAACATTGAGTTGACGAAGGTGCGGCTGGGGTTTGTTGTGTCTTGGTTAGTACATGATGACTTGGCACATGTGTGGTGGTCTGTTTAGTTGGGAATATAGTTGTATAATTACATACACATTTATATAATATGTAAACACTGTGAAGGATGCATTTGTGGTGTCTAACTACGTTTATTACTCAACCCATATACATGGTTCTTAGTGTGCATAGAGATTACAGGACTGGGAATGTATTAAAGGGAAAGGGCCTTAGAAAAGGAAGTTGAGGATATAGTGGCATGGAGTTAGAGGTAATGTAATGACGTATCGTTCTGTTACCTCTATATTTATTTCTATTCCATACATTATATAACATCGTGTGGATTTACATTTTGGGATCCAGTTTATCTATTTATCAAATAATATGTATTCCATTTGATATTATTTTCTAATATGTTTTTTACTCTATATTGATATACGTTTATTTTTATTTTCTATGAAAGTATATTATACTATGGGTATAGTCACTTTAATGATGGTGTATGTACCCTTACCGCTAATTTGTATCCTCCTACAGGGAAGAATGCATATATCTATCATGATCACAATAGTTTAGAAAGGGGAGTTACAAAATTATTTTTGAGAATATTTTTATAATTTTATTTGGACTAACATATGACATGGTATAAAATAGATAGGATGTGTGGGAATTAGGTATGAGGTTACCATGTTCTCGTTCAACTCAAGTTTAAAGTTCATATATGTTACCATTGATGGTAATACTATTACTATTATATAAAATTTAGGAGTGTTATTGAATCATCATTAAGTATGTAAGATAAAATACATTATATATGCCTATTTTATACTACATCCTAGTTATTAAATTTAACGCCTTGATTTGTGCAATATTTTTAAGACATACTTAAATTTCTTGATTGATTGATATATCTATTGGAATTAATTAGTTGAACCTACATATGATTTTTTTTCTTTATATCTGACTATTAATAACATTTAGTAATGAATTCTTAGGTAAGTGTTAGGTTAGATGAACCTTGGGATATGGGTAGACTATAAAGAGAACCTTTTCTTGATCTCATAGACTGGATATGATCTATTATAAACTAATGTATTCAGACATTTTAGACAAACATTTCATAGTTAAAATATTCTATAGTCAAGATTTTTTAATATACCGTGAGTTATGGAAGATGAGGTTACTCTTATCCAGCCACTAATGGTGTCGTAGGATGTACCCTACAACACTGTTGTACTGACACTATTAATCTAGCCTACAAAGCCAGTTCATCCAGAGATATTTCATATTTTCCCCATTTAATAATGTGACATGTAGAATAACATAATAAATCATGCTCCAGACTTCCATATCTAGAATCTTATGAGTTTCAAAGGTTATGGTGGCATATAGGATACAGATGACTATATGGATCATATCAACAGAATTTTTGAGTTGTACCAGACTCATGAGGAGGGAAGAGTGACTTCGGTGGCATTTATGTTCCATGTATCTTCTAGGAATAGGTTGAATACAATGAATCATGTGCAAAGACAATAGTATATTACTTGGGAGACTATCAAGGAGTTGTTTCTAAATAAATATCTTATTAACATAATGAAGTTGGATGATGAATTTTAATTCATGGAGTTTCATAATGGGTCAATAATTATATTTATGTATTCTACTCAGCTTATGGTGTTACATTTATTTTCACCTCTATTAGTTTGGAATGTGGAATGGAAGTCTCAAAATACCAATAATGTCTTCAGACTGGAGCTAAAACATCTGGTTAGGGTCTTTAACCTGACAATTTATACACAAATTCTTCATAAAGATGTGACATTTTAGAATTGGCATTAGGAGGATTAGGTAGCATTATTACTTCCAACCCATAGAGAACTAGTTACATAGATCCCTATTATTACCACATGAGCCTCTTTTGGTAGTAGGAATGTGAATAATGACCCAGATAAGTAGGGAAGTAGGTAATTGGGACAGAGAAAGACTTCCTTAGTATCATATATAAAATATTATTTTAGAAAGTTCTTCAATTATGTGATAATAGGTTATTATATAATCACTTGCATGAATTCATCTACTGATGTTTGATATTTGGGAAGAGATGGTCATCTTTAGTAATTTTGTTTGAGGATATCTCCGATGAGTGCGAGGAAATGATACAAATAAATAAGTTGAGGACCATAGAAGAGGATGAAGACTTTTAGACTATGGTGAATCCAGGGAAGGGCTATAGAGCTTTGGTAGGATGAGTTTATGTAATTGATCAGACAATATCATGTGATACTGAGAGACCATATACTATTATAGGTATATTCCCAATCAATTCTATGTTGTCTAAATTCTACTTTGATAATGGTTACTCCCATTCCTTTATATAAACATAATTTTTTAACTTGACTTACCAATCAAGTTGTATTCGGAGTAAATTTATCATAATATACCATTTCACATTAAATTGGCCCATCTTTAATGATCCCTAGAGTTTACAATATTTTTTCCTGATAATGGAAATTTTTAGAATTTCATGATTCTAGAGAAGATGGGTTTCATTTTTATTATTATCATAGACTATATGAATAGGTTCCAAGCTCACAATTATTTGTATGGGTGATGAGTATTGTTTACATAACCCAAGGGAGAGAAGTATGTGATGACTATATAGTGGGAACTAGATGCTAATAGATTTGGTACAGAATTGTGTTAGCTTTGAATTATCATGGTGTATATTATATTCTTGGATCTTTTAGTGGGACAGTGGAATACCCCTCATCCTATTTCTTTATTGTATAACTCTATTAATAAATATATCTTGAAGGTATCTTGGGAATTCTTCCATATATAGGATTTGTCTTTGAGATAGGGATCAAGTTGGGTGTAAATCACATTTTGATACCCCTTATCGTATGGTGTGACCGAGTTGAAGGATATCAATGTGAAACACATGAACATTAAGAATAAGTGATTTATCAAGATGAGTACTTCACTGGGGGGTGTACCAATATTTTTTTCCAATGTGGAGGATGGTAGTATTCAACTATACATAGATAATATGAAATAAAACCTGGTGACACTAAATAACCGGTATCTTTTTCCCAGGATTGAGAATATTTTTGATCATTTATCTAGAGAGTGATGGTTCTCTAAAAATGTTATTCGATTTGGCTATCAATGGTAATGGGTTATTGAAGAGGACATCTCAGAGATATAATTCCAGGGTAAATATGGTCTATATGTGTAACTGGTGATTTCATTTAGACCAATAAATTTTTTGATAGTATTTATAGATCACATAGATAAGATATTACACCTATATCTTGACTCATTCTTCATGGTATTCATAGAATATATTCCCATCTGCTCATCAAATATATAGAATCATATAAAAAATCTCAAGATAGTCCTAAGTTAGCTTCGAGCACATAGAGTTTATGTCATGTCGTAAAAGTCTAACAATTGGATCTAGGGTGTGATATTTTTTGGGAATGTGATGTCTAAGATATGTATATCCATAGACCCAGAGAAAGAGGAGTTGTTGATGCCCCATACATGTCCCCACCTTGTGATTGAGATCCGGAGAATTTGTAGTTCAGTAGGATATTACTGGCCTTTTATTTTGGACTTCTCTTGTTTATAAAAAACCATTATAGTAACAAATAGGCCCCATAGGAACCCCATTACTCACATACACAAGATTTAACATCCCTTGGTCCCACCCACATGCCTGAATGTGTCATCAGACTAATGATTGTCCACATATCCAAACATTTTTTCTTTCCAAATTGTTTTCTCCTCACATTCACACACCATGAGATACATCCCAGGAGATCACCCATCCCAACCACTACTATTTTAAAAACCTCTATTACCACCGATTTATTATCATGTAGGATCCTGGAAAGAGATGTTAATTACGTTTAAGTGGGTAATAACATTGATTCTTTTAACCCTTCAACATTATTAGGTGTTACTTCCCCCCCCCACCCAAGTTAGAGAATGACATCCTTATTGTGGACACTACATATCAACCCAGTCAGTGACGCTGCAAATGTAGAAGGGTTTAACATCTCTCATGAACATAACAATTGGGTCCCGAAGACACCCCAATTGACTCAAACACACGTGTTATCCACACCAAGGTCCCACCCACTTACCTAAAGATGTTATCTGACAAATGATGATACCCACATGGAAACTCATGGTCTTTATAATCATCTTTTTCCCCAGGCACACACACCATGTGATATGTAATGACCACCTCCCTTAAAAGGTACCCATCCTATGATGGAAATAAAATAAGAAATATAATAACCCCCATGTCCCACCTCTAATAAGAAATGGGTTAGCTACAAGTACTGAGGGAATAAAAATATCACAAAGGAGTGGCATTAAGCTCTAAAATAATTGGTATTAGAGATATGAAAAATAATCCCAAGAATCTCTATGAGATAATATAAAAAAACAAAAAACAAACCCATAATTCATATATAAGTAAGACTGATATAGATTAAAGTCTTAAAATAAATTCCCAAAAGGTAAGCCAAGGAAGAAACACAATAACTTCCCAAAAGGCCAAGATAGTAATGTTTTTCACTGCCCATGTAGTCCAACTGAAAAATAAAAAATTGTTTGTATAAATGTTGCAAGAGAATATAATTATACTCAATATGATACCCAATGTTTATCATGTAAATTTTAAAAAAGCATAATAATTTACGAGTAGGAAAACTATAGAACATACATCACTAACACAAGTCAAATAACTAAACAATTATTCACCAGGGCTTGCTCACCATAAAATGCATTGATGTACAGTAATATAAAAAGATGTATATCTAATAAAGGGTACCCCTAACCTATTTACCACGGTGTTTTACCTCTCACAACCAGCTTCATACATCCTGGAACTCCCATCTCTTCAATACAATCATATCACATCACATCATTCCAGATGACACATCAATCATCGCATCGCATCACATATCACTTGAAGACACCTAGGCTATCACATCACGTCACATATCACCAGGAGACTTCTGGTCCATCACATCACCTCATATCTCATGCAAATAAACATGGTACATCACATCACATTAAAACCATGATAAGAATATTAGTGTATCATGAACATGAATGACATCAAATGGTTGTCCCCTTATTACCATGCATAACCCCCACCATAATTCATATCATTATCCCTTTAATAAACCACCTCTATTTAAAGTTTTACATCTAACCATCATATCCCATGCATATCAAACTATCCTAGAAGAGAGAGTAAATAAGAGAGGGTAACCATCCATCCATTATCACCACTGATATGTTGGTAAAAAAACTCTAAACCATTTTTATATTAACAAGAGGTTCTCAACATGGGAAGATAGAAAAGAGATACCATAATAAACATTAATATATATATAAATACAAACATAATACCAAAAAATTTCATAACAAAAACATTATACCTCACCTCATCGCATCACCACCTAGCATCACAACAAACATCACTTTCACGGCCATATCTAAATGAACCACATCACACAAGGAACTATAATCCATGGTCCACATTCCGCTAAATGTTTATCAATTTTTCATATTATTCATTTATATCCAATTTTAGTTAAACTTCCAATTCAATCCATTATTTCTAGACCTTTTATTTCATTGCTTTATGTTGTTATTTTAAATTTTACATCAACCACATTTAACCACACATCCCATATTAGTTCACAATTATATTAACTATTCAATACTGTTCAATTTCAATACAAATTTACATTTACTTCCATAACTACCTTTGAATATAGAAAAAAAAACATTTCCAAAACAATATTTCTCATAAAAACATCCAACATATCACCTTCTTTTTAACAACAACAACTACTAAGCATAATAAAATAGTTTTCCACATCAAAACTACCGTATACCAACCACATCCAAACTCATCCACTACATGTCAACAAAATCTCTACTAGAAATCACCACTCCACATCACATCTACACATCACCGCCCTGAAACAAAAAAACCTTTTACAACACATCCATATTACACATTCAGTTTTAGCAGGGGGAATTTTTCTTATATTCGACTTCTTTTTTCAAGGTAATAATAACACAAGACATAAATGTCCCAATAAAATTTCTTACTAACCTGATATAATTCATTAGGAAATTTCCATTTTTGGTGATAAAAAAACATGTTTTTTATAATATAAATAATTATAAAACATGTAATGTTCCAATAACCTTGATTTTCATTAGAGGGTCCAATTAAACAAATCAAGACATCAACAATATAATAAGATTGAAATTATGTGATTTTATTTTCCTTACCCTTTTAATTTCAAATTATACTTTCATTATCATCATTATTACATTGAAAACTATCTTCCCAAAGATAGAAATGTGATTTAACCCTATCATATGATATAAATAAATGAGAATTGAAGGATCCCCTGCCTGAAATGGTGCTTTCGGATGCACCATGAAATTTTGGAACACGATGGAGGCCACCACCCAGTGCCTCGGTAAAGAAGAGCATACATAATACACTATAACACTAAAAATCATTATCCCATTGATAAAATAACAAAACTTGATATTTCTCTGTATAGAAACCTCCCAGAATAAGAAAATATGGAAAATATAGTAAAAGGAAGAGTGAAACCTACCTAAACCACCACAGATCGATCATCCAAGGTTGAGGACGATAGCCAGTGAAAGGAGGCATTAAAAACCACTGAAGGATTCACATGGGTCACCCATGAAATGAGAAAAAGGTCTATAGGATGATTTGGTTTCTAGGGGTTTTTTGGAATATATAGTTGTTCTAAATTTTAATTACCCATGGACAAGAACTTTCCACTATATTGATTAACAGAAGAAAATAGTTGGGACTAAAGTGTTGAGGGGAAGACCATGTTGTATCATAACTAGTCAATAAATCCTCCAAATGACCTTGATATTGCTATAGTTTAAGTTCTAAAAAACAATGAGGAGGGACCATGGTTCAGTTAGGGACATTATTCCATAGATTTCTTGAAACAAGAATGGGGTACACTATAGTAGATCTTCTACACCATAGATATACACCCAAAAAAATAAAAAAAAATTGATATAATCCCCTATGGATATATTCATTTCCTTAGTGAATCCTAACACCAAAGCCTAAGACGCATCAGGTACCACCACAACACAACCACTCGACTTCCCAGAAGGGCTTATGCCACAAACAAGATCCAAATAGCAGGTTTCCTCAAAATGAAAGTAGCACAAATTCCATCCTTAAAGACACTATTATGTGTCTTTATCCTCCATGTTTGTTGAAATAAACACCCTATTTAAAGATATATTCTCCATGCTTTATTGACCACTACTCTGATGTAACGCCCCGACCCTAGATACCCAGAATCGGTGCATTATTACATAACATTGGCATGATCACAAGGGATCAAGTCTCGAAAGACCGATTAGTTTAGTAGTCTTGGAAACACTAGATATATTCATAAGTCTTACATTACATCATAAGGTAAAAAAACTACAACAACGTCTTGTCTTCATATCCCCTCATACTATCCCTACAGGTCATTCATAAATTACTTCTTCATAATCCTGGGAAAAATAAAACATTGAAAGGGGTGAGCTAAGATGCTCAGTAAGGATAAAATTATCGCAGAAGCTTTTATAGATAAGCATAAACACTTAAGGCAGTTAATAACTAAAACAAAAGCCTTTTAAACTTGAACTTCAGCATAAAATGGAAAAGATAAAATAAAATAATGCCATTTACTTATTCACATGGATATTATACTAGTCGAACAATCCCATGAAATATCAATAACAACTTTCATAATGATGGAAGGCATAATGACAGACTATCATAACCACATAGCCAAGGCCTCGTGCCAAGACTACAAATAAGATTTTGCCAAGGCCTTGTGCCAAGACAATAGTTTGTCTCATGAGACCTACCGATGCATCGAGGAGCTATAGAGGGATCCACCCGTCACTTATTAAGTCCAATGCATTCCTCATATGAACAGGTTTAAACATAACAAAAACATTCGTATTAAAACTAGCATACGAAATGTCAATAGTTTAACCACAAACCATGAATGGTATAAAAATAGCACATCCACAGTCAAACATAACTCATTCGATACAATATGGAAGAATGTATTGTATCACATTAACCTCAATCATGAATAATGAAGGATGTTGACATAGATGAAAATAATCATCAAAACTATTTGAGAGAAATATCCCCCTTTTTCTTGAAATCATTTAAAAGTCACACAATTTGTCACGAAGCCGTTTAACAATAGATTTTTGAATCAAAGTGTCCCATACCACTTTGAAACTTTTAAAAGGAGTTTTAATTTTAAAACTTTAATGTCCATATAAATAAATCCTTAAAACCATTTTTAAAACATGGACATTAATGAGAAAGATTTATATGAATAAGTCTTTAAAACATTTAAAAATGGTATTTTAGTTAGAGATTATAACCAAAAGAGATACACTTGAATTAAAATAATTGAGGTAATCAAAACTTTGTAATATCATGAGAATAAAGGGATTCATGATATACTATGTCAGAGTACATTATATACACCACATAAAAGTGATTTGGTGTATAACAATAAAGAAGTCTCAATGGAATTTAAGTTGAGATGAAATCTCTCATAAAGGCTGTATCCTTAGGTTAAGGATAAATCAATGACATAGTTATGTGTGACAAATATAAATAAACTAAATATGATTGGATATTTATTGTAAAACAATCAAAGGACATTCACACATAATCTCTAAAAACAACACCAATGAATTAGATGTTTAACTCAACAAATGGAGAATGAGTTAACATTAATCTTATCAAATTCATATCGAAGACTTGAGAAATTATAAATGGAGTGATTATGTGTATCAAAAGTATATCCACAGGAAGGGGAGTGGAAATTATGACATAATCAAATGAATAGTGATTCCACACATAATCTTGGAGTGATATAATCAATGAAATATGCGTAAAGCCGAATGAGTGGAAACTGAAATCTCAATTTCCCTTATCGATTTGGTAACTTATGAAACATGCACCCAAGAAAGAATGATCATACAATTATGATGTAGATACCCATAAATTAATGTATATTACACAATTATTACAATCATGGGTAGCACACATACACCACATGCAATAAATAAGTTGTGAACAATGGAATTCTCACGAAATTAAGAGTGAGATAAGAAACCCCTTACTTTGTACTTTTTCCTTGGTCGACGGTAGGTTAAACTCATGTATAATGGTGAAATAATTGTTATTGAATTATAAAAGAATCATTTATTTTAATATTATATCATATATTATCTTTTAACATTGATTTGTTAATAATATATTAGAATTATCGTCATTTCGGGTGTTAACGGGTTCATTTTACTTTATATTCTTTTTTATGTGAGCCACATTCGTTATTAATGGGATGTATATTATTCATATCCATAATTATATCAAGTCCTTAGATACTATTTTTAAATCATCAAATTATAATTATACTTGAATGGATATGATGGAGAATGAATCTCATCGCGTTCGTGGAGACGGTAGTCCGTACGTACGCACGAGCGACAATATAATTCTTTTGATATTAAAATAATATATAATTGGATGGTTTATCATATATACAGAATCATTATAATGTTATATTTATTATTTACATGAGTTACACATCATTATTATACCCACCCAAATAATAATATATTGAATAACAATTGCACCACGACGTGGAGACGGTAAGCCGTACGTACGCACGTATGGTGACAAGTTATTCAAAGGATGGATAGAATTCTGAATATGGTTGTACAATATTTATAATAACATCATAGTATATATATTATACTGGAGTTATTATTTTATAATGGTAATAACAAAGAAAGAAGAATTGGAAGAAGAAAGGAACTTGAAAAGGGGTGGTGAAAACATTACCTCTTCTTCGGGTTCTTCCTTTTGATTTGATCAAAAGGGCTCCATAGGTTGGCTTTCTGATCAAACTAAGGTCTCGAGGTTGTAGTGAGGGAAGTTGAGAGAGTATTTGGGCAGGGTTTGGCCGAACCTAAAGGCTTTGAAGGTGTGAAGAATTGAGAAGGAGGAGTGCCCTTTTATAAGAGGGGTGAGGGGCACCTTGGGAAAAGCTAGAAATATTAATTTATAATAAATTCATATTCGGTTTCTAATGGCTCCAAAGTTGATTAATCAAAGGTTATGGTGGGGATAGGTCGAAAACCATTCATCCAATAGAATTTAGACAGGTTTGGTTCACTATATTAACCTTATCATTTAGTTTTAACTCTTAGTTGATTAGTTTGACATTTACCATGTCACTTTGTATTTTTATATTATATAGTTAATAATCATACTATATACATCCAAGGGACCCCCAAGTGGTCCATTAACGATGAAACTATCATTATATAAGTCTCTTGTACTAACCTTAGATTTTTAGGAATTTAATATCAATTAATAATATAATATTTGTTTTAAAAACTCTTTTATGTCAATTTTGACACTATTCAATAATTGATTTTTTGTAAAAATCATAACAGAATTATTACTTCAAACAAAGTTAATTGAATCAATCCTAACATGTCATATTAAACTTGAAAATTATTTTAATTCATTAAAAGCCTAAAATTATATTTATTTGGGTATTTATAATATCAATTATTTTAATTTTTCACTTTAATGGTAATTACTGCATCATCATTGTGTCATAAATAAATTAACTTATTTAATGTCTAAAAATTATAAATAAAATACCATTATGTAGGAAATAGTTTTATCTTTCTAATTAATATTTACAATAGAATTTATCTTATGTATAACTCTATATTAAAAATGTTTTAGCAAATAAACTTTGATTTTAACTCTTTTAACTCTTATTTGAATTAAATAATAATAAATGTCCTAATCTAATCCAAGTGGACCTAAATGATAATATTTTATTCCTAAGGCTGTTTTGGTTGAGATACACTTTTCCAATAGAATTAGGAAATGTTTTAGGGTAATATTAATATCATTTTTACCCTTAATTACCCTATTTACTTTTAACCGTGGTAAATAAAAGTCAAAAGTTACTATTCACCAAAAATTATTTTCATCTCATTGAACCACATTTTACTTCTTGATATTAACCATGTCTCTCGAATTTTCAAAATTCCATTCACAAAAGCGGTAAAATTACGTTTTATGAAAAATTCAGTTTTTTTAACTACCACTTATTAGTTTCACTATTCATCAAAAATTGAAGTTTTTCAGAATAATGCCAAAATTTCACCCTAAGCTATAATTGATATTCAGAATTCAAAAATTATGTCTATTTTACAAAATTACAAACATATAAGTTGTATTAATTAATTTTATAATTAATTCCCGCTGTCACAACAAATAGCGTGTTTTTAAGAAACAATATATATCAAAAGATTGATAATTGTTTATGTCCAATTTCAAAGTGAAATTAATTCTAATGAACACCATTGGATAAAGTGGTAAAAATATATACTAATTATACTTTAAAACCACTCAATAATATAATTTATCACTATAAATTATTTTGATTAAAAAAGTTGTTTATAAGTATTTTTCACTATTCATAAAAATTGGAAGTTCTCAGAAAAATACCAAAAATTCAACTTAGGATAATTTCGATATTCCGAATCCAAAAATGAAGTCCATTTTGAAATATAAAATATATATAATTTCAAAAATTAGGTATTACTATTCATAACGGCTAGTTTGATTGGTTGTGGTGTGTTAGAACTCGATGTTGCGTACAACACATGCTATCGCATTATTTGAAGGGAAACGTACCGTGGAAGCTTGGGGTGTTACATTCTCCCCTCCTTCAATAAATTGCGTCCTCAAAATTTTTAAAATTGTGCTTGGGAATATAATGGAAAGTCCCACATCGGAAAAACAGTCAATAAAACTATCACTTTAAAAGGAAGAAAGAGAGGTATAAAGGTCAACCAAGATAACCCATACTCGGATTCCATGTAAGAAAACATAGATATGGATGATAAACTAAGTGTCAAGTTCTGATGGAGAGGGATAGAAATCATGATCAGGAGAAAGTAAACAATAAGAAAACCACAAACTTATGTTGGGAAAAAACGACCATTAGTCTCCTAGTAGGAAAGTAAACGGACAACATTTTTTTTGTTTTAAGTTACATTACATAAGGATGAGGAATTCATTTATGATATTGACTAAGAATATAAATATATATACTTACATTTTAAGTAGAGTTTCATTCTTTAATAAATTTCCACCACAAACTCATTTTTTTAAACGATGAGTATTCAAGAAGACTTGGTCACACTGGAAGAGCTTCTATAGAATCACATTATCCATGCAGGATGAACTATATATTTACATTGTCTTTAGAGATTAATCAAATCCAAAATGGTTAGTACAAGATCTAATGATCCCCCAAAAGGATATTCCTTGAGAGAAATAAACACTAATCTTAATTTCCAAAATTAAACCAACAATACCCCAAAGTTAAATAAATACCATTCAATAACCAATTTTCCTTAAAATCCTTTAATATAATCAAAAATAATATTGAAAACCAAAACTTATTAAGAATGTAGTCTTCCACGTTAAATTGTATCTCAAAATGACATTAATTGCTCTTAAAGTCAAATACTTAAAAGTAATTAACCTAATCATTTCCATAAATAACCCAAATAATTATAAATCCACAATAAAAACATAGATAAAAATCCACCATTACTCCTCAAATGAAATCCCATACTATTCTATTTTCCTTGGGCATATAGTGTTCACACCAAAGCGAACAACTTCCAAAATAACATTTATCACTTAATCACCAAATCATTTTCCTATACTAAGGGTATTCATTTGATAAGACATAAGATCCCAAATCAAATTATTATTGATCAATAAAATCATTTAACTAAAAATAATAGTCACACTAACCAGGGAATTCACGTAGTCCAGTGGTAGGCGATAATTCCCAATCTCACTTTGGTTGTGGGTTCGATTCCCACAGCTTTGTCCGACGCGACGGGTTGTCACAAGGTCTGCGTGTTGTCCCTTTTCAAAAACTATATTTTATAACATTATCAAAATGAGATAAATTCCTCAAAATAACCATAATATAATTTAACCCCAAATTTTATGTCATACCTTTCATTTTTATCCCAAATAACTTATAATTGCCTCAAACCTAATGATCATATAAAACCAAATGGTTATTCATAACTATAACCACAAGAGAAAAGATAATTATTCCTCAAATATCATTCTCACATGTAAAACTGCGGGGTTACAAATACAAGAGAAAATTATTCCAAAGTAAACCCATCAACAAGGAGCACTAATACATTTTAAACATTTCTCCAACCATTTATTTCCACATTGCTTCTTCTTTGACAATGAAAATATCCTATAGAATAGGGCATTCACTCGGGTAATGGCCAGGTCCCCTAAATTTACGTAAAATGACTATAAATGGACTCTGGGGACCATTTTTATCTTCTTCCATAGTACTCTTCATTTTTCTTCGGCAATTCTTCACTTTATGTCCTTCCTTCCCGCATGTAAAGAATTTCTTTGTCCCATTGAGACACTTTCCTGGGTGTCTCCTTCCACATTTCCTTCATGATGTAAATTGATGATTTCTTTCTCCATGGTCTCCACTACTGGTGCTCTTATCATTCATCACCTTTCTCTTCTTTGTTGAGTCCGGTAATCGGTTAATATATATATTGTTGATCATATTTTTGGAAAATTGATTTGGCATAAAGACGATATCTTTTACGCCTATCAACATTCCATTTTTTTGCTCATTGCCACCATTGTTCCCACCTTGTACATCATTCTCAAAGTCACTATGACTTCCGTGGAATCCAGCCATTGACAAAATCCAGATAGCATTGTGTGAGTAATAGTAGTCATAAAATCATTTAGAGATTAACATGTCACCATATTCTCAATTTGAAACACATTAGGATTAACCAAGGCCATTTACTCTCATCTTATATATATAATACATTAAATCGGTTTGTAATGAAAATGTAAATTATCCTAAGCATATCCCCCGGAAGTGTCGTAACCAAGAGTGAAACAAGGCCCATTGTCGTGCACCAGTTCCTGTTCGAGTCTAGCTCAAAGCGGTGTTTTCGGGTTTCACCCCTAGGTACATCTGTGCCAGAGCCGCCTCTACCTGCTCGTATCCATACAGGGATGTATTGCTCTAAAAACTCACAAAATCTCTACAATACCAAAATTCTAGGAAGTTCTTCTATACTAATCCTCAAAGTTCATCTTAGGTCTACGTCCTCTAATCAGATTTTATCTAAATCTAGCTTCCAAGGTTTGTACTAAACTTCCTCTGATACCAACTGTAACACCCCGACCCTAGATACCCAGAGTCGGTGCATTATTACATAACATTTGCATGATCACAAGGGATCAAGTCTCGAAAGACCGATTAGTTTAGTAGTCTTGGAAACACTAGATATATTCATAAGTCTTACATTACATCATAAGGTAAAAAAACTACAACAACGTCTTGTCTTCATATCCCCTCATATTATCCCTACACGTCATTCATAAATTACTTCTTCATAATCCTGGGAAAAATAAAACATTGAAAGGGGTGAGCTCAGATGCTCAGTAAGGATAAAATTATAGCAGAATCTTTCATAGATAAGAATAAACACTTAAGGCAGTTTATAACTAAAACAAAAGCCTTTTAAACTTGAACTTCAGCATTAAATGGAAAAGATAAAAACAATAATGCCATTTACTTATTCACATGGATATTCTACTAGTCGAACAATCCCATGCAATATCAATAACCACTTTCATAATGATGGAATGCATAATGCCAGACTATCATAACCACATAGCCAAGGCCTCGTGCCAAGATTACAAATAAGATTTTTCCAAGGCCTTGTGCCAAGACACTAGTTTGTCTCATGATACCTACCGATGCATCGAGGAGCTATAGCGGGATCCACCTGTCACTTATTAAGTCCAATGCATTCCTCATATGAACAGGTTTAAACATAACATAAACATTCGTATTAAAACTAGCATACAAAATGTCAATACTTTAACCACAAACCATGAATGGTATAAAAATAGCATATCCACAGTCAAACATAACTCATTCGATACAATATGGAAGAATGTATTGTATCACATTAACCTAAATCATGAATAATGAAGGATTTTGACATAGATGAAAATAATCATCAAAACTATTTGAGAGAAATATCCCCCTTTTTCTTGAAATCATTTAAAAGTGACACAATTTGTCAAGAAGCCGTTTAACAATAGATTTTTGAATCAAAGTGTCCCATACCACTTTGAAGCTTTTAAAAGGAGTTTTAATTTTAAAACTTTAATGTCTATATAAATAAATCCTTAAAACCATTTTTAAAACATGGACATTAATGAGAAATATTTAGATGAATAAGTCTTTAAAACATTTAAAAATGGTATTTTAGTTAGAGATTCCAACCAATAGAGATACACTTGAATACAAATAATTGAGGTAATCAAAACTTTTTAATATCATGAGAATAAAGGGATTCATGATATACTATGTCAATGTACATTATATACATCACATAAAAGTGATTTGGTGTATAACAACAAAGAAGTCTCAATGGAATTTAAGTTGAGATGAAATCTCTCATAAAGGCTGTATCCTTTGGTTAAGGATAAATCAACGACATAGTTATGTGTGAAAAATATAAATAAACAAAATATGATTGGATATTTAGTGTAAAACAATCAAAGGACATTCGCACATAATTTCTAAAAACAACACCAATGAATTAGAAGTTTAACTCAACAAATGGAGAATGAGTTAAAATTACTCTTATCAAATTCATATCAAAGACTTGAGAAATTATCAATGGAGTGATTATGTGTATAAAAAGTATATCCACAGGAAGGGGAGTGGAAATTATGACATAATCAAATGAATAGTGATTCCACACATAATCTTGGAGTGATATGATCAATGAAATATGCGTAAAGCTGAATGAGTGGAAACTGAAATCTCAATTTCCCTTATCGATTTGGTAACATATGAAACATGCACCCATGAAAGAATGATCATACAATGATGATGTAGATACCCATAAATTAAAGTATATTACACAATTAATACAATCATGGGCAGCACACATACACCACATGCAATAAATAAGTAGTGAATAATGGAATTCTTACGAAATTAAGAGTGAGATAAGAAACCCCTTACTTTGTACTTTTTCCTTGGTCGACGGTAGTTTAACCTCCTGTATAATGGTGAAATAATTGTTATTGAATTATACAAGAATCATTTATTTTAATATTATATCATATATGATCTTTTAACATTGATTTGTTAATAATATATTAGAATTATCATCGTTTCGGGTGTTAACGGGTTCATTTTACTTTATATTCTTTGTTATGTGAGCCATATTCGTTATTAATGGGATGTATATTATTCATATCCGTAATGATATCAAGTCCTTAGATACTATTTTTAAAGCATCAAATTATAATTATACTTGAATGGATATGATGGAGAATGAATCTCATCGCATTCGTGGAGACGGTAGTCCGTACGTACGCACGAGCGACAATATCATTCTTTTGATATTAAAATAATATATAATTGGATGGTTTATCATATATAAAGAATCATTATCATGTTATATTTATTATTTACATGAGTTACACATCATTATTATACCCACCCAAATAATAATATATTGAATAACAATTACACCATGACGTGGAGACGGTAAGCCGTACGTACGCACGTATGGTGACATGTTATTCAAAGGATGGATAGAATACTGAATATGGTTGTACCGTATTTATAATAACATCACAGTATATATATTATACTGGATTTATTATTTTATAATGGTAATAACAAAGAAAGAAGAAGTGGATGAAGAAAGGAACTTGAAAAGGGGTGGTGAAAACATTACCTCTTCTTCGGGTTCTTCCTTTTGATTTGATCAAAAGGGCTCCTTAGGTTTTCTTTCTGATCAAACTAAGGTCTCTAGGTTGTAGTGAGGGAAGTTAAGAGAGTATTTGGGCAGGTGTTGGCCGAACCAAAAGACTTGGAAGGTGTGAAGAAATGAGAAGGAGGAGTGCCCTTTTATAAGAGGGGTGAGGGGCACCTTGGGAAAAGCCAGAAATATTAATTTATAATAAATTCATATTAGGTTTCTAATGGCTCAAAAGTTGATTATTCAAAAGTTATGGTGGGGATAGATATATAACCATTCATCCAATATAATTTATACAGGTTTGGTTCACTATATTAACCTTATCATTTAGTTTTAACTCTTAGTTAATTAGTTTGACATTTACCATGTCACTTTGTATTTTTATATTATATAGTTAATAAACTTACTATATACATTTAAGAGACCCCCAAGTGGTCCATTAATGATGAAACTATCATTATATAAGTCTCTTGGACGAACCTTAGATTTTTAGGAATTTAATAACAATTAATAATATAATATTTGTTTTAAAAACTCTTTTATGTCAATTTTGACACTATTCAATAATTGATTTTTTTAAAAATCATAACATAATTTGTACTTCAAAAAAAGTTAATTGAATCAATCATAACATGTCATATTAAACTTGAAAATTAGTTTAATTCATTAAAAGTCTCAAATTATATTTATTCGGTAATTTATAATATCAATTATTTTAATTTTTCACTATTATGGTAATTAATGCATCATCATTGGGTCATAAATAAATTAACTTATTTAATGTATAAAAATTATAAATAAAATACCATTATGTAGGAAATCGTTTTAGATTTCTAATGAATATTTACAATAGAATTTATCTTATGTATAAATCTATATTAAAAATGTTTTAGCAAATAAACTTTGATTTTAACTCTTTTAACTCTTCTTTGAATTAAATAATAATAAATGTCCTAATCTAATCCATGTGGACCTAAATGATAATATTTTATTCCTAAGGCTGTTTTGGTCGAGATACACTTGTCCAATAGAATTAGGACATGTGTTAGGGTAATATTAATGTCATTTTTACCCTTAATTACCCTATTTACTTTTAACCGTGGTAAATAAAAGTCAAAAGTTACTATTCACCAAAAATTATTTTCATCTCATTGAACCACATTTTACTTCTTGATATTAACCGTGTCTCTCGGATTTTCAAAATTCCATTCACAGAATCGGTAAAATTAAGTTTTATGAAAAATTCAGTTTTTTTAACTACCACTTAGTAGTTTCACTATTCATCAAAAATTGAAGTTTTTCAGAATAATGCCAAAATTTCACCCTAAGCTATAATTGATATTCCAAATTCAAAAATAATGTTTATTTTACAAAATTCCAAACATATAAGTTGTATTAATTAATTTTATTATTAATTCTTGCTGTCACAACAAATAGCGTGTTTTTAAGAAACAATATATATCAAAAGATTGATAATTGTTTATGTCCAATTTCAAAGTGAAATTAATTCTAATGAACACCATTGGATAAAGTGGTAAAAATATATTCTAATTATAATTTAAAACCACTCAATAATATAATTTATCACTATAAATTAGTTTGATTAAAAAAATTGTTTTTAAGTATTTTTCACTATTCATAAAAATTGGAAGTACTCAGAAAAATACCAAAAATTCAACTTAAGATAATTTTGATATTCCGAATCCAAAAATGAAGTCCATTTTGAAATATAAAATATATATAATTTCAAAAAGTAGGCATTACTATTCATAACGGCTAGTTTGATTGGTTGTGGTGTGTTAGAACTCGATGTTGCGTACAACACATGCTATCACATTATTTGAAGGGAAACGTACCGTGGAAGCTTGGGGTGTTACATCTGAAGCATCCCATAGCTCCATGCCACAGAACTCCCTTAGCTCATTTTGGACACTCCATAGACACCTCCACCCCTAGATTCTCATAATGGGATAGGTTGGGAAGGAATGTACCATTACATTATAGACCTATCAAAAAATTATCACACTTGAGAATCAAAACTAAACCTATAAGAAATAGTGAAAAATTTCAATCAACCATCCCTAAAGATACTTCACAAGGATATTGTTACAACTATGACACTAACACCAACCTAATACACCTAACATTGCAGAAAACATTAATTAAATAGTTCACAACCTTTCACAACCATTCCTCTTTACTATCCCATCCACCAGGAATGACACAACACCATTTCGTACCAGCCACAAACCACCTCCCTTTCACTTAACCAGTTCCACCACAATCTCATCCCCCACAAATCTCAATCCATAATCTATGAAACCCAACACACATAATGACCCAAATCACAAAAATTGAGGATTCCCACATCTCATGTAAAGATATTATCTACATTGGGTGGTAGGGACTCACTCGCCTGGTTTTAATAATGTTAATGTATAAATTGTCTTGATTAGGAATTACTCTTTCCCTTATTCATATTATTAAAGTGATAACACAGATCACATAAAACGGAAAGAAAAAATTCATCTAAATCAATAATATATTCAAAATTACATAATTTGACCAAAATTAATTAATATAAAACTGAAACCACTC
The DNA here is from genome assembly GCA_963277665.1 of Viscum album. NCBI lineage: Eukaryota > Viridiplantae > Streptophyta > Magnoliopsida > Santalales > Viscaceae > Viscum > Viscum album. The sequence continues at coordinate 888,397,201 of OY728128.1, forward strand.
CAATAACTATGTATGTGTCTATATTTCGCACTCCCATGTACTCTCCTCTTAAATAAGTCAATAAAATCACCCAAATAATAAAACTAGTCAGTTACAATAAATAAATCATGTAGCTAAATATATAGCAATAAAAGGTCACCATATGAGTGATGTGGTCTTAGCATCAGTCTATACTGTCGGTACAAATCAAATAACCTATTCTAGCATCTAAGTGGCATAGGAAATACCAGGTTCATGAGAAAAACCTCTAAATCTAGTCCTAAATCATGGAATAGAGATGGTGAAAAAAAACAAGTATGAATATCATAAATCAAAAAAACATAATCATGGTTTGATGATAAACTAATCATACCATGAATGATCTATAGACCCTCTAGCGCTACAGCCTACTTTGAATGAAACATACCATGCTCAACACCTCTTCCTTTCTACTAACGACCCCCCGACCATGATTATGTCTATGTCTCTAAATACGAGTAATATCATGATTTTAACATCTTCCTTCTTCATTTACTATTACAAATTGTAAAGTCATGCTTCCCTTTATGTTGAAATGGTATACCTAGAAGCAGCTATTGAAACTGGTCTTAAACCCGACCACCTCTACCACAATAATCTTCAAGAACCACTACAATTTAAGATAGATAATTTCCACAAAACATGAAAACTAAACATGTTGCCATAATCCACCTAGGAAAAGAATGAAAAATAATCTCCCTAGATAACTAGAAAAACATACTCCGGTCGACTCCTTGCTAGTCAACACCTCGATGGTCCTAGAGCCTGAGACTTTCCATTGATACTCCTACATCTTGAGGAACCCTTCTAGATCCCAAGTCATGGTAATCCTTCTAATTAGTGTATATGATTGATCATATTATTATTCTATTAATCATAAAAATAAATAGGAAATATAATAGGATTAATCAGATGATTGATCAAGTGATGGTGTTTCTCCTTAAGAAGTTGTGATCAAGACTCTTCATCAAAAAAAGTTCATGGGTTAAATGGAAAAGGTCGTTGAACCTAATGCACATCTTTTAAATGGATATACTCATTTGTTAATGATAAAGAAGGTCATTCCTTTTCACTTCCTTCATGGTGAAGTAGAAGAATTTTCATATTAACTCCTTCTATATATTGACCCATGGAACATCAATATCTTTACAATCACCATTATATTGCATCCACCACTAAAACGAATCTCCCCAAATTTGACTACCTACCAATGAAACCCAACAAACTAATGAGGGTCAGATAAAGATAATAGAAATCTTGAGATCCATCATCCCGCTCTCGGTCTCTATATTAGAAACACTCTCCACCTACTTAACCAAAAAATAATATTAAAAACAAAGGATCTATTATATGACTAATCATCATCCTCAACTAGATCAACCCTCTAGGGATCAACTAGATCAGACTGCTAAACATATACTTCTTGAAAGACCTAGGGATTGTGACCAAGATCCATTTCTAAAAGGGAAATAAATATTTCCAAATATGGATAGAATCAAATTTTATTAATTTTTATTTCATTAATTTTAACATCTTTTATCCAAAACAACACAATTTAAGAAATATCACCAGTCAGTCAGGATGCATCTACCTATCCTATGTTACCCTATAAGACGAATCACATCACTTGATCATTCGGTATGATCAAATTCCTTATGTCAGATCATGGGGGGAGTCCCATGTACTAGATGGTTTCCCTAACCTTGTTCAATCACCATGTTCAACTGGAACTACTTCATTACCAAAAAATGAAATCATCATTGTTCCTAACTCTAAAATCCATCCAATCCCTTAATAATAAACATTGATATAACAATTTCGTGAACCCTCTCTCTAAAAGAACCCCTCAAGGTCCAACAACGAATGAAGGGAGATTATGACCCATGAGTCCCACCTCTAATAGGCCCCAGGTTGGCTAATAGAAACAATGAAAAAATATCTTAACAATAAGTGTAATTACCCTATATAATAATTATATTGGGAGATATAGTAAATAAATTATTAGCATCTCCATTGAATAAAATAAAAAGGAAACCAAAACTGTACCATAAAGAATGTGTAAGTAAAAAATATATAAGTAAAAGTATCTAAGTAAATGCCTAAAATAAAAGATAATGTGGTATCATTGAAATAACCCAAATTCCCAAGCTAGTAATATCCATCACAATCCATGAAGTCCACCAAAAAACTAGAAAATCATTTTTATATACCTAGGGTGAGCATACATGTATACTTAATTGGATACCCAATGTACATCTTGTTCAGATGAATGAATCATACTAATTCCTTAGTGATAGAACAATAGAACCAACAAAACCAAAATACGTCATCAAACAAACCACATCCTCACCGGGACTCTTTCAATATATAACACATCCAAGTATAGTAACACAATTTGAATCATATCAATAAAAGGGTACCTTTCACCACTTTCTTACTATATTGCATCTCTCACAACCCAACATCATATGTCCTTGAACTCCCATCTCTTCCTACAATAAAATCTCATCACATCTCTTACAAATACACAAGGTCTCTCACATCACATCACATCTCACCATAAGAAACTTACTCCATCACATTACATTGTAACTCACCTACATATACCTTGACACTGACATCACATAACATCTCGCTGAAATACACTTGAAATATCACAAAACCTCATAGTCATAACCATATTTTTATGGTATGATGTTCTTTAAGGACATCAACCTCATTCTCTCCTCTTATAATGCATGAACCCCACTATAAGACAACTCATCACATCATCAAACTACTACCAATATTTAAATTTCCCCTTCTTTTTAACACATCTCATGCATAACTAACTATCCTAGAAGTGAGAGTGTTGAAGATTAGGTCACTATCCATCCATATTCTCCACCAGGATATCAGAAACAAATATCCTGATACATCTGGTTATTGGCATGAGGGGCCCCAAATGGTTGGGGTGTGCATTGAAATACAATGGAACATAAATGGTATATCAATATATATCCACACATAAGACCAACCTATGGGTTCACAAGGAAGAACTATCCCAACACACAACATCATCACTAATCCTTATCACATTAACTAACACCTCTAAATTGACCACATTCCACAACAAACCACAGTACACAATCTAAATTCCTAATTTCATTAAAAGTTATCCCATTTTACAAACCATATCATTTTTGTAGATAGTTAATTCCATTATTTTAATCTCATTAATTTAATTATTTTATCCTTTTATTTCACATTTATAATCAACCACATTTAACCACATATCCCATATTAGTTGAAAATTATACTAATCATTCCATCTGGTTCATTTAAATTAAAAATTAACATTTAGATCCATTAGATCCTAGTAATCAAGAATAACCCTACATATCATAAAAACCAACATCCTCGTGCCAAGAGCCAACACATCATCTCCCTTTCACACCCACATACAGATTCGTTAACAAAATCATTTTCCACATCATAACTTCCATGTACCCAACACATCCCAATATATCAACCAAAAACCAACCAAATATCAACCACATATCACCTCACTTAAATAGAAAAATTAATAAACACCACAAATCACAAAACCATTCATGATACATTCACATATCTCAATCAAATTTATCAGGGTTAGTTTTATCACATTCCACTTATTTATTCATTGGAATTATACAAAAACCCATAAATATCATAGGAAAATAATTTTTTACCATATATAAGTGGGTTGATAATTTAAAATTTGGTGATAACAGACAACAGAATACATGTTTTCTCTAATCACAACTATTATTGGGTAAAATAAGCTCCCAACGGCTATGATTTTTTGGAATGCATCAAGACCATACAATAGACACATTAATAATATAAAAATATATAAATCATGTTATTACATTCCCTTTTCCATTTCAATTTCAAATTACCATTCATTAAAATCTTTAGTATGGTGAAAAAATCCTTAAAAAACATAATAAATAGAATAAAAAATCCTAAATGATAAAAATAAAAGTGAAAGGAAAGATACATTACCTTAAATAGAGCCTTTTGATCCATGGTTCAAAGTTGGAATAAGGGGGAACCCACTACTGAGCACCACAATGACGAATAATACCCTTAACAACCTAGAACACAATAAAAAAAACATTTTCCCTTAGAAACAACACCAAAAACTTATATTTATCTATATAAAAGCATCTGTAGATTGGAAAATGGGGGAAACTTGAAAAAAGAAGATATGAACACTCCTATACCACCATTGATATATCCTCCTAGGTTAAGGTTGAAGGCCACTAAAATTGGTTATGAATGGACTCAAAAAATTTAACATGGGTTTCCCATGAAATAGAAGAATGGTAAAAAAATTATTGGGTTTCATGGGGCTTTTAGAATTTATAGGTTGTCTAAAAATTTTAAGACCACAGTGAAACATTAGTCACCATGGCATAGATCAACTGAAAAAATAAAGGACTACAATATATAGTGGATCGCCTTGTCGTATCCCATCATGTCAAATTGGACTATGAAGATCATTGAAATGAAAATGATGTGTATCCCAAAAATATGAGCGATGGACCATATTGTAGCCATGAACACTATGCCACAAATTCCATGAACAAGGAATGGGCTAAGCTAGAACCCAACCTCTACATCGTATCTAAAACCATAACCAATAGAAACTCATAACTCCTCCCTTGAGACTCCTACACCAATGCCAGACCCTCTATACAATAGTAAACCATAACCTACACCCAAACTAGTAACACATTGTTGTCACCACTAATCTTCTAAGAAGTGGTTATGTCACAGCCAAACTCCATGTTATAGATACACCAAAAAATTGGAGTGGGACTAATTTCATCTCATGAGACCATACTCAATATTATTATCATCTGAAGAATAGGTAATTAAACCTACATTATATCCAACTTCCCTATGTTTTACCGACCACCGCTATAGTGTTACCTATAGATCCACACCATAAAACACCCTTATGTCCTTTAAGAATTCCCATAGATCCTTCTAACCCTAGATTCTATCAAATTTAAAGGTTCGGGAGGACAAAACCATTACATGATACTTCATAGTTTGTTTCCCATCTTGATCACTACTCTGGGAATAACCACTTTAATAGTTCAATTCTAATATAGTAGGCTCTTAAAAAGAAAGTTTCATCATTTTCACATCGTTATAAATATTTTTTCTCTTTAACCATTTAATATTATGTGGAATTACAATAAAAATTATAATTAAAAAAGGAATTAATTTCCAATCGTTAAACGACTGTATAGAGTCATTTCTTGAACTAAAGATGATATTTACTACATCTTCGGTGATAACACTTCATAACCCTATGATCAAGTATGTATTATACCATGATGCATCAGGAATAGGTTTGGGAGTAGTATTAATGTAGATGGGTAAGGTAGTACCATAGGGGACATTCTATATACAACCCTATGAGATGAACTATCATACCTATTACATGGATCTGGAAGCCGTGTTCCATGATTTTATGTATTGGTGACACTACATCCTCTATGAGAGGTTTGTTGTCTATATGAATCAAAATATCCTTCTCCATATCTTCACACAGCGGGGCCACAACTTGAGGAAAAGGTACTGAGTAGTGTATCTATAGATAGTTATCATTTAGATTCCTTATATACTATTTTAAAGTAACCTGATTTAATATTAACTTCTATATAATATGCAAGTACCTCAAGAGCCTTAGGAATGGAATTTTTAGAAAAAGAGACACATGATGTGGTTATGGGATGATTGGTGGATCAATGATTCTATAGATAATATATTTATTTCATGTGATCTATTTTTATTTAAATATTAATTAGTATATTTTTAAAATGGTGTAGATGAGACTAACCTTATGTTTCTGGTGATTTATGAACAAATTTATATGGGTGACCTGATACCTAAGTGGTTGTTGGACGTCGATGATGTGATATTTATTAATGGGAGTCTTATAGTACTGATATCCATTAGAGAAGAGATAATGAGATACTTCTATACATCGAAGTGGATTGTTCATCTTGGGAATAAAAGTATGTTGTATAGCTTCAAGTGGTAGTTCTCATGGCCAGGGATGGAGAGGGACATTACTATATTTGTTTCTGAGAAACATAGATGTTAGATGATTAAGACCAAGCACCAGTGTCCTAGTGGTTCCCTCCAACCAATTAATTTCCCCATATATTATTGGGGGGAAATAAAAATCAAAATTTTATGGTGTTATCTTGCAGGCCAAGAATCCATGACGTTGTCTTGGTGATTGTCGATTGGCTAAATGAATGTTGTCGATTTCTCAATGAACCAAAAGATAAACATAGTAAATGAGCTAAGAAAGATAAATGTCTTTGAGGTAATACACTTACATAGATTTATTTTTAGAATCATATATGAAATTGATTCATTATTTATATAATTATTTTCCAAAGGATTATAGACGCCTTTAGGGACTCCACTGAGATTGGGCATAGTGTACCATCAATAAACGAACAGATAGTCAAAGTAGAAAATTTTAATATTGGGGGATATGATATAATCATGAGTTATAGATTTTTATGGGAATGGGATTATCACATATACTTTGTTGAGTTCCCATAAAAACATTGTTTCAAGGATTTGATTCAGAAAGCACCTTATCAGTATCTTTATAGTAGGCCATTTAATTCACCACTTTGTTGGAAGAAGGCTAGTGAGGTAGCAATTGTGAGATTTATTTTGGTTCTAAATACCTCTAAGAGATTGTAGTAATTTAACATAGTTCTATAATAACTCATAACAAGTATTATTATTATGTAAAATGATAGAGAATTCATTTGATGTTTGTTGTAAGAGACCATGTTTTTTTAGTATGACTCTTCAGTTCGACCACCATTGTCTGAGGAAGCAAGGGATGATAACATCAAACTATATTAGACCCTTTAATACCACCTAGTGGGTTGAGATAGTTGAATACCATATATATCTTCCTTATTACTACTAAGTTATGTATTACATGTTTTATGTGTCACGTCTCTGTCGGTACATGCATAATCCAACACATTTCATCGAGTGTAATGACGTTCTTCTCAATCATGAAACATCATACTGAAGAACCATGTGTACATCATATACTAGATCAAAAAATTATTTGGATATTATAAGTTACCACTAGTAATGATACAATGTAATCATGGATGTGTCCTGAAGGAGACTTGGCAGTGGGAGGATGTTGATCAAACTTAGTAGACTAAGTTATTTGAAAATATCCTTCAATATAATTCTTGAGGATGAGAAGTCGTTAAATGAGAAGAATTATAACATCCCCACTTTTTTTGTATGAGATTATTAATTTAACTAAATTATAATTTATATCTTTTCCATATATGATATTGGAATAAAAGATGTTAGTTATTAGTGGAAACTTTCTTGAGAATATGGACAAGAATTTTGAAAGGGGCTTGGCTATTAGTTGGCTAAAAACTATAATTAGCCTGCTGATTGACAACATCGGCCACCATATTTAGTTTATTAATTTCTATAGGGAAATTAAAACCACAAAAAAATAATTGTTAGTTCAGGAATAATTCAAGGAATTTCTTGTTGAACACTGAACAACAATTGGTTCGACTGATTTGTAAGTGTGCCTAGTCCAAGGGTGCAATTAACGAAACCCATGGGTTTTTAATTTCACTCAATTGTTACTCCATTTATCACCATATTAAAAACCCTTGGTATTATTATTAATTTTTCGCCCACTATCTTGAATCAAGACTCAATCATTATTTTCCCCTTTCCCCTTACTGTTTTGACTGATCTAGTGATCGATGAATAATGGGTTCAGCTTTAGATCTATAACTAATCCAACTTCACCCTCATATGTGATCATGGATATTTATTAGACATGTGGATTCCATTAATTTATAACTAAAAATTAACCTTTAAATAATAAATAGGTGGTTAATAATTCATTTTTACAATGTTTTTTGATAGAATTGAGATCTACCAGTGAAAACAGACATTCTATAGGTGAGTGTTCCTGAATCATCAACCAAAAAATATTCTTAGTGGAAATTGATAATAGGACATTAAAAATTTGTTGATTATTTAATAGAGTGGTGGATGTATAAATATATATATAAAAACCCTTAACTATATATTGAATTATAAATAATTTTGTATGCCTCCAATTATGTTTCTGTCAAACAATCATCATGAGACCTTCTCCTTCTATAATATTATCACCAATCTACATTGTATTGATGGATTGATGATGTATCAGTAATGTTTGACAATTACGAAGAACACCCTTTGAATTGATGGGTAATCAATGATCCATTATTGAATTGATAATATATCTATGAAATTAGAGACCCCTACCTCAACATACAATAAAATTAGTTCTGCTAATATACTCCTTAAGATATATGATTCAAGAACCAAAATCCTGGACATATTTTCTACATGATTATTGTTTCTAATCCTCTTTATCGATTAATTGGAACTGAAATAGAAATAATTGATGAGTGGTATCATTCTCTACTGGTGTGTGATGTGGTTTGTTAAATAATTCTTTGATAAAACTTGGAGTACATCATCAACAACCATGGTCTAGTAATTCCATATCTTTAGGTATTTGTGTATGAAATATTGTGAACATGCTTGTTAATACCTAATAACCCATTCTAGTAATGATTTTGTCTGTGCGTGTGGGACTAGCCTTAATACCTTGATTTTGTGTGATCATATACTTTGTGAATAGTCTATTCAGAACATTTATTGATATTATTTATTAATCCTTTCTATAATACATATTTCTTGTGGTATTGAAAATTATATGGAACCATTATTCATGTATCTGGATTACTAGGTATCGTATTTCTTTCTAGGTGAACCCTTGGAAGGGGAGAATGATGACATGGTGACATATTCAAACTATGACTCGCCTAATGGTATATGTCGGGTCATGAAAAAGACTATTGATGTAAGAGTAGACATGGTATGGGAATTGATCGCATGTTTGTTATAGGATTGAGTTATATAATTTCAGGAGGGGGAGATATGATATCCAATTATATCGGGAATTTTAGGTGGGACCAACCATCATCTAAGGATAACATCCACTATTAGGGTGTGGTGTGTGTTTTTCCTAATAAATACCACTTGAAGGGTGGTGAGTTTGGTGTTTCATTAAACGTGGAACTCTAGATGACAGAAATTTACAACCATATAGGCATCAAGCCATAGAAGGTGGGTTTGAAATTTTTGGCGACTTGGTTGGCATATGATGACTCAAAACATGCATTTTGTATGTTTATTTTATCATTTGAAATTTTTTTACATATGCTTTTGGGGTGTCCAACTGGATTTAGTTCTGATATCCTAGTAAATCATCGTTATGAATTGTATATTTCATGACCAGAGATCAAGTAAATTTCAAGGTCTTGGTGATAGTGTAACACCCATAGTTTTAAAAATAAATTTGAAATGCACAAAACACTAAGACTCTACATAATAAAACTTTTTTTAAATATATAGTAATCAAATTGCCATTAATAATAATTGTGGCACATTTATGATTTGAATATTGAAAAATGGGCATCCAAAGCAGTGATTAGTAAGTTATTTGGAGACTTGTAGAACCAAATTATTTTTTTTGGTGAATAGTAACTGGACCTTATGAATAGTTATATGACTATTGTGAATAGTAAATTGTATTCTTTTTTTATTTTATTAATGTTATAAGATAATGATATCTTGATTAAATTTTCAAGGTGATAGAAAATTAGTCGTAGTTTTATTTTTTTATTTTTTGAATAAATTTTTATTCTACATAAAAATTAAACTAGTCATCTTTAGAAAATTATTTTCAAAAAATTGATTTCATTTTTAAATTATACATGTTGTAAAATATTTAGGGTGTTTTTTAGTATTTTTCTGAGATTGTTGAATTTTCATTGAATAGTAAAAAACTACAGTTCTATTTTTCTGGGTGTTTAATGACATCATAACGATGTAATAACGATGTAATAATTTGGTCCACCCTTGAGCATTAAAATATGATATTAGGTGTCCCATGTATCTAGTACCATGGGAAAAAAGGAAAAACACGTGTTTTTTTCGAATACCACTAATGAGCTGTCATACGAAATTAATTAAAAACTCCACCACTTTCACAAAAAGACAACCCCCCCCCCCCTCTTCCTTGCACACCCTTCATGATTTGAGAATCGTCTAAATTCTGACCAATTCCCTTCCCAAGGATCTTCCCCATGTCCCATAGCTGTTGTTCTCACAAAAAGGCTAAAGGAAAACACCTTAAGGAGGATCTCAAGGAGAAGTGATCAATAGGTAAAAGTTGACTTTTATTTTCCTGTGTTTTCTTCTCAATTATTTTCTTTTCTTATAAACTTTTCTCATCCCCTTATCCCAGAGGCATTAAATCTCCATTATTATATATATTCTGGATTTCTATAATATTTATGGAAATATTCATCATCATTCTTTTAATCCTCATACTCATATTCAAAAAATAAAAACATTTTCTATGATGTGTCGATTTACTGACATCACGGATGATGTGTCTTCAATTTCATTTGCATCCTTCAAATATGGTTGTAAAATAATTTAAATGGTTGAAACAATTTTTAAAATATATTATAGTACCTATATTATGTTCGTAAATTAACCTAAATGCATAATACTAAAGGTATATGATGAAACAAGATTGTAATTATCGATGAACCACCAAAATGATCTAAATAAATATAACTACTAATTTATCTAATAATTCATCCTCATAACATATAAACAAAATGATTTATGTCATCACATGATATTATAGAAACTTATTAAAACAATTTTATTCTATTTCTGGATTTTATCTTCCATTCAACTAGAAAATCCTTTACGGACTAAGCATAGAAATTATGCGAAGCTCGTTCCTATAAAAATGAGAATAACAAAATATTCCTAATAAATGGGTTGAATTACATTATAAAATGATCATATAATTTGTTTTAAACATGATTAATCGAATTTAAAATATTAATAACACCCTTTTAACCATTTTAAAGAAGGTCTAAACAAGTCTTAAGTAAGGAAAACCTGAGTTAATGGAATTCTTAATCCAATTTCCATTTTCTGGGTTAACCTTATACTTCATTAATTATGGGATACCAATATTAATTTTTAAATTCTTTTTTTATTTTATTATGTTTTATTGTGTTTATAATAAATTTCTACACAAATTAATTCCAATATATTAATTATAATATCAAGAATATGATATTTTAAAAAAAATTATTAACTTAGTTTCAATTCTTTGGGTTAACCTTCTATTTAATTAATTATTGGGTACTAAGATTATATGGGTAATAAAAGAAATTTATATTTTGTTTTATTATCTGTATTTAAAATTTATACACATTATCCTTTCTTTATATTAATTTTAAAATCAATTAAATTATATTTTTAAGGGTCATTCATTTAAAAACATTCTTTTAAAATTATATTTTAAATAATTAAAAAGAAACGTTTTTATGAAATTACTGATGTTTTATGATTATGTTCCAGAACATATGAATTTTTTATGATGAAGGTTGGGACTAATATATCCATCTAATTCATTCGGTATGCATATGTTTAAGGTTGTATGTATGGTTACTCCAAATTTAACTATGATCACTACTGGAAATCGGATCTTTCAAAACACTTCTATACCAACGGTTTGTAAAAACCGTTGTTATAGGAACCCTTTCCCAATGGTTCTCCCAAACCGTTGGGAAAGGGAGCTCAAAACACCCCTTTCCCAACGGTTTTGGAGAACCGTTGGGAAAGGGGTGGGTCTTTCCCAACGGTTCTCCCAAACCATTGGGAAAGGGAGCTCAAAGGATCTTTCCCAACACTTCTATACCAACGGTTTGTAAAAACTGTTGGTATAGGAACCCTTTCCCAACGGTACTCCCAAACTGTTGGGAAAGGGAGCTCAAAACACCCCTTTCCCAACGGTTTTGGAGAACCGTTGGGAAAGGGGTGGGTCTTTCCCAACGGTTCTCCCAAACCGTTGGGAAAGGGAGTGGGTCTTTCCCAACGGTTCCCCCAAACCGTTGGGAAAGGGAGCTCAAAACACCCCTTTCCCAATGGTTTTGGAGAACCGTTGGGAAAGACCCACCCCTTTCCCAACGGTTCTACAAAACCGTTGGGAAAGGGTTTCCCAAAATCCAGCATACACCCCGAAAAAAAATACACCTATTTGCGAACCGTTGGGATAGGTTCTTCGATTTTTTTTCCAGGTCTAATGCCCGAGAACATTATATAAATCTAAATTTTAAATAATTATTTTAATACATATATATATTTATGAAATTATGTTTAAAAAAGTTATATTAGGTTAGTGGTTAAGTCGTTCTATTATAAACGAAGGGTTCAGGGATCAAATCACACTGAATGTATTTTTTTTGAAATACATATACCAACGGTTTTATAACCGTTGGAATAGATTTTCATATTACCTATGCCAACGGTTTTCAAAACTGTTGGGATAGGTCTATACCAACGGTTTTCCCAAAACCGTTGGTATAGACCTATCCCAACGGCTTACTTCGCCACGGTTCTCCAAATCGTTGGTATAGGCTATACCAACGGTTTGGAGGCCTATACCAACGGTTCCAAACCGTTGGTATAGGTTTGTTTTCCAGTAGTGGATGGTTACACAATAAGGTACTTGGAAGTGTTACATTGAATGGTATCCATGAGAGTTACAAATCATAAGGTAACCACAAGGTTAAAAATATAATTATGTAATTTCCCAAAATACCCTTATGGTTTTATACATGTTCTTTAATTTTTTATGGAAATACCATGTTTCACAGAGTAATTATATATGGGTGAGAACTATGTCTGTGAAAACGGTTTAATATGTTCACAAGTATTCATAGACTAATGGTTTTTTAATTCTTTATATATCCCTTACAGATCATTTTATGCTCATCCCATGTTTTTAAATGTTTTTCATAGGTTATAAGGATGTATAATAGAAATATGTATGTCAAGTTAAATGATATGAAGATTTTTCAATGAAATCGTATTGTTGTTTTGTGTAAAAAACCTATATTTTGGAACAAATGGATAGTAATTTAATAGTACCCACATTGTATGCTTGTTGGTTGATATGTATGAGGTATGTCCTAAAATTCTAAAACTATAAACTAAAATGGTATTTGTGAATGTAAAGAAGTAAAATCTAGTTGAAATTGCTAGATTCTGTAATGTTTTGGGTTGGTTCTTTATAGTTGGTATCAGATAACATTTAAGATAACATTATGAGTTAGTATGATGTTAAAAGAAAACCATAAATTATTATTACCATATTTTTATGTTTTCATGGTATATAATTTGAAGATGACCATTTTTATTAATCTATGATATATCTGTTCAGAATGATTTTCCATAGAAGAAATAGGGAAGCTGAAGTTTGATGGAACTGAGAGGATGATATCTTTCTAAACCTCCAACTGTGAATGGTGAGAATTAAGACTGAGAAGTTTTTTATAGTAATTAATAATATGACACAATAAATAAAATTTCGTGGAATACATGAAAGGGAACAAGTAGATATACCATAATGGAATATGATTATAGTGGAATATTTTATGAGGAAACACTCTCCTACTTTTGGTAGATATTCTTACCTAGTAGTAGCTGAAACATGGATTAAATCCTGTAAAAATATATTTGATGTTATGGAATTTATAGATACTCAAAATTTTAGTCTATATATTTATCATTTTGAAGGTGAAGTTGATCAGTGGTATTTGATGGTCTAGAATATTAAGGATATAGAGAAGACTTAGACCCTAAAGTGGGATGAATTTAAAAGTATTTTCCATGATAAATATTTTCCATAGGTGGTTCGAAATAGGATGTATAAAAATTTTTTTTAAATGAAGAAAAAAAATTACAACTCAGTGGTGGTGTATGAAGCAAACTCAGCCCATTTGGAAAGCTGTGCTCTAAATATTATTTGGGATCTTGATAGAAAAATAAATCCCTATTACATTGGATTGAATCCAAGATATCGAAGGGACTTGGCTTCTCGAGAATTCAAATGTTATGAGAAAATTTCTTGATGTGCTGAGAGGGGAGAAATAGAGATTTTTAATGATCACTTGTACTTTGATAGGAAATAGAAGAAGAGATCCAGATGGAAACCACTGGGTAAGAATCAATTAAAAAAATATTATGGTAAGAAAGTCCAGTTTTCAGTTTGTGATAAGTGTGGTAAAAATAGAATAGGAGAATATATTACCAAAATTTGTAAGTGTTTTTGATGAGTTATGTTTGGAAATATGGCCTGATATTATAATAAAAATGATACTAAGATTAATCTGATAAGAAAAATTGATAGTGTTTCAAATGTGGTGAGATGGGAAAATATGCAATAGCCTTTCCAAAGAATGATCTGAGTGATTAAAAGCTACCAGACTATGAGAAGAAAGGTAAACGGAGATCTATTATGAATACATGTGTTGATTTTGGGTCATTAAATTAAGTGGAATCTTTTAATTTATTTGTTTAATCAGATTTTTCTAAATTCTTATTTGATATGGGGTATATATATTCCTTTATTTTGGAAAAAATTTATGGTAAATTGAAAATATCTCCTCAACAAATGAGACCAGAACAAATTGTTAAAACACTATGAAAAAATGTTATAGGAAAATGCATGTTAAGAATCTTTTTTATCATTCAAAGGAAAATACCTACAGACCTTGATGTTTTTTTTTGTAGTATACTTTCATATCATTTTGTTCATGGATTGGATTTCTATTTATCCTGATGATTTTGATAGTAGATCTAAAGAATTTTTTTAAAAAGTATTTTCAGTTTGTATACAAGAACGGACCCATACAATTGATAATATATTAGGAAGTAGAGAAACTATTGAAAGATGGAAATGAATGTTATCTTGCTCATATTTTAGAAAATATGGTAACTATTTAGATTAATGATGTAATAGTGGTAAATGAATACCTTGATGTTTTTTATGAGTTACCCAATGTTATACCTGGTCGATAAGTTGAATTCAAAATTAACTTAGTTCTTGGTGCTAATCTAAGTTTAAATCCCCTTATTGAATGGATGAAAGAGAAATTCTTGAATTGTAAAATTATTTGCAGGAGTTTCTTGATAAAAGTTTCATTTTACCTAGAACTTCACCGTAGGAAGCTCTTATTTTTTCATTAAAAAGAAATATGGTACCATGAAAATTTTCATTGTTTATAAAGTTTTAAATAACATTACTATTAATAATAAGTATCCATTTCCTCACATTTAGGAATAAAATATTTTATGAGTTCTTCGATATGTTTTTGGTTGGGTTTATTGATGACAATATGGTATATTTCATATGTAATGAGGATCACAAAAAACATCTAAGGGTTGTTTTTCAAACCATAAAAAAATAAACTGTATGAAAAAATCATAAAGGGGGGATTTTGGTTGCAACAAATTTCATTCTGTGGTTTCATTGTCTCTTATGATGAGATAACTGTTGATCCTACTAAAATGAAGGTTGATAAATAATTACCAAGACCCACAAATATAACATAGATTCATATCATTCATTATTAGGAAGGCTATTATAGAAGGTTTTTCGAAATCATTACATGGTTATCTAGTCCAGTGACTAAGTTAACTCGGAAGGTGTTAAATTCACTAGGATAAAAGAATGTGATTATTTTATTCATTAATTGATAGGAATATTGGTGAATACTCTAGTTCTGACCCTACCTTTCAGAAATGGATAGTTTTTCCTCTACAACGATGCATCATTAAAGGGACATGGTTGTGTTTTGATGTAGAATGATCGTGTAATTTCTTTTTCATAATGAAAACTAAAACCATATGTGTTATATTATCCCACACATGTTTTTGATTAGTAGTTGTGGATTTTTCTTCAAAAAATTAGAGGCATAATTAATATGGAGATAAATGTGAAATATATACAAACCATAGAATTCTGAAGTATATATATTCCCACAAATGGAATTAAATATAATCCATAGATTGTGGCATGAATTGATAATGTATTATGTCTTCGTGATCAATTACCATCCTGAAAAAAAAAACCAAGTGGAAGATAACATGAGTCAAAAACATCATGCGTTATTATCTATGTTTCGTCTAGAACAAGACCCTTTGATTAATGATATAATAAATCTTAGCTTGGATGTTTTTGGGATAGGAAATTCCTCTATTTTTTAGGTTTAAGGGCAATCAACTTTCATAAATGGAATTAATCAAGTGCAGAAGGCAGACGGGGAGTCACAAAAAAATGTAGAATTGTTGAAAATGGGTAAGTTTCCATCATTTAACATTGATAAATATTGTGTTTTAAGATTTAGAAAAATATTTTGTGTTTATTTTGATTCATAACTGAAGAAGGAGTTGTTCTGTGAAGTACATGGTTCTTTATTTTCAGTTCATACTCGTTGAAAATTTATGTATCGAGACCTTTGGGAGTTTTTTTGGTGGGATGGAATGAAAATAGATATTTCATATTTCACCATGAAATATTTGAGATCTCAACTGGTTAAATAACAATTGTCCTTACTAGAGGGGATGCTATAGCATTTACCATTTCTAGAGTCTAAATTGGAAAATATATCCATGGAATTCATTGTGGGACTAACAAATACTTCTCGAGATAACAAAAAAATCCGGGTTGTTGTTGATCGACTGACCAAATCTTCTCATTTCCTTCCTATTCAAGATTCATTGTCTTTGGATGAACGTTATTGATTGTACCACAATGAGTTTTTAGGTTATATGTAGTTCCTCTTTCCAATTTATATGACCATTATCTTAGCTTCACTTATAAATTTTGGAAAGGCCTTCAGAAGTCATTTGGAACAGAATTAAATTTCAGAACAACTTTTTCATCATCAATCAGATGGGCAGTTAAAATGGAAAATTTAGAATTTGAAGGATATGATTCAATCATGTTCAAAAGATTACTAGGAAAGTTGGGATCAACATATTTCGTTAGTTGAATTTTCATTAGTTTGGAGGATATGCTTCATCCTTTCGAGGTATTAAACCCTCTTAAAATGATTAATAGTTTTACCTTGATAAATTATTTTTATGCTTAAAATAATTTTTAACTTATTACATAATTTATATATGATGTTTTATAATCATAAAATAATTTAATTTGGATTAATATTAATACATTGATAAAAATTAACCATAATATAAGTTCATATAATTCATAAAAATGATTTTAAGAAAATATTATTTTTAAGCATAAAAATGAATTTATTCATATTCATTACTATGTAATAATGAATTGATGACTGGTACAATTTCTATAATATATATATATATATATATTCAATAAAATAAGTCTCTAATATATATTATTTTAATTTATTTAAATAAATATAGAAAACCTATAGAAAAAAAATTATTTACAAAAAAATTATTTTTAGAAGTAAATGATTTTATATTTGGATATAACTAATTAATAAATAATGAATTCATGATTAATAATTTTTTACACATCAAAAAATTAATTGAAGTACATAATTATAATTTGAAAATTTTATATTTTAAATAAAAATATATAATATAAAATAATTTTTTTTATCTATGTAGAATTAAACTTTTCTTCATTATAGTTACTTAATTATTTCTAGAATATTAGTAATTTATTTTACTAAGAATTATTTGAAATTTTTCAATACATTTTATAGATATAATTCATAACAAGAAAATAAAAACTTATGTTTTTATTATTTTTTTAACATTGCTAATAATTTTTTATTCAGTCATATTATAATGCATTATATTTTATATTTAAAAATTAAAACAAAATAAATGATTGTTCATATTTGTTTGGTGTTCCATGTTTTAGAATATTTCTAACATTAAATAATTATATAATGGGAAATACACACTAAAACCATTGGGTGTTACCCTCTTCCCCCTTAAAAGAAATTATCCCTTTAAATTTCACTACATTAATGAAAAAGATGAGGGTGTGTCTATCTCATTTCTATATCATGTTCCTGAGTATATTTATTATAATTAAGATTCCTTCAAAAAAATATTATCCAAGTGAGTGTTCATGTTTCATTGTACATTATCTCTATGATCCAATATTTTGATTGGTTTTCCCTAGTAGTTGAAAATATATTACGTTTTTAAAACATAAAATTTTAGTATATGTGTATGTTCGAATATGTAATTCTTCAAAATTGATACATGGGACACATCATGCACTTTGGAAAGGTTCAGTTGAAGTGATATATTATAAGTTATCATACCCGCATGATCCAAGATTTTGAAAGGGTAAATTTGTCTAGGGTTCAAATTTCCCTTATTTTTGAATATCACAATCCTCTTCTATAGAAATATATGAAGTAATACCTATTATCTAATTTCAAACTCTAAATATCAATGATGATTATCAGCACATCACTTTTATTGAACTGGTGTTGTTTTAATATATAAATGAATGGTTAAAACATTTTTTAATATTTATCTATTATAATATGGTCCCATGATTTCATGACCTCCGACTTGATTCCAACATGTTTTAGTTTTGCACCACTTCCTACAGAGATACTCATATGGTTCCAATTGAATTTCTTAATGGATACTATATTTATATTAGAACTCTACTAGGGGAATTTATTTTCTAAACCTCCTTTGAAATCTATTTATTATGATATCATCATATATTTTGAATTTTTAATAGTTGTTTAATTTTTAAAATAATTTTTATGTTTCAAAGTAGTGATAAATATCAACTCATTATTCAATTCTTATTCAATACTTCTATAGAACACCGAGATAATCCTTAGATACTAATTTAAAATAATGGAAAATGATACTTCATATATTATTACCACTTCCATTATATATATTATTAAAATATTATCAAGTGAGAAATAGAATTGAGTATTAATGATATGTTTCAACTATATAAGCAATCAATGAGAACACAAAATTAATTTTATACATTATAATTATTTAGAAGTCCTATAAAAAATATATGGTGATTCTCTCCCATGTCCATACAGATATATGAAATGACTTCATTATACCCTTGTACTTTTGACATCTACATATAAATTATTGAAAATCCCAAATGTTAGGATACAAAATTTTCAATTCCCCTCTTCATGTTTTTTCATTAGCAATTAACTTTTAAATCTATTTATATCATTATGCTTATAGGACGGATAGAGAATGTTAATTTATATACATCATCCATCAACTCCTTAAATTTTCATTTCAAAGGGATAGATATTTATTTACTAAATATAATATTTCTTTATTTTCAAGTTTAAACTATTGAATAACACTTACATTATAATATATCCCAAAATCATCCTTATATGCTACCTGGCACATCTCACGCATGGGTGGTTGAGAAATAACATAGAAAATAATGGATTTATCCCCTTAAATTATGATTTGATGGTAAATATTTTTAAAATCTTTGATAATTGGTTATTATACAATAATTATATCATAATAATTCATACTCATAGCAACTAACTCTTTATTCACGTGAATGTGGTGGTAATGTATTGATCAATTGTAGTATTTAATATACTTAAAACATTACCTTTAGTGCTTGTAATACTTTTTCATTGTGAATATATATATATATATGGAAAAATAATGTAATTTTAATAATTAATTTCATTACTTACAATAATTCATGAATTATATTTTATATAATTATTTTCAGTATAAACAAATTACACAACTTTTTAATCAAAATGGAAATATTTTTATTCTTCTTAAAATATTTTTCTTATATGGTTTTATTTAATATATAAATTATCATATTTAATATTAATGATTTTAAAAAATAAACTAATATTTTTAAATAATAATATCAAATTTTTATTAGGGTACAATTTTAGTATTTTGTCCCAAAATATTGATTTTTATTTTAATAGTAAAAAATAATATTTTTTTGGTAACACTATCATTTAATTTTTTCATATATTATAGTTTAAAAAGAAAATTAGATCTTAAATTATCATTATTAACATTTATTTATTAATAATCTATTTAACTAAATAAGAATAATCAATACTTTTTAGTTTGGAATAAAAACATTTTTTACTTAAAACTTATTTTTTATAAAAAAATATTTTTCATTATATTTTGAGAGTTTAATATTATATTAATTTTTGAAACCTCTAAAATTTAGATAACAAAAAATTACTTTTATACTTTCAATCATAAGATCTATATTACATAAATAGATCATCTTTTATTTTTTCATAAAATGAATAGTAACCATAATAAATTTTTCTTACCATAGTAAAGGTAAAATGGGTTAATTAGGATTTAAAATAATGTGATAAAGATTATTATTTATTCAAACACTTCAATTTATTTAATTGGATGATATTTTCTTCCATAATCATCTATACTTCAAAAATATGACCATTCTTTCTTTTGTATATGATTTCCGTCGTTATTATATTTTAGTTAAAGAATAAAAAATGGCACTCTTTTTTTTAATGTCAATAACATTTTTCATATGGATAAAACCAGTTCTATTCAGTAATAATTTCTAATTTTAAAGATAAATTATTTTTTTATCATGGTCATTTTTTTATTACTGAAATAATTACGTCAAATTATTATTCAACTCTAACATATTTCATGTGAAATAAATGAAAAAATATAGTAAATACTTTTAAAATATCAACAAGTAATATTTTTTTTGTGATTTATAGTTTA
Source organism: Viscum album (assembly GCA_963277665.1). Taxonomy (NCBI): domain Eukaryota; kingdom Viridiplantae; phylum Streptophyta; class Magnoliopsida; order Santalales; family Viscaceae; genus Viscum; species Viscum album. The sequence continues at coordinate 888,417,991 of OY728128.1, forward strand.
CCTTGAATTTTAAATCTCATTATGACATATTATGGTTGGTTGATGTGTTTATATTTAAATTACATGACGTTAATATTTTCATCAATTTCAAATTATTTCAATAATACCAAAAATAACATCAATTTTTTTTGATAAACAATATTTTATTACATGACTTAATATATATTAAAATTTTACCTTCATCCAAGTAAATGGTACATAGTTGATAATATCAAAAATATTGTATTTATGGGTCAATTTTACTTTAATAATAACATTTTTGACTCTTTTTGTGAAGAAACCCATGATGGTGTGGTAATCAACCAAAGTATAAATGGGGGTTAAAACAAAAATATGGTGGGGAAAATCACCTCAAGCTATCAAATTTTTTTTAATAATAGGATTTAGAATAATAATCATCTTAAAGAAAATTATATAATTTTTTACCACAAAAACATGAAAATGAATTTATATTAATTTAATCCTTTAATTTAGTTCAATTGTTCCCACACCTCACATATAAAAGGGAACCTCATATCAACTCTTCCTTACAAATTTGGAGCCCTATTGTTCATGTGTTCAATGGACTACCACCTTGTGAACTGATGCAATTTCTTTTCATCACCCCCTCTCACTAATGGTTATAATGATGTATTTTATGTATATATATGTTATTCAAGTCATTATTATATTTATATAAAGAAAAAATATCATCTAATTTCTTACCATTAGATTCATTGGAAAAAATTTAACTTCTCTTGTGCATATAAATGGAATACCACCTTCACAATATGATGTGATTAAATTTTCATCACCACATCACATAGTTGATATATATATATATAAGTGTATTAAAATAGATAATATGATTTCTAGGATATAAGAATGATTTTTTACAAATTAAATTGCAATTACCCTCTTTCTAGTAATATTTTTGAAAAATAGAAATGTTTCTCAAGCAAATGTATAACTTTCCATCTCCATGTTATAATGTAATTAAATTTTTATAATGATATTTCATTTTTTTATTTAAAAAATATAATTAAGTTATCAAAATGTTAATTATTTGAGGATTAATATTATTCTATGTTGGAATAATTACATTATTGACGGCAATCAACCTACAAAAGACCTTTTGGACATGTGAGTCAAATATCATCCAAATATCTGACATGAAATTAATTTATAGTGTAATTTAATGTAAAATGGTCATTAATAAAATAAAATTAAATAACATGAAAAAGGTACATAAAAAATTAAATAATTAACATAATTTAATTATTCAAGAAGATAAATAAGTTGTGTGATATGTTAGACTCCAGTTAAGGGACATTTTAACATAAAACTTCATTTTAAGATGATTTAAATACTGGTTTTCAAAATCCTTTTCTTCCATGTACATATTATTGACTTCATTTTATGGTTTTATTTATTTGAGAATTAAGGATTTATATAGGGAATTTCATGTCTCTTTTTAATTTCAAACAAAAAAAAATTCAATAGGAATCTTTTACATATTTAATATAGATATTTTTTTACTATATTTAAAAAAGGAAAAAAATTATTTTACATTGTACGGGGACAACATCTTTTCCCTATGATATAGCCCTTCTTTTTTGATTTATATCCTCGAAATGTTTTTATTTTTTTAATCAATCAAAACCCATTCTTCCCCATTTTTTGGTATTTATGTTTTAAAAATGGATTTTTAAAAGGAATGTGAATTTTGATATTTGAAAATGTTTAAGATAAGAGTTCGAAGGAGTTTTTCAAGGCTTTTAAGACAAATAGTGAAATATTAAAATATGTTTCATGATAAGGTTATTAATAAAAATAGTTGATTATTAGTGAACATAATATAGATTATATTATAGGTGACCCTGAGATAAATTATATGATTTGTGAGCCCAATACAGCTTATACAATGGTTTAGCCTGATATATCCCTTCCATGGATTAGGTAATGTTCCTTAACATAGAAGATGAAAAAGATAGGGTTTTACAAGGAGGTTTCTTCAATGGATATAATTGGGTTGTAGTTATTTTGTGACATGGATTATGATTATAAGAATGTATGTTTCTTAAAGTGGTTTATATTTTCTTGCGATGGATTTTAATGTTTTTATTTAAGAAAGAAGTGTGTGTTTTTCACATGGATATTATGGATTTTATACACTCAAATAAAAATGTGATAATGATAAAAATGTTATTTATTAATGTTTTTTTACTCGACTAGTTTTTTAACTTTTATTTACATTACTATGTTTTTATGGCCATTACACATTTTAGAAAAACATAGGTTTTATAGATGATTAAGAACAAATTTGAAGTAAATATGAAAATCATGCATATTTTTCATGAAAATAATATTTGTTTCATTTAAAAGTGATTTATATTTTGGTTAAAATAGATATCTATTTCATTTGTCAAATTATTATTGTTTGGGTTTTTCTTGTAAGTTTTATTCCCTAACATTTTTAAACAGTAAAAATTAAATGATATTCTGGAATAAAGAAATTTAATTCTAGTATGAAGACACTATATTATGTAAAATTTAAAGCTAGTCCCTTATAATTGGTATCATAAAAAGGTTTTCCTAACATTATTGGTTTCTATAATGTTAATGTAATACCCTAGAAATATTCTACTTTATAGTTATGTGGAAATAGTTTATAATTTGAGATTAAAATGTTAATTTTTCCAATATATGTCTCTACCAAATGGATTTCTCTAGGGAAATTATAGAATATAATGTTTAACGGTTTTTAAAGAAAATGTACTTCCAAATGTGCATTTGGAAATAGTTGGAATTGGAACCAAAGAATTGTTTTTTGTGATGGGTCCATTGATAAAAGTGATGAATATTAGTTCCATCCATGTTAGAGATAAACTAGATTTACCATAGAGAAAAATTTTGATAGGTGAAATTTTCATAAAATTGAACCCTCTAGAATTTCTTGGAATATAAAATATTGTGGATGCTGTAGAATGGATAAATATGATGAAATATATATATAATGTCTGGGGATGTTCACAATTTCAAGTGGTAACTCATTCCATTTTTCATTTTTAATGTGAAATCAATTTTTGGTGGTTAGTGGTTGAGAATACTATAGAGTGATATAAGCATGATTCCATTGGATGTGAAAATTTTAGGAATGATTTTATAGAGAAATATTTCCTTAAATTTATTCATCTTGGGGTGGAAAATAATTATTTTGATTTAGGAAAAAAGAAGAAAATATAGTGGAAACATTTGAAGAAGATGTTACCATATTAACAAGTAATGTACCGAATTTTGTTTTGGACATTGATGGTTAAATTAGTATATTTTACTCAATATTGAAACAAATTTTATGAAGAGAATTGGCTTCATAATAATTTAAATCTTTTGAAAATGATTCTCATTATGATAAGAAATTTGATATAGAATTTTTGTACTCGAATGTTCTTGGTATGAAATGTGTCAGAAATAATCATGGTAGATGATAAATGAGAGACAATAAACTATGAAATCAAGAGGAAATACCCCAACATGTTCCATATTTGGTAGAAAAAGGTTCATGAAATGTTAAATAAGATTTCAAATATATTACTGATGTTTTAATTTTTCCTATAGTACTCATGACTACATATAATGGTTCACAGAATAATATAAGAATGGTTCAATAGATATCAAGTTAGTGGTGAGTTTTTTTATTTGTAACCACTTGAGGAATTATGATAATGTGGGTCTAAAGATAGTTACTCTAGGTGAAAATAATTATGATTAAAATCAAGAAAAGTGTCTGAAAATAATTTTTTACTATTGGACTTGATGTTGGGTCATCAAATAAACTGGTGATAGGTAAATTACCTATTTATTTGAAGTATTAAAATTCCATTTTTTACTCCAGATCTTCAAAATCCTTTATTTACTATTAATTTTCAATTATATTAGTATTTCAACTCCTGAAAATTAGACAATATTTTTTGTGAGAATCTGAGTGTAAATATTAATGCCACCAATATTTAGAAGAATAGTAATATTACTATCAGCAGGATGATATAATTTTGTGACAATTATTTCCAAGAATTGATAATATGACTGGTAAATTCTCCAGTTTTGGGCCCAGCCTCTAGAAATTGTAAATTTTTCTTCTTTAATGATTCTTATTTGAAGGAAGATGGTTTTTTCATGATAATAAATGAATGTGTAATTAATTATAATACATATAAAAAACTTCATGAGTTAAATTATCTTAAAAATGATTTGAAACTATTTTCTATATTAGTTACCTAAAAAATTTTGAGGTGTCATTTATAGGGTGTAAAGTGTGAAATATTTATTGATCATAAAATTTTGAATTTTATATTTACTTATAAGTAATATAACATGAGATAGAGAATATTAATGGAATTTAAAAAGAATCACAACTACACAATTCATTAATATTTAGGTAAATTATACATAGTAGTTGATGTTTTGAGTCATAAAGATAACATAACATTAACCATTTTACATTTAATATTTGGTTAATTATTTGATGAATTTTGGGAAAGAAATTTTACTTGAAAAAACTATCTTAGTATTCTTTCATGTTTTTAAAAAATTATCTCCATTTTAAATAATTATGAAAGATCATAAGGGTGTCATCTTCTACTAGAAATAGTATAATCTAGTAAGAAGGGATTGTTTTTAGAGTTTACTACTGATTAACAAATTTTTATAATATTATTAAAGAGGTTAGGTGTTGTTATAATTTCTTTTTTTGTAGATAATTGTTGAGTGAAACTCATAATTCCTTGTTTTCTATTCATCCTGGAAGCACAAAGATGTATAGATACCTTCTAGAGTATTACTGGTGGGATGGAATGAAAGGATGTGTTGAAGACATTACCATGGAATGTTTGAATATAAAATAGGTTAGTATATTATAAAAAATTAATAAATGGGATGATTCAGCCTTTAACATTTCCAAAGTGGTAAAATGAAAATTTATCCAGTGATTTCAAAGTGGGATTGACATATTTCATGAGGTAATATTGTGATTTAGGTCATCGTAGATCGATTAACTAAAATGATGCACTTCCTTCCCATTTAAGATAATATGAATTTACACAATCATTATTGGTCATACCACACAGGGATAGTTATCTTGTATATAGGTCCTATCTATAATGTTTCTAACCATGATCCAAGGTTTATGTCTAATTTATTAAAAGGTATTCAAATGTATTTAGATATTGTATTGAATTTTATTACAACTTTGTATCTTCAGGCGGATAGATAGTAAAAGGATATGATTCATACCGTGGAATAAAAAAAACAGTTCTAGTTTAATGGATTTAAATGGAAGTTGATATCAACATCTTTCAATAGTTTAATTTTATTATAAATATATTGTTTATTTTAGTATATAGATGGATCCTTTAAAAGAATTATTTGGAAACTAGTGTCAGAAATATGATATTTGGGATGAATTAGGAAAAAGGATGTCAATGGGACCAAACTTAGTAGATAAAAAACATGATAACATGAATATGACTGAGGAACATTTAAGTGTTTCTCGTATTATCTTCAATAAAATGTAGATAACTATAAAATAGTTATTTCTTTCAAAGTTGGTCAAGTTGTTCTTAAAGTATATCCTTTCCCAAATTTTATTCATTTCCATAAAAAATGATGTTAAGTCTATGGATCATTGTATCATACAAAACTAATGATAAATTTCTATCTATTTTCTACTAAGTGTCCTTACATTTTATTTTAACATTGGTACATGTCAAACATCATGTTTTTTTAAGAAAATATATGTTGGATGCATATCATGGTTTGATCCCTGAAGTAGTTCAGTAAAAAAACTACTTTATAAGGAATAGCCACTATAAGATATTAATGGGAGAGAAAAAATTTTGTGGAGTAAGATAATTCATCAAGTTAAGATTTTTTGAAATATCATATTATATAATAAGCAACATGGGAAACAAAAAATGTTATGACAGAAAAATATCCTCACTTGTTTAAGTAATGAATAAAATTATCAAGATAAAATATTAAAATGGGAGGAAGAATGTAACAATAAGGTTAAATTTAATAATCAATTTCATTACCTAATAGTATTCAAAAATTATATTCTATTCATTAGAATTCATTATAATAATATTATTTAATTTTTAATCAAAAATGAAATCATTTTGTTCTTATCAAACCTAATTTCTTTTTTAGGTAATATTTTAAAGTTTAATTTATAATTCATATATATTTTAACTTATAAAATAATTTTCATATTTGAAATAAGAATATTAAATTTAGGTTCGGGTGATATTTTGGTATTTCTTCAAAAAATGATTTTTCAGTGAGTAATGAAAAATACAAATTTTAGTAAAACTGTCATTTATTTTCATTGTATAAAGTGGTTAAAAAGTATCATTTCATCTTAATATAAAATAGAAATAATTTAATTATATATAATTTAATTAATATCATAGGAATAATATATATACTTCTATTCGGTATAGAAACATTTTTACACATTAAAATCCATTTATATGAAAACGTGTTTTTCACAGCATTTTGTGGGATTAATTTTTAATTAATTTTATCCATATATATAAATTGAATCATGGAAAATTGATTAAATATTTTTAATAAAAAGGTATAAATTTGGAAAATATTCAACATAATTTGTTTTCTAATTTGAATAGTAACCGTTATAAATTTTTGTTATTATGGTAAACGTAAAATGGGTTAATTAGGCCTAAAACTAAAATGATAAGGATTCGAATTATTTCAAACACTTTTCTTCATTTCATTTAATTACTCTATTTCATCCATAATCATCCAAAATTAAATATATTATAACCATTTTTTTTATTTTTCTTTGATTTTTACCTTTATAATATAATAATTAAACTATAACAACAAAATGTCACTCTATTTGTTTTCATATTTGTAATTATTTTTAAAAGGGATAAAATAAGGTTATGTTAAGTTATAATTGGTTACTTAAATATTAATTTTTTTATTATAATATTTTATTTTGAAATTTTATTCATGATATAATTACTTCAAATTCATTCACAACATCGACATAGGGCTTGTGAAAAGAGCAGAAAAATGAATTAAATGATATTAAAAACTCTAAAATAATTTTATTTGGGTGATTTATATATTCCCATTAATTTAATAGTTTAATTTGATATATCATAGATTTATTGAGGGTTTATTATCAAATTAAATGACTTTCTTGATGTCATTAAAGTCAGAGTAAATAAATTGTTACAAAAAAGACATTAATGATATTTTTTTAATAGTAAATATTTTATTAATGATTTAAAATTACTAAAAATATTATCATCATACAAATTAATGATATATAGTTTATAATATATATTATGTGTTATTTATGGGTTGATTCTCTTTTTATATTAACATTCATGACTTCTTTTTTATTAAAATCATTAACGTTGTTGTAATTGAGAAATGGGTAAATGTGGGTTAAAGAAAAGAGATAATGGTGAAAACATCATAGAAAATTTTTCAAATTTCATTTAATGAGGATACTTTGACTCATTATTATCTTACCATTTAACTATATTAATATGGGACTACATGAATAAGAAGAATAATTTATATTAATTTAATAATTTATATAACTCCAACTGTCCTCTCTTCCTCATACATTTTTAGGACTCTGGGATAGAAAATTATGACCAAAATCTTATAACAAACATCAATCCCCACATCCTAGAGGCAATATATTTATTATAAAACCATATAAATATTTTTTGAAGAAGAGGTATAGTTCTTTACCATGTCTTTATTTTATTTCTTCTTCTATTACCTACACACATTGTTAAACGATTTTTAAATAATAACATGAAAATATTATATATAATGATATTTATTCTGATAATTTTATAACATATATGCATCAAATATTCCTTAAATTAGTAAATTGTCCCATCATTCAAGCGTATGGCAGACTACTACCTCAAAAATTGATATAATTCACTTTCCATCACCATGTCTCTCAAATTTTTATAATGATTGACTATATATATATATATATGATATTCATGAAATAATTATCATTCATGTCACTTAATATATCATATATATTAATACCTTTTTATTCTTTGGAAAATAATAATTGCACTCATGTGTGTGCCTAGATTTCCACCACCATGAATAAATTTGTTTCATTTTTCATCACTCCATCACATATGTGATTTATATAAGTGTATTTTATAAGGTAATATGATATTTATGATATAATCCTAAGTTACTATATATAAATTAAAACTTACCATATTTTCATAATGATCATTTAAAAATTGAAACGTTACCCATGTGTATGCTTGGTCTACCATCTTCATATTGTAAATCAATTCATTTTACATAAGCATATTTCTTGATTAGTTTTAAGTATAATTAATGTATAAAAGAGATAATCATATCCATATTTTTTCTCTGGATGATGGAATAATTACCTTGTTGACCAAAATAAACCTAATGAATTCTTTTTTGACATATGCATCCGAAAACATCCCAATGTCCAATGGGAACGTAATTAATTAAGTAATTTAATTTATCATGGTTATAAATAAATTAAAATTAATAATAAACATTAGAAATATTCATGAGAAACTAAAAAATTAATATAACTTTTTTATTTGTAAAGATAATGAACGTATGTGATTAGTCAGATTCATGGTATGGAGTAATTTAACATAAAACATTATTTTTAAATAATTTATTGATTTATTTTATAACACTTTTTATTGCATATACATATTTTTAAATATATATTATGTCTGTATTTATATTGACATAAAAATATTATAAAATAAATTCTAGGTCTCTTTTTAGATTATTATAAATGTTTCAAAAGGACTACTTTTGAATATTTTATACAGTACATTTTGACTTTAAGTAATAAATGAAAAACAATGTTCTATTTTAACATGTACACAATCAATAGAATTTCCTACCATTGCCTCCATTATTTTTATTTTTTGAATTCCTTTTTAAATCTTCCATTATTTCTTTAGAAAAATCATTCCTCAACATTATTTGTGTGTTTTGGTTTTGAAAATGGGTTTTTAAAAATGAAAGGGTAAATATTTATATGAAAATATTGTTTATATGAGTGAAAAATAAGTATTATTGGGGTTTAATATTGAAGTTTGATAAATTAATTTTTTTAGGATATGGTATTCGAACATCATATACGATGACTAGTGAGACTGATAAATGTTTTATGATAGCTAAGCCCAATACAACGTAATTTGTTGCAAGTCCTGATAAAACATATTTAATGGTCGAGCCTGATATATATCTCCAATGCAATTAGAAATATTAAATTTCTTTAAATAAATTAAGTAGTGAGTTATTTGGGGAGGTTTCATATATAGATTTAACCTGGGTATTGATATTTCAAATGTTTTTTATGAAAATAATTCTTTAAGATTCCTATAAGAGTTTTTTTCATCATGTGGATTTTAAAGGATTTATTTTTGAAAAGTTTGGTGTTTTTTGGTCAGAATAATTTATTTACATGCATAAATTATATAGTGATAGACATAGTCATTTTATGTGTTTTCATGTTTTTCACATGAATTATAGATTACGTAATTTCATTTAGCTTAGTGATATTTGTTAGTTCATCCCACCTTTTTAAATTTTCTTTATAGGTTTTTTTATTATTAGTATAAAAGAATGTGTCATGTTGAATGTCATAAAGATTACTCAGAAAAGAAAACATGTTTCATTTTAAAAGTTTTATATAGTTGGAAAAGTGAATAATGAATGGATGTGTCCACTTTTTAATGTATGAGTTTGTTATAAAATAGTTATAAACTAATTATCTAAGCATCTAAACATAAAATATATTTGGGGATTCAAAAAGTTGAATTCAAGTCTAAATACACTATACTATGTAATGTTTATGGCTAGATCCTTATAATTTAGGCTCTTATTATTGGTATATATATCATATTTTCCCCATAAAGATAATTTCTCTATATATTTAATTCAAATATTACTAATTCTAACTCAAAATAATGTTTTTGGTAATTTTTACCTAAATCCTTCAATTAATATTATCAAAATGCTACTACCATGTCATTTGGCATGAGAAAACATCATAATACCTTCTTTGGAACATAACTATAAAACGCAGTCCCTTCTCTACTATAGGGTACTGTGAGTATGTCTACGTTGATAAACCTTTTTAAATGGTCCTAGACATTGTCTTTTCATTCATATATCTGAAAGATATTTAATCACATTCTAGTTAATAAAGATATTGGATTTGATATTCTTGGTAAATTTGTCACAAATCATCGATAGTATCTGAAGAAACCCCAACACCAATAACCTAGATCTCATTATTCATTACTTTAGTTATAGAAACAAGATTTTGCATCCCAAAGGGGGATATATATAGTCATAGTATACATTATACATACTTGAATATCTATTTAAAGTTTTTAAAATATAAAATAAAATAAAATATTTTCTTGGTGAAAATTATTATTTATGTATAATATCCTTGCATATCATTCATAGTAAAAATACTTGGATCCTAGAGAAAAGGATGTATAAGAAAAGGGTGCGGTTAAATTCTCAGTGAATCTTATATATATCAGAATCTATAATGAATGAATAATGAATAATCATTATGGAATACTAAATGACAAAAAAAATATTCCATTTAATCAATAAGATGATCACAAAATGAATTCATAGATAAAATCAATGAAGTAATTTCATGGATAATAATTATTGAATTCCCAGTAAAAGAAATTTTTAAGGTTATACATCCAAATATTAGACACCATGATAATTTTTCCATTGAGGCCTTATTCTAGGATAGTTTTATCAATGGTTAGGTATACAACCACAAACCCATTTATATGTATAGTAATCTACTTTGTCTCAGGAGACTCATCAATGCATTTAGGGGCTATATAATTCCATGCCCCACCCATTACTATATAGCCAATTAATTTCTCATATATTGAATGATAAATTTAATCCAAAATTAATATTCCCAATCAATAAATATCCATATTTATTAAAGAATACAAAATATAAGGATTTACCTAGTCAATAAAATAACATTCATAGTAAACAAAATTATATAGATATGGTATCAATTTTAAGAAATAAACATATCCATAAAAAATAAAATATATATTTGAAAAAAATGTAATTCCAAATGATCATGATAAAGATAATGATTCATGAGGAATTTAATTATCACCAAATTTATAAAAGAGAACAAATATTTCAATAGAAATAGTGGTTTTAAAATAAAATTATGTGCATTGGGGAAATAAATAAAATGGATGAGATAAATTAAAATAAACCATTATTACTATGTTTTATTTGGAAACCAATAGAAAACTTTTATAATGAGATAAATAGAATAAAATGGTTAAGGAAGAAGTAGAATTTGTTAGCATTATATACATAAAAATGAAACAATACTTTTCATTTTTATAAAATAAAGTAAAGAATGGCCTTTTAGGAAAACATTATATGGATTCCATTTAAACCATTTAAAAAGTCATGGATAATATAATGTTTCCTTATAAAAAAATTTGGTCAAATACAACATACTATTATAAAACAATTCTAAAAAATATAGACATTGAAGAAAAATATAGAAGATCAAAAAATGGAAATATGATAAGTTTTTCATTTAGGAATTTTTTTACTTGATTGAAATCCCAAATAGTGGAAAATTTAGCAGAAATATGTAATTTTCTTAAATATCTATAGGATAATGTAATTTAAAGAGATTATAAAGGATACATAATTATCTTTTTTGAATAAAAATATGAGGAATCCAAATAAAATAATTTTAATATTAGTTATCACCACTTTGGTAACATTCAAATTTTAACTCATTGAACTAATAAAAATTAATAGAAACATTCATCAAAGTGGAAAATTATATATTCCTATTAAATACATAAAATGAGAAATATATACACCACAAATAGTTCTATAATATGATATATATTTCAATAAAGTGAAAATTGAGATGAGATCCCTTACAAATATCATTCAAGTTAAGTGAGAATTAATTAATGTAGTAATTATGTGTGAAAAATGTACTTCCACACAATGAATGTTTAAATAAAACATAGGGAAATTAAACGATTCTACTCAAATAATATTAAAATAACATAATCAATTAATAAGTGATATAAATCAATGAATTTTAATTGTGTTAAGAAACCTATAACCCAAATACATATACATAATTTCATATATGATAATTTTATTTCATCTTATCAACCATTTTTTAACAATATTTTTTTTATTATCATCATTTCTGGTGTTAGATATTGTGTTCTTCAAATAGAGTATGATTCAGTAGTTTTGATCCTTCTATATTTATCATGGTTACATAATCTCATTAATTATATTTATGATATAAATATTACATATATCATGTAACACCCCAAGCTTCCACAGTACATTTCCCTTCAAATAATGCGATAGCATGTGTTGTACGCAACATCGAGTACTAACACACCACAACCAATCAAACTAGCCGTTATGAATAGTTATACCTACTTTTTGAAATTATATATATTTTATATTTCAAAATGGACTTCATTTTTGGATTCGGAATATCGAAATTATCCTAAGTTGAATTTTTGGTATTTTTCTGAGAACTTCCAATTTTTATGAATAGTGAAAAATACTTAAAAACAACTTTTTTAGTCAAAATAATTTATAGTGATAAATTATATTATTGAGTGGTTTTAAAGTATAATTAGAATATATTTTTACCACTTTATCCAATGGTGTTCATTAGAATTAATTTCACTTTGAAATTGGACATAAACAATTATCAATCTTTTGATATATATTGTTTCTTAAAAACACGCTATTTGTTGTGACAGCGGGAATTAATTATAAAATTAATTAATAAAAATTATATATTTGGAATTTTTTAAAATAGAGAACATTTTTGAATTCGGAATATCAATTATAGCTTAGGGTGAAATTTTGGCATTATTCTGAAAAACTTCAATTTTTGATGAATAGTGAAACTACTAAGTGGTAGTTAAAAAAACTGAATTTTTCATAAAACTTAATTTTACCGCATCTGTGAATGGAATTTTGAAAATCCGAGAGACACGGTTAATATCAAGAAGTAAAATTTGGTTCAATGAGATGAAAATAATTTTTGGTGAATAGTAACTTTTGACTTTTATTTACCACGGTTAAAAGTAAATAGGGTAATTAAGGGTAAAAATGATATTAATATTACCCTAACACATGTCCTAATTCTATTGGACAAGTGTATCTCAACCAAAACAGCCTTAGGAATAAAATATTATCATTTAGGTCCACTTGGATTAGATTAGGACATTTATTATTATTTAATTCAAAGAAGAGTTAAAAGAGTTAAAATCAAAGTTTATTTGCTAAAACGTTTTTAATATAGAGTTATACATAAGATAGATTCTATTGTAAATATTCATTAGAAAGCTAAAACGATTTCCTACATAATGGTATTTTATTTATAATTTTTAGACATTAAATAAGTTAATTTATTTATGACACAATGATGATGCAGTAATTACCATAATAGTGAACAATTAAAATAATTGATATTATAAATACCCAAATAAATATAATTTGAGACTTTTAATGAATTAAACTAATTTTAAAGTTTAATATGACATGTTAGGATTGATTAAATTAACTTTTTTTGAAGTAATAATTTTGTTATGATTTTTAAAAAAATCAATTATTGAATAGTGTCGAAATTGACATAAAAGAGTTTTTGAAACAAATATTATATTATTAATTGATATTAAATTCATAAAAATCTAAGGTTCGTCCAAGAGACTTATATCATGATATTGTAATCATTAATGGACCACTTGGGGGTCGCTTGGATGTATATAGTATGTTTATTAACTATATAATATAAAAATACAAAGTGACATGGTAAATGTCAAACTAATTAACTAAGAGTTAAAACTAATGATAAGGTTAATATAGTGAACCAAACCTATCTAAATTCTATTGGATGAATTTTTTTCGACCTATCCCCACCATAAACTTTGAATAATCAACATTGGAACCATTAGAAACAGAATATGAATTTATTATAAATTAATATTTCTAGCTTTTCCCAAGGTGCCCCTCACCCCTCTTATAAAAGGGAACTCCTCCTTCTCATTTCTTCACACCTTCAAAGACTTTTGGTTCGGCCAACCCCTGCCCAAATACTCTCTCAACTTCCCTCACTACAACCTAGAGACATTATTTTGATCATAAAGCCAACCTATGGAGCCCTTTTGATCAAATCAAAAGGAATAACCCAAAGAAGAGGTAATGTTTTCACCACCCCTTTTCAAGTTCCTTTCTTCTTCCACTTATTCTTTCTTTGTTATTACCATTATTAAATAATAAATCCAGTATAATATATATACTGTGATGTTATTATAAATATGGTACAATCATATTCAGTATTCTATCCATCCTTTGAATAACATGTCACCATACGTGCGTACGTACGGCTTACCGTCTCCACGTTGTGGTGTAATTGTTATTCAATATATTATTATTTGGGTGGGTATAATAATGATGTGTAACTCATGTAAATAATGAATATAACATGATAATGATTCTTTATATATGATAAACCATCCAATTATATATTATTTTAATATCAAAAGAATGATATTGTCGCTCGTGCGTACGTACGGACTACCGTCTCCACGAACGCGATGAGATTCATTCTCCATCATATCCATTCAAGTATAATTATAATTTGATGATTTAAAAATAGTATCTAAGGACTTGATATCATTACAGATATGAATAATATACATCCCATTAATAACGAATATGGCTCCCATAACAAAGAATATAAAGTAAAATGAACCCGTTAACACCCGAAATGATGATAATTCTAATATATTATTAACAAATCAATGTTAAAAGATCATATATGATATAATACTAAAATAAATGATTCTTGTATAATTCAAAAACAATTATTTCACCATTATACAGGAGGTTAACCTACCGTCGACCAAGGAAAAAGTACAAAGTAAGGGGTTTCTTATCTCACTCTTAATTTCGTGAGAATTCCATTGTTCACCACTTATTTATTGCATGTGGTGTATGTGTGCTGCCCATGATTGTATTAATTGTGTAATATACTTTAATTTATGGGTATCTATATCATCATTTTATGATCATTCTTTCATGGGTGCATGTTTCATAAGTTACCAAATCGATAATGGAAATTGAGATTTCAGTTTCCACTCATTCGGCTTTACGCATATTTCATTGATTATATCACTCCAAGATTATGTGTGGAATCACTATTCATTTGATTATGTCATAATTTCCACTCCCCTTCCTGTGGATATACTTTTGATACACATAATCACTCCATTGATAATTTCTCAAGTCTTCGATATGAATTTGATAAGAGTAATTTTAACTCATTCTCCATTTGTTGAGTTAAACATCTAATTCATTAGTGTTGTTTTTAGAGATTATGTGTGAATGTCCTTTGATTGTTTTACACTAAATATCCAATCATATTTAGTTTATTTATATTTTTCACACATAAGTATGTCGTTGATTTATCCTTAACCTAAGGATACAACCTTTATGAGAGATTTCATCTCAACTTAAATTCCATTGAGACTTCTTTGTTGTTATACACCAAATCACTTTTATGTGGTGTATATAATGTACTTTGACATAGTATTACATGAATCCATTTATTCTCATGATATTAAAAAGTTTTGATTACCTCAATTATTTGTATTCAATTGTATCTCTTTTGGTTAGAATCTCTAACTAAAATACCATTTTTAAATGTTTTAATGACCTATTCATCTAAATCTTTCTCATTAATGTGCATGTTTTAAAAATGGTTTAAAGGATTTATTTATATGGATATTAAAGTTTTAAAATTAAAACTCCTTTTAAAAGTTTCAAAGTTGTATTGGCCACTTTGATTCAAAAATCTATTGTTAAACGGCTTCTTGACAAATTGTGTGACTTTTAAATGATTTCAAGAAAAAGGTGGATATTTCTCTCAAATAGTTTTGATGATTATTTTCATCTATGTCAACATCTTTCATTATTCATGATTGAGGTTAATGTGATACAATACATTCTCCCATATTGTATCGAATGAGTTATGTTTGACTGTGGATGTGCTATTTGTATACCATTCATGGTTTGTGGTTAAAGTATTGACATTTCGTATGCTAGTTTTAATATGAATGTTTATGTTATGTTTAAACCTGTTCATATGAGGAATGAATTGGACTTAATAAGTGACGGGTGGAGCCCGCTATAGCTCCTCGATGCATCGGTAGGTCTCATGAGACAAACTAGTGTCTTGGCACAAGGCCTTGGCAAAATCTTATTTGTAGTCTTGGCACGAGGCCTTCGCTATGTGGTTATGATAGTCTGGCATTATGCATTCCATCATTATGAAAGTGGTTGTTGATATTTCATGGGATTGTTCGACTAGTAGAATATCCATGTGAATAAGTAAATGGCATTATTCTATTTTATCTTTTCCATTTTATTCTGAAGTTCAAGTTTAAAAGGATTTTGTTTTAGTTATAAACCGCCTTAAGTGTTTATGCTTATCTATGAAAGCTTCTGCTATAATTTTATCCTTACTGAGCATCTGAGCTCACCCCTTTCAATGTTTTATTTTTCCTAGGATTATGAAGAAGTAATTTATGAATGACCTGTAGGGATAGTATGAGGGGATATGAAGACATGATGTTGTTGTAGTTTTTTTACCTTATGATGTAATGTAAGACTTATGAATATATCTAGTGTTTCCAATACTACTAAACTAATCGGTCTTTCGAGACTTGATCCCTTGTGATCATGCTAATGTTATGTAATAATGCACCGACTCTGGGTATCTAGGGTCGGGGCGTTACAGTTGGTATCAGAGTAAGTTTAGTACAAACCTTGGAAGCTAGATTTAGATAAACTCTGATTAGAGGACGTAGACCTAAGATGAACTTTGAGGATTAGTATAGAAGAACTTCCAAGAATTTTGGTATTGTAGAGATTTTGTGAGTTTTCTGAGCAATACATCCATGTCTGGATACGAGCAGGTAGAGGCGGCTCTGGCAAAGAGGTACCTAGGGGTAAAACCCGAAAACACCGCTTTGAGCTAGACTCGAACGGGAACTGGTGCACGACAACGGGCCTTGCTGCACTCTTGGTTACGACACTCCCGGGGGATATGCTTAGGATAATTTACATTTTCTTTACAAACCGATTTAATGTATTATATATATAATATGAGAGTAAATGGCCTTGGTTAATCCTAATGTGTTTCAAATTGAGAATATGGTGACATGTTAATCTCTAAATGATTTTATGACTACTATTACTCACACAATGCTTTCTGGTTTTAGTCAATGGCTGGATTCCAAGGAAGTCATAGTGACTTTGAGAATGATGTACAAGTTGGGAATGATGGTGGCAATGAGCAACAAAATGGAATGTTGATAGGAATAAAAGATATCGTCTTTATGCCAAATCAATTTTCCAAAAATATGATCAACAATATATATATTAACCGATTACCGGACTCAAAAAAGAAGAGAAAGGTGATTAATGATAAGAGCTCCAGTAGTGGAGACCATGGAGAAAGAAATCATCAATTTACATCATGCAGGAAATGTGGAAGAAGACACCAAGGAAAGTGTCTCAATGGGACAAAGAAATGCTTTACATGTAGGAAGGAAGGACATAAAGTGAAGAATTGCCGAAGAAAAATGAAGAGTACTATGGAAGAAGATAAAAATGGTCCCCAGAGTCCATTTACAGTCATTTTCCATAAATGTAGGGGACCTGGCCATTACCCGAGTGAATGCCCTATTCTATAGGATATTTTCATTGTCAAAGAAGAAGCAATGTGGAAATAAATGGTTGGAGAAATGTTTAAAAAGTATTAGTGCTCCTTGTTGATGGGTTTACTTTGGAATAATTTTCTCTTGTATTTGTAACCCCACAGTTTGCCATGTGAGAATGATATTTGAGGAATAATTATCTTTTCTCTTGTGGTTATAGTTATGAATAACCATTTGGTTTTATTTGATCATTAGGTTTGAGGCAATTATAAGTTATTTGGGATAAAAATTAAAGGTATGACATAAAATTTGGGGTTAAATTATGTTATGGTTATTTTGAGGAATTTATCTCATTTTGATAATGTTATAAAATATAGTTTTTGAAAAGGGACAACACGCAGACCGTGTGACAACCCGTCGCGTCGGACAAAGCTGTGAGAATCGAACCCACAACCAAAGTGCGATTGGAATTTATCGCCTACCACTGGACTACGTGAAGTCCCTGGTTAGTGTGACTATTATTTTTAGTTAAATGATTTTATTGATCAATAATAATTTGATTTGGGATCTTATGTCTTATCAAATGAATACCCTTAGTATAGGAAAATGATTTGGTGATTAAGTGATAAATGTTATTTTGGAAGTTGTTCGCTTTGGTGTGAACACTATATGACCAAGGAAAATAGAATAGTATGGGATTTCATTTTAGGAGTAATGGTGGATTTTTATCTATGTTTTTATTGTGGATTTATAATTATTTGGGTTATTTATGGAAATGATTAGGTTAATTACTTTTAAGTATGTGACTTTAAGAGAAATTAATGTCATTTGGAGATACAATTTAATGTGGAAGACTACATTCTTAATAAGTTTTGGTTTTCAATATTATTTTTGATTATATTAAAGGATTATAAGGACAATTGGTTATTGAATGGTATTTATTTAACTTTGGGGTATTGTTGGTTTAATTTTAGAAATTAAGATTAGTGTTTATTTCTCTCAAGTAATATCCTTTTGGGGGATCATTAGATCTTGTACTAACCATTTTGGTTTTGATTAATCTCTAAAGACACTGTAAATATATAGTTCATCCTTCATGGATAATGTGATTCTATAGAAGCTCTTCCAGTGTGACCAAGTCTTCATGAATAGTCATCGTTTAAGAAAAATGAGTTAGTGGTGGAAATTTATTAAAGAATGAAACTCTACTTAAAATGTAAGTATATATCTTTATATTCTTAGTCAATATCATAAATGAATTCCTCATCCTTATGTAATGTAACTTAATACAAACAAAATGTTGTCCGTTTACTTTCCTACTAGGAGACTAATGGTCGTTTGTCCCAATATAAGTTTGTGGTTTTCTTATTGTTAACTTTCTCCTGATCATGATTTCTATCTCTCTCCATCAGAACTTTACACTTAGTTTATCATCCATATCCATGTTTTCTTACATGGAATCCGAGTATGGGTTATCTTGGTTGACCTTTATACCTCTCTTTCTTCCTTTTAAAGTGATAGTTTTATTGACTCTTTTTCCGATGTGGGACTTTCCATTATATTCCCAAGCACAATTTTAAAAATTGCGAGGATGCAATTTATTGAAGGAGGGGAGAATGTAACACCCCAAGCTTCCACAGTAAGTTTCCCTTCAAATAATGCGATGGCATGTGTTGTACGCAACATCGAGTTCTAACACACCACAACCAATCAAACTAGCCGTTATGAATAGTAATACCTACTTTTTGAAATTATATATATTTTATATTTCAAAATGGACTTCATTTTTGGATTCAGAATATCGAAATTATCCTAAGTTGAATTTTTGGTATTTTCTTAAGAACTTCCAATTTTTATGAATAGTGAAAAATACTTAAAAACAACTTTTTTAATCAAAATAATTTATAGTGATAAATTATATTATTGAGTGGTTTTAAAGTATAATTAGAATATATTTTTACCACTTTATCCAATTTTGTTCATTAGAATTAAGTTCACTTTGAAATTGGACATAAACAATTATCAATCTTTTGATATATATTGTTTCTTAAAAACACGCTATTTGTTGTGACAACGGGAATTAATTATAAAATTAATTAATACAACTTATATGTTTGGAATTTTGTAAAATAGACATCATTTTTGAATTTGAAATATCAATTATAGCTTAGGGCAAAATTTTGGCATTATTCTGAAAAACATCAATTTTTTATGAATAGTGAAACTACTAAGTGGTAGTTAAAAAAACTGAATTTTTCATAAAACATAATTTTACCGCTTCTGTGAATGGAATTTTAAAAATCCGAGAGACATGGTTAATATCAATAAGTAAAATGTGGTTCAATGAGATGAAAATAATTTTTGGTGAATAGTAACTTTTGACTTTTATTTACCACGGTTAAAAGTAAATAGGGTAATGAAGGGTAAAAATGATATTAATATTACCCTAACACATGTCCTAATTCTATTGGACAAGTGTATCTCGACCAAAAGAGCCTTAGGAATAAAATATTATCATTTAGGTCCACTTGTATTAGATTAGGACATTTATTATTATTTAATTCAAAGAAGAGTTAAAAGAGTTAAAATCAAAGTTTATTTGCTAAAACATTTTTAATATAGAGTTATACATAAGATAAATTCTATTTTAAATATTAATTAGAAATATAAAACTATTTCCTACATAATGGTATTTTATTTATAATTTTTAGACATTAAATAAATTAATTTATTTATGACACAATGATGATGCAGTAATTACCATAATAGTGAAAAATTAAAATTATTGATATTATAAATACCCAAATAAATATAATTTGAGACTTTTAATGAATTAAACTAATTTTCAAGTTTAATATGACATGTTAGTATTGATTCAATTAACTTTGTTTGAAGTAATAATTCTGTTATGATTTTTACAAAAATCAATTATTGAATAGTGTCAAAATTGACATAAAAGAGTTTTTAAAACAAATATTATATTACTAATTGATATTAAATTCCCAAAAATCTAAGGTTCGTCCAAGAGACTTATATAATGATAGGTTCATCATTAATGGACCACTTGGGGGTCTCTTGGATGTATATAGTAAGTTTATTAACTATATAATATAAAAATACAAAGTGACATGGTAAATGTCAAACTAATTAACTAAGAGTTAAAACTAAATGATAAGGTTAATATAGTGAACCAAACCTGTCTAAATTCTATTGGCTGAATAGTTTTCGACCTATCCCCACCATAACCTTTGAATAATCAACTTTGTAGCCATTAGTAACCGAATATGAATTTATTATAAATTAATATTTCTGGCTTTTCCCAAGGTGCCCCCCACCCCTCTTATAAAAGGGACTCCTCCTTCTCATTTCTTCACACATTCAAAGCCTTTTGGTTCGGCCAACCCCTGCCCAAATACTCTCTCAACTTCCCTCACTACATCCTACAGACCTTAGTTTGATCAGAAAGCCAACTTATGGAGCCATTTTGATCAAATCAAAAGGAAGAACCCGAAGAAGAGGTAATGTTTTCACCACCCCTTTTCAAGTTCCTTTCTTCTTCCACTTCTTCTTTCTTTGTTATTACCATTATAAAATAATAACTCCAGTATAATATATATACTGTGATGTTATTATAAATATGGTACAACCATATTCAGTATTCTATCCATCCTTTTAATAACATGTCACCATACGTGCGTACGTACAGCTTACCGTCTCCACGTCGTGGTGTAATTGTTATTCAATATATTATTATTTGGGTGGGTATAATAATGATGTTTAACTCATGTAAATAATAAATATAACATGATAATGATTCTGTATATATGATAAACCATCCAATTATATATTATTTTAATATCAAAAGAATGATATTGTCGCTCGTGCGTACGTACGGACTACCGTCTCCACGAACGCGATGAGATTCATTCTCCATCATATCCATTCAAGTATAATTATAATTTGATGATTTAAAAATAGTATCTAAGGACTTGATATCATTACGGATATGAATAATATACATCCCATTAATAACGAATATGGCTCACATAACAAAGAATATAAAGTAAAAGGAACCCGTTAACACCCAAAATGATGATAATTCTAATATATTATTAACAAATCAATGTTAAAAGATCATATATGATATAATATTAAAATAAATTATTCTTGTATAATTCAATAACAATTATTTCACCATTATACAGGAGGTTAACCTACCGTTGACCAAGGCAAAAGTACAAAGTAAGGGGTTTCTTATCTCACTCTTAATTTCGTGAGAATTCCATTGTTCACCACTTATTTATTGCATGTGGGGTATGTGTGCTCCCCATGATTGTATTAATTGTGTAATATACTTTAATTTATGTGTATCTACATCATCATTGTATGATCATTCTTTCATGGGTGCATGTTTCATAAGTTACCAAATCGATAAGGGAAATTGAGATTTCAGTTTCCACTCATTCGGCTTTACGCATATTTCATTGATTATATCACTCCAAAATTATGTGTGGAATCACTATTCATTTGATTATGTCATAATTTCCACTCCCCTTCCTGTGGATATACTTTTGATACACATAATCACTCCATTGATAATTTCTCAAGTCTTCGATATGAATTTGATAAGAGTAATTTTAACTCATTCTCCATTTGTTGAGTTAAACATCTAATTCATTGGTGTTGTTTTTAGAGATTATGTGTGAATTTACTTTGATTGTTATACACTAAATATCCAATCATATTTAGTTTATTTATATTTTTCACACATAACTATGTCTTTGATTTATCCTTAACCTAATGATACATCCTTTATGAGAGATTTCATCTCAACTTAAATTCCATTGAGACTTCTTTGTTGTTATACACCAAATCACTTTTATGTAGTGTATATATTGTACTTTGACATAGTATATCATGAATCCCTTTATTCCCATGATATTAAAAAGTTTTGATTACCTCAATTATTTGTATTCAAGTGTATCTCTTTTGGTTAGAATCTCTAACTAAAATACCATTTTTAAATGTTTTAAAGACTTATTCATCTAAATATTACTCATTAATGTCCATGTTTTAAAATGGTTTTAAGGATTTATTTATATAGACATTAAAGTTTTAAAATTAAAACTCCTTTTAAAAGTTTCGAAGTGGTATGGGACACTTTGATTCAAAAATCTATTGTTAAACGGCTTCTTGATAAATTGTGTGACTTTTAAATGATTTCAAGAAAAAGGGGGATATTTCTCTCAAATAGTTTTGATGATTATTTTCATCAATGTCAACATCCTTCATTATTCATGATTGAGGTTAATGTGATACAATACATTCTTCTATATTGTATCGAATGAGTCATGTTTTACTATGGATGTGCTATTTTTATACCATTCATGGTTTGTGGTTAAAGTATTGACATTTCGTATGCTAGTTTTAATACGAATGTTTATGTTATGTTTAAACCTGTTCATATGAGGAATGCATTGGACTTAATAAGTGACGGGTGGATCCCACTATAGCTCCTCGATGCATCGGTAGGTCTCATGAGACAAACTAGTGTCTTCGCACAAGGCCATGGAAAAATCTTATTTGTAGTCTTGGCACGAGGCCTTGGCTATGTGGTTATGATAGTCTGGAATTATGCATTCCATCATTATGAAAGTGGTTATTGATATTGCATGGGATTGTTCGACTAGTAGAATATCCATGTGAATAAGTAAATGGAATTATTTTATTTTATCTTTTCCATTTTATGCTTAAGTTCAAGTTTAAAAGGCTTTTGTTTTAGTTATAAACTGCCTTAAGTGTTTATTCTTATCTATGAAAGCTTCTGCTATAATTTTATCCTTTCTGAGCATCTGAGCTCACCCCTTTAAATGTTTTAT
This sequence comes from Viscum album, assembly GCA_963277665.1. NCBI lineage: Eukaryota > Viridiplantae > Streptophyta > Magnoliopsida > Santalales > Viscaceae > Viscum > Viscum album. The sequence continues at coordinate 888,441,725 of OY728128.1, forward strand.
TTTTCCCAGGATTATGAAGAAGTAATTTATGAATGACCTGTAGGGATAGTATGAGGGGATATGAAGACAAGACGTTGTTGTAGTTTTTTTTACCTTATGATGTAATGTAAAACTTATGAATATATCTAGTGTTTCCAAGACTACTATACTAATCGGTCTTTCGAGACTTGATCCCTTGTGATCATGCAAATGTTATGTAATAATGCACCGACTCTGGGTATATAGGGTCGGGGCGTTACAGTTGGTATCAGAGGAAGTTTAGTACAAACCTTGGAAGCTAGATTTAGATAAACTCTGATTAGAGCACGTAGACCTAAGATGAACTTTGAGGATTAGTATAGAAGAACTTCCTAGAATTTTGGTATTGTAGAGATTTTGTGAGTTTTCTGAGCAATACATCCCTGTCTGGATACAAGCAGGTAGAGGCGGCTCTGGCACAGATGTACCTAGGGGTAAAACCCGAAAACACCGCTTTGAGCTAGACTCGAACGGGAACTGGTGCACGACAACGGGCCTTGCTGCACTCTTGGTTACGACACTCCCGGGGGATATGCTTAGGATAATTTACATTTTCTTTACTAACCGATTTAAAGTATTATATATATAAGATGAGAGTAAATGGCCTTGGTTAATCCTAATGTGTTTCAAATTGAGAATATGGTGACATGTTAATCTCTAAATGATTTTATGACTACTATTACTCACACAATGCTTTCTGGTTTTAGTCAATGACTGGATTCCAAGGAAGTCATAGTGACTTTGGGAATGATGTACAAGGTGGGAACGATGGTGGCAATGAGCAACAAAATGGAATGTTGATAGGCGTAAAAGATATCGTCTTTATGCCAAATAAATTTTCCAAAAATGTGATCAACAATATATATATTAACCGATTACCGGACTCAACAAAGAAGAGAAAGGTGATGAATGATAAGAGATCCAGTAGTGGAGACCATGGAGAAAGAAATAATCAATTTACATCATGCAGGAAATGTGGAAGGAGACACCCAGGAAAGTGTCTCAATGGGACAAAGAAATTCTTTACATGCGGGAAGGAAGGACATAAAGTGAATAATTGCCGAAGAAAAATGAAGAGTACTATGGAAGAAGATAAAAATGGTCCCCAGAGTCTATTTACAGTCATTTGCCGTAAATGTAGGGGACCTGGCCATTACCCGAGTGAATGCCCTATTCTATAGGATATTTTCATTGTCAAAGAAGAAGAAATGTGGAAATAAATGGTTGGAGAAATGTTTAAAAAGTATTAGTGCTCCTTGTTGATGGGTTTACTTTGGAATAATTTTCTCTTGTATTTGTAACCCCGCAGTTTGCCATGTGAGAATGATATTTGAGGAATAATTATCTTTTCTCTTGTGGTTATAGTTATCAATAACCATTTGGTTTTATATGATCATTAGGTTTAAGGAAATTATAAGTTATTTGGGATAAAAATGAAAGGTATGACATAACATTTGGGGTTAAATTAAGTTATGGTTATTTTGAGGAATTTATCTCATTTTGATAATGTTATAAAATATAGTTTTTGAAAAGGGACAACACGTAGACCATGTGACAACCCGTCACGTCGGACAAAGCTGTGGGAATCAAACCCACAACCAAAGTGCGATTGAGATTTATTGCCTACCACTGGACTACGTGAAGTCCCTGGTTAGTGTGACTATTATTTTTAGTTAAATGATTTTATTGATCAATAATAATTTGATTTGGGATCTTATGTATTATCAAATGAATACCCTTAGTATAGGAAAATGATTTGGTGATTAAGTGATAAATTTTATTTTGGAAGTTGTTCGCTTTGGTGTGAACACTATATGCCCAAGGAAAATAGAATAGTATGGGATTTCATTTGAGGATTAATGGTGGATTTTTATCTATGTTTTTATTGTGTATTTATAATTATTTGGGTTATTTATGGAAATGATTAGGTTAATTACTTTTAAGTATGTGACTTTAAGAGCAATTAATGTCATTTGAAGATACAATTTAACGTGGAAGACTACATTCTTAATAAGTTTTTGTTTTCAATATTAGTTTTGATTATATTAAAGGATTTTAAGGACAATTGGTTATTGAATGGTATTTATTTAACTTTGGGGTATTGTTGGTTTAATTTTGGAAATTAAGATTAGTGTTTATTTCTCTCAAGGAATATCCTTTTGGGGGATCATTAGATCTTGTACTAACCATTTTGGTTTTGATTAATCTCTAAAGACAATGTAAATATATAGTTCATCCTGCATGCATAATGTGATTCTATAGAAGCTCTTCCAGTGTGACCAAGTCTTCTTGAATACTCATCGTTTTAAAAAAATGAGTTAGTGGTGGAAATTTATTAAAGAATGAAACTCTACTTAAAATGTAAGTATATATCTTTATATTCTTAGTCAATATCATAAATGAATTCCTCATCCTTATGTAATGTAACTTAAAACAAAAAAAAATGTTGTCAGTTTACTTTCCTACTAGGAGACTAATGTTCGTTTGTCCCAACATAAGTTTGTGGTTTTCTTATTGTTAACTTTCTCCTGATCATGATTTCTATCCCTCTCCATCAGAACTTGACACTTAGTTTATCATCCATATCCATGTTTTCTTACATGGAATCCGAGTATGGGTTATCTTGGTTGACCTTTATACCTCTCTTTATTCCTTTTAAAGTGATAGTTTTATTGACTCTTTTTCCGATGTGGGACTTTCCATTATATTCCCAAGAAAAATTTTAAAAATTGAGAGGACGCAATTTATTGAATGATGGGAGAATGTAACACCCCAAGCTTCCACGGTACGTTTCCCTTCAAATAATGCGATAGCATTTGTTGTACGCAACATCGAGTTATAACACACCACAACCAATCAAACTAGCTGTTATGAATAGTAATACATACTTTTTGAAATTATATATATTTTATATTTCAAAATGGTCTACATTTTTGGATTCGGAATATCGAAATTATCCTAAGTTGAATTTTTGGTATTTTTCTGAGAACTTCCAATTTTTATGAATAGTGAAAAATACTTAAAAACAAATTTTTTAATCAAAATAATTTATAGTGATAAATTATATTATTGAGTGGTTTTAAAGTATAATTAGAATATTTTTTTACCACTTTATCCAATGGTGTTCATTAGAATTAATTTCACTTTGAAATTGGACATAAACAATTATCAATCTTTTGATATATATTGTTTCTTAAAAACACGCTATTTGTTGTGACATCGGGAATTAATTATAAAATTAATTAATACAACTTATATGTTTGGAATTTTGTAAAATAGACATCATTTTTGAATTCGGAATATCAATTATAGCTTAGGGTGAAATTTTGGCATTATTCTGAAAAACTTCAATTTTTGATGAATAGTGAAACTACTAAGTGGTAGTTAAAAAAACTGAATTTTTCATAAAACTTAATTTTACCACTTCTGAGAATGGAATTTTGAAAATCCTAGAGACACGGTTAATATCAATAAGTAAAATGTGGTTCAATGAGATGAAAATAATTTTTGGTGAATAGTAACTTTTGACTTTTATTTACCACGGTTAAAAGTAAATAGGGTAATTAAGGGTAAAAATGATATTAATATTATCCTAAAACATGTCCTAATTCTATTGGACAAATGTATCTCGACCAAAACAGCCTTAGGAATAAAATATTATCATTTAGGTCCACTTGGATTAGATTAGGACATTTGTTATTATTTAATTCAAAGAAGAGTTAAAAGAGTTAAAATCAAAGTTTATTTGCTAAAACATTTTTAATATAGAGTTATACATGAAAATAAATTCTATTGTAAATATTCATTAGAAATCTAAAACGATTTCCTACATAATGGTATTTTATTTATAATTTTTAGAAATTAAATAAGTTAATTTATTTATGACACAATGATGATGCAGTAATTACCATAATAGTGAAAAATTAAAATAATTGATATTATAAATACCCAAATAAATATAATTTGGACTTTTAATGAATTAAACTAATTTTCAAGTTTAATATGACATGTAATGATTGATTCAATTAACTTTGTTTGAAGTAATATTTTTCTTATGATTTTTAAAAAAATCAATTATTGAATAGTCTCGAAATTGACATAAAAGAGTTTTTAAAACAAATATTATATTATTAATTGATATTAAATTCTTAAAAATCTAAGGTTCATCCAAGAGACTTATATCATGATAGGTTCATCATTAATGGACCACTTGGGGGTCGCTTGGATGTATATAGTATGTTTATTAACTATATAATATAAAAATACAATGTGACATGGTAAATGTCAAACTAATTAACTAAGATTTAAAACTAAATGATAAGGTTAATATAGTGAACCAAACCTGTCTAAATTCTATTGTCTGAATGGTTTTATACCTATCCCCACCATAACCTTTGAATAATCAACATTGGAGCCATTAGAAACCGAATATGAATTTATTATAAATTAATATTTCTAGCTTTTCCCAAGGTGCCCCTCACCCCTCTTATAAAAGCGCACTCCTCCTTCTCATTTCTTCACACCTTCAAAGCCTTTTGGTTCGGCCAACCCCTGCCCAAATACTCTATCAACTTCCCTCAATACAACCTAGAGACCTTAGTTTGATCAGAAAGCCAACCTAGTGAGCCCTTTTGATCAAATCAAAAGGAAGAACCCGAAGAAGAGGTAATGTTTTCACCACCCCTTTTCAAGTTCCTTTCTTCTTCCACTTCTTCTTTCTTTGTTATTACCATTATAAAATAATAACTCCAGTATAATATATATACTGTGATGTTATTATAAATATGGTACAACCATATTCAGTATTCTATCCATCCTTTGAATAACATGTCACCATACGTGCGTACGTACGGCTTACCGTCTCCACGTCGTGGTGTAATTGTTATTCAATATATTATTATTTGGGTGGGTATAATAATGATGTGTAACTCATGTAAATAATTAATATAACATGATAATGATTCTGTATATATGATAAACCATCAAATTATATATTATTTTAATATCAAAAGAATGATATTGTCGCTCGTGCGTACGTACGGACTACCGTCTCCACGAACGCGATGAGATTCATTTTCCATCATATCCATTCAAGTATAATTATAATTTGATGATTTAAAAATAGTATCTAAGGACTTGATATCATTACGGATATGAATAATATACATCCCATTAATAACGAATATGGCTCACATAACAAAGAATATAAAGTAAAATGAACCTGTTAACACCCGAAATGACGATAATTCTAATATATTATTAACAAATCAATGTTAAAAGATCATATATGATATAATATTAAAATAAATGATTCTTGTATAATTCAATAAAAATTATTTCACCATTATAAAGGAGGTTAACCTACCGTCGACCAAGGAAAAATTACAAAGTAAGGGGTTTCTTTTCTCACTCTTAATTTCGGGTGAATTCCATTGTTCACCACTTATTTATTGCATGTGGTGTATGTGTGCTTCCCATGATTGTATTAATTGTGTAATATAATTTAATTTATGGGTATCTACATCATCATTGTATGATCATTCTTTGATGGGTGCATGTTTCATAAGTTACCAAATCGATAAGGGAAATTGAGATTTCAGTTTCCACTCATTCGGCTTTACGCATATTTCATTGATTATATCACTCCAAGATTATGTGTGGAATCACTATTCATTTGATTATGTCATAATTTCCACTCCCCTTCCTGTGGATATACTTTTGATACACATAATCACTCCATTGATAATTTCTCAAGTCTTCGATATGAATTTGATAAGAGTAATTTTAACTCATTCTCCATTTGTTGAGTTAAACATCTAATTCATTGGTGTTGTTTTTAGAGATTATGTGTGAATGTCCTTTGATTGTTTTACACAAAATATCCAATCATATTTAGTTTATTTATATTTGTCACACATAACTATGTCGTTGATTTATCCTTAACCTAAGGATACATCCTTTATGAGAGATTTCATCTCAACTTAAATTCCATTGAGACTTCTTTGTTGTTATACACCAAATCACTTTTATGTGGTGTATATAATGTACTTTGACATAGTATATCATGAATCCCTTTATTCTCATGATATTACAAAGTTTTGATTACCTCAATTATTTGTATTCAAGTGTATATCTTTTGGTTATAATCTCTAACTAAAATACCATTTTTAAATGTTTTAAAGACTTATTCATCTAAATCTTTCTCATTAATGTCCATGTTTTAAAAATGGTTTTAAGGATTTATTTATATGGACATTAAAGTTTTAAAATTAAAACTCCTTTTAAAAGTTTCAAAGTGGTATGGGACACTTTGATTCAAAAATCTATTGTTAAACGGCTTCTTGACAAATTGTGTGACTTTTAAATGATTTCAAGAAAAAGGGGGATATTTCTCTCAAATAGTTTTGATGATTATTTTCATCTATGTCAACATCCTTCATTATTCATGATTGAGGTTAATTTGATACAATACATTCTTCCATATTGTATCAAATGAGTTATGTTTGACTGTGGATGTTCTATTTTTATACCATGCATGGTTTGTGGTTAAAGTATTGACATTTCGTATGCTAGTTTTAATACGAATGTTTATGTTATGTTTAAACCTGTTCATATGAGGAATGCATTGGACTTAATAAGTGACGGGTGGAGCCCGCTATAGCTCCTCGATGCATCGGTAGGTCTCATGAGACAAACTAGTGTCTTGGCACAAGGCCTTGGCAAAATCTTATTTGTATTCTTGGCACGAGACCTTGGCTATGTGGTTATGATAGTCTGGCATTATGCATTCCATCTTTATGAAAGTGGTTATTGATATTGCATGGGATTGTTCGACTAGTAGAATATCCATGTGAATAAGTAAATGGCATTATTTTATTTTATCTTTTCCATTTTATGTTGTAGTTCAAGTCTAAAAGGCTTTTGTTTTAGTTATAAACTGCCTTAAGTGTTTATGCTTATCTATGAAGGCTTCTGCTATAATTTTATCCTTACTGAGCATCTGAGCTCACCCCTTTCAATGTTTTATTTTTCCCAGGATTATGAAGAAGTAGTTTATGAATGACCTGTAGGGATAGTATGAGAGGATATAAAGACAAGACGTTGTTGTAGTTTTTTTACCTTATGATGTAATGTAAGACTTATGAATATATCTAGTGTTTCTAAGACTACTAAACTAATCGGTCTTTCGAGACGTGATCCCTTGTGATCATGCCAATGTTATGTAATAATGCACCGACTCTGGGTATCTAGGGTCGGGGCGTTACAGTTGGTATCAGAGGAAGTTTAGTACAAACCTTGGAAGCTATATTTAGATAAACTCTGATTAGAGCACGTAGACCTAAGATGAACTTTGAGGATTAGTATAGAATAACTTCCTAGAATTTTGGTATTGTAGAGATTTTGTGAGTTTTCTGAGAAATACATCCCTGTCTGGATACGAGCAGGTAGAGGCGGCTCTGGTACAGATGTACCTAGGGGTAAAACCCGAAAACACCGCTTTGAGCTAGACTCGAACGGGAACTGGTGCACGACAACGGGCCTTGCTGCACTCTTGGTTACGACACTCCCGGGGGATATGCTTAGGATAATTTACATTTACTTTACAAACCGATTTAAAGTATTATATATATAAGATGAGATTAAATGGCCTTGGTTAATCCTAATGTGTTTCAAATTGAGAATATGGTGACATGTTAATCACTAAATGATTTTATGACTACTATTACTCACACAATTCTTTCTGGTTTTAGTCAATGGCTGGATTCCAAGGAAGTCATAGTGACTTTGAGAATGATGTACAAGGTGGGAATGATGGTGGAAATGAGCAACAAAATGGAATGTTGATAGGCGTAAAAAATATCTTCTTTATGCCAAATCAATTTTCCAAAAATATGATCAACAATATATATATTAACCAATTAACGGACTCAACAAAGAAGAGAAAGGTGATGAATGATAAGAGCTCCAGTAGTGGAGACCATGGAGAAAGAAATCATCAATTTACATCATGCAGGAAATGTGGAAGGAGACACCCAGGAAAGTGTCTCAATGGGACAAATAAATGCTTTACATGCGGGAAGGAAGGACATAAAGTGAAGAATTGCCGAAGAAAAATAAAGAGTACTATGGAAGAAGATAAAAATGGTCCCCAAAGTCCATTTACAGTCACACTAGTGCAAAAACACTTTTTCGCGTCGGTTTTTTTTAATTTTTAACGTCGGTTATAAAACGACGTCTTTATAGGCGACGTTAAAAATACAGTTTTCGCGTCAGTTCATAGAAACCGACGCGAAAAATAATTCGCTTATGAGCTTCGGCTTCGGTTTTTTATAAAACCGACGCCGAAGCTACATTTAGACATTATTTTCCGCGTCGGTTCATTAAAAAACCGACGCGGAAAATATAGTCGACTAGGTTTTCGGCGTCAATTTTATATAAAACCGACGCCGAAATATCGGTTTTTCTAAAAACCTACGCGAAAAACCAATTTAAACAGGATTTTCGGCGTCGGTTCATTAAAAACCCGACGCGGAAAATATAGTCGACTAGGTTTTCGGCGTCGGTTTTATATAAAACCGACGCCGAAATATCGGTTTTCCGCGTCGGTTTTTCTAAAAACCGACGTGGAAAACCAATTTAAACAGGATTTTCGGCGTCGGTTTTTTGAAAAACCGACGCAATATCAAACTTTCGGCGTCGGTTTTTAAAAAAACCGACGCCGTAAATAATTTTTTTTAAAAAATATTCGGCGTCGGTTTTTAAAACAACCAACGCCGTAAATTTTTCTTTTTAAATAAAATACATATATTTTCTCCTCCAAACAAATCGGAACCCTGAAAAAAAATAACGAAGTATAAAAAAACAATTAAACAACTTTAACAGAAGTACTTCAGAAAACTCAAAGTAAAGCAGAATTAAAATACACGTACCTACATGGTTCATTTTCTTAATCTAACCATACTCAGTATCAATCATTGTAAGTTTCCTCCCATAGATAGCACCAATCCTGTCAAAACAGTAATGAAACTAAGGAGATGTGCGTGAAAAAATCAATCCAAGATATTAGTGCAATGAATAAACATTAAATGAAAATGTGTAATTTATTTGAATTATTCATTTTTTTCACAAAGTAAATTACCAAAATGAAATGTTACGACTCCTGATCAAAATTCCAGGAACACTCAGCCGATGCAACCTCTTCCTCACCTCCCCCACTGAAGATGTTGGGGGTGTCTTTTCACCATAAGATCCCCACCACCCCCAACCTCAGGTTTTTATATTTTCTCTGTATAGACGTGCATTACCCATTCACTATTGTTATTTGTTTAAGTTATGGAATAACAGAGAAATAAGTTTGAGTGCAAAAAATAGGTTAGAAAATTGAAATCAAATGAAGAATGAAGAAACATACCTTAAAAATTGACGCCTTCTATTTTATCTTTGTGCAAACCCACTAAGCGCTGTTTGAGGTATTATGTGATATGCTTCTCGGCAATCATTTTTCGATATTTATTTGCATAAAAAAGGCCTAGAAGATATTTCTGTGCATTCAAGGGAGACAATTTTTAGTGTTTGTGAATGTTATTTCGCTATACAAATCTCTATGTTCATGATCCAAGTACCACCCTACAGATCTGTCACTGTACAGACAAATGATTTTAAGAAATAACAATGAAAAGAAATATAATAACTAATTCTGAATTAAAATACACGTACCTGAAATATACGACATGCTTATTGTTGGTTATTGTTGAAGGATTCATTTGATTATTAGTAGATTCAATAAAACAGTTTTTGCAGAGGCACTTGAGAAAACTCAGTAAAGCAGAATTAAAATACACGTACCTGAAATATATGACATGCTCATTGTTTGTTATTGTTGAAGCATTCATTTGATTATTAGTAGGTTCAAACACCTAATATATCATAAGAGTTAGTTTTTTAAACCCATATATATTATTATTTATAAATATTAGTATACATACCTCAAATCTTAATCAGACTTAACAAATAGTCCGCAAAAGTAGATTGAATACGAATCATATCAGATTGAGAATATGACTGTGAATCATTGAATACCTACAATAATATTGAATGATATGAAATTAATAAATAGAAGAAAGTGGATGAAAATATATAAAAAAGTTAATACAACTAACCTTATGAAAATCAGTAGTTTCCCCAGTTGTGATTATCTCGTACATAAATCGTAGAATATAATAACCACATTCAACATTTCCATTTTGACGATGACACTGCAGTTATAAAACATTTAACTAATAATGAAATTTAATATATAACAAAAATATAAAAACTAATTACCTGTACTTCCACATATTTGATTTTCGTTGGTTTCTTTTCATTTGTAAAATGTTTCCATGAACTGCATTTTTTTATATAAGAACTAATAAAACTTGTGTAAACAATTAAAATTAAACATAACAAACTTATAAAAATAAAAAAACAACATACCTGTTTAATAAGTTGGAAAACGGTTTACGCACTTTTCCTAATAAAGAGAAAAACCAATATAAGGTGCATTCATTTGGGCAAAATACACCTAACATCCAATGCCCCCTATAATACAAAAAGTTCATAATTAATGACATTATAATGATCATGAGTTCAAAATTATGTTGATATTCTTACTTATCAAGAAATGGCAAAAACCAGCACTGAATCTCTGTTTGTGATAATCTCTCAGATATATATTGAACTCTTTCATCATTTTTCACATGTTTGACTTCCAAGGAAATGTACTCTGGATCTATAAAGCTATAAATGCTTGTAGTTTCATTTTGTAAAAGAATCCTGTATAGATACCTAATTTAAAAAGAAAATATAGTTAGTCAATGACATAACAATATTTTATTAAAGAAATAGCAATTCAAACGTCAATTTACTTACATGGACAACAACTGCAACACATTCAGCCCAATCTCTTCAAAATTAACTGAATTCATGATATCTTCTTTCAATATTCTCAATTTATAATTTCTTCCACATATATCGGACGTCATCCTAAACTCATAGATAAAATTCAAGGAAGAAGAGCACTGAGATAATCTTTTCAACCAAGAAGAAATATCAGAAGTATCTACAGCCGACTGTTTCTGAACATTTTGCTGCATTTGTACAGTTTCTTTTGCTTTCAGATATTCCTATATAAGTTAAATGTCAGAAAACATTATAAGTAATTTGGAATCATTTCTAATTACTAGTTAAAAAAACTCATACCTCATGTGAAATATAATGAAGAAGTGCATTTGGCCAAAGTAAAAAATGGCCCATACATTCCCCAACACTGGTGATCTCCGCAGTAGGAAATGGTAGTAGAGCAGTAGGATCTGTAATAACAAGTACTGATACTCTAACCTGACCCATCTGCATAGGCTGATGATGTACCGAGTCCCCCAAAAAATACACTTGTCCTAACGCAACAATATGTACATGAGGATCTCCCGCAAACAACTCACAATATAAGGTTCGATCCGATGGAGGAGGTGGAGGCTCAAAGTTAGCAGGTGGGGCAGGGTAGTCAGGGTGAGCAGGCTGAGAAGTCAGAAAAATGAAAAGGGTATATTAGTGTTTAAAATTTATAACATAGAAAAATTGATTAAAAATTAAATAAAATAATATACCTCAAATGGTTGCGCAGACGGGGCAGGGTAAGCAGATGAGGCAGGGTAGTCCGGGTGAGTTGGCTGAGAATGTTGAAAAATGAAAAAAGTTATATCAGTGTTTATAATTTATAAAATAGACAAATTGATGACAATAAATAATATACCTTGGAAGGCTGCCCAGACGGTGTTGGGTAAGCATATGAGGCATGATAGTCTGAGTGAGTAGGCTGAGAATGTTGAAAAATGAAAAAGTTATATCAGTGTTTATAATTTATAGAAAAGAAAAATTGTTAACAGTAAATAATATACCTCGGAAGGATGAGCAGACTGTGACTGTCTTTCCAAGTGTTCTAATAAAGCCTTCTGTACTGCTGCTTGAATTTGATCACCCATAGACCGTTTCATATCCTGCAGCTCTTCTTTTAAGGATTCGATTTCCGGGTCTCTTGGTTTCTTACTCTTACCAAAAACCTTCTGAATACTAACACCCGCCTGATATCCTCTAACACGGCCGGGGTGTTCAGTCTTTCCCAATGTAGTGGCTAGGATATCCATCCTACCCTCGGGGATAAAAGATCCCTGTGTCTCTTTCTCCTGAAGTTCATCCTGAAATGAAAAATAAAAAATTTATATTAGTGTTTATAAATTATAAAAAAGGAAAATTGTTAACAAAGAATTAATATTTACTTACAATTATATCAGCCACTTGATGAGCTTCGTCTGTAAGATATTGTTCATTATTTCTTCTTCTTGCTCGTTTCCATTTCTCATGGCGAGTGGGAGGAGATGGAGGACCATACTGGACCTCTTCTGAACCACTACTTGATCGAGCTCTTAATGCTTCAAATTTTTCTTCAATAATTTTCTGCTCCAAATACGAGTATCCTCCACGTGATAAAGTATGAGGGTATACGTTTTTCAACTGGATCTCCTGATGAGATCTTCTGGAGGCCTGTTACATAAAAATAAACACATAAGTAATAAGGAAAATATTGCATAAATTTTAAAATATAAAACAATTACAATACCTGAAATTTCTCTTCCTGACGACTGTCAACAAATGGCTTTCATGTTTCTTCATCTATATATGGATACTTAAGACATGGGCTTTCAAACCTTCTCTTTCCAAAAACATAATCTTTCGTCAGTTTGTTTTTAAAATCTCTCCATCGAACCGCCGCTAAAGAGAGATGTCTTTTCCTAATTTCTTTGGTTTCCTCAAAATTGAATGTCATTTGTAATTGAAAAAATTAAACATGTCATTTAAACTATATAATATTAAAAAAAATGAGATAAAATAAATAAATAAAGATATTTTACCGTCACGGCCTCCCAAAGCTGTTGCTTCGCCGTCCTGTCCACTGACTTCCAATCAGGATATAAAATACTAATCCTGCAACGGCTCTGCATCGCTATATAACTGACAAACTGAACTGCATTTGGGCCAACTTCATTATTATTATCATCAAAACGGAAGTGTAATTTGTTATCATCACGAGCGAGTGATAGTTTTGGTAAACGTGTAATACCACGTTTACCAACTAGAGAACTTGATTTTTCAGTAGTAACTGGAGAAGTCTCCTCCGCCGAGGACGCATCAGTAGTCCTGCAATTTGTTTTAATAAATTAACAGTTTTATTTCATTAAATATATATATTACTGAATATTTAATAATATGTCAAAATAGATATACCTCGGTAACTGCTCCTCTCTATCTGTATTTGACATTGCTGCTAGAAAGTGTAATGAAATTTTGGGTACCTGCATATCATTAGAAAACTGAAAAATTAGAAACAAGGAAATGAAAAATAAATATGTAAAAATAGAGGCATGCATTTGTAAGTTTTAAAAATAGACACAAAATATAAATATTTACCAGAAAAATTAGGAGACTAATTTAGTGTTTTCCCACGTCCCTTCATCATGATCGGTACGTACTGCATGCACTATGTCTGTCTTATATTCATTGTAATCATCTGAAAATTGCATAATAGATGAAAAAGGCTCATGTAAATCACTAGCATCATCAGAATCATCATCATCACCCAAATGATATCTTTTCCCTTGCAAAACAACTGACCACTGATCATTCGACGGATCAATGACATAATATACTTGTTTTGCATGTGTCGCCAAGATAAATGGTTCCTCATTGTGATTAAATCTTTTCAAATCAACCAGTTTAAACCCATATTCATCATGTTTCACGCCACTATTACTATCAACCCAATTGCACTTAAAAATAGTGACTCGAAATTTTATATAATCAATTTCCCATATGTCTTCAATAACTCCAAAATATGATGTTGATGCAGAAATTGGGTTTTTATCTTTGGCACTCGAAAAATGCACTTCTTCAGCGAATACCATCACACCATTATTCTGAACGGTACTCTTGTCATCCAAGTTTTTTGTGTAAAATGTGTAGCCATTGATATCAAAACCAGACCAAGTGATCACATTAAAAGATGGTCCCCCTGATAACCACTTCAATGTTTCTGATACAGATATATCTGAGGTGACTTTCTCTTTAAACCATGAAACAAATGTCTTCTTATGCTCAATCATCAACCACTTTTCATTTCTTTTCTGATATCGTAACTTTAATTCAGCAATATGTGAGGATATATATGGTTGAACCTCATCTGTGTTGTTCAAAATGTATAAATGTGCTTGCATCACTTCATCATAACATATTTTTTCTTCATACATAGATGTGGGGACAAGTTGTAAAGTACCAGCAAAACAGGCCATGAACTATGTTGGCTACTGAGGCTCCGATATGGATTCATTCCATCAGTACACAATCCCATTCTGAGATTTCTAACTTCACTTCCAAAATCATGAAATTTTTTATCAAAACTCTTCCACTGTGGTGAATCGGTAGGCTGACGTAAGTTACCATCAGAAATGCGCTCATCTGAATGCCATCTTAACCTTTTTGCATAATTTGAATTTGCAAATAGACGCTTCAAACGAGGAATAATTGGAAGGTACCAAAATGCTTTAGATAGAGTTTTGATTTTGGTACCTAAAAATAAATCAGAATTGAATTATCAGAATTGTTTGAAAAAAATATTGGATGATATCATTGGAAAGTAAAAAAATTGATTTTTCATAACGTTACATGACATCACCTGAAAATGAATCTGAGTTGACTTTCTCATCCATCTTATAGTGCGATGTTCCACATGTAGGACAACTTGATAAATGTTCATTTTCTTTCCTATACAGTACACAATCATTGGGGCAAGCATGTATCTTTTTATACCCCAATCCCATTGGGCATAATATTTTCTTCGCCTCATAATTGGAATCTGGAAGCCCATTGCCTTCTGGAAGAAGCTCTTTTAAAAGCTCAAGTAAACTGGAGAAACTTTTATCACTCCACCCATTTTTTGCTTTTAAGTTAACTAATCTCAAAACTGCTGATAACACTGTATATTTACTGCAACCTGGGAATAATGGTTTCTCAGAATCTCCATACAATCGTTCAACAGTTGGTGTTTTTTCGATGGTTTCAACACCTAAATCATGAATTAATTATTCAACACGATCCTCTGCCTCATTATGAATATCGTCATCAACATTGGATGTTGAATTTTAGGTTCTTTCACCATGGAAGATCCAACGTGTATAATTAAGGCTAAAACCATAACAAATGAGATGATCTTTGATTTCTCTGAAGTTTAACTTTCTCATATTTACACACTTCACACATGGACAGAAAATCAAATCAATATTTTGATTATGCCGTTTAGCAAATTCCAAAAAATTGCCAACTCCTCTTTCATATTCACTAGTAGTTCTTCGTAGATAAATCCAATTATCATCCATTAATACCTGATATCACAATATAATTGATGAATATATTAAAACATAAAAACATTTAAATATCTATCAGATAAATTGTAAACAAAAACATATTCCATAAAAACTATTGATAATCAGATAAAAGACATCAGATATGAAACACGTTTACAAATACAGTAAACAGTTAATTTTAATATTATATACATGTGTGTTATATTGAAATACAAGGACAAAATGGTTAAATCAGAGGTTTCATTTTTTGAAAATAAAGTTTCATGATATAAATATTATATGAATGACATACAAGATAATATGATTTCTCACTATGACTACTATTGATCACACTATATTTATTTTTTTATTCATTTGATGTAACATGAATGAATCATGGAAAAATTAATGTGAAAAATAGTGCAATAACTATCCTTATTTAAGACAATGTGTATTAAGAGACATGATACAGTTTTTGGTGACTATGATAACTCAACTCCCTCAATCCATGAGTTTTATAATAGGGAACTATGAACATATAAATTCATTATGGAGGGATAAAAATTCCATTGCATATTGTAGGTGACAACTTACACCCCCATCCATGGGTCTATTGCAGCAAAACATGTCAAGGAATGGATCAACATGAAGAGAAATATATTATCCATCCATGAAGGATTAGATCATGAGAATGTTTTATTTGCAGCCTATGACTTAGAGGGGGAAGTAAATCATTTCATGACTATTATTTAGAGGGAGAGAAAGATGAATAAATATAATCAATGGAATGAGATTAGTTTAAGAGGACATTTATTAAAAATGCATGAATCTAACCCCACATATGAAAGTGGAAAGGTATTTTTGAACATTAATAGAGGGATAATGATTATATTATTATCTACGAAGAAATAATTACAATACATTATGATTCTAGTCGTATTATGGACATTGCAAGAAAAATTATTTATTATATAATGGCATGAAAATAATTATTCAAATTTTTTTAACATAATAGATAGTGGTAATTATTCATGTCTTAGTTAAATGATGAGAACCAAAAAGAATTGAGGAATTTGGCATGGTAAATCTCAAGAAGGAATGAAATAACAACAAACTACATGCAAAAATGTGAGTGAATTCATTTAACACAATAAAATTATTTTTTTGAAGAAGAATTTATTAAAATGGAAATGGAATTAAAAATATAGTACTTCATAATGTAATGAAAGATCATTTTAAATAGGAATAATGATAATACAAACAAAAAATTTGATGTTCAACCCGAATGGAGATGTTAAATCCAAACTGCGACCGGTATAATTACTTCCAAAAACAAACAATATCAAATCTACACCAACAATGATAATACAAACAAAAAATAATGATAAATTACAACTAAAATCTAACCAATAATCAAAATCACGCAAAATAGGGTTATTGATAAAGAAATAAACAATGGGATATGAAACAAGAGATAAATAGGAAGAACACATACCCAAAATCGTGCAGACGACAAAAAACCTTCAACAATGGCCGTCCAAGATCGCAAATCAAGTTCGAAGGTCGTCGGGAGTCCGAAGCGCCACAGCGGAACTTGATTTCGATGAACGAACAAAATGAGGGTTTCTGACCGTGAATATTTATAAAAGACATTTCGCGTCGGTTTTAAGAAAAACCGACGCCAAAATGTTGTTTTAAAATTTTCGGCGTCGGTTTTCATGAAAACCGACGCCGAAACATTTTTAAAAATTTATTTTCTGTGTCGGTTCCCAGGAAAACCGATGCGGAATATATTTTTTTTATTCGTTTCGGCGTCGGTTTTCATGAAAACCGACGCCGAAACATTTTAAAAATTTATTTTCCGCGTCGGTTCTCAAGAAAACCGACGCGGAAAATATGTATACTAATATTATTCGCATCGGTTCTTAGGAAAACCGACGCGGATAATAGGTATACTAATATTTTCCGCGTCGGTTTTCTTCAAAACCAACGTGAAAAATCAACGCATAATATTATTCGCGTCGGTTCTTAGGAAAACTGACGCGGATAATATGTATACTAATATTTTCCGCATCGGTTTTCTTCAAAACCGACGCGAAATATCAACGCATAATTATTTTTGGCGTCGGTTTTTTGTAAAACCGACGCCAAAAATTCACCGCACATACTATTCGCGTCGGTTTTTAAAAAACTGACGTTATTACGACGACGTTAAAGCCCGTATTTCCACTAGTGTCATTTCCCATAAATGTAGGGGACTTGGCCATTACCTGAGTAAATACCCTATTCTATAGGATATTTTCATTGTCAAAGAATAAGCAATGTGGAAATAAATGGTTGGAGAAATGTTTAAAAAGTATTAGTACTCCTTGTTGATGGGTTTACTTTGGAATAATTTTCTCTTGTATTTGTAACCCCGCAGTTTGCCATGTGAGAATGATATTTGAGGAATAATTATCTTTTCTCTTGTGGTTATAGTTATGAATAACCATTTGGTTTTATATGATCATTAGGTTTGAGGCAATTATAAGTTATTTGGGATAAAAATGAAAGGTATGACATAACATTTGGGGTTAATTTATGTTATGGTTATTTTGAGGAATTTATCTCATTTTGATAATGTTATAAAATATAGTTTTTGAAAAGGGACAACACGCAGACCGTGTGACAACCCGTCGCGTCGGACAAAGCTGTGGGAATCGAACCGACAACCAAAGTGCGATTGGGATTTATCGCCTACCACTGGACTACATGAAGTCCCTGGTTAGTGTGACTATTATTTTTAGTTAAATGATTTTATTGATCAATAATAATTTGATTTGGTATCTTATGTCTTATCAAATGAATACCCTTAGTATAGGAAAATGATTTGGTGATTAAGTGATAAATGTTATTTTGGAAGTTGTTCGCTTTGGTGTGAACACTATATGCCCAAGGAAAATAGAATAGTATGGGATTTCATTTGAGGAGTAATGGTGGAGTTTTATCTATGTTTTTATTGTGGATTTATAATTATTTGGGTTATTTATGGAAATTATTCGGTTAATTACTTTTAAGTATGTGACTTTAAGAGCAATTAATGTCATTTGGAGATATAATTTAACATGGAAGACTACATTCTTAATAAGTTTTGGTTTTCAATATTATTTTTGATTATATTAAAGGATTTTAAGGACAATTGGTTATTGAATGGTATTTATTTAACTTTGGGGTATTGTTGGTTTAATTTTGGAAATTAAGATTAGTGTCTATTTCTCTCAAGGAATATCCTTTTGGGGGATCATTAGATCTTGTACTAACCATTTTGGTTTTGATTAATCTCTAAAGACAATGTAAATATATAGTTCATCCTGCATGGATAATGTGATTCTATAGAAGCTCTTCCTGTGTGACCAAGTCTTCTTGAATACTCATCGTTTAAAAAAAATGAGTTAGTGGTGGAAATTTATTAAAGAATGAAACTCTACTTAAAATGTAAGTATATATCTTTATATTCTTAGTCAATATCATAAATTAACTCCTCATCCTTATGTAATGTAACTTAAAACAAAAAAAATGTTGTCTGTTTACTTTCCTACTAGGAGACTAATGGTCGTTTGTCCCAACATAAGTTTGTGGTTTTCTTATTGTTAACTTTCTCCTAATCAGGATTTCTATCCCTCTCCATCATAACTTGAAACTTAGTTTATCATCCATATCCATCTTTTCTTACATGTAATCCGAGTATGGGTTATCTTGGTTGACCTTTATACCTCTCTTTCTTCCTTTTAAAGTGATAGTTTTATTAACTCTTTTTCCGATGGGGGACTTTCCATTATATTCCCAAGCACAATTTTAAAAATTGCGAGGACGCAATTTATTGAAGGAGGGGAGAATGTAACACCCCAAGCTTCCACGGTACGTTTCCCTTCAAATAATGTGATAACATGTGTTGTACGCAACATTGAGTTCTAACACACCACAACCAATCAAACTAGCCGTTATGAATAGTAATACCTACTTTTTGAAATTATATATATTTTATATTTAAAAATGGACTTCATTTTTGGATTCGTAATATCGAAATTATCCTAAGTTGAATTTTTGGTATTTTTCTGAGAACTTCCAATTTTTATGAATAGTGAAAAATACTTAAAAACAACTTTTTTAATCAAAATAATTTATAGTGATAAATTATATTATTGAGTGGTTTTAAAGTATAATTAGAATATATTTTTACCACTTTATCCAATGGTGTTCATTAGAATTAATTTCACTTTGAAATTGGACATAAACAATTATCAATCTTTTGATATATATTGTTTCTTAAAAACACGCCATTTGTTGTGACAGCGGGAATTAATTATAAAATTAATTAATACAACTTATATGTTTGGAATTTTTTAAAATAGACATCATTTTTGAATTCGGAATATCAATTATAGCTTAGGGTGAAATTTTGGCATTATTCTGAAAAACATCAATTTTTGATGAATAGTGAAACTACTAAGTGGTAGTTAAAAAACTAAATTTTTCATAAAACATAATTTTACCGCTTCTGTGAATGGAATTTTGAAAATACAAGAGACACGGTTAATATCAAGAAGTAAAATGTGGTTCAATGAGATGAAAATAATTTTTGGTGAATAGTAACTTTTGACTTTTATTTACCCCGGTTAAAAGTAAATAGGGTAATTAAGGGTAAAAATGATATTAATATTACCCTAACACATGTCCTAATTCTATTGGACAAGTGTATCTCGACCAAAACAGCCTTAGGAATAAAATATCATCATTTAGGTCCACTTGGATTAGATTAGGACATTTATTATTATTTAATTCAATGAAGAGTTAAAAGAGTTAAAATCAAAGTTTATTTGCTAAAACATTTTTAATATAGAGTTATACATAAGATAAATTCTATTGTAAATATTCATTAGAAATATAAAATGATTTCCTACATAATGGTATTTTATTTATAATTTTTAGACATTAAATAAATTAATTTATTTATGACACAATGATGATTTAGTAATTACCATAATAGTGAAAAATTAAAATAATTGATATTATAAATACCCAAATAAATATAATTTGAGACATTTAATTAATTAAACTAAATTTCAAGTTTAATATGACATGTTAGGATTGATTCAATTAACTTTGTTTGAAGTTATAATTCTGTAATGATTTTTAAAAAAATCAATTATTGGATAGTGTCAAAATTGACAAAAAGAGTTTTTAAAACAAATATTATATTATTAATTGATATTAAATTCCTAAAAATATAAGGTTCGTCCAAGAGACTTATATCATGATAGGTTCATCATTAATGGACCACTTGGGGGTCGATTGGATGTATATAATAAGTTTATTAACTATATAATATAAAAATACAAAGTGACATGGTAAATGTCAAACTAATTAACTAAGAGTTAAAACTAAATGATAAGGTTAATATAGTGAACCAAACCTGTATAAATTATATTGTCTGAATGGTTTTCGACCTATCCCCGCCATAATATTTGAATAATCAACTTTGGAGCCATTAGAAACCGAATATAAATTTATTATAAATTAATATTTCTAGCTTTTCGCAAGGTGCCCATCACCCCTCTTATAAAAGGGAACTCCTACTTCTCATTTCTTCACACCTTCAAAGCCTTTTGGTTCGGCCAAACCCTGCCCAAATACTCTATAAACTTCCCTCACTACAACCTAGAGACCTTAGTTTGATCATAAAGCCAACCTAAGGAGCCATTTTGATCAAATCAAAAGGAAGAACCCGAAGAAGAGGTAATGTTTTCACCACCCCTTTTCAAGTTCCTTTCTTCTTCCACTTCTTCTTTCTTTGTTATTACCATTATAAAATAATAACTCCAGTATAATATATATACTGTGATGTTATTATAAATATTGTACAACCATATTCAGTATTCTATCCATCCTTTGAATAACATGTCACCATATGTGCGTACGTACGGCTTACCATCTCCACGTCGTGGTGTAATTGTTATTCAATATATTATTATTTGGGTGGGTATAATAATGATGTGTAACTCATGTAAATAATAAATATAACATGATAATGATTCTGTATATATTATAAACCATCCAATTATATATTATTTTAATATCAAAAGAATGATAATGTCGCTCGTGCATACGTACGGACTACCGTCTCCACGAACGCGATGAGATTCATTCTCCATCATATCCATTCAAGTATAATTATAATTTGATGATTTAAAAATAGTATCTAAGGACTTGATATCATTACGGATATGAATAATATACATCCCATTAATAACTAATATGGCTCACATAACAAAGAATATAAAGTAAAATGAACCCGTTAACACCCGAAATGATGATAATTCTAATATATTATTAACAAATCAATGTTAAAAGATCATATATGATATAATATTAAAATAAATGATTCTTGTATAATTCAATAACAATTATTTCACCATTATACATGAGGTTAACCTACCGTCGACCAAGGAAAAAGTACAAAGTAAGGGGTTTCTTATCTCACTCTTAATTTCGTGAGAAATCAATTGTTCACCACTTATTTATTGCATGTGGTGCATGTGTGCTGCCCATGATTGTATTAATTGTGTAATATACTTTAATTTATGGGTATCTAAATCATCATTGTATGATCATTCTTTCATGGGTGCATGTTTCATAAGTTACCAAATCGATAAGGGAAATTGAGATTTCAGTTTCCACTCATTCGGCTTTACGCATATTTCATTGATTATATCACTCCAAGATTATGTGTGGAATCACTATTCATTTGATTATGTCATAATTTCCACTCCCCTTCCTGTGGATATACTTTTGATACAAATAATCACTCCATTGATAATTTCTCAAGTCTTCGATATGAATTTTATAAGAGTAATTTTAACTCATTCTCCATTTGTTGAGTTAAACATATAATTCATTGGTGTTGTTTTTAGAGATTATGTGTGAATGTCCTTTGATTTTTTTACACTAAATATCCAATCATATTTAGTTTATTTATATTTTTCACACATAACAATGTTGTTGATTTATCCTTAACCTAAGGATACAGCCTTTATGAGAGATTTCATCTGAACTTAAATTCCATTGAGACTTCTTTGTTGTTATACACCAAATCACTTTTATGTGGTGTATATAATGTACTTTGACATAGTATATCATGAATCCCTTTATTATCATGATATTACAATGTTTTGATTACCTCAATTATTTGTATTCAAGTGTATCTCTTTTGGTTAGAATCTCTAACTAAAATACCATTTTTAAATGTTTTAAAGACTTATTCATCTAAATCTTTCTCATTAATGTCCATGTTTTAAAAATTGTTTTAAGGATTTATTTATATGGACATTAACGTTTTAAAATTAAAACTCCTTTTAAAAGTATAAAAGTGTAGTGGGACACTTTGATTCAAAAATCTATTGTTAAACGGCTTCTTGACAAATTGTGTGACTTTTAAATGATTTCAAGAAAAAGGGGGATATTTCTCTCAAATAGTTTTGATGATTATTTTCATCTATGTCAACATCCTTCATTATTCATGATTGAGGTTAATGTGATACAATACATTCTTCCATATTTTATCGAATGAGTTATGTTTGACTGTGGATGTGCTATTTTTATACCATTCATGGTTTGTGGTTAAAGTATTGACATTTCGTATGCTAGTTTTAATACGAATGTTTATGTTATGTTTAAACCTATTCATATGAGGAATGCATTGGACTTAATAAGTGACGGGTGGAGCCCGCTATAGCTCCTCGATGCATCAGTAGGTCTCATGAGATAAACTAGTGTCTTGGCATAAGGCATTGACAAAATCTTATTTGTAGTCTTGGCACGAGGCCTTGGCTATGTGGTTATGATAGTCTGACATTATGCATTCCATCATTATGAAAGTGGTTATTGATATTGCATGGGATTGTTCGACTAGTAGAATATCCATGTGAATAAGTAAATGGAATTATTTTATTTTATCTTTTCCATTTTATGCTGAACTTCAAGTTTAAAAGGATTTTGTTTTAGTTATAAACTGCCTTAAGTGTTTATGCTTATCTATGAAAGCTTCTGCTATAATTTTATCCTTACTGAGCATCTGAGCTCACCCCTTTCAATGTTTTATTTTTCCCAGGATTATGAAGAAGTAATTTATGAATGACCTGTAGGGATAGTATGAGGGGATATGAAGAAAGACGTTGTTGCGGTTTTTTTTTACCTTATGATGTAATGTAAGACTTATGAATATATCTAGTGTTTCTAAGACTACTAAACTAATCGGTCTTTTGAGACTTGATCCCTTGTGATCATGCCAATGTGATGTAATAATGCACCGACTCTGGGTATCTAGGGTCGGGGCATTACATATCATATATATATATATATTCATCCATAAAATATTGATATAGATAAATTAATTACACCATTCATAGAGATGGTAGATCGTACATAAAAATAGAAGTAACATTAAATTTTAGATGAATAGAAGTAATGAAAGTTAAATAAAATTTAATTTTTTAGGATTATTTTAATATCATATATATATAATATTCATTGAAGTTTTCATTTTTACCATCCAGAAAAGGTGAAAATAAAAAATGAATTGCATTGCTTCGTGGATGTGGTAGTCCACATGTACGCATGATCAATGTTATCATATTCCAAAATAATGGTAGGTAAAAAGGTAGATATGATATTATAATTAAAAAAACATAATTATCTAAACAATATCAAATATATAAAATATTCCAATCATTATAAGCATCCAAATAAAAGTTAATGAAAAATTAATTGCACCACTAAGTGGAGACAGTAAGTTGTATACAAACCTGAGAGTTGACTTCACTTTTCATAAGGTGAAAAATATAAGGAAATGGATTTCCTATAATCCTAATAAAATATAAATATATTTATGACACTATATTTATTATTTAAGAATTGATACAACATATTTTTAAGAAGATTAAAATGAATTAAACATGAAAGTGTCGATAAAGATTATTACTTATTCATTGGTAAACATCCTCTATATCCCATATTAAGGGCCCTATGAAGTGGCCTTTTAAAAAGATCATCATATTTAATTCATGTATAGAAAATTTTATAAAAATTGATTATATTTTCATTCTGATAATTGGCACAATTCTGTGAAACTAAAAGAGGGACGGTGTGTCCCATTATAAGTGATAGGAGGGGAACAAATAGAATTACTTAATGTATTAAATTAATATAAATTATGTTGCATTGAAAAATTTCGTAAAATTTATATAATTTATGTATAAGGGGGTTATGAATCTAAATACTTTCATCAAATAAAATTTCGACATGTTTTGGTTATGTTTTTACTCATATCTTGTAAGATTTAACCTCTTATTAATCCTTTTGACAATTACTTTTATATCAAGGTTTTTTACTCTTTAGGGGTTAATAAATTTACTATAAAAGATGAAGTGAATAATAATTTACAAATGTCAATATATACAACCATATACCATTATTTTTTTTGAATATATAATTTTTATGAATTTTAAATCATTTATCAAAATATTGTTTACTATAACATATCATTATTGACATTATCGTAAATAAATAAAATATTATAAAAAAATATGTTTCTAAATTATGTAAAATGGATGAAAAGTAACATGGATTCAATTATAATTAGGATATGGTATTATTATAATCACATAATTAAATTAAAAAAGGTTTTTATTTCATTTTAAACATTACATTTCATGTTAACCCCTTAGTAAAGTAGTTTTAACCTTAATCGTGGTAACAACTTCTTCAATGTTAAATTGTGATATTTTTTAATATAATATCAAATAACGTATCAGAAGTGGAAAATTGATGAAATTTTGAATTATTTATCATCTTAATTGTTATATTTCTTATTGTTTGTGAATTTAAAATAATATAATAATTTATTATTTAACAAAAAAATATCATTAATTTCATTTTGACACTACTCATTTAATTTGACATTAAATCCGTCAAGATTATAATTGAATTCAAATATAAATAGTTAGTACATCTCTAATATATTATATGGATATATAAAATTCATGGGGGAATTTAACTCATCAAAAAAATATCTTGTAGTTTTTTTAAAAATAATTTTCATGATTTTTCACAGCATGCACAAACATTGCGTTATGTTGTGTAAGCATTTAAGGAAATTATTTCAAAACTAAAAATGAAAAAAATTAATATGATCTTTTATTTATTTAAAAGAACAATTTATAATAGAATTTACATTTTTTACCAACAAAAAAAATATTATAAATATTCAATGGATGTGACATTTTTTAACATATCAATTAGATATATATTTAAAGGGTAAAAATAAAAGGTAAGAGAAAAAAGTACATATTTTAAAAGTTTTAATGCTTAGTGAAGGAATATAGTCAGTCAAGGAAATAAATTCAAGTGTTTAAATTAATTTTATTTCTTATCACATTAGATGTAACCCCAATTAAATTATTTACCCCTTATCGAGGTTATAAATTATATCATAGTTATTATTCATAATAATTTAAAATAAAATAGAACTATTTATAAAAATAATCCTCTTTATGACAAATATTTAATCCATTTTGTAATATTAAATATCAATTAGTGGTATAAATTTTTTTATAATAGACTTGTAAAATGTGACGAATTTTTTTTTAATAAAAAAAATTTCTTAATAATAATAAAACATTTTATAGAAAAATATATATAAAATTAATTCCAATGACCTTAATGGGATTATTAAAAATTAATATGATCTAATTTTCCTTTTTAAAAAAATTTATGAAAAACTATAACTCGTCAAATTATTGAAACAAAAATACATTTTTCAATAAAAAAAATGTATTTCTCACTATTCATTAAAAAATAAAAACTTTCAAAAAATTAGAAAAACAGTCAGTCTAATATAATTTTTAAATGATTACTTCCAAAAAATAATTTTTAATGTATATTTTATTAATGTTTCTTAAATTAAATATAGAATTCTATCCCCAAAATCAATAAATTCTTTTTAGAAAATATATATTTGAAGAATAAAACGATGATAAAAAATTTGGGGAATATTTCCTAATAATTAATCAAAAAAATTTCATGGAGTTAGACCATTATATATATTTCATAATTTTTTAATCATATTCATTCCTTCCAGTTTGGTGGGTAGGTTATAATGATCATATATTAACATCAATACATTGTGGATTATTTTTTATCAATATTTTGTATCTTATACTCTATATAACATAGTTAACTTTTAAAATCATAGGATATTGAATTCTAAAAAAATTAAATAAAGAATTTCCATTGTAATTGTATATTTATTATCAAATTTCAAAAAAAATTGAATACCCACATCATATATAGGGAAATTAAAAATTCTTTTGAAATGGAAATGTGGGAAACATAAAGGTTACAAAAAAATGATATATACTAGTTCCAAGATAAATAAAATATAAACATGAAAGAAAAAACTGACATCCAAGGACTAATAGAGAGTGATCTAGAATACTGTCCTCAGAAAGACAATGAACATTTAGACGTAAATCCATGAGGGGGGATAAAACATCCATTCATCGGAAATGAAGGTGAAAGAAAAACATTTTTTTAGTATCCTTTTCAAAAAGATGATGTATTATTTTTCCGTCAAGATAGAGAACAGAAGAAAACTTACTTGATATAATTTTTTGAATTTCATAAGCACAATTCCATTCTTTTTCCGTGCTTTGGTAAATTTGAAATTTATTTACTATATATTTAGATTTATATTGAAGCTGAATTTTCATGTATGAATCACTAAACATAGCTTTTAATTTATTTTAATATCTATAAAATAATATAAATTCATTACATAACGGTATAAATATTTTTCTAAATTCAATGTTGTTAAAATAATATAAAAAATACAAAAAAAATTAATCTATAAAACATGAACAATAACACCCATAGTTCACCGTAATCCATTTTATAAATAGTTATTCTTAAGACTCCTTCAAAATATTTCTGACTAAATTCAAAACCCATAAATATAATTTATTTGATCACATATTTCATTCCAAGATAAATTTTATCATTTATCATCATACATCATTAACTATCTCTTAATGCCACATGAAAAAAATTTGAATAACATAAAAAATGCTAATAACCAAAATCACTATAAAACCTAAATGAAAATGTAAATACAAACAAAAATTGAATATATTATTATTCCTTTAATAAAATCATATATTGTCAAATATATTCCATAAATCTAAAATTGAACTAAACTCAATTATAAATTACATTTTCATCAAATCACAAAATAATACACAATTTTATTCATAAATTTTAAAAAATAATTTATCCCAAATAAAATATATTAACCCCATATTAGGCATATATCAATGGTTATCTTTCCTTTGATCATGTATTCAAAAAAAATATCAACTTACCACTGAATCATTTTCGTGGTTATAGGTACCATTCAATATAAGTTCTCAAATCATTACAGAAAGCCTACTATGTAACAATCCTTAGATTTTTCATGATTCAATTATCTCGAATATCAATTTTAAAAAACCTCTATAACATAATTTGCAATTATGAATACATAAACACTTCATTCATTTCACTTTAACTATTTTCATAGCATCGACCATTCCATGGTCTGGGATTTAGCTATATGTTTATAGTATTGACTAGAATAATTACCATGTGCTCTATATATAAGATATTAAACAATTAATGGAATAGTTGTAAGAAATTAATATCCCACAATTGATCTATGTATTTTCCCTCTGAAATTAATTTCTTTATGACCTCCATTTGAACACATAAATCATCTTCTCATTATTTTGAGACATTCTCTTAGGTACTTCTTCTCATATTTATAAAATGAAGTCAATTTAACTGTCTTTTTTATATGGTCATTACAACATGAACATTCATAAAATAAAATCCTCCTATTATTTAACCTGTTTGGAAACTTACCTAATTTTTTGTTTTTAATCATATATAATTATGGCTGATTAGGCATAATCCCAAGGTTTCAGCTACCAAATACCATCACATTCTGTGTCTCTAGAGAAAAATTAGTGCATATCCTATCACATTTAAGATTTTCACATTACATCTAGTTTCATCCATTAAATAAGACAAAAAAATTATCATGGAAACACCAATTATGTGATCATATAATCATGAAAAAAACACTCAAAATCATGGAATATTATTTTAAATATTGACACCTTAAGTTTAATCTAGGTCATTCATGGTCATCATTTATTAAAACCCATATAAATTATTTATAAAGAAAATGTAAATAAATCCATGAATACCGCAGGGCATTTTCAAACCAGTTGCGTAGTAAGGTCTCTATTCTGTAGTTCGTTGAAACATGTGTTCTAGTTTTAAGAATCATGGATTTGAGGAAGTTTCCATTGGATATATTCATGGAACCGAAAAATACCAACAGTTTTTTATCCAAAGGAGACCTTCTTTCCCAAGTCATGTGTTTGTTATTTTTGAGCATTACACTGCTTAGAACATATATTGTTCAAGAGGATGGGAGTTCGGACTCATCACACCATTTTAGGGGGAGTTATTGTCTATATTGGGGATCTATTTGTAAATATAAGATATTTTCAAGAATCCTTATTAATTTACCAATCATAAAATAAGTTTCCATTAGAATTTAAAATCACTTATTAAAATGTGTAAAATTTAAAATCATCATTATGCATTGAAGGTTCTTCTTTAATAGAGATATCTATATGTATTCAAGGTTCTCCATCAATGATATCCTCTAATATACTATATCATGATTCTTTTAATCATCGATATGATGAGACTGGTTTTTAAGCCACTCAACATGGAACTCTAGAATTTATTGTCATCCAGGGAGATGAAGGCTTGTTTTGATATTGGTATCATACCCATGAAATAGATTACCTATGTATCCTTGTTAATGGAATCCAAACCCTCATAGTTCAGTGCCTCTTAATGGGACACATCATACCTTTTAAGGTCATTTGATAAGGACCTAACTATACAGTTTAATGTTATGTGGTAAGAACATCAGAGAAAAAGCTGATTAGTAAATGTTTGGTGTGGAACTTATATAGAAAAATGTCTAATGAACTTTGAAAGGATATGCGTTTCTATGTAAGATTAGGCCTAGTTGGGAATATTTCCCAAGGAAAAAAATTGTTGATTTTGAAATGTTGTGTCGGAACCTCAAGGAGGCTTCCTACATATCCCATGTGTATGGGAATAAATGCCCATGTAGTTTGATAAATTTTATAGGGGAGTATAGTCTTTTGAGAGAAATGAGTATGGACTTACTTCTTGAAAAGGATTCCTTAATGATTTTCGGGTTTAATTTGGGGATAATTTCTAAGGATGATGCCCAGATTAAGGTAATTAGGGTTGGATTCATGAAGAGGATGTTCAGTGAGCTCGGGCCCTAAGAAGTCTTCATACATATCCCAATTATGGTGGGAATCAGAGTTCTTGTAGAACATTCAATCATGAGTGTTTGGGAACATATTGTATAATCACAAATCTCTAAGCCCTTGGGAGTCATGCTTAGTGTGAGATACAAAAGGATGTGAAAGATTCAAAAAAGGCACGTGCACATTTCGTCCTCCACTGGTGGAAGAGGGCGCACCTATGGCGGTGAGAGTGTTTGAGGCCTGAGTTGACCTGAGAAGAGGGCGAGGCGATAAGCCTTACCTCTATTATCTTTACATTAGAAAAGGGTTAAATGAGAGGAATGGATGAAGGTTAGGGGCTTACACCAGGATGGCTTCCCATGGTGGAAATTCTCAATGGGAGAGGGAAAAAATAACGACAGTCCCTGTGCCCATATCTCATCTTGTCTTTGGAACCAAAGAAGAGAGGAAGAGCAATGATGCTACCTCCTATAAAAAATTATATGGAATTACGCCAAGATGGTTGCCCTAAAATCGATCCTTGCAGAGGAGGTATACTTCTTATATGATTATGTGGAAAATCAAGTGTGAATTGTACCTTTGCTACCAGAGACTTGAGGTTCCGGATCATCTCTTTCAGAAGGGAGAGGCCAAGACCTAAACCCTCCTACAAACCATGAACATCAAAAAACTATTCTGGGGAGAAAAGTCCATGTGACTATAGATATACAAACCCACACACACTCCATGAATCCTAACTCCCTTATAAAACAAATTTGGGAAACCTCTGACTTTGGAGATAAAAAGACAAATAAGAGACACGCTTATGTGTCTTTCCC
This sequence comes from Viscum album, assembly GCA_963277665.1. Lineage (NCBI taxonomy): Eukaryota > Viridiplantae > Streptophyta > Magnoliopsida > Santalales > Viscaceae > Viscum > Viscum album. The sequence continues at coordinate 888,472,442 of OY728128.1, forward strand.
AAATGTTTGTTACGTTCAGAGGTTTTGGTGGAGGCTTCAACTTATTCCCTTTGAGATAATAGAACCAAGGAAAGAAATAACCTTCCATGAATGGATTTTAATAGGTTACTTGGTTTGGTATGTAGGCTTTATACCAAACTCTTCCACATAGGTACCTCATGCAAGTGTGCCACATAGGTACCGCGCGTTGCTGCACCGTGCAGCTGTAAAGCGCAGGTATGTCACGTAGGTGTGCCACACATATCTGTATGATGACTAAATAATATATTCAAATAGGGGATCCAAACCTATGTAAATTTTTTGAAATACATTCAAAACATTTATATCCCTTTTAATAATCTCTTCTTTTGTTTTTTAGAGAGCTACATCAGACAATTTGAGGGATCTAGGTGAAAGATCTACGCAATGGGACCATCAGAGGGTCTTTCGTCTTTTTTCAGTCTCTAAAATGGGAAGCCCAAGGGTCCTATTTATAGGAATGGAGGGGACCTGGTTGAAGGGACGTTGTCTGTTCTGGTCCTCCGTGTAGTTCCTCTACATTGATCTTTGGCGTATAGGTGTAGAAATTGTATTTAGGCGTAGGTCCTCCATGTAGGTCCTCCGCATAGGTCCCTTTGTGAAATTAATCTATCTTCTGGGTACCATAACTTTTGATCTGTAAGGTTGTTTGGGCTCTGTGACAAGTCAAATCGAAGGTCATAAAGAGATTTAAACTCCTTGAGATGGTAAATACATTGGATATTCTTGGATAAAACTCATAAATTGAATTTAGTGTGTCGACACGTTTTGATTATTGATCTTGGAAATCCACTACCTACTCATGGATGTGGGAATCATTCAACTTATCCATCAGTACGAGGTAGTATTTTGGCACATATAAATGTAGACTAAATATTCTTTCTTCATGGTGAAAGTATATTTACTCATACATGACATTTGGTGTCTGTGTTAGAATAATATCTTCAATTTTGCGGAAAAGTGTATGAAACAAATTATGTGGTGTCAAAAAATCCCCCCCTTATAATTTGATTCATTATGGTTGAATAGATTCCTATTCAATGGTGAAAGTAGGACACTTTGACGCATTCCAACATCATTTCATAAGATTTGGAGCTACATCATGTTTGGAAGGCTACTCTAATTTTCACCTAATCCAGGGGGCCTAGTGACCATAGTTTGATTATTTCTAGGTTTGTATGGAAAACCCTACAAAATTTTTGTCTTAAGACATTCTATTGATAAATATTACGTAAATCATACAAAATGTTCACTTAGTGAGCTGGGAATATACTTTTGTTCAGAATTCCCTTTGCGGGTTTTTAATCTGGTGAGTACTACGTCTTTTTTTCTTGGTAGCTTAGAGTAATGAGTGTTTTACTATAAATGTCTAGTTTTTAAGGTCAAAATATATTTGACCATAAATTTGAAATTAAATCTCAGACATGTCTCAGTGACTAATAATTTATTTAATATTATTTGAATATTTCTATATAGAATTTTGAGCAATGATTTTTATGGTCACCAAATATAATACTTATATCAACATATGGGGGATTCTATTAAAATAATGAAGTTACCATTATTTGAAAAACTTTTTATGGGGGGTTATATAATGTAGGGCCAACTGGGACATATACTTCATAGCCAAATAGTGGAATCTTTTGACTGGAAGGTCTGTTATATTGGCAACTTATGCAAGGCCACCTAAGGGCACGTATTGCGTAGTCCAGTAAAAGTGATCTTAAGAATATAACATTTTACTTCTAATAGAGCGGGGAAAATAATGTTTGGGTGACTCAAGACAATAGTGTGTAGTTTTTACAAGGAAAGGCGATTTAAGAATAATATGCCATTTTTATGCCGACAAATGTCACGAAGAGGAAAACCAATTCTATAAAAAAATTGAATGAAGATTTGTTGAAATTTATCTGAAAGGGGAATTTATGATATAAATTTGTGTAGTTTTATGTCATGTAGTGAGAGCATTGTACTGTTCCATTTTAAATCATGCAGTGAAGATATTATGTTGTGCAGTTTTAATTCATGCAATGAGGACATTTTGTTGTGAAGTTTTATGTCATGTAGTGAGGACATTATATCGATTTAATTTAAGGTCTTTAGCTTTGAACAAAGGCATGATACTCTCCCAATTTATTGATATTTTGTTTAAAAATATATTACCATATTCAGGTATGGAAGGTAAATTGTAAACTGATATTTGGGTATTTCTAGATCTGAAGAATAACATGGAAAAAGGGAAAAAGGAATTAGAGAAATTATTTTCCAAGAACGAAGTTACAATTATTTGAAAAACCTGTTATGGGGGATGTATTATGCAGGCCCAACTAGGGCATATGCTGTATAGAAAAATAGTGTCATCTTTTTAATTATTGGTAAGTAATATAGGAAACTTAGGCAAGGCCACCTAATGGAACGTGCTGCATAGTCTAGAAAAAGATCACTTAAGAATGTTGACAATCGATTACTAAAAGATGAATAATGTTTATAGAGATTCAGATATTCTGCAGCACATATTTTTTTTTATGGAGAGAGGTACCTGAATATGGACAGAGTACATCCAAGAAATATTTTCAAAGAATCAGAGGAAAATGACTTTTATAAAGGTATGACCCAAATATAGGGGTTGGGGTGTCTATATTTTTAGGTCATACAACTAGGACCCGAAATGGAAATGATATAAGTTATGTGGTCAAGGGATTCCAAGGTTATTTCATCTTTCTTTGAACACATAGAGAGGGAAATGTGTAAACTAAGGCCCTGAAGAGTATCAAAATAAAAGAAAGTTAATGGGAGAAGTATAACTGAATGACTATTTTAAAATATAGATTCTTGTATTTTTTTCATCAATGTTTGAAGGGGATAAAGAAACTATTACCAAGAACGAAATTATCATTATTTGAAAATCCCATTATGGGGCTGTATTATGCTGGGAAAACTAAGGCATATGCTGCATAGCAAAATAATGGAATCTTTTGATAGACATGTCCATTATATAAGAAACTTATGCAAGGCCACTTAAATGCACATTGTGCATAGTCAAGAAAAAGAGCTCTCATGTATTAGAAACTCTGTCACCAGAATCTGTAAGAAAGATTATGAAGATCTAGAAAATATTCAATATTAATATTGTGAAACATAGAAGAGAGTAATTATCAATGCAATTATGAAATATTTTAATCAATATTGGCCATGAATCTGATGTACTTTACATAGATATGACTCATTTGAAAAATGGAGACGTTCTTGGTTTCCTTTTGAATTAAAATTGTGATTCATAGTTTAAAGTCACGCATCAAAGAAGTTATATAATGCATTTTATGTCATTAAGTGAAGACATTTATAGCCCCAAATTAAATTGAGACACCTTATTTAAATAAATAAACCCTTTACCCAATTCCTAATCCCACATTAACTATGCTTTATGTGAAAAATTGGTAGCGGTAAGGGTTTCTTCTATAATTAAAAGGTGACACAAATGAAGAATAGGGGTGTTATATTTCCATGATGTTTAACATCATGTAGTAATAATGAATATGAACCGATGTGAAAAGAAATACATGTTGTAAATGGACTAAGCGTTAAAACCCAAGTGTCACTAGGTGTCTTGCTGAGGGCAAGAATCAAGCCATATGTAGTTCTTTACTCATTCCCTAAGTAGGTTTGATTTTTATATAAGGAATAATGCGGATTTTTTTGTTGTGGTTGGGAACAATATTGGAAATATATGCATCTCTATATATCTCATATATTTGAGAATCAAGTCGTACGCAGTTCATTAATCAATAAATTCCCACACCAATATTGTTTGATATGGGAGACTGGGGGATTTAACACATTCTAGAAGAATGATTAAATTTAAGACACAAGGCAGTATGAAAATCAAATCATGTATCTTAAAATGGAACAATGTATATATATATTTTATATACATGAGAAGAAAAATTGAAATAAAAATTTTGTGCTTGTGGCTGGGCACATGATTAGAGATCCTAGAATCTCTACATATCTAAAATAGTTGAGAATCTAGGAACACGTTGTTCTAGAAACAATTTCCATATGCTGATATTACTCATACATAGGGAAGAGAGGGACTCATGTGCCACTAAGGAGTAGCAATGATGTCTATGATGCTTTCTTATGGTAGATCCTAAAGTTAAATTGATAAGACATTATCTTTACAGGTATAATGTCAAGTAATGGGGACAAATGGTGGCATGTAATTTAATGTTATGCAGTAAGGACATAGATGCGACATATTTTAACATCATACAGCATGGATGCTTATGGTTTCTATGTAGTTTAATTCCTCCTAACAAGAACATTGTACTATTTAGTTTTAATTCTTGTAGTAAGGACATTGGGGGATGCGCAGTTTTTAGTATTGCAGTGAGGATAAACGCGTGTAAATACACAAAGTATTTCTTTAAGAATATCGCATTGGATGGAGTTGTAATTATCTCTCCATCCATTGAGATTAAGTCATAATCTCTATTTGAGTAGACCTTATATAGAGAATATGGGCCTTCCAATTTTGGCTCAAGATTTGGATGTTTCTTTCCTAGTAACATTATTGTCACGAGGACCAATAGCAATTCTCTTTGAAGAAATGAATGGAGGTGAAAATTCTTGTTGAAAGCTCATGCTATTCTGTTCACGTAGACTTCCAAGTGATAAAAAGTATGCAATATTTTTTTTTCTAACCACTGAATCTCACCAAAACATTTGTGAGACATCTCATCTATAGACAACTGATCACAGATTGAAACTCTGAGTGAATGCAATTGCATTTAAATTGGCCAAATTGTTTCTATTCAGTATACTAATGAATAGGGATTTTATTGTGTAGCAGTACGGGTAGTTTTCCAATAATCCCATAAAGCATTCAAAAGTTTATTAGGCCATGATTTCTTATCTTATCCACCATCTTCTGGAGTATATTAGATAGGGTCTTATTGAAGGCCTCTATCTGTCCATTGGTTACCACATGATAGCGAGATGAATTGTTGGATTTTATATTATATTCCTGATATAACTTTTTTAGATCAGTAAAAAAATTGTTCCATTGTCCTTCAAAATAGTATTTGGGACACAAAATTTGGTGAGTATATTAGTTTGGACAAAACTAACAATTATTTTGGCTCCAAATTCTTTGAGAGGTATTGCCTCATCCCATTTCAAGAAAACTTAGTAGCAGTAATAATATACTTGAATTTCTTAGCTAGAGGATAAGATCCTACTATTTCCATTCCCTGTAAGGAAAATGGCCAGAAGTATTTAGCTGTATGTAGAAACTCTGAGGGTTGATGAATGATGTTGGCATACACTTGTCAAGGATAAACTTTCTTTGTTAAATCAATATAATCATGCATCATTGAAGGCCAAAAGTATCCAAGCCTTCGGATCTAATCCAAGATTCTATGCCTAGACCAGTGGGCACCACAAGTTCTTGAATGCACTTCTTCTATGACAGATGTTTTCTCTTCTCCATTAATACATATGAGGTGGATTCCATCAAAGCCTCATTTGTAGTGAATTTTCTGATGGTCTAGGCTATCATAAAGAGTAAAATTGTCCACTCATCATCATATATATTCTTTTTCAGCCATATGTGGTGGAAGTATTACATTTTGATGATATTCCATGATGGGTGTTCTCCATTCTGTGGTATGACCATATGGATCAAAAATAGGGCTAATCTCATTAATTTCCTTCATTCAGGTTTGGAAAAAAGGTGAGACCACATGAAGATGGGTTAAGCTAATGATTGTCCCATCTCGATTTAGATCAGAAAAAGTTATAGTTTCTTTATCTAGTGTATCATCTTGGGCATTTTCTGATCGAAGGACATAAGACAATGTTGAATCTGAGAGAAATTCAACCATTAACCCTGTGACATAATCACTCAATGGGATTAACTCTTTTTTCTGATATAATACTCCCCATTGATTTTCTTGATTACTAATTCTGAATCACCATTCACTTTTAAGTGATTTACATGACCCTGAAGGGCCAATTCCAAACCTATGATGATAGATTGATATTATGCCTCATTGTTGGTACAACCTTCTGACAATATGAAATAGTAAGGAAACACTGCCTTTTCTGGGGAAATATGTACAATTCCTAACCCAAATTTGTTATGTTTAGGGTTTTCCATTATCTTCCATCTTGGAATTTTGGAAGAACCATCAAAGTATACCAACCATGTTTGGGAATTTTCTTGAATAGAGAGGACCTCTACATCAGGATGTTTAGTATTTATTGATGTATCTTCTACAGATAGATGTTCAGTAAGGATGTTTTCTAGAGCTTGGCATTTTATTTCCTTCTGAGGAACAAACTAGATATTAAACTATTGTAGAATAACCACTCACCGTTCCAGACATCCTGTAAGCATATGATGACTGAGGAGAAATTGTAGCAGGTTACTAAGAGACACAAATGGGATTTCAGGATGTTGCAGGTAGTGCCTCAATTTTTGAACTGCAAATATAAATTCCAATCATAACTTTTCAAAACATGAATATCGAGTTTTTTCATCATTCATATTTCGACTGAGATAGTAATGTTTTTTTCATTCCAAACATCATTATTTTGGAAAAGGAAGGAAACTAGTGATCGCTCTAATGCTGTCACACAGAGAATAAGTTGTAATCATTCAACAGGTGGAATTAATACCGATGGAATCAATAGTTATTTCTTGAGGGTATCAAGTACTTCTTTGCAATTTTTATTCCACTAATAGGTGACTCCCTTCTTCATTAATCTGATGAAGGGAAAACAATTTCCAACCAAATTGGCAATAAAGAGATGAATTTAGACCAATATTCCTTAGAGACCTCTTAATTATTTGAAATTTATAGGATGTGACATACCAAGGATTGAATTTGTTTTCTCATGATCAACTTCTATACCACTACGGCGTACAACAAAACCAAGTAAATTTATTGAGGATACCCTGAAAGCACATTTCAAGGGGTTTATCTTCGAACAGTGTTGTAGAAGCATATTAAATGTAATCTCCAAATCATCCAAGTGATTGGAACGTTTTCAAGATTTGACCACCAAATCATCAACATAACATTCAAAAAAATTCCTTGTGAAGGGTTTGAAGATATGGTGCATGGAACGTTGATATGTTTCAACTACATTATTTAATACAAAGGGAATTAACTGATAGAAAAACACACTTTGAGAGGATTTCAAGTCGGTAGATTATCCATACACTAGGACCATATGGATTTTATTATACCTAGAGAATCCATCCGTGAAGGAAAGAGCTTCATATCCAGTTGTTGCATCAAATAGAAGCTCTGAAATCCGAACTGGAAAATCAACTTTACAACAATTCTGGTTAAGATCTCTAAAATCAATACGAACTCTGATTTTCCCATTATTTTTTTTCACTGGGATAATATTGGCTAGCCATTTGGGATATTAAACCTCCCTGAAAAAGTTTTCCTTTATAATATTATCAACATCAACCTCAATTTTAGAGGCATAAGTTGGGTGTGTTCTTCTTGCTGGTTATTTAATCCAATATGTACATCTGGAAAACCCAAATGATGGGTGGCTACATAAAGATTACGACCTGGAATTTCTGTATAATTCCTAGAAATAATTTCTGGATGTTTCTTTAGAAATGATGTATACACCTCTTTATCTTCAGAATTTGTGGCCACAATAATTAGTGTGGGTTATGGATCCTTTTCTTTTCCCATATTTATTTCAATGAGCTCATCCATAGTGGTAGATAAACCTTCCTCAAATACTGGAGGATCATCCTAGAGATCTTCCTCTTACTCTTCATTATGTGTTACCTCTTCTGTTTCTACCTTCATAGTAGATGATGATGAAAAACTTCTATAGGTAGGGGTGGAGTCTGTATTTGAACATCCTAAAGAAGAGGCCTCAATATCCAACCCTATTTATGATAAAGGGTCTTACTGTGGTAGTAAATAAGAGATTATGGATGTGTAATCAACATTTTTTTCATCCTCTATTATTGCTACAATTTTGTCTACTCTTATTGACAAAGTAGAGGCTTGTTGTAGTTCTATGGATGAAATGATGACATATCCATTTTAGCTTCCATTATTGCTTGGTGAATAAATAGTTTCTCCCATGTTGTCTGGCTCAGTTGCTGAAATTGACATTATGGAAGTCACTGGACGAGTGCTTAGATTTGGTTTTACCCATTAAATTTGATTGATGGGTAGCACATAATCTGTAATCAAATGTATGAATGGATTTACTGGAATATTTTCCAAACCATTTGGAGTATTAACTTTGGTTATCTCTTGTTTTATGGATCTCATTTTTTTGTGTGATAAAAATATGCCTCAATGTATTGAGATTCACACGTTTTGAATAGAGCCTAATCACCATAAAACATCTCGATTTTACTATTAATATATTATTTAATACATTGGTGGTATAATGCAGGTATGGACCTATGTTGATGCTTCCAATGCCTTCCAAGTAGAATTTTTAAGGCTGTGTTCTAACGAAAAACCATGAAATCTAAATTTGACACAAGATCTCCAAACCGAGTTCTGAGTGTAATCTCTCCAAGAGGTTCTTTCTCATTGTTTTCATATCCTTGCAACATTAAAGTGGAAAAAGATAAATCAGATTTGGTCAGTCCCAATCGACGAAGTGTATGAATAGGAATGAGGTTGACTCTAGAGCCATTATCAATGAAACTTCATAAGATGTCTATATCATTGGCCTCTCTAGATAAATACATAGGTCTGATATGTCCATGTACAACATCATCTTCATCTTCATCTGTAAAAGATATGACTGCATGACATTCTGCAAGATCATTCTCTATACGATAAACCTCAGCAGTAGAAACTTTGAATTCAATCTCATGAGGACTTGAAAAAGCCTCAATAAGTTCTTCTTGAAGACCACCTGACAGATTCAAGGCAACCAAAATCAATAACTTGGTTGGTAATTGGGCGAGTTGTTTCAAAACATTATACTTTTGGTCAATAGGTCTTGGTTTACCATCATAGAAATTTTTTTTTGTCAGTTCTTTGGAAGTTTATGCTTATAATGATGATGTACCTTCTGTCAGATTAGAAACTGGATATACTCCTGGCTTTGGTAGATTAGACTGATAAGGTCTATCTTCTTGATGAGAGTAAGATGACATGAATTCTAATCGGTCCTCTAAAATAATTATATCAGAACCAAACTTGTCTTGCATGGAAGAATCTTCTAGTTCTTGTTGAGCCCGCTGAATGGATCTTCCATGAGTTTCTGCCACATATACGGTTCGAGAATGGGTAGAGTTAAAATGGTGGTTTCTATAATTCCCACATCTTCCCATGTATCCTCATCCTTGGAATCATCCTCTGGTTCCCCAATTAGGTACATGAAACTCATTCACAATATAACTTGAGTCATTATTGGAAAAAGGATCCATTAAGTTCATAACATTGATAGAACCAAGGATCAATTCTTTACCTGATGAAGATTATGCCTGATAGGTTAGTTCGGGTTGTGTTGTTTGGCAGGGCGGTGATCGTGCTTTTGAATCGGATGGAATAAAACTTCTATGGTCCAGGAAAAAATTTTCCTTGGCACAATCTCATCTTCTTCTGATTGCTCTTTGTCTTTCTGATCCTCTCGCTTCTTTGACGATTCACCTTTTGAAAAAGGTGGGTTTGTAGTGGCAGGAGTGGCGGAAGACACAATCGGTTGATGTTACAAAAATGGGAATTCCCGAGAGTGGCCTTTTCGAACCCTCAACACTCGAGAACCCCCCTTTCCATGAAGAGGTCTTCCAAAGAAGCCCCAGCCGGAGAGGAGCCGTTGTCAGCCGAGATGACATTGCGTCCCGTGGGGTATCACCTCGATCAGCGATGGTTCAACACAGCAATCCGTCAGCCAGGTGAAGTGCGCCCATTCTGCCACCCGGTGAGAACCGGGTGACCCATCAAGGTGAGTGGTACATGGGAGTCGGAAATTCCCCCAAGAGAGGGATCCCAAGAATCAAACCCCAGACCTCACCGAACACCATTGTCATGGTAATCGACCTTCTGCCACTACGCCACCGCTGAAGCGGCAAACGTGTTGTTGGGTAACGAGGTATTGAGATGGCCTGCCCACCTGCGCGCCGCACGCCCCCGACTAGGCCCAAGGTGGCCAACCCTTGGTCTTGGGCCAGTTCCACATGGAGTCGAGGGGATGAGAGGATCACTGGAATATGGTGCATGTTGCCTTTGTGAGGACTCAAAACCTAAACCTCAGCGACGGGACGCCACCGCCTTGAACCAACTCACCCATCCCCCGCGGGCGGAAGACACAATCAGTTGTTTCAACTATATTCGTAAATGGAATGAGTTGGGTTGATCATTTTATTTATCATCCAATAAACATATTTCTACACAATTTTAATTTTTTATGCCATTCACCTACTTACTCTGGACCAGTACCAGTAACACTTTCTACTTGAGCTGACAAAAATTTCAGTTTCACTTATCCAGAGTCTACCATTTTTTCTAGAGGTCCTTAAAAAAACACTCCTGAATGGGATTCCCCAACACCAGGTGAAAGGGACAATAATTTGGAATATCTTCATCTCCATATTTATTTGGTTTCTTTGGCATTGGAAACTAAACCAAATTATTTTCCAGAGTTGAGATGATGTAACCTGGAACTTGGTCATTCTAGAAGGAATAAAATTTTCTCTTTTTAATTCCTTAAACTATTTTTCCTTTGATCTATTTGATCATCTTGATGAGGCAGTCATTGCTACTAATGCTCTGGAGGTGGAGCCCTTCTATACGATGATGGTTTTGAAGTTGAAGTAGGTATAGGTGTTTCCATGAGTGTAATAGTGTTTACCTCTTCTTTCCTTATTCTTCTTCCCAGAGCTGAGGGAATTGCATGAGTTTTAGCCTCCTTTTCAATTATAGAATCTTCTATCTGTTGATAAATTCATGTAAGGTCTCAAAACCCTCATGTGTATTTCATAGGGATCAGTGGTGTGCGTAACTCGTCAGGCAGAATTTCCACAAAAATTGGCATCAACTCTTCTTGAGGAAGTCCAAGAATTAAGGAATATGTTAATCCTTACCATTGTTCAATGAAATCTGAAATTTCTTCATTATCCCTCTGTTTAAAATTGGTAATATCAAAAACCATCGTCTTTAGTAGCGTTGAGCTAAATTGAAGAATTAATTACTCACTAAGATCCTCTCATCCAATAATTGATCGAGTTTGATAACTTGTATACCATAAAAAAAGTTGATCCTTGTAGTGATTGCAATAAACACCTAACTATACTGCTTCTTGTTGTTTAAAAGTTCCTATTTTGGGATAAAAATGAGTAAAAAAATGTATTAAGCATTTTTTCAGATATCCTGAATCATTAAAGATTGGAAATGTGTTATTCACAAAATTTGATGGGGGAGGAATTAGATATACCCATTCAGGGTATGCCTTCTTTTCCAGCCGAACTGGCATACGTCATTCCTCTATATCTTCCAATCTATTCGTTAATGCCTCAATTGTGTTTATAAGAATTTGAGTAATATTCTAATGAGCTGGTAAATGTGCATGTGCAACCACTGGATCATGAGTTGGTGCAACGACCAGAAAAACCACTGGTAGTGGTGTTGGTATTTTCCTTTCATAACCCATCAGAACATGATTATAACGATATGTTTGATAATTAATTGGTTGTGTACCCAATATAGAGAATTCATTATCCGCATATGTAGTTACTAAAAATCCCCTTTTTGAGGTGTTCTTATATGATATGCATGTTGAGGACCTTCCTGAGAAGTATGTTTAGCAGAAATTCTGCATCAAAGTAACTCTTTATTGAGTCTTCTCAACTCCTTCATTTCCACTTCTTGCTATGAAAATATTTCATCAAGTGATAAAGCTTGAACTTCTATAGTGGAAAAGTTAGATGGCATTTGAATTTTACCTTTCCCTTAGTTAGGTGCCTTTCAGAGGTGTGGGATTTGGTTTTTTGAAAGCATGCCTTGATTCTGGGTAAGCCTTTGATTTCAGGTACGTACACCTTTTTCATTTTCCTCTTTGTGTGCCGTATAATGAAAAAGAACTTCATCTTATGATACCCCTCAACTAGACTCATTTTCTACAGGCTCTTCAGCAATGGTTTTAATGACATTTACTGACACATATTGCATTGATGGAATTCTGTCAGTATTTTTGTGAGATCATCTCCTTTGTTTCTTCCATGACACTATATTCTCCTATATGCATAATTCTTGTGAATTTTTTGGAAAGTAGTTACCCTAAAGGAATCCTTGGATAGTTCAATTGTGCGCTCTCTTTTTGATATCTTCTCTACTTGGGGGGGAAACTAACTTCAACTGAGGAGGAAATTTAGATATGAAAAATACCCCAGCCTTGTAGATAGGGGCTATTATTTTTCTTATTTTTCAAATTTATGAACTTTGTTTAATGAATTTGAATGATGAATTAAATGACCCCCCATCCATACAAGTTGGAGTGATTCTAGAACTGTTATGGCTTAAATTCATGCAACTACTCTTATGATGGTGAAAATATTGGTTCAGACATTAGCTGGGTGCATCATCTGATAACCACTCAAATAACTAGTTTTATAAGATCGATTTTCTATTTCAGGCATTTTCATTCTATGGAGAATGAAATCCTCTAAGCCGGACGCTTGCTCAAGATTCTCATATACTTGATGTAAAAGTGACTCAACAACTTTTGTTCTTTGGGCCTGACTCTAATGAGAGCCAGTTGAGGCCTGTTCTTGAGAGTACATTTGATTACATACAAAATCTATTGATTGTGGGTGACCATGGGAAATAACATTGCATGAAACCACTTTTGGCCGACATTGTTGATTCTGGAGTGCAGTGAAATGCAATTCTCTATGTGAACCCCATCCTTTGATAAAAACACTGAATGGGGAATCAGAAATTAATGGGAGTAGCTCCTTTAGAGCATTGAGGCATGCACGTTGACAGGTTCTCTGGTGTTTTTCAATATTTGGATATCATGAAACTGAGAGAGATTCCAAGTCAATTTGGCATTGCAACCCACCTATTACCTTCACATGATTTTGATATTCATAATATAGTAACACATTGGTTTTCAAATGATGAAGAGTCTTCCATAAATTGAGGCGGATATCCTGAATATAATCTTCTTTCATCAATTCAATAATGTTATACTGAGAATTTTTCAAATTCTAGAACATGACTAGTATTTCACTTTTATCCAATTGTTTTCTTATGTTTTAAATGTCTTCATCATCATTTTCTAGAGATTTCTCTACTTGTCCTGACCAAAGACGATTCTCTATATTAGAATAAAAATGAACCAAGGGAGGTTCAAAGAGAGACTGCTCCCTTATGATGTCTACAGGTTGATAAATTGTTTGACCTTTCAATGGAAAGTCATCAGAAATGACTATCTTGGTGATTGAAAGTGCCTCGAGATAGGAGTGATTTTTCATCACTACATTATCAATTATAGAATTATCTTGACAATGAGGACAACTACTATAGAGAGGTCTTTTACATTTAATTCCATCATGGGGAGGAACACCATGGTGGATTATAGCAAGGGATTAATCCTCTTGCTCCTTGGTCTTCTGACCACACATAGGGTTTTTGTGGCTCTCATCTTGATATGGGTTCTCTAGATTGACAGAATTTTCAGGAAGCAAGCCATCATGATGAAGTTTCTGATGAGGAATATCATAATTACTACTACCACTCCATTAATTTAGTAATGGGAGGATAGGATCTTGAGATGCAATAGTTAAATGTCTAAGGGATTCAAGAACTATAGCATTAAGAGGATCCAGATTACATCTTGACATTGGATTTTCCAACTTTGTTTGACAATATTTACTATTGGATGATCTCTTATTTTTATTTGGGGCCACTATCTGGGAGAAATGGTTATCATGGAATAGTGTATGTGCTTTCCTTGGATTGGTTACCAGAACAGAAAGATTACCTCCATTTTAAAAGGGTGTATATTCCCAATATTTATGTCCATATGATATGGGGGTGTATGCCCAGTGACCGTATTTGACTAGAACAAAGGTTTGTATCAGCTCGGGGATGGCGTTTCTATGTGTCATCCAATGTGTGGGGACAGATTTATGTGTATGTTCCCCTGGTGCTACTAAAGTAGTTATTATAATATCCTGGAATGCATCCATAATATGGGCAGGGATTTGTGAATTCTCTTTCACCATTGATAAGATATGTTTGATGACTTCAGCGGCTGAAACAGTGATATACATACAATCTGTATCTGGAGTAGGTGTATGTACCTACTCTTTTCCCCCTTTTCCTATCAACGGTTATTGATAGTACTCATGCATGGGGGGAAGAGAGTTGGGTCTTCCCTAGAATAGTCATTGGAGCTTTCGAACAGACTTCTCTCAGTGCTGTCAAATGAGACTATTGGTGAGCCTGATGAACACTGGAAAGTGTATGTTCCTTCTTGTTGTTTTCTATCAAATATGATTGAAAGACTTCCTTCAATACTATCAGGTGAGACTGCTACTAGAATTGGTTCTTGTAAGCAGGTGTGTGTCCCTGTTTACCAGTTTCCACCACATAATATTGATGGGATTATTTAAATGTTGTCACACGAGTCTTCTAACTGGAAGATAATTTTTAAGTAGGTGTATGTGCATGTTCAATGTACTCCACTGGGATTATCTGGTGGTATTGGTGGGTTGTTTCCAGACAAGTCTGCTGAATAGAAAAATTAGGATGAACCGGTGTATGTTCCCTCTCATGGTTCACCATCAAGTTAGGTTGATGGACTTCTCTGGAGGGGGAAGAGGTAAGAACCACCTACCTGTTGACCGGACGTTGTCCCGAGCGATTCATCTTGCCATCTTGGGTCTGACAAACATGGGCCCAACATCCAGGGGTAACGCCCCCATCATGTTGGGGGTTCACTACCACCTGATTCTATTGGTGCCAATTGTTGGTGGGAGTCCTTAGGAAGGATCCGTGTACTCTTGAATTTAGGCCCTTAGTGACCTCTTGATATACACTGATGTAGTATGGGAGGTAATGGTTGTTGTGTTCTAAGTATAAGGACTTGAAACAGTTGAATATGTTGGTGGGAAGCATCTACTTCTTGATCATCTATCATTTTTGATCGGATAGTCGATCATTGTTATTGACCTAGAGGGCCTATCGTGTGGCCTCCAAAGTCAGAATGATATTGTGCCGATGGTACATCTTTACTAGAACATTAGAGACCCAGTGTTGAAGACACTGGGTGGGTGATAACGTCTTTTCCATTGATGAAGATCTATCTTGGGCAGCAGTTTGAAATTTCACAGATTTTTACTTGAAGAAATCCATTTTGGAGTAAAGGGAGTTCTAAGAAAAACTAAGAAACAACAATAAACTCCATTAAAGTAACATCATTTATACTGATACATGCATGACCAATTCATTTTTATGGCCTTATTTTATCAATTGATAAGGGCCTAATGGGTGGGTTACATTATTTAACTTGGTTAAGGATTCACACCAGGTTCCCCATTTTTGTTTCGTAGTTCCATTAAACGGGTGTTCTAGTTTTAATAATCACTACTTCAAGGAGGATTTCATTGGAGATATTCATGTAATTTAAACTTACAACAGTTCTTTATCCAAAGGGGTCCTGGTTTCAAAAGGAAGGTGTTCATTAAGTTTGAACATTATGCTACTTAGCAACATACGCTGGTCAAGAGGATGGGAGGTCGGACTCATCACACCGTTCTAGGGAAATTATTACCTACTTTGGGAGTTTCTTTGTAAATTTAAGATATTTTCATGAGTCCTTATTAATTCACCAATCATAACATATGTTTCCCTGGGAATTTACAATAACCTATTAACATTTTTAAATTTTATAATCATCAGTATGAAATCAAGGTTATTCATTAATGGAGATATCTGTATGTATTCAAGGTTCTCCATTAATGGTATCCTCTGGTATACTATTTCAAGATTCATTTAATCATCATTATGATGATAATGGTTTTTAATTTACTCAGTGGGGCACTCTGGAAGTTACTGTTATCAAGGGAGACAAAGGCTTTTTTTATATTGGGAATGTACCCAAGAAATGGGTTACCTAAATGTCCTTGTGAATGGAATCAAAACCCTCATAGTTCAGTTCCGCATAATGGGACACATCATACCTTTTAAGGACATGTGATAAGGACTTAAGCATACAGTTTAATGTCATGTAGAAAGGAAATATAAGCAAAAGGTTCCTATTCAATGTTTGGTGTGGGCATTATGTTGAAAAAAGCACATTGAACTTGTAAAGGATATGTGTTTACAAGTTATATTTGACCTTGTTGGGAATACGACCCAAGGAGAATAGGGTTTATTTTTAAATGTTGGGTTTGATCCTCAAGGAGGCTTTCTACATGTCCCATGTGGATTGGAATCAAATGTCTGGTGATTTGATAAATATCATAGGAGGGTATAGTCTTTTGAGGAAAATGATTTTGGCATTACTTCCTAAAAAGGATTCCTTGATGATTTAGGCGTTTAATTTGGGGATTATTCCTAAAGATGATGCCTTGATTAAGGGAATTAGGGTTGGATTACTTAAGAGGATGTCTAGTGATCTCGGGCCCTGAAAAGGCTTCATCTGTATTCGAATTATAGTGGTAATCAGAGTTCTTATAGTTTATTTAATCATGTTTGTTTGTGCACATGTTTCAATCATCACAAATATCTAATCCCACGTGATTCATGCTCGATGATTGAAATAATAAGATGTGAAATATTCAATAATGACACGTGCATTTTTCCTCCTCCACTGGTGGAATATGGCGCACATATGGCGGTGAGAGTGGATGGGGCCTTAGTTGACTTGAGAAGACGGAGGGGTGATGAGCCTTCCCTCTATTCACGTTTAATTATACATGGTTCCAATTAAAGGGGGATGGGATGAAGGTTAAATAATTACACTAGTATGGCTGCCCATGGAGACAAAGCCCGTCTGGATAGGGAAACAGTAACAAGAGTCCATGTGCTTATCTCTCCTATGGACTTTGGCACCATAGAAGTGAAGGGGAGAAATGATGCTACCACCAACAAAAAAATCTATGGGCTTACACTAGCATGGATTCCCTAAAATTTATCTTGTTAGGGTAGGGAGACTTCTACTATGCTTTCATGGAAAATCAAGTGTGAACTGTACCTTCCCTGCAAGAGACCTGAGGTTCTGGGTCATCTTTGGGAGAAGGGAGAGACTAGGACCCAAACCCTCCTCCAAACTAGGGACTTCTTTACAATGTTCATGGGAGAATGTTCCATTTGATTATGGATATACAAATCCATAAACACACCATTAATCCTACGTCCCTTATAAAAAAAATTGGGAAACCTCTAATTTTGGAGATACAAACCCAAATAGGAGAAACACTAATGTGTCTTTCACAAAAGTTTTATAAGTAAAGAGGTTTTGGTGGAGGCTTCAACTTAGTCCCTTTTAGATAAGAGAACCAAGGTAGTAGAAACCCTTTCATGAATGTCTTTAAAGAGGGAACTTGAGTTGGTATGTAGGAATTATTCCAAGCTTTGCTGCATGGGTACCTCACGCATGTGTGCTGCGTAGGTACCCTGTGTTGTCGCACCGCGCAGCTGTAATGCGCATGTTTGTCATGTAGGTGTGCCATGCATAATTGTAAGATGACTTAAGAATATATTCACATAGGGGAGACAAACCTATGTAAAATAATTTAATGACATTCAAAACATGATTATCCCATTTAATTATCTCATCTCTCAAGTTTTAGAGAGCTACTGGAGACAGTTTGAGGAATCTATGTGAACGAGCAACGCAATGGGAGCTTCAAAGTGTCTATAAACTTTTTTTGATCTCTAAAATGGGGAGCCCAAGGGTTCTATTTATAGGATTGGAGGGGACCTGGTAGAAGGGACATTCTCCACATAGGTCCTCCACATAAGTTCTATGCATAGATCTTCCTCTTAGGGGTGTATAAATTAAATTTACATGTAGGTCCTTCGCGTAGGTCCTCTATGTAGGTACCTTTTTCCAATTTATCCATCTTCTGAGTCCCATAACATTTTATTTGTAAGTCCATTTGGGATCCAAGACCAGTAAAATCGAATGTCTAAAAGAGATATACACATTATGAGATGGTAAATACACCATGTCTTCTAAGAAGAAACATATAAATTTAATTTAATGTGTCGACACGTTTTCATCATCGATCTTGGAAATCCACTGCCTTCTCTTGAATGAGGGAATCTTTCCACTTATCCATCAGTATGTGTTAGTATTTTGGAACATATAAATTCTGCCTGAATCTTCTTCTTTCATGGTGAAAACATATTTACACATAATTGAAATTTTTTTCCCATGTGAGAATCATATCTTCAATTTTGCGAAGAAGAGTATGAGAAAAATTATGTGGTGTCTACAGTCTCATTCCCCATTCAATTGATTCATAGTTGAGATATACTCGACCAAATCATTTTATCTATTACCCATAGAATCATCTATTAAAATACCATGTCAACTTATAACATCCAAACATGGATATATTTTTAGGAAAACCAAATAATCTCTATAATTAGAAAACATTAAGATGTTATCCTATACATAGATATATATTTAATTTCTGTCATTGGGTTATATTCCCTAATATATGTTTTAAAAAATCTAGTTCCCATGGTTTCACCAAAAAATTCGCTAATATCGATTCTAGAAACCCCAATTGTAATGACCCAAATCTAGTCACTTGTTTATATTGGAACTTGATTAATTAGATTGCATCCCAATGTATTGAATAGTTTAGTATTCTTAGTAAACAACATATATACTTGAATCTCACATTACATTTGAAATACATAAAATACTACATAATATTTTTTTAGAACATTATAATTATCACTACCATATCTTTTCATATAATTCATAGTAAACATCTAGAGATCATGGGTAAATGGGAACATATGAAACGGTGAGCCAAAATTATTAGTAAGGGTTATGTACGGTGTAATATACTATGAATAAATAAGTAATAATCAATATAGAAAGTTAAATATGTAGAAAAATATTCCATTAAATCATTAAATTTACCCCAAAATGCATATATAGATAAAATTAATAGAGTAATCTCATAGATAATAATAAAATAATTATTATTGATGGAAATTATTAATCTTAATCATCATGATCTCAAACATGATAATATATTTACAATCGATTCCATGTGTCAAGAGAGATTTATTGATGGGTACTTTTAATCAAAAAACTCATTTAATAAGTCTAGTCAACAAGCTTGTCTCATTAGACCTATCGATGCATTGAGGGGTAATATAATTCCAAGACCCAACCATCCTTGTATCCATCGATGCATTGAGGGGATATATAATTCTATGACCCACCCATCATATTATGTCCAAATAATTCATTATACATTAAATGATCAATTTATTTTTTAAATAATATTCCTTGTCAAAATATATCTATATTAAATAAATGATATAGAATATAAATACTTCCCTAATCAATAAAATAACATTAATAGTAAAAATCTATATGTAAAAATGTTATATGGTTTAGACAATAAGAATAACCATGATATAAACAATATGGATATTTATGATAATAGTAATTTCCAATGATCATAAAATATTTAATGTTTTAAGAGAAATTTAATGACCTAAAAATTAGTAAAATATTACAATAGGTTCATCAGAAATATAATTTTTATATGAATCAAGTTTATTTGATAAATAAAGAAAATGGAACAGAAAAAAATTAATATTTTATTAAGAATATTTCTTTATAAAATCATTGAAAATTTATATAATAATCAAATAAGAATAATATATTTATAGCAATGGGAAAGTCCCTAAAACATGAACAATAACACCCATAGTTCACCGTAATCCATTTTATAAATAGTTATTATTAAGACTCCTTCAAAATATTTCTGACTAAATTCAAAACCCAAAAATATAATTTATTTGATCACATATTTCATTCCAAGATAAATTTTATCATTTATCATCATACATCATTAACTATCTCTTAATGCCACATGAAAAACATTTGAATAAATTAAAAAATGCTAATAACCAAAACCACCATAAAACCTAAATTAAAATATGAATACAAACAAAAATTGAATATATTATTATTCCTTTAATAAATTCATATATTTTCAAATATATTCCATAAATCTAAAATTGAACTAAACTCAATTATAAATTACATTTTAATCAAATCACAAAATAATAAAAAATTTAATTCATAAATTTGAAAAAATATTTTATCACAAATAAACTATATTAACCCCATATTAGGTATATATCAATGGTTATCTTTCCTTTGATCATGTATTCAAAAAAATATCAACTTAACACTGAATCATTTTCATGGTTATAGGTACCATTCAATATAAGTTCTCAAATCATTACAGATAGCCTACTATATAACAATCCTTAGATTTTTCATGATTCAATTATCTCGAATATCAATTTTATAAAACCTCTATAACATAATTCTCAATTATCAATACATAAACACTTCATTCATTTCACTTTAACTATTTTCATAGCATCGATCATTCCATGGTCTGGGATTTAGCTATCTGTTTATGGTATTGACTAGAATAATTACCATGTGCTCTATATATAAGATATTAAACAATTAATGGAATAGTTGTAAGAAATTAATATCCCACAATTGATCTATGTATTTTCCCTCTGAAATTAATTTCTTTATGACCTCCATTTGAACACTTAAATCGTCTTCTCCTTATTTTGAGACATTCTCTTAGGTACTTTTTCCTATATTTATAACATGAAGTCAATTTAACTGTCTTTTCTATATGGTCATTACTACATGAAAATTCATAAAATAAAATCCTCATATTATTTAACATGTTTGGAAACTAACCTAATTTGGTTTTTTTAATCATATATAATTATGGTTGATTAGGCATAATCCGAAGGTTTCAGCTACCAAATACCATCACATTCAGTGTCTCTAGAGAAAAATTAGTGTATATCCTATCACATTTAAGATTTTCACATTACATCTAGTTTCATCCATTAAATAAGACAAAAAAATTATCATGGAAACACCAATTATGTGATCATATAATCATGAAAAAAAACACTCAAAATCATGGAATATTCTTTTAAATATTTGACACCTTCAGTTTAATCAAGGTCATTCATGGTCATCATTTATTAAAACCCATATAAATTATTTATAAAGAAAATGTAAATAAATCCATGAATACCCCAGGGCATTTTCGAGCCAGTTGCGTAGTAAGGTCTCTATTCCGTAGTTCGTTGAAACATGTGTTCTAGTTTTAAGAATCATGGCTTTGAGGCAGTTTCCATTGGATATATTCATGGAACCGAAAAATACCAACAGTTCTTTATCCAAAGAAGACCTTCTTTCCCAAGTCATGTGTTTGTTATTTTTGAGCATTACACTACTTAAGAACATATATTGTTCAAGAGGATGGGAGTTTGGGCTCATCACACCATTTTAGGGGGAGTTATTGTCTATATTGGGGATCTATTTTTAAATATAAGATATTTTCAAGAATACTTATTAATTTACCAATCATAAAATAAGTTTCCATTAGAATTTAAAATCACTTATTAAAATGTGTAAAATTTAAAATCATCATTATGCATTGAAGGTTATTCTTTAATGGAGATATCTGTATGTATTCAAGGTTCTCCATCAATGATATCCTCTAGTATACTATTCCATGATTCTTTTAATCATCGATATGATGAGACTGGTTTTTAAGCCACTCAACATGGAACTCTTGAATTTATTGTCATCTAGGGAGATGATGGCTTGTTTTGATATTGGTATCATACCCATGAAATAGATTACCTATGTATCCTTGTTAATGGAATCCGAACCCTCGTAGTTCCGTGCCTCTTAATGGGACACATCATACCTTTTAAGTTCATTTGATAAGGACCTAACTATACAGTTTAATGTTATGTGGTAAGAACATCAGATAAAAAGGTGATTAGTAAATGTTTGGTGTAGGACTTATATAGAAAAATGTATTATAAACTTTGAAAGGATATGTGTTTCTATGTAAGATTAGGACTAGTTGGGAATATTTCCCAAGGAAAAAAATTGTTGATTTTGAAATGTTGTGTCGGAACCTCAAGGAGGCTTCATACATATCCCATGTGTATGGGAATAAATGCCCATGTAGTTTGATAAATTTTATTGGGGAGTATAGTCTTTTTAGAGAAATGAGTATGGACTTACTTCTTGAAAAGGATTCCTTAATGATTTTGGGGTTTAATTTGGAGATAATTTCTAAGGATGATGCCCAGATTAAGGGAATTCGGGTTGGATTCATGAAGAGGATGTTCAGTGAGCTCGGGCCATAAGAAGTCTTCATACAAATCACAATTATGGTGGGAATCAGATTTCTTGTAGAACATTCAATCATGAGTGTTTGGGCACATATTGTATAATCACAAATCTCTAATCCCTTAGGATTCATGCTCAGTGTGAGATACAAAAGGATGTGAAATATTCAAAAAAGGCACGTGCACATTTCCTCCTCCACTGGTGGAAGAGGGCGCACCTATGGCGGTGACAGTGTTTGAGGCCTGAGTTTACCTGAGAAGAGGGCGAGGAGATGAGACTTCCCTCTATTAACATTACATTAGAAAAGGGTTAAATGAGAGGAATGGATGAAGGTTAGGGGATTACACCAGGATGGCTTCCCATGGTGGAAATTCTCAATGGGAGAGGGAAAAAATAACGACAGTCCCTGTACCCATATCTCATCTTGTCTTTGGAACCAAAGAAGAGAGGAAGGGCAATGATGCTACCTCCTATAAAAAATATATATGGAATTACGCCAAGATTGTTGCCATAAAATTGATCCTAGTAGAGGAGGTATACTTCTCCTATGATTATGTGGAAAATCAAGTGTGAATTGTACCTTCGCTACTAGAGACTTGAGGGTCCGGATCAACTCTTTCAGAAGGGAGAGGCTAAGACCTAAACCCTCCTACAAACCATGAACATCAAAAAACTATTCCAAGGAGAAAAGTCCATGTGACTATAGATATACAAACCCACATACACTCCATGAATCCTAACTCCCTTATAAAACAAATTTGGGAATCCTCTGACTGTGGAGATACAAACCCAAATAAGAGACACGCTTATGTGTCTTTCCCAAATGTTTGTTACGTTTAGAGGTTTTGGTGGAGGCTTCAACTTATTTCAATTGAGATAATAGAACCAAGGAAGGAAATACCCTTCCATGAATGGTTTTAAAGAGGTTACTTGGGTTGGTATATAGGATTTATACCAAACTCTAACACATAGGTACCTCATACAAGTGTTCCACATAGGTACCGCGCGTTGCTGCACCGCGCAGCTGTAAAGCGCAGGTATGTCACGCAGGTGTGCCACACATATCTGTATGATGATTAAATAATATATTCAAACAGGGGAGCAAAACCTATGTAAATTTTTTGAAAGACATTCAAAACATGCTTATCCCATTTAATAATCTCTTCTTTTGTTTTTTAGAGAGCTACCTCAGACATTTTGAGGGATCTAGGTGAAAGAGCTACGCAATGGGACCATCAGAGGGTCTTTCGTCTTTTTTCAGTCTCTAAAATGGGAAGCCCAAGGGTCCTATTTATAGGAATGGAGGGGACCTGGTCGAAGGGACGTTGTCTATTCTGGTCCTCCGTATAGGTCCTCTACATTGATCTTTGGCGTATAGGTGTAGAAATTGTATTTAGGCGTAGGTCCTCCACGTAGGTCCTCCACATAGGTCCCTTTGTGAAATTAATCTATCTTCTGGGTACCATAACTTTTGATCTGTAAGGTTTTTTGGGCTCTACGACAAGTCAAATCGATGGTCTTAAAGAGATTTAAACTCCTTGAGATGGTAAATACACGGGATAATCTTGGATAAAACTCATAAATTGAATTTAGTGTGTCGACACGTTTTCATTATTGATCTTGGAAATACACTACCTACTCATGGATGTGGGAATAATTCAACTTATCCATCAATATGAGGTAGTATTTTGGCACATATAAATGTCGACTAAATATTCTTTCTTCATGGTGAAAGTATATTTACTCATACTTGACATTTGGTGTCTGTGATAGAATAATATCTTCAATTTTGTGGAAAAGTGTATGAAACAAATTATGTGGTGTCCAAAAAGCCCCCCCCCTTATAATTTGATTCATTATGGTTGAATAGATTCCTGTTCAATGGTGAAAGTAGGACACTTTGACGCATTCCAACATCATTTCATAAGATTTGGAGCTACATCAAATTTGGAAGGCTGCTCTAATTTTCACCTAATCCACGGGGCCTAGTGACCATAGTTTGATTATTTCTTGGTTCGTATGGAAAACCCTACAAAATTTTTGTCTTAATACATTCTATTGATAAATATTACGTAAATCATACAAAATGGTCACTTAGTGAGCTGGGAATATACTTTTGTTCAGAATTCCCTTTGCGGGTTTTTAATCTGGTGAGTACTACGTCTTTTTTTATTGGTAGCTTAGAGTAATGAATGTTTTACTATAAAGGTCTAGTGTTTAAGGTCAAAATATCTTTGACCATAAATTTGAAATTAAATCTCAGACAAGTCTCGGTGACTAATAATTTATTTAATATTATTGGAATATTTCTATATAGAATTGTGAGCAATGATTTTTATGGTCACCAAATATAATACTTATATCAACATATGGGGGATTCTATTAAAATAATGAAGTTACCATTATTTGAAAAACTTTTTATGGGGGGTTATATTATGCAGGGCCATCTGGGACATATACTTCATAGCCAAATAGTGGAATCTTTTGACTGGAAGGTCTGTTATGTTGGCAACTTATGCAATGCCACCTAAGGGCACGTATTGCGTAGTCCAGTAAAAGAGCTCTTAAGAATATAACATTTTACTTCTAAGAGAGAGGGGAAAATAATCTTTGGGTGACTCAAGACAATAGTGTGTAGTTTTTACAAGGAAAGAGGATATAAGAATAATATGCTATTTTTATGCCGACAAATGTCACGAATAGGAAAACCGATTCTATAAAAAAAATTGAATGAAGATTAGTTGAAATTTATCTGAAAGGGGAATTTATGATATAAAGTTGTTCAGTTTTATGTCATGTAGTGAGAGCATTATACTGTGCCATTTTAAATCATGCAGTGAAGACATTATGTTGTGCAGTTTTAATTCATGCAATGAGGACATTTTGTTGTGCAGTTTTATGTCATGGAGTGAGGACATTATGTGGATTTAATTTAAGGTCTTTAGCTTTGACCAAAGGTATGATACTCTCCCAATTTCCTGATATTTTGTTTGAAAATATATTACCATATTCAGGTATGAAAGGTAAATTGTAAACTGATATTTGGGTATTTCTAGATCTGAAGAATAACATGGAAAAAGGGATAAAGGAATTAGAGGAATTATTTTCCAAGAACGAAGTTACCATTATTTGACAAACCCGTTATGGGGGATTTATTATGAAAAGCCAACTAGAGCATATGCTGTATAGAAAAATAGTGTCATCTTTGTAATTATTGGTAAGTAATATAGGAAACTTAGGGAAGGCCACCTAATGGCACGTGCTGCATAGTCTAGAAAAAGATCACATAAGAATGTTGACAATTGATTACTAAAAGATGAATAATGTTTATGGAGATTTAGATATTCTGCAGCACATATTTTTGTTTATGGAGAGAGGTACCTGGATATGGACAGAGTACATCCAAGCAATATTTTCAAAGAATCAGAGGAATATGAATTTTATAAAGGTATGGCCCAAATGTAGGGGTTGGGGTGTCTATATTTTTAGGTCATACAATTGGACCTGAAATGGAAATGATATAAGTTATGTGGTCAAGGGATTCCAAAGTTATTTCATCTTTCTTTGAACACATAGAGAGGGAAATGTTTAAACCAAGGCCTTGAAGAGTATCAGAACAAAAGAAAGTTAATGGGAGAAGTATAACTGAATGACTATTTTAAAATATAGATTCTTGTATTTTTTCATCAATGTTTGAAGGGGATAAAGAAACTATTACCAAGAACAAAATTATCATTATTTGAAAAACCCATTATGGGGATGCATTATGCTGGGAAAACTAAGGCATATGCTGCATAGCAAAATAATGGAATCTTTTGATAGACATGCCCATTATGTAGGAAACTTATGCAAGGCCACTTAAAGGCACATTGTGCATAGTCAAGAAAAAGAGCTATCATGTATTAGAAACTCTGTCACCAGAATCTGTAAGAAAGATTATGAAGATCTAGAAAATATTCAATATTAATATTGTGAAACATAGAAGGGAGTTATTATCAATTCAATTAAGAAATATTTTAATCAATATTGGCCATGAATCTGATGTACTTTACATAGATCTGACTCATTTGAAAAATGGAGACGTTCTTTGTTTCCTTTTGAATTAAAATTGTGATGCATAGTTTAAAGTCATGCAACAAGGAAATTATATTATGAATTTTAAGTTATGCAGTGAAGACATTTATAGCCCCAAATTAAATTGAGACACCTTATTTAAATAAATAATCCCTTTACCCAATTCCTAATCCCACATTAGCTATGCTTTATGTGAAAAATTGGTAGCGGTAAGGGTTTCTTCTATAATTCAAAGGTGACACAAATGAAGAATAGGGGTGTTATATTTCCATGATGTTTAACATCATGTAGTAAAGATGAAGATGAACCGATGTGAAAAAAAATACATGTTGTAAATGGACTAAGCGTTAAAACCCATGTGTCACTAGGTGTCTTGTTGAGGGCAAGAACCAAGCCATATGTAGTTCTTTACTCATTCCCTAAGTAGGTTTGATTTTTATATAAGGAATAATGAGGATTTTTTTGTTGTGGTTGGGACCAATTTTGGAAATATATGCATCTCTATATATCTCATATATTTAAGAATCAAGCTGTACACAGTTCTTTAATCAATCAATTCCCACAACAATATTGTTTGATAAGGGAGACTGGGGGCTTTAACACATTCTAGAAGAATGATAAAATTTAAGACACAAGATAGTATGAAAATCAAGTCATGTATCTTAAAATGGAACTATGTATATATCTATTTTATATACATGAGAAGAAAAATTTAAATAAAAATTTTGTGCTTGTGGTTGGGCACATGATTAGAGATCCATGAATCTCTACATATCTGAAATAGTTGAGAATCTAGCCACACGTAGTTCTAGAAACAATGTCCATATGCTGATCTGACTCATACATAGGGAAGAGAGGGACTCATGTGCCACTAAGGAGTAGCAATGATGTCCATGATTCTTGTTTATGGTATATCCTAAAGTTAAATTGATAAGACATTAGCTTTACATGTATAATGTCAAGTAATGGGGACAAATGGTGGCATGTAATTTAATGTTATACAGGAAGGACATAGATGCAATATATTTTAACGTCATACAGCATGGACTCTTATGGTTTCTATGTAGTTTAATTCCTCCCAAAAAGAACATTTACTATTTAGTTTTAATTCTTGTAGTAAGGACATTGGGGGATGCGCAGTTTTCAGTATTGCAGCGAGGATAAACACGTGAAAATACACAAAGTATTTCTTCAAGAATCTTGCATTGGTTGGAGTTGTAATTATCTCTCCATCCATTGAGATTAAGTCATAATATCTATTTGAGTAGACCTTCTATATATAATATGGGCCTTCCAATTTTGGCTCAAGATTTGGATGTTTCTTTCCTAGTAACATTATTGTCACGAGGACCAATAACAATTCTCTTTGAAGAAATGAATGGGGGTGAAAATTCTTTTTGAAAGCTCACGCTATTCTGTTCATGTAGACTTCCAACTGATAAAAAGTATGCAATATTTTTTCGTCTAACCACTGAAACTCATCAAAACATTTGTGAGACATCTCATCAATAGACAACTGATCACAGATTGAAACTCTGAGTGAATGAAATTGCATTTCAATTGTCCAAATTGTTTCTATTCAGTATACTAATGAATAGGGATTTTATTATGCAGTAGTACGGGTAGTTTTCCAATAATCCCATAAAGCATTCAAAAGTTTATTAGGCCACGATTTCATATCTTATCCACCATCTTCTGGAGTATATTAGATAGGGTCTTATTGAAGGACTCTATCTATCCATTGGTTACCACATGATAGCGAGATGAATTTTTGGATTTGATATTATATTCCTGATATAACTTATTTAGATCAGCAAAAAAAATTTGTTCCATTGTCCTTCAAAATAGTATTTGGGACAAAAAATTTGGTGAGTATATCATATTGGACAAAACTAACAATTCTTTTGGCTCCAAATTCTTTGAGAGGTATTGCCTCAGCCCATTTCAAGAAAAGTTAGTAGCAGTAATAATATACTTGAATTGCTTAGCTAGAGGATAAGATCCTACTATTTCCGTTCCCTATATGGAAAATGGCCAGAAGTATTTAGCTGTATGTAGAAACTCTGAGGGTTTATGAATGATGTTGGCATACACTTGTCAATGATAGAATTTCTTTGTTAAATCAATACAATCATGCATCATTGAAGGCCAAAAGTATCCAAGCCTTCGGATCTAATCCAAGATTATATGCCTAGACCGGTGGGCACCACAAGTTCTTGAATGCACTTCTTCTATGACAGATGTTGTCTCTTCTCCATTAATACATCTGAGGTGGATTCCATCAAAGCCTCATTTTTAGTGGATTTTCTGATGGTCTAGGCTATCATAAAGAGTAAAATTGTCCACTCATCATCATATCTATTCTTTTTCATCCATATGTGGTTGAAGTATTACATTTTGATGATATTCCATGATGGGTGTTCTCCATTCTGTGGTATGACCATATGGATCAAAAATAGGGATAATCTCATTAATTTCCTTCATTCAGGTTTGAAAAAAAGGTGAGACCACATGACGATGGGTTAAGCTAATGATTTCCCCATCCCGATTTAGATCGGAAAAAGTTGTAGTTGCTTTATCTAGTGTATCATCTTGGGCATTTTCTGATCGAAGGACATAAGACAATGTTGAATCTGAGAGAAATTCAACCATTAACCCTGTGACATAATCACTCAATGGGATTAACTCTTTTTTCTGATATAATATTCCCCATTTATTTTCTTGATTACTAATTCTGAATCACCATTCACTTTTAAGTGATTTACATGACCCTGAAGGGCTAATTCCAAACCAATGATGATAAATTGATATTATGCCTCATTGTTGGTACAACCTTCTGACAATATAAAATAGTAAGGAAACACTGCCTTTTCTGGGGAAATATGTACAATTCCTAACCCAAATTTGTTATGTTTAGGGTTTTCCATTCTCTTCCATCTTGGACTTTTGGAAGAACCATCAAAGTATACCATCCATGTTTTGGAATTATCGTGAATAGAGAAGACCTCTACATCAGGATGTTTAGTATTTATTGATGTATCTTCTACAGATAGATGTTCAGTAAGGATGTTTTCTAGAGCTTGGCATTTTATTTATTTCTGAGGCACAAACTAGATATTAAACTATTGTAGAATAACCACTCACCGTTCAAGACATCCTGTAAGCATATGATGACTGAGGATAAATTGTAGCAGGTTACTAAGAGACACCAATTGGATTTCATGATGTTGCAGGTAGTGCCTCAATTTTTTAACTGCTAATATAAATTCCAATCATAACTTTTCAAAACATGAATATCGAGTTTCTGCATCAAGCATATTTCGACTGAGATAGTAAGGTTTTTTTCATTCCAAACATCATTATTTTGGAAAAGGAAGGAAAATAGTGATCGCTCTAATGCTGTCACACAGAGAATAAGTTGTAATCATTCAACAGGTGGCATTAATACTGATGGAATCAATAGTTATTTCTTGAGGGTATAAAATACTTCTTGGCAATTTTTATTCCACTAATAGGTGACTCCGTTCTTCATTAATCTGATGAAGAAAAAACACTTTCCAACCAAATTGGCAATAAAGAGATGAATTTAGGCCAATATTCCTTAGGGACCTCTTAATTATTTGAAATTTATAGGATGAGACATACCAAGGATTGAATTCATTTTCTCATGATCAACTTCTATACCACTATGGCGTACAAAAAAACCAAGTAAATTTATTGAGGTTACCCTGAAAGCACATTTCAAGGGGTTTATCTTCGAGCAGTGTTGTAGAAGTTTATTAAATGTAATCTCCAAATCAGCCATGTGATTGGAACGTTTTCATGATTTGACCACCAAATCATCAACATAACATTCAAAAAAAATCCTTGTGAAGGGTTTGAAGATATGGTGCATGGAACGTTGATATGTTTCAACTACATTATTTAATACAAAGGGAATTAACTGATAGAAAAACACACTTTGAGAGGATCTGAAGACTGTAGATTCTCCATACACTAGGACCATATGTATTTTATTATACCTAGAGAAGCCATCCATGAAGGAAAGAGCTTCATATCCAGTTGTTGCATCAATTAGAAGCTCTGAAATCGGAACTGGAAAATCAACTTTACAACAATTCTGGTTAAGATCTCTAAAATCAATACAAACTCTGATTTTTCCATTTTTTTCACTGGGATAATATTGGCTAGCCATTTGGGATATTAAACCTCCATGAAAAAGTTTTCCTTTATAATCTTATCAACATAAACTTCAATTTTAGAGGCATAAGTTGGGTGTGTTCTTCTTGCTGGTTATTTAATACAAGATGTACATCTGGAAAACCCAAATGATGGGTGGCTACATAAAGATTACGACCTGGAATTTCTGTATAATTCCTAGAAATAATTTCTCGATGTTGCTTTAGAAGTGATATATAAACCTCTTTATCTTCAGAATTTGTGGCCACAATAATTAGTGTGGGTTATGGATCTTTTTCTGTTCCCATATTTATTTCAATGAGCTCATCCATAGTGGTAGATAAACCTTCCTCAAATACTGGAGGATCATCCTAGAGATCTTCCTCTTACTCTTCATTATGTGTTACCTCTTCTGTTTCTACCTTCATAGTAGATGATGATGAAAAACTTCTATAGTTAGGGGTGGAGTCTCTAATTGAACATCCTGAAGAAGAGGCCTCAATATCCAACCCTATTTATGATGAAGGGTCTTCCTTTGGTAGTAAATAGGAGATTATGGATGTGGAATCAATATTTTTTTCATCCCCTATTATTGCTACAATTTTTTCTACTCTTATTGAAAAAGTAGAGGCTTGTTGTAGTTCTGTGGATGAAATGATGACATATCCATTTTAAATTCCATTACTGCTTCGTGAATAAACAGTTTCTCCCATGTTGTCTAGCTCAATTGCTGAAATTGACATTATGGAAGTCACTGGACGAGTGCTTAGATTTGGTTTTACCCGTTAAATTTGATAGATGGGTAGCACATAATCTGTAATCAAATGTATGAATGGATTTACTGGAATCTTTTCCAAACCATTTGGAGTATTAACTCTGGTTATCTCTTTTTTTATGGATCTCATTCCTTTTGTGTGATAAAAATATGCCTCAATGTATTGAGATTCACACGTTTTGAATAGAGCCTAATCACCATAAAACATCTCGATTTTACTATTAAAATATTATTTAAGACATTGGTGGTATAATGAAGGTATGACCCTATGTTGATGCTTCCAAGGCCTTCCAAGTAGAATGTTGAAGGCTGTGTTCTAACGAACAACCATGAAATCCAAATTTGACACAAGATCTCCAAATTGAGTTCTGAGTGTAATCTCTCAAAGAGGTTCTTTCTCATTGTTTTCATATCCTTGCAACATTAAAGTGGATAAAGATAAATCATATTTGGTCAGGCCCAATCGACGAAGTGTATGAATAGGAATGAGGTTGACTCTTGAGCCATTATCAATGAAAGTTCATCAGATGTCTATATCATTGGCCTCTCTAGATAAATACATAGGTCTGATATGTCCATGTACAACATCATCTTCATCTTCATCTGTAAAAGGTATGACTGCATGACATTCTGCAAGATCATTCTCTATACGATAAATCTCAGTAGTAGAAACTTTGAATTCAATCTCATGAGGACTTGAAAAAGCCTCAATAAGTTCTTCTTGAAGACCACCTGACATATTAAAGGAATCCAAAATCAATAACTTGGTTGGTAATTGGGCGAGTTGTTTCAAAACATTATACTTTTGGTCAAGAGGTCTTGGTTTACCATCATAGAAATGTGTTTTTGTCAGTTCTTTGGAAGTTTATACTTATAATGATGATGTACCGTATGTCAGATTAGAATCTGGATATACTCCTGGCTTTGGTAGATTAGACTGATTATGTCTATCTTCTTGCTGAGAGTAAGATGGCATGAATTCTAATCAGTCCTCTAAAATAATCATATCAGAACCAAACTTGTCTTTCATGGAAGAATCTTCTAGTTCTTGTTGAGCCTGCTGAATGGATCTTCCATGAGTTTTTGCCACATATATGGTTCGAGAAGGGGTAGAGTTAAAATGGTGGTTTCTATAATTCCCACATCTTCCCATGTATCCTCATCCTTGGAATCATCCTCTGGTTCCCCAATTAGGTACAAGAAACTCAGGCTCAATATAACTTGAGTCATCATTGGAAAAAGGATCCATTAAGTTAATAACATTGATAGAACCAAAGATCAATTCTTTATCTGATGAAGATTATGCCTGATAGGTTAGTTAGGGTTGTGTTGTTTGGCAGGGCGGTGATCGTGCTTTTGAATCGGATGGAATAAAACTTCTACGGTCCAGGAAAAAAATTTCCTTGGCACAATCTCGTCTTCTTCTGACTGCTCTCTGTCCTTCTGATCCTCTCGCTTCTTTGACGATTCACCTTTTGTCAAAGGTGGGTTTGCAGTGGTAGGAGTGGCGGAAGACACAATCGGTTGATGTTACAAAAATGGGAATTCCTGAGAGTGGCCTTTTCGAACCCTCAACACTTGAGAACCCCCCTTGCCACGAAGAGGTCTTCCAGAGAAGCCCCAGCCGGAGAGGAGCCGTTGTTAGCCGAGATGACATTGCTTCCCGTGGGGTAACACCTCGATCAGCGATGGTTCGACACAGAAATCTATCAGCCAGGTGAAGTGCGCCCATTCTGTCCACCCGGTGAGAACCGGGTGACCCGTCAAGGCGAGCGGTACATGGGAGTCGAAAATTCCCACAAGAGCGGGCTCCCAAGAATGGAACCCCAGACCTCACCAAACTCCGTTGTCATGGTCCTCGACCTTCCACCACTACGCCACCGCTGAAGCGGCAAACATGTTGTTGGGTAACGAGGTATTGAGCTGGCCTGCCCACCTGCGTGTCGCACGCCCCCGACTAGGCCCAAGGTAGCCAACCCTTGGTCTTGGGACAGTTCCACATGGAGTCGAGGGGACGAGAGGATCAATGGCATATGGTGCACATTGCCTTTGTGAGGACTCGAACTCAGAACCTCAGCGACGGGACGCCACTGCCTTGAACCAACTCACCCATCCCCCGTGGGCGGAAGACACAATATGTTGTTTCAACTATCTTCATAAATGGAATGAGTTAGGTTGATCATTTTATTGATCATCCAATCATCATATTTCTACACAATTTTAATTTTTTTATTCCATCCACCTTCTTACTCTGGACCAGTACCAGTAACACTTTCTACTTGAGCTGACAAAAATTTCAGTTTCACTTATCCAGAGTCTACCATTTTTTCTAGAGGTCCTTAAAAAAACACTCCTAAATGGGATTCCCCAACACCATGTGAAAGGGACAACAATTTGGAATATATTTATCTCCATCTTTATTTGGTTTCTTTGGCATTTGAAACTAAACCAAATTATTTTCCAGAGCTGAGATGAAGTAACCTGGAACTTGGTCATTCTAGAAGGAATAAAATTTTCTATTTTTAATTCCTTAAACTATTTTTTCCTTTGATCTATTTGATCATCTTGATGAGGCAGTCATTGCTACTAATGCTCTGGAGGTGGATCCCTTCTATACGATGATGGTTTTGAAGTTGAATTAGGTATAGGTGTTTCTATGAGTGTAATAGTGTTTACCTCTTCTTTCCTTATTCTCCTTCCCAGAGCTGAGGGAATTGCATGAGTTTTAGCCTCATTTTCAATTATAGAATCTTCTATCTGTTGATAAATTCAAGTAAGGTCTCAAAACCCTCCTGTGTATTTCATAGGGATCAGTGGTGTGCGTAACTCATCAGGCAGACTTTCCACAAAAATTGGCATCAACTCTTCTTGAGGAAGTCCTAGAATTAAGGAATATGTTAATCCTTACCATTGTGCAATGATATCTGATATTTCTTCATTATCCATATTTTTAAAATTGGTAATATCAAAAACCATCGTCTTTAGTAGCGTTGAGCTAAATTGAAGAATTAATTACTCACTAAGATCCTCCCATCCAATAATTGATCGAGTTTGATAACTTGTATACCATAAAAAAAGTTGATCCTTGTAGTGATTGCAAAAAACACCTAACTTTACTACTTCTTGTTGTTTAAAAGTTCCTATTGTGGGATAAAAATGAGTAAAAAAATGTATTTAGTATTTTTTCAGATATCCCGAATCATTAAAGATTGGAAATGTGGTATTCACAAAATTTGATGGGGGAGGAATTAGATATACCCATTCAGGGTAAGCCTTCTTTTCCAGCCGAACTAGCATACGTCATTCCTCTATATCATCAAATCTATTCGTTAATGCCTGAATTGTGTTTATAATAATTTGGGTTATATTCTAATGAGCTGGTAAAGGTGCATGTGCAACCACTGGAGCATGAGTTGGTGCAACGAGCAGAAAAACCACTGGTAGTGGTGTTGGTATTTTCCTTTCATAACCCATCGGAACATGATTATAACAATTTGATTGATAATTAATTTGTTGTGCACCCAATATAGAGAATTCATTATACACATATGTAGTTACTAAAAATCCCCTTTTTGAGGTGTTCTTAAAGGATATGCAAGTTGAGGACCTTCCTGAGAAGTATGTTCAGCAGAAATTCTGCATCAAAGTAACTCTGTATTGAGTCTTCTCAACTCCTTCATTTCCACTTCTTACTATGAAAATATTTCATCAAGTGATAAAGATTGAACTTCAATCGTTGAAAAGTTAGATGGCATCTGAATTTTACCTTTCCCTTAGTTATATGCCTTTCAGAGGTGTGGGATTTGGTTTTTTGAAAGCATGCCTTGATTCTGGGTAAGCCTTTGATTTCAGGTACGTACACCTTTTTCATTTTCCTCTTTTGTGCCGTATAATGAAAAAGAACTTCATCTTCTGATACCCCTCAACTAGACTAATTTTCTACAGGCTCTTCAGCAATGGTTTTAATGACATTTACTGACACATAATGCATTGATGGAATTCTGTCAGCATTTTTGTGAGATCATCTCCTTTGTTCCTTTCATGACCCTATATTCTCCTATATGCATAATTCTTGTGAATTTTTTTGGAAAATAGTTACCCGAAAGGAATCCTTGGATTTTTCAATTGTGCGCTATCTTTTTGATATCTTTTCTAATTGGGGGGAAAAATAACTTCAGTTGAGGAGGAAATTTAGATATGAAAAATACCCCAGCCTTGTAGATAGGGGCTATTATTGTTATTATTTTTCAAATTTATGAACTTTGTTTAATGAATTTGAATGATGAATTAAATGACCCCCCATCCATACAAGTTGGAGTGATTCTAGAACTGTTGTGGCTTAAATTCATGCAACTACTCTTATGATGGTGAAAATATTGGTTCGAACATTAGCTGGGTGCATCATCCAATAACCACTCAAATAACCAGTTTTATAAGATCGATTTTCTATTTCAGGCATTTTCATTCTATGGAGAATGACATCCTCTAAGTGGGATGCTTGCTCAAGATACTCATATACTTGATGTAAAAGTGACTCAACAACTTTTTTTATTTGGTCCTGACTCTAATGAGAGCTAGTTGAGGCCTGTTCTTGAGAGTACATTTGATTACATACAAAATCTATTGATTGTGGCTAACCATGGGAAATAACATTGCATGAAACCACTTTTGGCCGACATTGTTGATTCTGGAGTGCAGTGAAATGCAATGCTCTATGTGCACCCCATCCTTTGATAAAAACACTGAATGGGGAATCAGAAATTAATGGGAGTATCTCCTTCAGAGCATTGAGGCATGCACGTTAAAGGGTTCTCTGTTGTTTTTCAATATTTGGATATCATGAAACTGAGAGAGATTCCAAGTCATTTTGTCATTGAAACCCGTCTATAACTTTAACATGATTTTGATATTCATCATATAGTAACACCTTGGTTTTCAAATGATGAAGAGTCTTCCATAAATTGAGGCGAATATCCTAAATACAATCTTCTTTCATCAATTCAATAATGTTATACTGAGAATTTTTCAAAATCTAGAACATGACTAGTATTTCTCCTTTATCCAATTGTTTTCTTATGTTTTAAATGTCTTCATCATCATTTACTAGAGATTTCTCTACTTGGCCTGACCAAAGACGATTCTCTATATTAGAATAAAAATGAACCAAGGGAGGTTCAGAGAGTGACCGCTCCCTTATGATGTCTTCAGGTTGATAAATTGTTTGACCTGTCAATAGAAAGTCATCAGAAATGACTATCCTGGTGTTTGCAAGTGCCTCGAGATAGGAGGGATTTTTCATCACTACATTATCAATTATAGAATTATCTTGACAATGAGGACAACTACTATAGAGAGGAATTTTACATTGAATTCCATCATGGGGAGGAACACCATGGTGGATTATAGCAAGGGATTAATCCTCTTGCTCCTTGGTCTTCTGACCACACATAGGGTTTTTGTGGCTCTCATCTTGATATGGGTTCTCTAGATTGACCGAAATTTCAGGAAGCAAGCCTTCATGATGAAGTTTCTGATGAGGAATATCATAATTACTACTGCAACTCCATTAATTTGGTAATGGGAGGATAGGATCTTGAGATGCAATAGTTAAATTTCTAAGGGATTCAAGAACTATAGCATTAAGAGGATCCAGATTACATCTTGACATTGGATTTTCCAACATTGTTTGACAGTATTTATTCTTGGATGATCTCTTATTCTTATTTGGGGCCACTATCTGGGAGAAATGGTTATCATGGAATAGTGTATGTGCTTTCCTTGGATTGGTTACCAGAACAGAAAGATTACCTCCATTTTAAAAGGGTGTATATTCCCAATCTTTTTTTTTCATATGATATGGGGGTGTATGCCTAGTGACCCTATTAGACTAGAACAAAGGTGTGTATCTGCTCGGGGATGGCGTGTCTATGTGTCATCCCATGTGTGGGGATAGATTTATGTGTATGTTCCCCTGGTGCTACTGAAGTAGTTAGTATAATATCCTGGAATGCATCCATAATATGGGCAGGGATTTGTGAATTCTCTATCACCATTTATAAGATATGTTTGATGACTTCAGTGGCCGAAACAGTGATATACGTACAATCTGTATCTGGAGTAGGAGTATGTACCTACTCTTGTCCCCCTTTTCCTATCAACGGTTATTGATAGTACTCATGCATGGGGGGAAGAGATTTGGGTCTTCCCTAGAATAGTCATTGGAGCTTTCTAACAGACTTCTCTTAGTGCTGTCAAATGAGACTATTGGTGAGCCTGATGAACACTAGAAAGTGTATGTTCCTTCTTGTTGTTTTCTATCAATTATGATTGAACGACTTCCTTCAATACTATTAGGTGAGACTGCTACCAGAATTGGTTCTTGTAAGCAGGTGTGTGTCCCTGTTTACCATTTTCCACCACATAATATTAATGGGATTCTTTAAATGCAGTCACACAAGTCTTCTGACTGGAAGATAATTTTTAAGTAGGTGTATGTGCATGTTCAAAGTACTCCACTGGGATTATCTTGTGGGATTCGTGGGTTGTTTTCAGACAAGTCTGCTGAATAGAAAAATTAGGATGAATGGGTCTATGTTCCATCTCATGGTTCACCATCAAGTTAGGTGGATGGACTTCTCTGGAGGGGGAAGAGGTAAGAACCACCTACCTATTGACCGGACGTTGTCCCCAGCGATTCGTCTTGCCAGCTTGGGTCTGACAAACATTGGCCAAACATCTAGGGGTAACGCCCCCATCATGTTGGGGGTTCACTACCACGTGCTTCTGTTGGTGGCAATTGTTGGTGGGAGTCCTTAGGAAGGGTCCATGTACTCTTGAATTTAGGCCCTTAGTGACCTCTTGATATAATTTGATGTAGTATAGGAGGGAATGGTTGTTGTGTTCTATGTATAAGGACCTGAAACAGTTGAAGATGTTGGTGGGAAGCATCTACTTCTTGATCATCTATCATTTTTGATCGGATAGTCGATCATTGTTATTGACCTGGAGGGCCTATCGTGTAGCCTCCAAAGTCAGAATGGCATTGTGTCGATGGTACATCTTTACTAGAACATTAGAGACCCAGTATTGAAGACACTGGGTGGGTGATAACGTCCTTCCCATGGATGAAGATCTATCTTGGGCAGCGGTTTGAAATTTCACAGATTTTTACTTGAAGAAATCCATTTTGGAGTAAAGGGAGTTCTAAGAAAAACTAAGAAACAACAATAAACTCCATTAAAGTAACATCTTTTATACTGATACATGCATGATCAATTCATTTTTATGGCCTTATTTATCAATTGATAATGGACTAATGGGTGGGTTACATTATTTAACTTGGTTAAGGATTCACACCAGGTTCCCCATTTTTGTTTCGTAGTTCCATTAAACGGGTGTTCTGGTTTTAATAATCACTACTTCAAGGAGGTTTCCATTGGAGTTATTCGTGTAATTGAAACTTACAACATTTCTTTATCCAAAGGGGTCCTGGTTTCAAAAGGAAGGTGTTCATTAAGTTTGAACATTAGGCTACTTAGCAATATACGCTGGTCGAGAGGATGGGAGGTCGGACTCATCACACCCTTCTAGGGAAATTATTACCTACCCCGGGAGTTTCTTTGTAAATTTAAGATATTTTCATGAGTCCTTATTAATTCACCAATCATAACATATGTTTCCCTTGGAATTTACAATAACCTATTAACATGTGTAAATTTTATAATCATCAGTATGAAATCAAGGTTCTTCATTAATGGAGATATATGTATGTATTCAAGGTTCTCCATTAATGGTATCCTCTAGTATACAATTTCAAGATTAATTTAATCATCATTATGATGATAATGGTTTTTAATTTACTCAGTGGGGCACTCTGGAAGTTATTGTTATCAAGGATGACAAAGGCTTTTTTTTATATTGGGAATGTACCCATGAAATGGGTTACCTAAATGTCCTTGTGAATGGAATCAGAACCCTCATAGTTTAGTGACGCATAATGGGACACATCATACCTTTTAAGGACATGTGATAAGGACTTAACCATACAGTTTAATGTCATGTAGAAAGTAAATCTAAGCAAAAGGTTCTTATTCAATGTTTGGTGTGGGATTTATGTTGAAAAAATCCCATTGAACTTGTAAAGGATATGTGTTTCCAAGTTATATTTGACCTTGTTGGGAATACGGCCCAAGGAGAACAGGGTTTATTTTTAAATGTTGGGTTTGAGCCTCAAAGAGGCTTCCTACATGTCCCATGTGGATTGGAATCAAATGTCTGGTGATTTGATAAATATCATAGGAGGGTATAGTATTTTGAGGAAAATGCTTTTGGCATTACTTCCTAAAAAGGATGGCTTGATGATTTAGGCGTTTAATTTAGGGATTATTCCAAAAGAGGATTCCTTGATTAAGGGAATTAGGGTTGGATTACATAAGAGGATGTCTAGTGATCTCGGGCCCTGAAAAGGCTTCATCTGTATCCGAATTATAGTGGGAATCAGAGTTCTTATAGTTCATTTAATCATGTTTGTTTGTGCACATGTTTCAATCATCACAAATATCTAATCCCATGTGATTCATGATCGATGATTGAAATAAGAAGATGTGAAATATTCAATAATGACACGTGCATTTTTCCTCAGCCACTGGTGAAATATGGCGCACATATGGCGGTGAGAGTGTATGGGGCCTTAGTTGACTTGAGAAGAGGGAGGGGCGATGAGCCTTCCCTCTATTCACATTTAATTATAAATGGTTCCAATTAAAGAAGGATGGGATGAAGGTTAAAGAACCACACTTGGATGGATGCCCATGGAGACAAAGCCCAACTGGATAGGGAAACAGTAACAAGAGTCCATGTCCTTATCTCTCCTATGGTCTTTGGCACCATAGAAGAGAAGGGGAGAAATGATGCTACCACCAACAACAAAATCTAGGGGCTTACGCTAGCATGGATTCCCTAAAATTTAACCTGTTAGGGTAGGGAGACTTCTACTATGATTTCATGGAAAAGAAAGTGTGAACCGTACCTTCCCTACAAGAGACCTGAGGTTCTGGGTCATCTTTGGGAGAAGGGAGAGACCATGAACCAAACCCTCCTCCAAACTATGGACTTCTTTACAATGTTCATGGGAGAAAGGTCCATGTGATTATGGATATACAAATCCATAGACACTCCATTAATCCTACGTCCCGTATAAAAAAAATTGGGAAACCTCTAATTTTGGAGATACAAACCCAAATAGGAGAAACACTAATGTGTCTTTCACAAAAGTTTTATAAGTAAAGAGGTTTTGGTGGAGGCTTCAACTTAGTCCCTTTTAGATTAGAGAACCAAGTTAGGGGATACCCTTTCATGAATGTCTTTAAAGAGGGAACTTGAGTTGGTATGTAGGAATTATTCCAAGCTTTGTTGCATGGGTACCTCACGCATGTGTGCTACGTAGGTACCCTGTGTTGTCGCACCTTGCAGCTGTAACGCGCAGGTCCGTCATGTTGGTGTGCCATGCAGATTTGTAGGATTACTTAAGAATATATTCACATAGGGGATACAAACCTATGTAAAAGAATTTAATGACATTCAAAACATGATTATCCCATTTAATTATCTCATCTCTCAAGTTTTAGAGAGCTACTGAAGACAGTTTGAGGAATCTATGTGAACGAGAAATGCAATGGGAACTTCAAAGTGTCTATAAACTTTTTTCAATCTCTGAAATGGGGAGCCCAAGGGTTCTATTTATAGGCTTGGAGGGGACCTGGTAGAAGGGACATTCTCCACATAGGTCCTCCACATAAGTTCTATGCATAGATATTCCTCATAGGGGTGTATAAATTAAATTTACATGTAGGTCCTTCGTGTAGGTCCTCTATGTAGGTACCTTTTTCCAATTTATCCATCTTCTGAGTCCCATAACTTTTTATTTGTAAGTCCATTTGGGATCCAAGACCAGTAAAATTGAATGTCTAAAAGAGATATACACTTTATGAGATGGTAAATACACCATGTCTTCTAAGAAGAAACATATAAATTGAATTTAATGTGTCGACATGTTTTCATCATCGATCTTGGAAATAAAGTGCCTTTTCTTGATTGAGGGAATCTTTCCACTTATCCATCAGTATGTGTTAGTATTTTGGAACATATAAATTCTGCCTGAATCTTCTTCTTTCATGCTGAAAACATATTTACACATAATTGAAATTTTTTTCCCATGTGGGAATCATATATTCAATTTTACGAAGAAGAGTATGAAAAAAATTATGTGGTGTCTACAGTCTCATTCCCCATTCAATTGAATGATAGTTGAGATATACTCGACCAAATCATTTTAGGTTTATTACCCATAGAATCATCTATTAAAAACCATGTCAACTTATAACATCAAAACATGGATATCTTTTTAGGAAAACCAAATAATCTCTACAATTAGAAAACATTAAGATGTTATCCTATACATAGATATATCTTTAATTTCTATCACTGGGTTATATTCCCTAATATATGTTTTATGAAATCTAGTTCCCATGGTTTCTACAAAACATTCGCTAATATCAATTCTAGAAACCCCAATTGTAATGACCCAAATCTAGTGACTTTTTTATATTGGAACTTGATTAATTATATTTCATCCCAATGTATTGAATAGTTTAGTATTCTTAATAAACAACATATATACTTGAATCTCACATTAAATTTGAAATACATAAAATACTACATAATATTTTTTTTAGAACATTATAATTATCACTACCATATCTTTTCATATAATTCATAGTAAACATCTAGAGATCATGGGTAAATGGGAACATATGAAACAGTGAGCCAAAATTATTAGTAAGGGTTATGTACAGTGTAATATACTACGACTAAATAAGTAATAATCAATATAGAAAGTTAAATATGTAGAAAAATATTCCATTAAATCAATAAATTTACCCCAAAATGAATATATAGATAAAATTAATAGAGTAATATCATAGATAATAATAAAATAATTATTATTGATGGAAATTATTAATCTTAATCATCATGATCTCAAACATCATAATATATTTACAATCAATTTCATGTGTCAAGAGAGATTTATTGATGGTTACTTTTAAACCAAAAACTCATTTAATAAGTCTAGTCAACAAGTTTGTCTCATTAGACCTATCGATGCATTGAGGGGTAATATAATTCCAAGACCCAACCATCATTGTATCCATCTATGCATTGAGGGGATATATAATTCTATGACCCACCCATCATTTTATGTCCAAATAATTCATTATACATTAAATGATCAATTTAATTTTTAAATAATATTCCTTGTCAAAATATATCTATATTCAATAAATGATATAGAATATAAATACTTCCCCAATAAATGAAATAACATTAATAGTAAAAATCCATATGTAAAAATGTTATATGGTTTATACAATAATAATAACCATGATATAAACAATATGGATATTTATGATAATAGTAATTTCCAATGATCATAAAATATTTAATGTTTTAAGAGAAATTTATTGACCTAAAAAATAGTAAAATATTACAATAGGTTCATCAGAAATATACTTTTTATATGAATCAAGTTTATTTTATAAATAAAGAAAATGGAAGAGAAAAATATTAATATTTTATTAAGAATATTTCATTATAAAATAATTAAAAATTTATATAATAATCACATGAGAATAATATATTTATAGCAATGGGAAAGTCCATTAGCAGCGTATGTGTTAAAAAAATTCCATTTACATTTTTAGAAAATAACAAAGAAAATGACCTTTATATAAAATATTAGATTGATTCCTTTGAATAATTTTAAAAATTATATAATAAACTAAAATTTCCTCAATAAATAATTTTATGTAAATAAAAAGTAATTTGGTAAAAAAATAAACAAATGTTGACATGGAAGAGAAATATACTTGATGAAAAACAGAAATAAGGTCATTTTAAAAATAATATATTTATTTATTCAAGTTCCTAATAGTGGAAGAGATATAAAAACAAGGAAACTACTTAAATATGTATATTATAAGGTTATATATTGATTTTATTAAGGATATGTTATAATATTATTTCAATGAAAATAATATTAATCCCAAAAAATTAGATTGTAAAATAAATTCTTACCTCCTCGGAAACATTCTAATTGTAACCAATTGAATGTGTAAACATGAATTGAAACTTTATCATAATTAAGAAATATATATTCGTTTCAAATACATCAAAGGGGTAGTATATAATAATAATATAAAGAAATATGTGAAAAATACAAAATATTTATCTAGGGAGTAAAAATTGAGATGAAATCACATACAAAGATCACACAACTGTAGAAATAATTAATTAATTGTGTAACTAATTGTGAAAAATGAAAATAAAAAAAAATAAATAGCTGAAATAAATCACAAATAAATTAATGGTTTCTTCTCACATAATCATTCAATAATATAATCGATGAAGGAAGTGACATAACCTAATTAATAGAAATTGAGTTGCAAAACCTCTTACCTCAACTTTGACATTCCTTGTAAGTGATTGTAACCTCTAATAAAATAAATT
Organism: Viscum album; assembly: GCA_963277665.1. NCBI lineage: Eukaryota > Viridiplantae > Streptophyta > Magnoliopsida > Santalales > Viscaceae > Viscum > Viscum album. The sequence goes on from OY728128.1 coordinate 888,516,465, forward strand.
TAGATTTATTATAATTTCGTAATATAACCATGTACATATATAAAATATTACATATGATCTATTTATATTTTTTTATCAGTCATTTTTTGAAAATATTGTATTATTATCATTATTCGATTTTTTAATTTCGTTATTCTACCGGTATTTTTTGATTCGGTACTTTGGGTCGTTGCATCTTATACATTGTTCTATGATATATATGATGTAAATAATGATATAGACAATATGTACTTCTATATATATATATAGTTATCCCTAAATTATAGTGATACAAAAATTAATTATACAGTTTCCAGAGATAGTAGGTTGTACAAACGCATTAGATTTAATTTTAATTTTAGATGGATAGAAAGAATGAATGATAAATAATAATTCACCATTAAAAAATCATTTTTATATCATATATATTCAATAAATGTTTACTTTATTAACATATATGTAAAGTGGAAATGAAAAATGATTCATATATCTTCATGATGGTGGTTTTTAACACTTACACACAAGTGGATTAATCACTTTTCCAATAGATGGGAAGGTAAGAAGGTAAATATGGTTGGAATGAGGACGTTAGACACATGAAAATTAATTGTTTAGAAAAACTTGTATACTACTGGTATAGTGGGGAGTCAGGTGTCGATTCTTCATGGAAATATAAAAAAAATTGTGTGTGAACAAAATAAGAAAAAAATGATGAGTAAAAACAAGAAGAAAGTGAAATGTAGTAAAACATGGATGGGATGTAGTGAAACCAAGGTCAGAGAAAGAGATAAAATAAAAAGTAGATTTGGAGGAAATTAAATATAGTATATCTATTTAAATGTGAATTCTCATTAATAGAACCAATAATAAAGTTACTGAGGTTATAGGAGGAAGAATAAAATTTTTAACCATAGTTTGATAAATCACCCTTTATAGTGATCCCTATTGGAAACAATTATCGCTAATATAATTGTAGAAAATGATGCTTCTTACTGGGTAAAAGATTACAATAACCTTTTCTATATTATTAATTTAGATGTGTTCACCATGCAAAAAAGATAATCTATACTCCACCTCTCGGTACGTGGGGTAGATTGAAATAATTCTCATGAGGATGACAAAAAGGATACCACTGGATGGAACAAAACAACCCTCTATGATCAATCTAATTACAAGAAAAAAAATTAAATTCTATCCATCTCATCTAAAATCTATAAACTAATTAACTATATATAATATATACCAAATGAAAAATATATTTAATTAAAGATATCTCAGTATAGTGAAACATGAAATAAGAAAATGGATAATAATAAATCTTGGTCTGATCGGTTTCTTCCTCCAACTCAAGAAATACTCTCCCCTTTCTATGAGTGTTCTCCCGCTGCCTTCTCAGTTGTCTCTGCTCTGTTATGCATGATCTGGTAGGTTAACGATGTATGGTGTTTGTGTCTCTATTTAAATGATTCTAGGAGGAACCCACCTGACAGAATAATTATTCCCCTTCGCTCATGCGCACTCAATTAATGTCACAACAAGAAATAATTTTTTATTTCATGTTTGTGGTGGGTCTCCCACTATACCTCTTCCTCATAAATGGTTCAACCAAATTCCACATCCAATTAAAATAGATTCCAATACCCAAGCTTCCCCTAACCAAATTATTAAACAACAATTCTAGTGAACTCTTGAAGGTCTTAGCGCTCTTTGACTCATGTTGATTCAGTAATCTAACTATAGCATTCAGTTGAACCAAATCCTTTCACCATGGAATACCTATACGTTAACAACATTAACTAATTAAACAACAAATATTAATATTAAAATTATATTATTATAAATATATACTTAAATATATAAAAACATATATACAAAAATAAACCAACATAATATTAGTATTTATTAAATAAATAAACATATTGTATTATTATTATTACTATAATTATATATGTATTAATATTAATATTATAATTATTATGTTTATCATTAAATATATTGTTGAAATATTTTTTCTGTTTTTTTTATTCTTCTTATACTTTTCAAAATAGGATTTATTCTCTGGTAGGGGGAGGTCTTTGCACAAGTGGTTGGTTCCTCATCTTCCACATCTACACCTGGCGACATGTGATGGTACAGTGTATAAGGAACCAGTATTAGAAATTACATAATCTTAAGTTAAATCAAGAATACAACATTGAGGATCCTTCAAGTTTTAGAGTTTTAGATAATTAGGCTATAACTGTTTGATTACATCTCAAAAATTAAAAATTAGATAGTTCCTCTCATTCCAATTTATTTCACCAAAATAAAACTCCTTAAAATAAAACAGGAATTTTTTTCATGATATAAATCTTCTTGAATTCTTACATTCTTTTACCATTCCTTATATTCTATGAAAAGTGTTTCAAAAAAATGGGATGATCATAAATATCATAGTAAGGGTTATAAAATAAGGAAAGAAAACATTATCCCATCAATACATACAAATTAATGAAATCATACATTTCTATCATAAAAAAATAAGCTCTTTAACATACCTCATGAAAAAATAAGATTTATGAATAACTAATATAATTCATAAATCATAAAGTTAACTTGTGGCATCCATAACTTACTTACATAGTAGACTCTATAGTTATATAGGGAGTTAAATTTGGAATACCCATCATAGTATATTCCCAATATCTATTAAAAGAAATATTAATGTTTTCCTTTATCACGTTACCCAATAAATTGGGGATCTATCTCGGGCTCACCATCCCTTTGATTATCATGAAACCACTCACATACAAAAATAATTTCCAAGAACCATAACATATTCATAATACATAAAACAAGCATAAGGAAAGATATAATTTCCACATTGCAATCACAATATACATTTCAAGATATTGACATAATAAATTCTTTCTCAAAACTCATTTATGTCAATTTTCATACTATTCATATCATGAATTTTTAAAAATGCATAAAAACTATATTATTTCAAAAAAACTTCATTAATTAAATGATAAAAAGTATTAATAATACATAAAATTAGTATATTTCCTAAAAAGATTCAAAATAAATTTATTTTAATATTTATACTCGCATTTATTTAAATCACTCATTAATAAGGTAATAACTACATATTCATTATGTCAAAATATATTTATTTATTTGATGTATAAAAATTATAAATAAAATATCATGATGTAATAAATATTTTTATCTTACTAATGACTGTTTATTGTTGAAGATGTCACTTATATAGCCTCATATAAAAATTGTTTTTGTAAAATATACATGTTTAGGTTATATTTTCCTTAACTTTAAATTAAAAGTAATTAAATGTCATTTTTAAACACAAGTGGCTCTATGGGGTCCTCAAATCTACCCAAGGATGTCCATTGACAAACATATATAATAAAATACGATTAGTACACTTGTTAGGGTAATTCAATATTATAATAATATTATTTATTACCCTTATTTACCATATTTTCCATTTAACCATGGTAACTATAATATTTACTGAAGTTACTATTAATAATGTCTAAATATAAAAGGTACCTATTTACCCAATTTGGACCTCTTAATTCCAAATATGGAATCAGGTTTTCAAAATTCAATACACAGAAATTGTAGAAATTAATTTAAAATTAATTCTCATTGTCAAAACCAAAAAACATGATTTTAAAAAGTAAAAACCACCAAAAGATTGACAAGTGTTTATGTCTAATATCAAAGTGAAATTACTTCCAATGATCAAAATTGGATTAAATGGTAAAAATATAATCTAATTACACATTAAAACCAATTAAATTTACAATCTAACTTTATAAATAAATTAGTTGAAAATTTAGTTTTGACTTAAAATGCTGTATTTTTCACTATTCATAAAAATGAACTTTATCAGAATATTAACATAAATTCATCCAAATTAAATTTTGTTGTTCTTGTTATAGTGAAAAATTTATTTTTCGTGTAGATCATATAAAAGTGACAAAAACTATATTTAAATTGGGTTCTCTATCAAAAGGCAGTAAAATGGCCTTTTAAAAATATTAGAGTATTTCACGCTTAAAATCGAATTCATTCTTATTTATGACTCCAAAATTTATTTGATAAATCTAAAGACATTTAAAAAACATGTATAATTAAATTTTATGTAGTTATATTCATTCCAGCTAATACAACGGATATGCGTTAACTACCATTTAAAATAATAATATTATTATGTAATTTTTTGTGATAACACAACGTTGTGTGCAACGTAAGATTTCAGAGAAATTCATTCCTACGTGTTAAGTATGATATTTGACATAGAATACCATCTAATTTAAAAATAATATATTCTTAATAAATATTAATAATAATAAAAATTATTCTATAAATTTCTCGGTTGTTGCACAAAGGGTGCACAAAAACACAGGATTGGAATGCTTTGGCGGTGTGCATATTGTAGAGGTTTAATGATATAGGTTAATAATAACTCTCCACACATATTAGATTTTCTGTATAAGGAAGCATCCTAAATTCACCACTCATCTAGGGTTCTCATTTATTAGACATATTTCAGGTTCATCTCATCTACCATGGAACTGGTTTAGACTGAAAGTCATGGGTTAGCTCAATAGGATTTATTCCTAGGTTGTTAGTGGCATCAGATGGTCTCCATTGGTTACTGAGTTTTGAATAGTAGGGGTTTTAGTGGATCGGTCATGCGTTTTTGTGGTTGGTGTGACTCTACGTCGGTCTTTTTTAGTTGCATCAATTTTTCATGTTATGGTTTAATTAGAGAGGAATATTGTTAGATTATTGGTGGATATAATGGTTTTAGAAGATATGTGTATGGACTAGTGGATTAATCTACCTGTGGATAATGGAAGTTAATGAAATATTACTATAAGAGGACGTGATGGTTATAGATAAGGTGACGGTAGAGTAAGTATAGAATGGTAACATGGTCAAGTGGTGGATCTAGAGAATTAGTGGATTGTGGAAGGTTTTGGTTGCTCTTCTGTTGACAGTAGAACACTTCGAAGGAACTAGATAAATGAGATAAGAAATAGTAAATGAGTTTTTTAACCATTGGGGTTTGGCAACTACATATGGTATACCAGTAGATGTTTTTCTTCTGGTTGTAATCTGTGGAGCCAAAAATAAATAAATAAATAAGGTAATTTTAAGAAGAGGTAAATTTTTTATTTTAAATTTGAAAAAAAACATAATGAATGAATTAACAAAATTATTTTTAAATATTATTGAATACTGAATTAAATAGATAAAATAATGAAATTAAATTATTTAATTAATTATTTTAAAAAACCTAAATGAAAAAATTCATTAATTAAAAGAATAGAAATAGAATAATTTAATTCAAACAAAAAAACTGAATAAATAATGATAGTTAAAAAATAAATTATTTAATTTCAGATTGTTCAAAATAATGAAAATAATAATAAAATACATATTTTAATATAAAATCATTGTTTTAATAAATTAAAATAAAAAATAAATAATTGATAATTGTTTTAACACAATCCATTATTTTAATAATAAAATACAATTAATTATAAAAAATTATGTTGAAAAGGTAATGAATAAAGGCCACACCAAACATAATCAATTATACTCTCAGGAATTTTAATGCATTTTATTTATTTACAAATAAATTGAAAAATAAGATATCATCCTAGCAATGTTCCAAAAAACTCCAAAGTCAAATTAAATCAAAAATCATTATAAAGGATGAAAAATTTCTAACACCTATGTTAGTTACACTCACTATATCATTTCTATTTTAAAATGAGTTCTTGTTTAGAAAGAAAAATTAGTTAGATGTAAATGGAATTAACACTATAACAATATACATTATTAATTATCACTCTCCCTTAGGATCCAAAAATTGATGACAAAATTTTTATCACTTCATTTATTAATCTAAAATAATAATTAAATAGGTAAATTGGTCTATTCTCCATCTGTTGTAATGCCCCGACCCCAGAAGACCTGAGTCGGTGCATTATTTTAATACATCGACATGATTAGAAGAATCAATTCCAGAAAGACCAATAGTTTAGCAGTCTTGGAAAATAGATTACAAACATGAACGTTACATTACACATTAGAAAATAAAACACAACATAAATTATCCTTTGATAACTCCATTAATCCCATATCTTAACCATTCTTATCAAACACAATACACTTCTTGGAATCCTGGGAAAATAAAACATAAGAAAGGGGTCAGCTCAAATGCTCAGTAAAGGTAAGAAATACAGTAGAAGATAACATAGACATTAGGCAAAGTGAATAATTTAAAACACATTCCTTTACAAGTAATAAAAATTAACACTTTATGTAATTAATATGAGAAGAGTAAATAATGCCATAATAAAACATAGACATGGGTATTCTATTAGTCGAATAATCACATGAACCGTCAATAATATTTTCATAATGAGGGAATTTATGATGTCGGACATTCTAAAGCATTTTTTCAAGGCCTCAACCAAGATGTCTAAAAATGATTAAGGCCTCGGCCAAAACCATATATCAAAATTTGGAAAGGCCTTGGCCAAAACATTAAATACAATATGGAAGATTTGTATCATAATAAATCAGCCTCAAACAAGTTTAAAATCCATCAAAAGATGTTGATATAGATGAAAATGATTTTTAAAACTCTTTGAGAGAAATATCCCTTTATCATGAAAACATTTAAAAGTCACACATTTACAAAGGAAGTAATTTAAAAGGGATTTTTGAATCAAAGTGTCCCATAACACATTAAAACTTTTGAAAAGTATTATCATTTCAAAACAATCATGTCCATATAAATTAATCCTTAAAATCATTTTGAAAACATTGACATTAATTAAAAGGATTTAGAAAGATAAATCTTTAAAACATTTAAACTGATGATCTAGTTAAATATACCCTCGGATAAAACCTTAAATGATTCCATTAAAAACATTTTTATGAAATATGGCTATCGATGATAAATATGTCCCAGTAAATACTTACACTTAAATAATCTCAGATAATAATGAGATTGAGGAAATAACCCTTAGCTTGCACTTTCCTTTGGTCGAGGGTACATTTAACCTCCAAAATAAAGACCATAGTATGTTATTAAATTACACCAGAACCATATTCATATTTATTTTATTATACATGATTCATTTATGACATTATTCTACCCATATAATAATGATTACCATGTTAAATTAAGGTTTTGGGTAATAACCGCCTTCTTTATCGTACGTGTTTTAACCTATTATTTTTTATTGTATCATTTAAATAATTATTTACATACTTAAAGAATATAAAACATAATTTATCATATATATTTAAAATATAAATATGTATAATATATAGATATAAGAAATGAAAAACACCATTTATGGAGATGGAAGGTCATTCGTACGCATAAACGCTCCTTCTATTTTCATATCGTATTGAATGGAAGTAAGTGAATAAGATTTATGTAAGTACACACAAACACATATATATATCTATTCAGTAGCATTATTATTCCATATATTACATACTTATTAATAATATATATTTTTATAATCAATGTTGAATGGTGAACATGGAAATGAATCTCATCGCGTCGTGGAGACGGTAAGTCGTACGTACGCACGAGCGATGATATCATTGTATTGATGGTGAAATCATATGTAATATGATGGTATATTATATATAATGAATCACTAAAATGTTATTTTTATTATTTACATCAATTATACTCATTATTATACTCATCCAAATAATGAACTTTGGAATAACAAACTACATTGTGGTGTGGAGACGGTAAGTCGGACTTATACATGCATGGTGACATTATCATTCATTGGATGGATGGAATAATGAATATGGTTGTACCATATTTATAATAACATCAAATTATGTATAAGGTACTAGATTTATTATATTGTTATGTAAACAAAAATGAAAGAGAACGTGGAATAAAAATAAAACATTGAAAGAGGTGATAAAATAATTACCTCTTTTCGGGTGTTTCTTTTTTATTCTAATGAAAGGGAACCTTGGGTTGGACTTATGCTCAAGGTAATGCCTCTAGGTTGAAGTGAGTGAATTTGGGAGGAGATTTGGGTAGATTTTGTCTTCTCCAAATGGATTTGGTGGTGTGATTTATATGGAAGGGGATGTACACTTTTATAAGAGAGGTGAGGGTCACTTTAGGAAAAGCAGGAAATATTATTTTATATTAAAATCATTTTCGGTTTATAATGGCTTAAAAATTCTTTATTTCTTTTATAAGGTGGAGATGGGTCGAAAACCAATCAACCAATAGGTTTTATACAGGTTTAGGTCACCATATTAACCTTATCTTTTAGATTTTACTCTTAGATAAATTGTTTAACTTTTATTGTGTCTTCTTGTATTCTTACACTATATGGCTAATAATCTTACTCTAAACATTCAATAGAACCTCAAGTGGTTCATTAATGACATATATAATATTTTTTAATTTCTTTGGCCGAACATTATATTTTTATGAATATTATAAATTTTAATAATATAATATTTATTTTAAAAACTCATTTATTTCAATTTTGACACTATTAAGTATTTGGTTTATGTGAAAGTCATCACAACTTGATTACTTCAAACAATATACATTGAATCAATTATAAAATGTCATATTCACCTATAAAATTCATGTATGTCATAAAAACATTGAAATTATATTTATTTTAACATTTATAATACCATTTATTTCATTATTTCATTAATAAGATAATTATTTCATCATCATTGTGTCATAAATAAATTTAAATTTTTAATGTCCAAAAATAATAAAAAAATACCAGGATGTGGGAAATATTTTTATATTTCAAATTAATATTTTTATTCTAAAAGATAACTTATATAACCCCTTCTAAAAATTATTTTACTAAAGGATGTATGTTTATGTCATTTTTGTCTTTACTTTAAATTAATTAATATAATGTGTTCTAAACACTCTCATATGGCTCCATGGAGTCCCAAAATCGACCCAAGGATGCCCATGGTTGTACATGTATCAACCAATAGGAACAAGATGTGTGTTAGGATAATTTCATATTATTATAATAATATTTTTTTTCCCTTATCTACCAGATTTACCCTTTAACCATGGTAAATAAAATATTTACTGAAATAAATCACTACCAGAAAACATAGTAAGGGAAGCACTTCTCTTTATTAGTACTAAAGAGAAAGTGATAATAAATGGGTATTCCTTTAACAACGCTAGTTAAAAGCGCTGATAAATCTACCCTTTATCACCGCTAAAAAAGCACTGATAAAGGGTACACCATTATCAGCACTTTTTTAGCAGTGATAAAGGTTTTTATTCTTAATTTATATAAAATTATATTATTTATAATCGAAAATAATTTTTTGGTATATATTGACAATTATATACCAATATTTATAAATATGTACTCTTTATTACTATAATTATTAATTAAAAGATATATATTTATCTTATAAGCCATTTTAAATAAATATATACGAATATAAATAAATTATTAAATAAAAATCGTTGGGACCTTTATCAGCGCTTAATAGAAGCACTGATAAATGTATTTTTTATCAGCGCTTTTATTTTAGTACTGAAAAAACATACCTTTTTCAACTCTTTTAACGAGTGCAGATAAAGGTTCCAGCGGTTTCTATTTAATAAACCTAACAGGCCCTCCTCTAACGCACATGGTCAAGCTTTCATGGAAGCTGAACTGAACCCCTATTCTTCCGTGAACTCTCCTCCTCATCCTCCACCTCCTCCTCTTCCTCTGCCACTGCCACTGGGTTTTCCTCTGCCACTGGTGACTCTGCCGCTGCTGCCTCTGCCACCGCTACCTCCGCCGCCGCTAACTCCTCTGCGGCTGCCTCCGCCGTAGCTTCTTAATCTCCAAGGACCATTTGATTTCATTGTACCTCAAGCACCTTTCTTATAGGAAGTCCTAGTTACTGGGGTAAAATATTATTCTTTTCTAGTTTGAGATAATATTGTTGATATTTTTACTAAATACAAGGTATTTACCTTAGATATAATTACTTGAAATTTCTCATTCTCCATTGGAAATAGGCGTATCTACATGTATCATGGTTAGAATATAGGACTCACATGACGTGTTCTTACATGATTCTATTTAATTTTTGATGGAATTTTTAGCTATTTAATATGTAATCAATAAATTATATATTGTTTTTCAATGTAAAATTTTGGTGGAATTATTTTCAACTGAATTATAATAGTATGTCAATTTGATCCTAGTTTATAAGGATCCATAGTGGTGTATATACAGGCTCTTTACGAAATGGATGCATAGACATCCCTAGTGTGTCGACAAAGGCATTTTGTGCTTGATGTGATCCAAAAATGGTCATAAATTTCTATATGGATAAGGATTTTGGTTGAAGAAGAGCACCACAAAGAATCAAGAGAGGGTGAACCGAGTTCATGATTTTTTTATCACATAAAGCACCCTTTATTTAGTCAATATATTTTTTAATAAATTGTTTTCACTAGTAAAATACTAAAAGGGAAATATAATGAGAAAGATATCACACATGATTTTTTAGTGGGTTATTGAGATTTGTGGGATGTGGAAAATGGTGTACTTGGTTTTAGATTATTTTATTCTCATGGGTTTCCATTATTTTATGTTTTCTTGTTAGTTGGAAATCTCCTCTGATGTGCGCATCTCCTCTACCTCGAACACACCTCTGTTGTGTGTTGAACGACACCTTCGCGGTGATTTTTCTCCTATTACTAGTTTGTTTCCTCTTGTTCTTATGTTATTAATATTTTATATTTATGGTTATAATGTGAAATGTACGGGCTTAATGCCCCACTGAAAATCGTGGTCGTCATTGGTCCTTGATTGCGCACTAAATAAATTGCATGTTTGTTGGTTCCTGTTGAACATTTGAATATAAAATTGGTAATTTACATATAATTTACTTATGAATTAACTCCACATGATGATAAAACTTTTATGATAACCCCTGAATTAACAAAAAAAAGGTGAATAATGGATGCTTTATAAAATCAGAAATTGTGATTGTTTGGTTGGTATGGTGTTGAGATTGTGAGCATGATTGTGTTTTTGTATGTTGTTGTGGTTGTTGGAATGATTGATATGCCATTTTTTTCCATGATGTAGTTCTTCCACTATTGAATATCCATCCAAACTTTATCCATTTCAATGGCACCACCACTTTGATACTGGTGCAATTCCACTGATGTCTAGAAACCCACTTCTAGAGGACTCTATGAAACACTTTATGGTGTGAAGATGATGTTTTTTAGAATCTATATATTTTTAAAATACATGGTATGTAGTCTTGTTAAATGGAACATGCTTCACCATACATGGATTTCATATAGATTTTAATGCCACACAATATTTATCTCAAAAAATTACGCCACATGACTCGTCTTCTTACTCAAACATGGGATAAGTTTCATTTTAAATGTTACATGTCATGTGAACCCAGTTCACACACAATGTATCTCCAACACATATACATCACCATGAAACCATTTACATGCCATGAAATAATGGTAGAACCACATGATATGTGTCTTACTTCACTCACACCATGTATAGATACCATAGAAACTTGATGTGTATAGACTATACACCCCTAGTGGTCATGTAAAGACTACACACCATGTATTCCACCAAAATGTGATGCATAGCCGGTGAGGTGACTCGGTATGTATCTAAAGTAGACACCTTTAGCTCAAGTTGTTCTATATGTCATGTATTTTTAAAGGCATCATGTTGTATTTGTAAGACTAACTTAAAATTAATTTGATATATGTCAGATTAAATCAGGTATCTTATCCATACACAATGTTCACCCAACTAAACACACCATGTATATGGATTTCACATGAGTTTAGAAATGGTAGTATACAACCAACCTTGACTGAGAGCCCTACACATTGTGTATCCATTGAACAAATAATGTGCTATGTTGTTTTCAATATTATTATTTATTTTTCAATTAGATTATAGTCTTTCATGTATGAGTAGACCATTATAAATATCTTATCATGTAGATCAAAATAGTATGATTCCCTTAATCATTGGAAACTGCACATGATGTGGTTTGGATATTAATTATCTTCACTCTGCTTGATTGTTGACAAGTGACAAGTGAGATGTTTGGAGAAAATATAGAGTATGGTACTCCTCCATGTTTTGGTGAAGATTCCTTCATGTATAGGTTTTAGGAACTCCATGGAGATATACAAAAGATAGGGCACAGTCCCCCGTATATAGATAGAGATCAAGTACTTTCACATATTTTGGGGTAGGTTCCTCTATTTCATGTATGGGTAGGCCATTATATCCTTACATTGTTTTTTTGAGGGCATCCTACTGGTTATGTTTATAATCACACTTTTGTTTCCTTTATAACCACATGTGATGTGTTTATTATTATATTTTATAGTTTGGAGATGAAATTTGTGGACATAGAGTTATTGATGTTAGAGTAACAGTTATATTGTATCCAATGATGTTTCATTTTAGAGGCATTTGTACCATGATTTTTCTTAATAAATCCCAAACAATGCTACTTGATTAATTAAAACATAATATTAGGAAAGTTAAAGATTGAACCCATAAAGATGATGAATATGAATAAAGAATGGATGAATGCCAATCGGTTGAGAAAAGAGTATGAAGATGGTGTGGAAGTGTTTATCAATTTTGTAGAAGATCATGCATGTGACCCTTCCTAAATCCTTTTTCTGTGTTTACACTTTTGTTATTCAAGACAAATTAGTCTAGAGGAGTTGGAAGAACACCTAATCTGTCACGTAATAGATTGAAGTTATACATGTTCGAATTAACGCGGGGAAAACCGAATGTAGGTAGTGGCTCAGATAACACGGCATTTTATGGATCATCTGATATGATTACAAGTGTGAACAGTGAAGACGATCGTATAGAGGATGTTATTATAGATGTGAATGATGATGGAGATCATATTGAGAAAATGACAAAGACATTTGAAGATGAACTTTGTGATTTCCCAAAAATTGTTTGAGAAGTTAATGAGTTGTGAAAAAATGCCATTGTATGCTAGTTTCACTAAATATACAGCATTGTCAGCCATACAGAAGTAGTATAATTTGAAAGTAGGAAACTGGTGGAGTGATGCCGATTTTAGGCAACTACTTTCTCTCCTGAATGACATTCTTCAAGAAGAATAATGAACTCCCAAGAAAAACATACAATTCCAAACGAATGCTACGATTGATGGGTATGATCTCTGAAATAATACATGTATGCCCGAATGACTGCATATTGTTTTGTAGGGACCATAAATCACTTAAACAATTCCCAAAGTGTAGTGCTTCTCGATACAAGAAAGATGATTCTAGTCCTATGAAAGTTGTATGATAATTTCCAATCATTCCAAGGTTTAGGCGCACATACAGAAGTAAGGAGACTTCAGGATTATTGACATGGAATGCAGATAAAAGAATTAAAGATGAAAAACTATGTCACCCAGAAGACTCTACTCAGTAGAAGAGAAATGATCATGAGTATCCTGAATTCGGAAACGAGCCTAGAAACCTTCGTCTAGTGTTATCTATAGATGGGGTGAATCCTTTTGGTTTTCAAAGCAGCTTTTATAGTACATGGCCTGTTATGTTGCTAAATTATTACTTACCACCGTGGTTATGAATGAAACAAAAATACATCATGTTATTTATGCTTATATCAGGACCAAAATGAGCGGGTAATGATATTGATGTTTATTTTTCTCCATTGATTAAGGATTTTAGAATATTGTGGGATTCAGGTGTTACGTTGTATGATTCTTACAAAAATGAATATTTCAATTTTAAATCCATGTTGTATGGGATGATAAATGACTTTCCTTCTTATGGAAATTTCTCAGGATATTTCATTAAAGGGACTCAAAGATGTCCCATTTGCGAACAAGGTACACAGTCAATTAAGTTGAAACATTCATCGAAAATTGTGTTTCTAGGACATCGCAGATTTCTACCCCGACGACATAAGTTCTGATCTTGGACGACATCATTCGATAGAAGTTCAGAAGAACGTACAACACCATCTCAACTAACAGGTGCTTAATTTCTTGAGAAATTAAAATATTTGGACACTACTTTTGGTAAACTGTTTTTGAAAAACCTTACGAAAACTAGTTGGAAAAGGAGATCAGTTATTGTTTTAATTACCATACTAGAATTGTTTGTATATTAGATGTTTTCTTGATGTTATGTATGTTGAAAAATATGTATGTGATAGTGTCATCAGCACGTTGCTAAATGCCCCTGACAAAAAAAAGGATGGAATTAAGGCTGGATTGGACATGGTTGAGATGGCAATACGAGAAGAGTTGGCACTAGTGAAGGGTGAAAAATGAACACTTCTTCCTCCTGCTGCTTATACTCTTTCTAGGCAAGAGAGATATCAGTTTTGTAACTTCTTGAATGACATAAAGGTTTTAGAGTGTATTCATCAAATATCAAGAACATCGTGTCATTGAGCGATTTAAAATTAAAGGGTCTGAAATCACATGACTGCCATGTTTTGATGCAAGATCTAATTCATATAGCTTTACGTTTCATTTTTCCAAAGAATGGCCGTTATACATTAACGAAGCTCTATTTATTTTTCAAAGCTATATGCAGAAAAGTTATAGACTCAAAAAAATTTCCAACTATAGAAAGAGAAATTGTCATCATATTGTGTGAATTTGAAATGTTCCCCCCGCCGACATTTTCTGATATGATGGTTCATTTGATGGTTCATTTGGTGAGAGATATTCGACTATGCGGTCCTGTACATTATATATGGAAGTACCCCATTGAACGTTATATGACAATTTTGAAAGGGTATTTCAAAAATCAATGTCGGATAGAGGGTTGTATTTTCCAATAATATATTATTGAGGAAGCCATTGAATTTTGTACCGAATACCTGTCTGGTGTGGAAACAATTGCCTACCGAAATATCATCACACTGAGAAGATTGAGGGTGAAGGAATTTATAGAAGATAGTTTGTCACAATCAATATTACAGATCAAGACCATTCTCACCTTTACGTTTTTCATAACAGTTTCTAGTTTGACCCATATGTTCAAACACACAAAGAAATCCTTAGGCGTTTGAATCCTTCTAGGGCTGAAAAATAGATTTTAGATACACATAATTGACAATTTATAGGATGGTTTTGGGACCATATTTTCAAGAAGTTAGATGAAAATCTAGACTCAATTTCAAAACAACTTCAATGGATTGTTGGAGGAGCAATTGTGTATGTATTATCTTATAATGATTGTGTAGTTAATGGTTATACATTCTATAATAATGAACATGATGAATACAATACCATGCAGAATAGTGGGGTTACACTTGTGGCTGAGGCGATGCATGTTTCTAGTTCTAAAGTCAGAAATACAATTGATGTGAATATTTCATACATTCACATCATCAAATGAATATGGGAGTTGGATTATACGAAATTAAAAGTGCCTACTTTTCAATGAAAGAGGGTTGATAACAAGAGTGCAGTTAAAATAGATGGATTAGGATTCGTGAAAGTTGATTTCAGTAAGTAAGGGGAGAAAAATGGTCTATTTATAATGGCATCAGATGAAGTACATGTATTTTATGTTCAAGACCCCACAAACTGAAATTGGTCAATAGTTGTTTTATCGACCAAAACAACTAAAGGGTTAGATGAAGTTTAACGAAGGATGAATCTTTTATAGGGACTTCACAATCATTTCGCAGTGGTCCCAAAGTAGAAGGAATTTTGTATGTCAGAGGATACCACAATGAAGGGATTTACATAGTCGATAGAGAAGTCAAATATCATCATTCTTTTTAAAAAATTAGATTACTATGATCAGGTTATTTTTTACTGTAATATACATTGTGTTACGTTATATTATTATCTATTCGCTGCTAATTTTCTGTAATATAAATTAAATGTTAAACCACTTCTGTAGATAATGTCTTCTACAGCTACTGATGCGCCCAATCCTAAGGTACAAAAGGTCTGTCAACCCACTGTTGGTGGTCCTAGTGTAGAGAAACAACATGTTTCTTAACCAGCTGTGGGTGGTCCTAATATAGAGGAACAAAAGGTTTCTCAACCTGTTGTTGCTGGTCCCAGTGATAAGGTACAATAAGTTTTCCAACCTGTTGTTGCTGTTCCCAGTGCTGAGGTACAACAGGTTTCTCAACCTATTTCTACTGGTCCCAGTGCTGATGCTAGCACATTGAAGCAACATATTGCTAATACTTTTGAAGAAATAATAGGAAATGAAACCCTGAAAGAGCAAAAAAATAAGAGTGTCATATTTTGACAGTGTTAGCCAAAATCTATACGGCAAAAGCAAAAGGCATCAAATTTGAGGTGGGATGGAATAAGCAAGGCTAACCTGTTAAACCCAACAGAGCCATCTTTAGTAGGTACATTGGAATCATCACTCTGTAATGCGTGCTGATTGACGTACAGTCATGGCACCATTTTGTCACCAGGCTTAAGACACTAATGTGGGATGATATTATGGTCACAATAGGATATCATTTTTTTAATTTATTAAAATAAAATAAAATACAAAAACATTGACTTACTGTTAATCATCCATTGAAAAGTGCATTTATAGTAGATTCCTCACACAAGGATTTTGTATTAACACTTGCAGGAAGGATTCATAGAGGTTTCCGCCCAATTTTAATGAAATATCATCTTAAATATGTTGTAGGGAAAATCAATCCGCACCCACCTTCTATTTATGAACACTTGATATCCCAAGGAGCGTGGGATGCGTTTAGCAACCGTCATGGGGAGAAGTCTTTTCAGGTACATTGTGTGGGGTAATACATTGTTTGATGTTTCTTGTATTCATCACTTTGATTGACAGTTTTTTATTTATGGAAAAGAAACTAATTGCTGAAAAAACAAAATGCACAACAGAACCAGTGTACCCTTACCACAAAGAAAGGGTGGGGTATGCTTCACTTGAGAAAAAATTGGTACGTTTTTTAAATCTACCATACTACTTGTATGTGACATAAAACAACACCATAACCATGTTTCACTATTTATATGCAGATTAATGAATCAAAATCAAAATTCATATCTATCCCATGCCATATTCTATGGAAGGAGGCTCATGTAAATAAGGAGGGGATACTAATAGATGAAAACACACAGAAAGTGTGGGAAACATATGTAAGTATGAGATAATATAAATTTGATTTGATTGAAATAACTATTACATTACAATGACAAATTATTTTTCTATATTTTCTATATGAGATAGTCACAGTAATAAACAACACCCGCCCTAGATACAGACATACTTTCAGCAGCATTGAAGCAGCCAAAATAGTATGGCCACGTCAGAGGTGTGGGTTTTGGGGTGAAACCGTGAACATATTTTCAAAAACAAAAACAAGTGGAGGATCAAAATAAAAAATGGAAAATATGAGAGAAAAATTAGCTATTTTTTAATAAGAATTAAAATACCAAAGAGAGATTATATAATGTTTCATGGGGGAGAGGCAAAGAGAAGAAACAACTCAACAACAAACTGTGCATGACGATCCCTCCCCACCCCCCCACTAGCTTTGAGGTGATCCATTCCCCTAAAAACCTGACTTAGTTGAGGTAATCAATGTTTTAATAATTGTTTTTGTAAAATGTGATTCACAAAGACATTGATACCTTTCCTGTACTAATATTCTATGGGGTGAAAATGACTATGATTTATATCTATCTACTCCTACCTATCGCCTTATAGTGAGGGCTACGGTGTTCAATATGTAGAACGACATTCTACACAACAGACAACTTCCAACAGATCATTTCAGAGTGTCAATTATCCTAGCTAATGAGCTAAGTGCTGAGATACCTATTCCAAATGACAATGACGACATTCATACATTTGAACAAGATGTTGGGACATTCATCGCATGGCCGTAAATTCATGTAAAAAACATGTCGAAAAGGAGGTATCCATTTCCAATTTATTTTTCAAGATGGACCATTAAAATTTAATGAAAAAAGGTCTGAACCCGCGAATGTTATTACAGAACAAAAAAGAAAAGGGTGTGAAATGAAATATCAGCTCAAAACTATCTCAATGATAAACCAACCGATTCGAATGGTCTACTGAGATCACCTTTACCCCGGCCATTCTATATCCATAGTTAATATCATTGTAGGCTCATGTGGATACAAAGTTGATAGACGAAAATTCCCACATAGTTGATTTTGAAAAAAATATGTACGGAGAGGAAGCATCAGATTTCATTAGTGCTAAAAATTAAAATGAAATACTCAAGTATGAATGGCTAGGGTCCTCAGTTATAAATGTATACATGAGGTATGTTTTCATGATTTGATTTTACAGAAGCTGATATACTTGGATAATTATGACTAAATAAATTTTATATTCTTCGCAGGTGTATATATGAAAAATAATTGAGGGGATTTCCCCACGAACAAAAAATCGGACTTGTTAGTCCTCACACCACCTCTTCAAAAGACGAAATAGATTCTGATAAAGAGGCTGCAAAAATGTTATCCCATCTCAAATCTTTTGAAAAAAAATTACAGAATACATACTCTTTTTAATACCAATGGTGTAGGGGTAGAACTCTACAATTTAATCATATCAAATATATTTTCATTTCTTTCTTTACTTATTCCTTTTTGTATTTTTAGGTAGTATTGGATGCTGATTACAATAAATTTGGATACTCCAAATATTTATTATCTGGATTCAATGCATGGATATCCAAAAAACTAACCACGCATGATGGTGTTTGTAAATTTTTAATACAATAGATCCAACATTTAAAAAATAAACATCTAGTTATATAATTTATGTTATCTATTAATGAGGATTTTGTTATGATAGGGTGGTGCACCAATATCTTCTACTGCATGGAATCAATCCAGGGCCCAAGGATAAGAACGCTTACAAGATCAACAACTGGAAAAGTATCCTAGTATATATAATAACATTTCATTATCCAAACACATATCAAAACAAATTACTTATTTTTGTCGATGTTTCTGCAGTGTCAAAAACAAACAAATGGAAAGGAATTTGGTTATTATGTTTGTAAATTTATGAAAGATACCATATTTCACCAACAAACTAGAATCCCTGACGAGGTATTTTCGAGAATAATTACGAGTTCATTTAAAATATTTATTAATCCTTTGGGTATTTATATTTTTTCAGTACTGCCATGACTGTTGAAAAAACTCATATTCACAAGATGATATAGATGTGTTTTGAAACAAATGGGAAACATACCTGATGGAATATTCTACATAAATATGATGAAGGTAAATTCCTACTAATGTTATCAATATATGATCATTGATATCTCCCATTTTTACACTTATTGAGTATATATGATCACCCTTTATTATGTTTTACATCCTTAGGTTATGAAGAATGGTTTTAGAAATTATTTTTCTTTCTAGTAAAGAATTAATCATTCGACTACACTGGTCGATAGTGTGGAAGTCGACCAATGCATAGTCATTCAGTCCACTCATAAGCATCTGGAAAGCTTGATGGGAACCAATATCTTTGATTTTCAATTTTCTAATTTTAATTTACCTTAGATGTGGGTGGGAGATGTCCAGGAGGGAGGGATGAGTCTAGGAGTGGGGGGTTCCCAGGAGGGCGTGTGTCCAAGAGGGAGGGGGGTCTAGGTGTGAGGGTCGGTGTGGGTGTCCAGGATGGTAGGGGTGTCTAGGGGGTGTCCAGGAGTGGGGGTGTCCAAAAGGGAGGGGGGATTCCATGGGGTTTCAATGAGTTGGGTGTCCAAGAGGGGAGGTTGGGGTGTTTCCAAAAGGGAGGGGTGTCAAGATAAAATCCATTCAATACTGATAATATAAAATGTGAAGATCACTTATAGATTAGCCTGAAGTGGGTCCATAGTGAGGCATCAAAAGTTCCAACCAACCAAACCAATTCCAAGATTTTGTAATAGCCCAAGAATTATATTCTAGCTCAATTTGAGGCCCAATATATCTTATTTAATTTCATAATGACCCAACATATGCATTGTTTACTTTTATTACATTATATTTATGTGAAATGTTTTCTCTATTCCTTCGATATATTTTTTGTTTGGTGTTTTTCCTTGATTCGTGGAACTGTATCTCTTCAAAATATATATGATTTTATAATTCATATTATTGAATGATGGTGTATGAATAATATTTATTCCATTTTCAAATAGATGATGAAAATATAGTTGGATAAATAAGGTTATTAATTGGTATACAGTAAAGAACTAGGAGGGAGCGAGTCTCATGGAAGGAGGGGGTGTCCAGGAGTGTATGGGGGTGTCCAGGAGGGGCGGGGTGTCCAAGAGGGGACAGGGGTATCCAGGAGGGGAGCGGGATGTCCAAGGGGTAGGAAGGGGGCTGTCTAGGGAATGGGAAGGGGCTGCAAGGGGAGGGAGGGGGGTTGTCCAGGAGGTGGGAGGGGGGTTGTAGGTGGAGTGGTGGGAGGGAGGGCCAGCAAGGGGAGGGGGGATGTCCGGGGGTAGAGAGGGGGCTATCTAGGGGGGATATCTCAAGGAGGGGAGGGAGGGGGTTGTCCAGGAGGGGAGGGGGCTGTCTAGGAGAGGAGGGGGTTTTCCAATAGGTGGGAAGGGGGTTGTCCGGGGAAAGGGAGGGGGCTATGAGGGGAGGGTGGGGGGTGTTATCCGGGGTAGGGAGGGCAGCATTGACCGAGCGTTGTCTTCTGTAGTTTCTTCGATTCTTGACACATGATTTTCCAGTTTCACCATACTCTCTGACTGTCGCACGTGGTCCAGTGGAAAAAAGGTGTAGGTGGATCCTCTTGCTCAGTTTCAGTCGCATTTTCCACCAATGATGCGACCACCATATTGATCACATCTCTCCCATTCATCTACCTATTTCCGCCTCCGTCAGAACGTGTCAGTATCCTCCATAGACAACATCAACTAATATTCTTCCTTTTCCTGTGTCTCATTCATTCTCATCGCCAATGTAAGTCACTCCCCCTCTTGTTGCCGCATTTTTCTATACTACGCAACATGTTAGTGGTGTGTTTTCAGTATTCCACTTGCTCCATCAACTCAAGTTCCCACATGCACTGCTCTTGATCCCACTGCTACTAATGCAACATGAGTGCTTACATTTTGGATACAATGGCTAAATTCTGAAATTTTGAAGGGTTTCTTCCTCTTGTTTTAATAGAAATGTTTTTTTATGGAAATTTTTTCATTTGGTCATACCCACTAAAATCTATTATTATTATTATTATCACTATTTTCATTGATTGATTTGCAGTTGACTTTCTTTCATTGTCCAAAGATATCATTTGGTTTTTGCTGGTTCAAGTTCACTATATATTTTCAGAACAATATGTTTCTGTTCTGTCTAGGGGTTGTCTCGGGGAGGGGATGGAGGGGGTTGTTGAGGAAGGAGCGGGTGTCCAGGAGTGGAGGGGGTGTACAGGAGGGTAGGGGTGTCTAGGAGGGGAGGGGGATGTTTAGGGTTTTGGAAGGGGGGTGTCCTGGGAAAGGGAGGGGGTGTAAGTGGAAGGGGTTGTCTAATAGGAGGTAGGGGGTTGCATGTGGAGTGGTGGGAGGAAGGGGGAATGCAAGGGGAGAGGTCGGGGGGCTGTCTAGAGGTAGAGAGGGGGTTTTCTAGGGGGTTGTCTTTGGGAGGGGAGGGAGGGGGTTTTTAGGAAGGAGAGGCGTCTGGGAGGGGAGGTGGGGCTGTCCTGGAGAGGAGGGAGGCTATCCAAGGAGGGAAGGGGGTTGTACAGGGAAAGCGGGGGGGATACAAGGTGGGAGGGGGTTGTCTAAGTGGAGGGAGGGAGTTGAATGTGGAGTGGTGGAAGGGGGGATGTAAGGGGAGGGAGGGCTGTCCAGGGGTAGAGAGGGGGTTGTGTGGGGGAGGGGAGGGAGTTGGTGTAAAGGAGGGGGGTGTCCAGTAGAGGGGGGGTTTTCTAGGAGGTGGGAAGGGGGCTGTCCAGGGAAAGGGAGGCGGCTGCAAGGGGAGGAGGGGGTTGTCCAGGACGAGGGAGGGGGGCTGCAGGTGGAGTGGTTGGAGGGGGGGGGGGTTGTCCCGAGGTTTGGAGGAGGCTGCAGGGGGGTTCTCCAAGAGGAGGTATGTGGGATACAGGTGGAGTTGTAGGAGGGGGGGAAATCCATTAGTAGGGAGGGGGCTGTCCAGGGGGTTGTCATGGGGAGGGGAGGGGGTTGGATAATCTCACTAAAGAACTAGGAGATCAAAATAAAAGTGAACTGGTATGATCATGGCTCATCTAATTGTTTAGGTTCTCATCAGACACTCCCTAAAACTGAGAAATAAAAAACAATATTTATAAGTCAATGATTCATGTTGAGCCTCTTCTAAAATATTAATTCAATCTAAGAAAATATGGATATGTAAAGGCTGTAACTTGTAACAATTGACATTTTATTTATGTATTCTTTCATATTAATGTTTAATTTATTTCATTATTATATTACTAGAAAATATTTTTTTTATTATATAGGTGAAATATTTTTTCTAGGTTCAAATGATTTGTCTGGAAAATAATACCATGGACGACAATTTTTTTGAGCGTATCATGGATGCAAAGAAGATTAAACATCATTGTTTTTTAACTATTTGTTGGATAATTTTAATTTTAACCAAATTAATCATTGTATGAAATGTATATAGTAGTGTGTTGTTTTGTATTCATGATTTCATGTAAATGTATATAGCATTTTTGTTCTTCTGTGCTTTGTGGTAGGTGTTGTTTGTGCTGTGTGTGTAGGTGAAGTCTCATGTGTGCAGGTGAGGTGTAGGTTATGGTTTTGAATAGGAAATTTGGCCTTTATGAATGCTAATTAAGCACTATTAAATGGATAATATATCAGCACTCAAAATATAGCTGATAAAACTACTAATTATCAGTGCTATTTGTAGGGTTGATATATTATCTATTTATCTGCGATATTTTTAGCACTAATAAATACTACATATATCATCACTAAAAAAATGCTGATAAAGGCCCTCCTTTATTAGCTCTATGTTTAGAGTAGATAAAGGGGACCCCCCCCCATATCTTTTCTGAGATTAACAGCGTTTTTTAGCGCTGTTAAAGGTGATTTTTAGCGCTATTAAAGCCCTATTTGTAGTAGTGAATACTCATAACATCTAAAAATAAAAGCAAACTATTTACACAATTTGTACCTCATTATTCCAAAAATTAAATCCATTTTTTCAAAATCAAAGTACATAAGTGCTGGAAATTAATTTAAAACTAATTCTCGCTCTCAAAACAAAAGGTGTGTTTTTAAGAAATAATAACTATCAAAATATTGACACTTGTTTATGTCCAGTTCAAATGTGAAATTAGATAAAATGACCTAAATTATATTAAATGATAAAAATATAATCTAATTAAACTTTAAAACCACTCAAATTTATAATTTAACTATATACAATATCTTGATTAAAAAATATGTTTTGAATTAAAATTTAGTATTTTTTATTATTCATCAAAATATGAAAGTTATCAGAAAATTAGAAATAATTTATCCAAACTAAATTTTTATTTCCTAATTATATATAATGATTTAATATCATTAAATTGAATATATAAAAGTTTCAAATATTTTTTTTGAAAAAGGTTCTCCATTAAAATGTTGTAAAATAGCATGTTTTGAGAAATACTTCTTTTATATAAAAAAATGAATTTGTTCTTATATTATGTATAAGAAACAGATAATATGGATTCTAAAATTTTATGGAGTATATAAAATTTAAAATTCAGTTAATATTATTCATAACCTCTTTTGAACTGCTAGTTTGTAAGTCGTGGTGCGCTCAAACTCACTGTTGCGTGTAGCACAAGTTATTGAATTAATATGAAGAGACAACATACTATGAAATATTGGGGTGATAAATTCTCCTATCCTTCAATAAATAACATCCTTGAAATTTGAAATTGTTCTTCAAAAATAAAAGGTTAAAAATAAAAAAATACCTTTGTGGAAAACCCACATCTGAAATTGGATTAATAAAATTTAGTCTTAATAAGGGGGAAAGAGAAATGAAAAAGTCACCACCAAATTATGATCTCGATTAGGAGGACATTGGTGGAAATTAGAGACCCATAATTGGAGGAGAAAAGTAAATATTTATCGGGAGTGATGGAGGTCATCCATCACAAACATGTGTTAAATTGAGGGCCTCAAAGCCATGAATCTATGATGATTTAAAATATCATTGGTTTAACAAAACCTAAGGTATTAGGATAACAAATTTTTGGTTTTAAGATACCTTGCATAATGTTTAAGAATTAATTTATTCATAGAATAATATATATATATATATACTTAACAAGTACAGTTCCATCCTTTAACTATTTTTTACCACAAACTCATCTTCCACTCCAAAAGTTTATAGAACTAAAAAATATTATATTTATACTAATCATATAAGGTTCCAGAAAAATACCATAAAGAAAACTAATCTATAATAACCAAGGACTTCTTGTAGGCTAGTGGTAGGTTATAAAGCCTTGTCGCACATTGGTTGTGGGTTCAATTCCTGCAGCTTTGTCCTACAGGACGGGTTATCGCCCAACCTACAGGTTGTCCTTTTTCTAAAACTATAGTACTATAATATTCAAAAAATAATTTTAATAAAAACTATCCAAAGTTCAACATAATAAATTCTAACATTTATAGCTATCCAAAATACTTCTTCCCAAATTCTCTCTAAAAGGTATGTAAATTCCAAAATTAGTTGTAACATCAGATTCACCAAACAATGTAAAGTTTCCCTTATGATCACATACTAAAAATATGATTACATTCATCATATTAAAACCTTAATGAAAACAAAAGGTACTATAGTAAAATCTGTATATATATCACATTCTTTCTTATAACCAAAAAATAATTCTTGTATCTAAAACAGAAATACATTAATTATTCCACTTCAACTCTAGTAACAGTATAAACATGGCCTTGCTCCCTTAGAATTTTTTGAGGTAAGTTTCTTTGGCGCTTAGGACATAGATTTTCAGAATGACCCATTTATCTACAATTGTAGCATTCAACATTAATAGCCTCTTTATTTCCCAAAAAATCATGAGCCTCTTGACCTTTTTCTCCATATTCGTAAAAAAACTCTCGTTCCTTTTAGACAAGCATTAGGGTGCTTCCTTCCACAATTATCACAGGGTGGAAACTGTAATCTTACCTTCTTCCATGTTTCCTTATTTCCTTTCCCAATTTTTTTAGTAGATCTCTTCTTCTCTTATTTTTCCTTAAAGATGTAAGACTTAGATAATTCATTTTCTGTCTTGATAGCACATGACACAATATCTTCATATGATGAGAAGGATTTTGAGACTTATTCTTGATGGAGAAATAGTTTTAACCAATAAAATAAATGATCAATATTACTTATTAGGTTACATATATAATCTGTTGCATGCCTTTCTGACCCTGTGAAGTTAGATCCATACTTTGTGACATTCTCATCCTCTTTTGACCTAAGACTCAAAAATTGCCTTTCCATATCTGCTCGATGGTCAGGAGGAAAGTTTTTTTATAAGAAAATATCATTAAACTACCTCCATTCTATACATTATACTTCTTCATCCTCCTTTTTGTTTTGAAATAATGAACACCATTGATCTGCATCTCCTATGAGGTGATAAATTGCCATGAAAACTTTTTCCATTTCGCTATACACCGAAGCATTAAATATTTTCTCTAAGGAACTTATCCATTTCTCATATACAAATGGATTTGTACACCCATTTAATATTGGTGGTTGTTTCCTCATGAATCAGTCTAACATTGAACCTCCACATTGTGGATTAGGGTTCTCCATATAGGTAAGTTTATTATTCATAACCTAAGTGAGTTGTACCAGTATAGTGATAGGCGGATCAGAACCAGTTGCATCACTAGACCCACTGTAATTATCTTGAGTAGGAGGGAAGTCCCTACATGGATTACGTGCATTTAAACAGTTTTCATTCCTTCCAGTAGGTGCCATTTCTAAACAATTTCATACACTAGATTAGTTTTTGAATCCCAATACGTAATTCCAAACATGTAAAAAATTTAACATAAATTTTACAGCTTATGAATATAATCCATAATCATAGAAAATGGTTTCTTTGCAGAATGATATACTCATAAATCCTAAATAATGGTCTGTAAATAAAATGTAAATTATTCTAAACATATCCCCCGGGAGTGTTGTAACCAAGAGTGTAGCAAGACCCATTGTCGTATACCAAAATACCCCAGGTCAAGCATGAAACTCATTTTCAGAGTTTTCACTCTTAGGTACATCTGTGTCAGAGCTGCCTCTACTTGATCATATCCAGACATGGATTTATTTCTTGGAAAACTCACAAAATCTCTACATTACGAAAATTCTAGTAAGTTATTCTATACTAATCCGCAAAGTCTATCTTGCACTACTACAAATATAGCCTTTATCAGGGCTAGAAAATTTGATTAACAGTGCTAAAAATCACTGTTAATGGAGGCGAGGATAAAGGCGGGTCCCTTTTATCAGCGCTCTGAAAGGCATTGATAAAATGTCCCTTTTGTCAGCGCCTTTTTAGCACTCATAAAAGAAGAAAAAATACTTAAAAAATATATTTTGCAATTTTAGGGGGCTTAAACAGTTCTTGAAGCCCCACTTTAACTGCGCCCACCGCCATGGTAGCCTACGCACGCCCCATGCAAGCTCCACCCAGCCCCACCCACCTTTAACAGTGCTAGGTAATTCCCCACACCTGTGCGTGCTACCTGCCTCACCCCGGATTTGAACTCGAGACCTCTTGACTTCACGCATAATCCTTTACCACTCCACCATATTTCTCGCTGCCTTCGATTTGATATGTTGTTGAACCCAAACAGACACACGGAGTTATTGTTATGTTCTTCTGAATTTGGACATTTTTTGGAGTGCTATAACTGATATATTTTTCATTCATTTGATCTTATAATAGTTTAGACTGGATTTGCTCGTCACTCGTTTCGTGATCTTTGATTTTAATAGTCATGGGGATCAAACAGACCACTGTAGTAGAAGTTATGCACGTTTTAGTGAGTTGTTGGTTTCTTAGGTTTTTAGGAGATACGAGAGTTACAAAATTTCAAACGACAATTACTTTTACTTCGAGTGTCCATTTGGGCTATACCACTTATCAAATCAAAGATTTCAAAACGTTACACACTCCAGTGGTCATAGAAACTAATTCGCATATTCTATGGGGTTCAAAAAGGCCAAGAAACCTTTGAACGGTCATAAGTTTGGCTCGGGGGGGTCCGTTTTGCCATAATATCTGCTCTGGGTGTCCATTTTGCCTCAACCACATATCAAATCAAATCTTACGACCAGACCTACACTATGGTGACTTTTTAAAAACCTTATCATATTCTTCACGGTATGAAAAGGACCTTAATCCCTACAAACGGCCATAATTTCTGCTTCAGGGTGTCCATTTTGGGTCTACGACATATCAAATCGATATAAAACATATTCTAAAAAATATTTATTATATTTAAATCAATATAAATATACATATATATTAGTATTTTATATTTTATAAAATATCACTCAAATATACACATTTATCAGTGCTAGGGAAATGCACACTCATAAAACCCCCCTTTATCAGTGCTACTAAAAAAAGCGCAGATAAAGGGGGGCCCATTAACAGCGCTAAAAAAAGTGCTGATAAAGGGGGGATTTTATCAGAGCTAAAAAAATCCATGATAAAGGGTGACTTTTAAGAGTGTCTTTTTAGCATAGTTAAAAGATCCCTTTATCGGTGATTTTTTTAGCACTGATAAAGGCCCCTCTTTATCAGGGATTTTTTTAGGTATTTTAAAGGGGCAGCACTTCCCTTTCCCGATTTTGTTGTAGTGTTAGGGTAATGTTCTCTAATCAGTGTTTATCTAAATCTAGTTTCCAAGGTTGGTGGTAAACTTCCTTTGATACCAACTGTAACAAACTAACCCTAGAATCCTGGAGTGGGCACATTATTTTTATACATTAGCATGATTACAAGGAATCAAGTCCCGAAAGAACGATAGTTTAACAGTCTTGTAAAATTTATTACCTACATGAAAGTTACATTACACATTAGAAAATAAAAAACTACATAAATGATCAATTTAGAACTCCATTAATCCCCTTTTTTAACCCTTATTATCAATCATAATACAATTCTTGGAATCCTGGGAAAATAAAACATAAGAAAGGGGGGAGCTCAAATGCTAAGTAAGGGTGAGAAATACAGCAGAAGATAACAAAAACATTAGGCATGGTGAATAATTTAATACACATTCCATTACAAATAATAAAAAGGAATAGTTTATGGCAGGAATATGAGATGAGTAAATAATGCCATAATAAAACATAGACATGGGTATTCTACTAGTCAAAAAACCACATGATCCATCAATAATATTTTTATAATGAGGGAATGTATAATGTCAGACATTTTGAAACATTTTGTCAAGGCCCCGGCCAAGACGTCTAAAAATGATTAAGGCCTTGACCAAAACCATATATCAAATTGCGAAAGGCATCAGCCAATTCCATGTCTAATTGTCTCATGAGACCAACAGATGCACCGAGGAGCTATAGTAGGCTCCTCCCATCACTTACTAATTCCAATACATTCCTCATATGAAAAAGGTTAAAACATAACATAAACATTAATATTAAAACTAGCATAGAAAATGTCAATACATTAACCATAAACCATGAATGGTATAAAAATAACACATTGACGGTCAAATATATCACAAAACCTTCAATATAGTAGGGAAGATTTGTATCATAATAAATCAACTTCAAATAAGTTTAAAATCCATCAAATTATTTTGATATGGATGAAAATGACTTGTAAAACTCTTTGAGAGAAATATCCCTTTTTCATGGAATCATTTAAAAGTCACACATTTATAAAGGACATAATTTAAAATAGATTTTTGATTCAAAGTGTCCCATACCACATTGAAACTTTTGAAAAGAATTATCATTTCAAAACAATCATGTCAATATAAATAAATCCTTAAAACATTCTGAAGACATGGACATTAATTAAAAATATTTAGAAACATAAAATTTTAAAACATTTAAAATGATGATATAGTTAAATTGACCCTCCCATAATACCTTAAAAGATTCCATTTGAAAAAAAAATTATGAAATATGGCTATCGATGATAAATATTTCCCAGTAAATACTTACACATAAACAATCTCAGATAATAAGAGATTGAGGAAATAACCCTTACCTTGCACTTTCCTTTGGGAGAGGGTATGTTTAACCTCCAGTATAAAGACCATAGTATGTTATTAAATTATACCAGAACAATATTCATATTTATTATATCATACATGATTCATTTATGACATTATTCTACCCATTTAATAATTATTACCTTGTAAAATTAACATTTTGGGTAATAATCACTTTCTTTATCATACGTGTTTTAACCTGTTATTCTTGAACGTATCATTTAGATCATGATTTACATACTTCCAGAATATATAACATGATATATCATATATATTAAAAATATAAATATGTATAATATATAGATATATGAAATTAAAAACACCATTTATGGAGATGGTAGGTGATTCTTACGCATAAACACTCTTTCTGTTTTCATATCGTATTCAATCGAAGTGAGTGAATAAGATATATGTAAGTACACTAACACACACACACACAGATATATATATATATATATATATATATATATATATGCAGTACCATTATTATTCCATATATTATATACTTATTAATAATATATATCTTTATAATCAACATTGAAATGTGAACGTGGAAATGAATCTCATCGTGTCGTGGTGACGTTAAGCCGTACGTACACACGAGCAATGATATCATTGTATTGATGGTGAAATCGTATTTAATATAATGTTATATTATATATATAGAATCATTAAAATGTTTTATTTATTATTTACATCACTTATAGTCATTATTATACTCATCCAAATAATGAACTGTTGAATAACAAACTACACCACGGCGTGGGGACGGTAAGTCGTACGTATGCATGAATGGTGACATTATCATTCATAAAATGGATGGAATAATTAATATTGTTGTACAGTATTCATATTAACATCACAGTATGCATAAGGTACTTCAGGTATTATATTGTTATGGAAATAACAAAGTAATAGAATGTGGAAGAAAAATAGAACTTCGAAATAGGTGATAAAATAATTACCTCATTCCGGGTGTTTGCTTTTGATTTGAACAAAAGGGCTCCCTTGGTTGAACTTATTCTCAAGGTAATGCCTCTAGGTTGAAGTGAGGGAAGTTGGGATGAATTTGGGTAGGTTTTGGCTAATCCAAAAGGCTTTGGAGGTGTGATTTTTAGGGAAGGGGAAGTACCCTTTTATAAGAGAGGTGAGGGTCACATTATGAAAAGAATGAAATATTATTTTATAATAAAATAATTTTCCATTTATAATGGATCAAAAATAATTTATTTCTAGTATAAGGTGGAGATGGGTCTAAAACCACACAACCAATAGGTTTTAGATAGGTTTAGGTCACCATATTAACCTTATCTTTTAGATTTAACTCTTAGCTAAATAATTTAACTTTTACGGTGTCTTCTTGTATTCTTACACTATATGGTTAACAATCTTACTCTAAAATTACAAGAGAATCTCAATTAGTTAATTAATTAAATTTATAATATTATTTAATTTCGTTGGCTGAACCTTAGATTTTTAGGAATATTATTTAATTTAATAATATAATATTTGTATTAAAAATTCATTTATGTCAATTTTGACAATATTAAGTATTTGGTTTATTTGAAAGTCCTAAAAACTTTATTACTTTGAACAATATTCATTGAATCAATACTAAAATGTTATATTCACCTATAAAATTTGTGTATTTTATAAAAACATTGAAATTATATTTATTTTGACATTTATAATACCATTTATTTGATTCTTTCATAAATATGGTAATTACTGCATCATTATAGTGTCATAAATAAATTTAATTATTTAATTTCTAAAAATTATAAAAACAATACCGTGATGTAAACAATATTTGTATATTTCCAATGATTATTTATAGTAAAAAATATAACTTCAATAACCTCTTCTAAAAGTTATTTTACTAAAAGATATATGTTTATGTTATTTTTGTCTTCACATTAAATTCATTAATATAATGTGTCATTATCAGTCTCATGTGGCTCCATGGAGTCCCAAAATTGACCCAGGTATGCCGATGGTTGTACATGTATCAACCAATAGAAATAAGATGCATGTTAGGATAATTTAATATTATTATTATTATATTTATTTTCACTTATTTACCAAATTTACCCATTAACCATGGTAAATAAAATATTTACTGAAATAAATCACTGCCACAAAACAGTGAAAGGGAAGAGCTTTACTTTATCAGTTCTAAATATAAATCTCTTATAAAGAGGTATGCCTTTATTAGTTCTATTTAAAAGAGCTGAAAAATCTACCCTTTACCACCGCTAAAAAAGAGCTGATAAAGGGTACACCTTTATCAGTTCTTTTTTGCACTGGTAAAGGTTTTTATTCATAATTTATATTAAATTATAACATTTATAATCGAAAATAATGTTTTTTGTATATATTGACAATTATATACAAATATTTATAAATATATACTTTTTATTTTTATAATTATTAATAAATAGATATATATTTATCTTATATGCCATTTTATATAAATATATAAGAATATAAAAAGGAACACTTTATGGTAGGAATAGGAGATGAGTAAATAATGACATAATACGACATAGACATGGGTATTCTACTAATATAAAAACCACATGAACCATCAATAATATTTTCATAATGAGGGAATGTATAATGCCATAAATTCTGAATCATTTTGTCAAGGCCTCGACCAAGACGTGTAAAAATGATTAAGGCCTTAGCCAAAACCATATATCAAATTGGGAAAGGCCTCAGCAAATTCCACATCTAATTTTCTCATGAGACCCACTGATTCACCTCGGATCAATAGCGTGCTCCACCCATCACTTACTAAGTCCAATACATTCCTCATATTAAAAGGTTGAAACATAACATAAACATTCGTATAAAAACTAGAATAAACAATTTCAATTCTTTAACCATAAACCATTAATGGTATAAAAATAACAAATCCACGGTCAAATATATCACAAAACATTCAATACAATAAGGAATATTTGTATCTTAATAAATCAACTTCAAATAATTTTAAAATCCATCAATGTAATTTGACATAGATGAAAATTATTTGTAAAACCCTTTGAGAGAAATATCCTTTTTTCATGAAAACATTTACAAGTCACACATTTATAAAAGAATTAATTTAAAAGGGATTTTTGAATCAAAGTGTTTCATACCACTTTGAAACTTTTGAGAGGATCATTATTTAAAAACAATCATGTCCATATAAATAAATCATTAATATCAATTTGAAAACATGGACATTAATTAAAAGGATTTAGAAAGATAAATCTTTAAAACATTTAAAATAATGATATAGTTAAATAAACCCTACCATAAAACCTTGAAATATTCCTTTTAAAAAAAATTAATGAAATATGGTTATTGATGATAAATATTTCTCATTAAATACCTACACATAAATAATCTCGTATAATAATGAGATTGAGGAAATAACCCTTACCTTGCACTTTCCTTTGGCCGAGGGTACGTTTAACCTCTTCTATCATGGCCATTTTATGTTATTAAATTATACCAAAACAATATTAATATTTATTATATCATACATGATTCATTTATGACATTATTCTACCCATTTAATAGTGACTTTCATGTAAAATTACCATTTTTGGGTAATAATCACATAATTTAGCTTACGTGTTTTAACTTTTCATTCTTGATCATATCATTTAGATCATGATTTACATAAATCTATAATATAACATATGATTTATAATATATATTTAGAATATGAATATGTATAATTTATAGATATATGAAATGAAAAACAATTTTTATAGAGACGGTAGGCCGTACGTACGCATAAACGTTGTTTCCATTTTCATATCGTATTGAATATAAGTAAGTGAATAAGATATAATTAAGTACATACACACACACACACACAAATATATATATATATATTCAGTAGAATTATTATTCAATATATCACATGATTATTAATAATATATTTTTTTATAATCATCGTTTAGTGGTGAACGTGGAAATTAATCTCATCACGTCGTGGAAATGGTAAGCCGTACATATGCACGAGCGAAGATATCATCCTATTTAGAGTGAAATATTATGTAATTTGAAGGTATATTATATGTAATGAATCATTAACATTTTATATTTATTATTTACATCAATTATACACATTATTATACTCGTCCGAATAATGAACTGTTGAATAACAAACTACACCACGACGTGGAGACGGTAAGCCGTACGCACGCACGCATGGTGACATTATCTTTCAAAGGATGTATGGAATAATGAATATGGTTTTACAATATTTTTAATAAAATCACAGTATTAGAAGGTTCTGGATTTATTATATTGTTATGGAAATAACAAATAAATAAAATGTGTAAGAAGAATAGAAATTGAAAGAGGTGATAAAATAATTACCTCTTTACGGGTGTTTCCTTTTGATTTCAACAAAAGTGCTCTTTAGGATGGATTTACTCTCAAAGTAATTCCACTAGGTTGAATTGGGTAAAGTTTGGGGGATATTGTGGTAGGGTTTGGATGATCCAAATAGGTTTGTAGGTGTGATTTTGAGAGAAGGAGAAGTAACCTTTTATAAGAGAAGTGAGGGTCACTTTAGTAAAATATTGAAATATTATTTTTTAATAATATAATTTTCTGTTTATAATGGATCCAAAATGATTTATTTCAATTATAAGGTGGGAATGGGTCTAAAACCACTCAACCAATAGGTTTTATCATTGTTTATGTCACCATATTAACCATATCTTTTATATTTAACTCTTTGTTAAATACTTTAACTTTTATGGTGTCTTCTTGTATTCTAACACTATATGGTTAATAAACGTACTCTAAACTTACAAGAGAACCTCAAGTGGTTCATAAATGACATGTATAATATTATCTAATCCCTTTGGATGAACCTTATATTTTGAGGAATATTAAATAACTTAATAATATAATATTTGTTTTAAAAACTTATTTATGTCAATTTTGACACTATTTAGTATTTGGTTTATGTGAAAGTCATCACAACTTTATTACTTCAAGAAATTTACATTGAATCAATCCTATATGTCAAATTCACCTAGAAAATTCATGGATGTCATAAAAACTTTGATATTACATTTATTTTAACATTTATAATACCATTTATTTGGTTCTTTCAATAATAAGTTAATTATTGCATCATCAATGTGTCATAAATAAATTTGATTATTTAATGTCAAAAAATTATAAATAAATACCATGATGTAGGAAATATGTTTATCTTTAAAATTAATATTTATAGTTGAAAAGATAACTTATACAACCCATTCTAAATATTATTTTACTAAAGGATATATGTTTATGTCATTTTCGTCTTTAAATGAATTAATATAAAGTGTCATTATCACTCTCAAGTGGCACCATGGGGTCCCCAAATCAACCCCAGTATGCTAGTGGTCGGAAATGTATCAACCAATATAAATAAGACACATGTTAGGGTAATATAATAATATTATAATAATATTTTTTTTACCCTTATTGACCAGATTTACCCTTTAACCATGGTAAATAAAATATTTACTAAAGTAAATACTCATAATTTCTAAAAATAGAAGTTACCAATTTACACAATTTGGACCTCCTGATTCCAAATATGAAATCCATTTTTCCAAATTCAAAATACATAAGTGGTAAAAATTAATTTAAAATTAAGTTTTCATTGTCAAAACAAAAAAACGTGTTTTAAGAAATAATAATTATCAAACGATTGACACTTGTTTATATCTAGTTTAATTGTGAAATTACATACAATGACCTAAATTATATTAAATTATAAAAATATAATCTAATGATTCTTTTATACCATTAAAATTTTTAATTTAACATTATAAATTATTTTGATTAAAAAAGTTGTTTTTTATTAAAATTTAGTATTTTCTCTATTCATCAAAAAATGTAAGTTATCAGAAAAGTACCAAAAAATTATCCAAACTAAATTTTTATGTCCTGATTATAAATAATAATTTAATTTCATTAAATAGAATATATAAAAGTTTCAAATATTATTTTTAAGAAAGTTTCTCCACTAAAAGGTGGTAAATTTTCATTTTTTCTGAAAAATACTTCTTTTATCTGAAAAAATGAATTTGTTCTTATATTATGTCTAATAAACACATAATATGGATTATAAAATGATATAGAGAATATAAAATTCAATATTTAGTTATAATATTCATTATATCTTTTTGAACGGCTAGTTTGGTAAGTCGTGGTGCCCTTGCACTCGGTGTTGTTTGTAGTGTAAGTTATTGAAGCACTTTGAAGAAATAAAATACTATGAAATATTAGGGTGTTACGTATGTGTTCAAAATTCCACTCACCATAATGATCCCTTTTTTGATAAGGCCATTTATTTTAATTTTTCTCATTTATCACCCTTGTGAATTTCACTACGTAAAGAATTTATTGATATTGAAAATGAATTTTATTTAAACATAGAAACCAAAACAGTTCTGTTGTCTTAGAAAATCGTTGTGGGATACTATTTTCCAATTTGATTCCAGACGTAAAGGAATTATATGATTATCATTTGAGGAAGTTTCCAAACGTTTTTGTTAAAAAATAGATCATCCCCTAGTTTCAAGTCCAAAATTATAGATTTATCAAGTTAAGATCAAAATTACACAAATATCTACCCCATCACACTACCTTTATTAATTCTTAAGGTAAATTTCCACAAAAATAGTGGGGTATAAACACTCATTAATCATGAAATTATATAAATCTCATATACTTTGAAACCATACATTCTATAATTCAATAATATCCAATGTAGGATGGAAAATAATTTATTTATATAGTTATTATATTTTCAGTCACAATATGCATTACCAAATGAGAGGGCATAAATTTGGAATTAAATTAGTTGTTTTTTAGGTTTTATCAATGAAATGAAATTTAAATTAATTAAGACTTGTCCTCCACACTTAAAACTCAAAAATTTCCACATTTTTGAATCTCATGGTTTTAGAAATAGTCAAACTAATTTAATTAAAATATATACAAAAAAGTATCATATAATGGATTCTATTTTGAAGGTTAATAGAAATATTTGAACACAATTTTCCACACGGTACCCATGAAAGTCGCATTTTACACAAAGGAACCCTACAAGAAAATTAATATTTGTCCAACACAATAAATTATGTTCAAAATTATTCATGTAACAAGTAAGTTCGTAGATGATTTTTAGAAGGGAGATAAAATGTATCATAAAATTTCATACGAACTATCATGAAATCCAAAAATTTTGCATACAAGATGTATCTTTAGTAATGATTCCAAAATAGTGAATTAAATGAATCTAGTGGTAACACTATAAAAATTAATATAATTGAAACATTTAGTCCCAATATATATAGAATCATATAAAAATGTTGAACAAAATTGTAAACACCTTTAAAAAATGAAAACTTAATCTATTTTAAAATTTTAATATCCAACAAAATGAACTGATTCACATGATAATTTAGAATTGAAGGAAGAGTTTCTAATTGAATAGAGTTTGACATGTGGAAGTTTTTATCCAATTTCCTCTGCCTATAGTTTTATCTAGCATTGAAATTCAAACTAAATCTTCCACTAGTGAAAAAATTATACAGTCATCTTCACTTTCTTCATATGCTCCCTCCACCAACCGCACACCATCTTTAACTCATTGTAACTCAACATGGACTTTTTCAAATAGGAATAAATATTTAGATATCAAAGACATGTCAAAGAAAACTTCAATAATAATTTTTCACTAATCCATGTAGAAAAACTTCTGAGAAAATATTATTTATTGAAAAAAAAATTGAAACTAAAACCTAAAAAACATGGATTTCCTACCTTTCAGTTCTAGTTATATATTCTCCATAAAGAATCAATCCACTAAAGATTTTTTCATATTCATTAAATCGGTATGATTCATCATTACTTGAGCCCTTAGTATCTCTTTTTCAATTTCAGTAGGTTCACACAGAACCATATGTAATACATCATCATGAAGTAGTATTTTAAAAAATTCCAGAACATGAGGATGAATCCTTCTTCCATTAAAAAATTCAAAATACTAATAATCATTTTATGTGTATAAAAGATTAGATAAAATATTAGTACTAGCATCTAAATGAATATACTTCAATTTTAATTGATCACTTTCACTCTCCCTCAAACATGTGACATTAATAGGTTAAAAAATATTATTAGTTTTGAATATAGGAAAATCAATAGGAAAATAGGATATATATTAATGGAAAGAATCCTTCAATGTAGTAGGAGGTGAATCATAAAGCCCCTCTAATAATTTATCAAATTCATGGAAATTTTTTGATCATCTATGTAATGAAATGAAACAGGGGTCGACACGTTGTCCACATTTTTTAAAACTTATATAAATTCCATTAACTCACATTTAATGGATATAAGAAACCCATTTTAACCAATAGATGAATATGGATGGGCCCAAACATATCCTTATCTCTTAAACATTGACTATTAGTTGAAAACCCACCATAATTATAATTAATTTCTCTTAGTTTTACAGAAAAGGAAGAAACATCTCGGTTGGGTATAATAGAAAGGTTGTAATTTTTTTATATGTTGAGAAAAACATACATCATGATGTATTTCTAAAAGTAGAATCGCTTCAGGGTTTTGAGTAATGTGATTCCCTATTTGGTTCTCAATTCTCAACTATCTTTCCAGCTATTGTGTAGACACATATTCAAAAAATAGTTCAAAGTCTTTACTAAGAGACTTAAGAATAAAATCACCAAAGGGATAATGATTTTAGTTATAACAATATATCTAAATATATCATCTCTACCATCAATCAATATATATCACACCATAAGTGGAGACTCCTTTTTAACATGAAATTATTCTTGGTCCTCACCAGCTTGAAGGGTATGATTACCATTTGACACATCTATGACAGCCCCAAAGTGGTTAAGAATGTCCTACCTAAAATGATTTTAACAATATTATCACACTTCATATGTATAATAAGGAAGATTTGGGAAAATATAATTTCTTTACATTAACAGAAAAACCATCCACCACCCCATAAGGGTAGGTAAGTAACCTTTCTGATAAAATTGGTGACACTGAATTTTGTTTTATCTCCTTAGACCCTTCTTTTTACACAATTATTATGTTATAAGACTGATTTTATATCCTAGATCACACAATCACCTAATTTCTCCACATAGATCAATTTTAAAAGATACTAAAATACTACCATGGTGTTTCAATTAGGTGGATATTCTTTGGGAATATGGTATTAAATTCCTTATTCAAAACTAATGTTGATATCTCACCCAATTCCCTCTTGTTATCAAAGATACAATCCCACTTATTAGAAAACAGGTGGGTTATTATCCTCTTCCTCTAACCTCACCTTCTTTTTGGGCTATTTTCTTAGTTAACACTTCATTTTCCTTTTTCCCTGGGATTTTCATAGTTTCTACAAATCTATCCAAGTTTCTATATTTGAGATTTTCCAAATTTATACTTATAGTTTCAGTTTGAACATCATTATACTCATTATTATATTTTTCTCTTTCTAGTTCTTGAATTGTATGGGTAAATCTGGTTGTTACTACCATCACATTTTATCTTGGGTTTCACCCTGTTGTCCTGTGCAATTTTTCCTTTGTCTCTTCCTTCTAGATCCATAAATATTTTGGCCATTTGGATTTATAGATTGTGAATTATATAATTTTTATACATTTTCAGTGAACTAATATCACTTAACACCTATTGTAACATTCCCTTAATTTCACCTTGATAAATCTAAAATTCATACCCATGTTGATTTTAATTAAAAAAATTAGTATTTATTATTAATTTGAGAGAGCTAACTATTTAATCACTCATTGATCTCTATATGACATGTTAGGATATATTTTTTATAAAGAATTATATTGATTAGAGAAGGGATATTATACAATCTTATTTTGAGATCTATAATCCAAAAACTTGGATATCTCATTTTATTGAATAAGGATATGAAATTTGGGTTAATATTTCTAAGTGTGACCAAACATCCCACAATGACTGAACTGATCCCTATGAACTTTTTCATTAATAATAGTTTATTGATTATTAGTTTAATAATTATGAATTATTGTGCCTAGTTTATATATGTTGGGAATTTTGGACCGACATATCATTGATTTTCTTAAGATCATCAGAATTATAATTATATAACTCACCCCCATAATATTGGTCACCTAGGATCAGGTTATAGGGAGTGATGGAATTATAAACCATATTTTCAATTGGGGAGATAACTAATGATTGGGACTTTATGTAGAATATTTATATACCTATCTCAGGCCTCATGAAATAAATCTCCAAAATATGTGGCAAACCATGTAATATTGTGCCCAACTTCTATATTGGTGTCGTAGGGAAGAATTCTGAAATAAATGCTTCTAAAACCCATTCCACGTTTTAAATATTTATTCATATAATTTATGGAACCAAAACCTTGTCATTCCCTTAGGATAGAATGGAGAAACCCTAAACCTCAACTCCACCTCAATCAAATATTGCAAAGGAAGTTTCTTTAATTAACTATAAAAATATATGATAATCTCTATTGAGTCCTCTATTGGGAGACTATTGAAAGAAAAAACTTGTGGGAGATGAGACTGTTTGATCTCATATTTCCTAGAACAATCGGACTACTTAATGAAAGATTGATTTCTTGACAGAATTTTAATTTGAAAATCCTTAATCAAGGGACTCTCAGGGAAAGTAACTAAATATTGTACAACATATGTATTTTTTTTAAATCTACCTAAATCAAATTTCTTTAAATTTTAAATTTCAATTGTCTTTTTTTTTCAAATAACATAATATTTTTTAATTAATTTTATAAATTTTACATTCAATTTGTTTCTTGGATAATCATGTTCACATATAGTTGTTGATTGTTTTGATAAACTTTTACTCTTCTTTTTTTATACTTTTTATATTTTTTTTTTGATTTCCATTTTTATTTATTTTTTAAATGATGTTATATGATTTTTTTTACTTTATCATGTGTTTCTTCCAAAAAAAATAGAACCAAAATATTACAAAAGGTCATTGGACTCTTCAAAATTAATTAATTATAATATGTTACATACTAATATTATAGTGGTGAGAGGGGTGTCAATTCCATAGGGAAGGATTAATTTTTTGAGTGTGTGACCAAAAAAAGAAAAAAAAGTGAAACAAAATATGAAATGAAATTCAGGATAAAATAGATGCGATGAAAAAGAACAATGTTCAGATAAATATTAAAAATCCAAAGTTATGTTGGGGGAACTAGACAATAATATATCAATTGAAATGTGACTAATATTTAATTGAACCAATACTGTAGATTTAGAGGTTGTGTATAAAGGAATGAAATATATATCTATTTTTAGAAAAATCACACACACATCTGATCTCTCATAGAATCAATTAACATTAACAAAACCGAAGAAAATGATGCTTTCTCATAGATAAAATCTTACCAATTAATATTCCATATTAGTACATCAGTTGTGGTCACCAAGAAAAAAAAGACACTCTACCCTTCACCTCTTGATACTTATGTTGAGTCAATGAATGGACATGAGGAATATAAAAAATAGATCTTTAGATGGATCACAACATCCCACTATGATAAATAGAATCATAATATTAAAACAAATAATTGCAGTTTAATCCATCCAATACACCCCCCCCCAACAACTTATCTATTTATAATAGATATGGAAAAAATATAATTCATTAAAAAGATATCATTATAGTGAGATAGGGAATAAAAAAAGAGATATGAATCAATCATGGTATCATTGAATACCTCCTTTAACTCAAATTCCATTTCCTCTTACTTTGAGAGTGCTCCTTCTCCTAACTCTATTTTTGCCTCCTTATTTTGTATTCTCTGATCGACGAATAATGGATCATGTATATGTCTTTTTCAAGATAGTACTGGAATTGATCCCCTTTTAATAGAAAAAATATTTGTCCATCTCTCATGTGTGATCCATCATAGTAACTACTCATAACTATTTTTTTATTTCATAAATGTGGTGGGTCCATCACTGGTTATCTTCTTTGTAAGCAGTTCCAAGAAAGGATCTCAACCATCTGAAATTGTCCAATGTGCCCTTTCTTCCTCTGACTGAATTCTTCTATAACAATTCTAGTGTACTCCTTACGATTTTTCAGTACTTTTATTCAAATTGATTCTATAATGAAACTATATCATTCCGAGCACCGAGGCCTTCCACTATGGAACTCCATTGTAGTAACAACATAAACTTATTAGGATATAAACAGTATTATTATGACTACATTATCAAAAATATTTAATGAAATTTATAAAAACATATATAGAAAAGTAAACTTATAAAATATTATTATTTATTAGGTATATAAACATATACTATTTTTATAATAACTATGATTATATATAAAATATAATTATAAATATATTTTTTATCATAAAATATATTATTGTAAATATTTTTTTACTTTTTTATTCTTCTTATCTTGTCGTGGTTTGGAATTATTCTCCAATAAGGGGTGGGGTTGGTTAGAGTGTCTAGTTACTGATATTTTTTATCTACACTTGGAAGCATGAAATGACACAATGGGTTCACAACTACAGTGAATCGATGAACTCTAGTGGTTTGCATCTCCTAGTGGTTCAAGGATCTTGCTTAATTTAAATTGTTGGCACAAATATTATTGGATTCACATGGAACTACCATCAAATAATCACTCATCGAGGGTTATCTCTTCTACAATAGTGACCAGTTTCATCTGATCTGACATGGATCTAGTCAGGGTAGATTTTTTTCGGTAAGGTTGGTTTGATTTCTTCCTAGGCGGTTAGTGGGATCAGTCAGTCACCTTTGATGATTGGGTTTCTAACAGAAAAGGTGTAAGTTACATGATCATGCTTCACGGTGGTCGGTGTCACTCTATGGTTGTCTTACATGGTGGCTTTAGTGTAGCATTCCAAGGTAGATCAAGGAAGGTAGACATGTAGATTTTTGGTAGAAGGAGGGAGATTGGTATATCAATGGAGGCAGACTTGTAGATTTTCAACTACAGCAACATTTTATTAATAACTAGGAATAAAAAATGATAGTTAAAAAATAAATATTTTATTTTAAGTTTTTAAAAATCAACCAAAAATATATAAATGACAATAAAATAAATTATTTTATAGAAAACAATATTTTTAATAAATTAATACAAAAATGAAAACAAATAATAATTATTTCAACAAAATACATTTTTTTAACTATAAAACAGAATTATTTATAATAAATGATGTAACCAAAAGCAATTAATAAAAGAAACATCAATGATATTATAATTATAGATGAATATTTATTTCATACACATCACATATATTTATTATTTACATTGTTATATGCATCCAAGTGAACTGGTGCTAATAAATTAATTACACCATTATGTAGATATGGTGTGCCATATGTGCACATGAGTGATGTTTTCACTTTTAATAGGATGAACAATTGATTAAAAATGATTTTACCATAATCTAATTAATATCATTTTATATTTATTTTACTAGATATATTTTTTTGGATGATTATAATATATTTATAAGGACTTGAAGAAGATGAAATCATTATGAAAGAGTTGGTAAATATGATTACATATTCTTCAGTATACTTCACATAGATGACTTTTTAAGGTCCCTTTAAATAGTATTTTAATTTGAAATTCACCTCCAATTAATGGATATAGAATTTTAGACAAAAATCATGTAGTTTTCTTTTGACCATTATGGATGAAATTGAAGTAATGAACATGAAGAATGTGTGTCCTTTTATAAGTGAGGGGAGGGTCACACTTGGAAATACTTAAAGTATGAAATTAAAATAAATTAATTTTTATGAATAAATGGATAAAAATTGATATAAGTCTTATTTAAAATTATTTTGGGATGTTATACACTCATAGAATAATATTTAATCAATTTGTGTATATGTTGTCTCCCTTATCTATAATTTTTAACCCCCTATTAACCCAATTGACAATTGTAGTGATATCAATGTTTTTTTACTAATTACATGCCAATTAAGATACTATATGTGAATAGTTGACTAATAAATGGACCATAGTTTATATTTTTAACATTAAACCATTCATATTTTCAATTATAATATTTTTATAAAAATAAAATAATTTAATATATTGTTTTTAATTATAAAATATCATTAATTTCATTTTAGAAAATACATTAAAAGTTGTGAAATAATATGTTTCAAAGTTATGTAAAATGCTTACAAAATTACATGTATTAGAATTAATGTTTGGCATGGTCTTATTATAATCACCCAATAAAATGTTGATTGTCATATATATCATTTTAAACCTTATCATTGGGTTCAAACCCTTGGTTTAGCAATTTCAACCATACCCTTTGTAATGAATTTTTCAATATTAAAGATTTATAATTTTTCTTATAAGGTAAAAATTTGATCATAATTTAATGGGGTATGAAATTTTTTACCACATTTAAACCTAATTTACCTCTTTATATACTTTTTTATTTTTAAACTAATAAATTATTCAAAGACCTGTCTTCTTTCAAATGTACAGAGTTTGTTTTTCAATATGAATCTTTCATTTAATATCAATAAATGTGCAATATGAAAAAAATAATTATCTAGGCTGGTATATACATTTTTTGAGCCCACACCTTTGAAAAATTGGAAAAACGAATAGGTTTCACGGTTAGTAGAAACTATGTTCCCTCTCAGGTATAGTTTCTTATAATAGTGTCGGGAGAAATAGAGATGAAGTAGGAGCTGCACAATTTTTATACCTATGTGGGGGTAAAAAGGAGGTGTTTCAATACCCTCAAGGTTTTTCTGAAGTTTTGAAACTCCAAAAATATTCCCATGAAAAAAACTATAGATATTTGACAGTGTTATATCTCATGGTTTGCACACAACATAAGAAATAGTGCACCATAATCATTCATGTATAATCCTTAATTAGTGACTTGATCTTGGTTTTTACATAGTTTAGTAAATCATATGCCTTAACCATGCACCCTTTTTTAGGGACCTGACACTTTTTCCCTTAATTAATTCTTTTACTCATTTTCTTCTTGCCTCTCATTTCTCCAGAAGATTGCGATCTCTTTCTACCCTAGAACACCCAAGATCTTCCAACCTATTTTCTTCTCAAGATCACACATTGGGTGTCTAATTGAAGCTCTGTTAAATGAATTGTATCCAAATTGTTATGATCTATGATCATATTCCATCATTTTTAAGTTTATCTTTAGATCTATTGCACTATTTAGGTGAAATATCTTTTACCATT
The DNA here is from genome assembly GCA_963277665.1 of Viscum album. Classification (NCBI taxonomy): domain Eukaryota; kingdom Viridiplantae; phylum Streptophyta; class Magnoliopsida; order Santalales; family Viscaceae; genus Viscum; species Viscum album. The sequence continues at coordinate 888,561,167 of OY728128.1, forward strand.
TTTTCAGGGTATTGGACCATTTTTTTCAAATTATTCCAACTTACACTAAATATGGGGTTGATATCCAGTGAGGAGTCATCCAAAGCCGTATGGTTGGTGGTCTCATATTTTTTACCATGGGTTTTCTACTTAATAGTTATTCTATCATTTTGTATTCTAGAATTTTCTAACCATCCCATTTTTATTGAGTTCTTCATATAAAATTGACCAATACACCTAGATATAATTACTTTGATCCTTATTTAGTAGTCTATAGTGTGTTTATCTCACATATGGACACCCAATGTGTGTACCACCTTGAATTTATTTGTTATAATTAATTTATTAATTTCCTTGAATTCCTTATAAGAATCTGTCTTAGATATTAAATGGAATTTCCAATGATAAATGAATGTTTAATGGAAACCAATATACTTATTAAGTTCTTGTACCACTTATAATGAGAATTTTCCATGTAGGTAATTGCTTATATGAGTATTTCATCACCCTAATTAACCATTTGATCCTTGTAAATGGTTTTTATATGTGTTAGGGAATTAAATGGGTTGATTATATGGAAACATTTTTTTTATGATGGATCTATTCCATTATGTATATTAATAGGTTTAAATGATATGTATTATGAAGGGTGGTAATGCCATGAATTTTTTTACCTCTTCTATTTAATGCATAATATAAATCAAATGACTTGTTGTATTTAAACATGATTATTAAGATACATGAGATGTGATTTCTCATGTATTATATTATAAATATGATTATGACTTGATATAAGCTATGATATGATGATAAGGGTTCTGTTTATAATTAAGATATCATGCTCTCTTACATCAGGTGTTGAGAAAGATGTCTCACACCATTTACTCTATTTAGAAGGACAACATGAGTCACCACATCCCTTGTATAGACTTTTGACAAGATATAATGGTCACTATCTCTAGTGATGAGCTTGAATTATCCCACTCATTATGAGACGTAGGGAATGTATCTGTTTACTAGAGTATATATTCTCATTAAAATGTTTATGGATGTCTTAGTTACACCTCGATCCATCCTATAACTAGTATTCTAGGAAAATAACCACTTGCGTCTTCACGTACATGGTTCATATAGGTGGATAAAATATATATATAACAATCATACACACACACACACACACACACACATATATATATATATATATTGTGACTAATAATACCTCCATTCCTACCATGAGACAAAGCTGGTAGAGCCTCCAGGTGTATTTTAGAAACCTGATCTGGTGGTTATTTGTTTATTCTGTATAGTTAATTAATTACTTATAATTTCACATAGTTTAGTTACAATCACTTATTTTATTACTTATCTACACCATTGGTGGTGTCCAATTGATATTTTTTCACACACCCTACTTGGGAAGCCTTTGGTACCCTAAGAAGATTACTTCCATGTAGCTATTGATAAGGGAAATCACCCTACTACTGGTATTTGATATTCTTGGCATATATATATAGAATATAAGAATATGAGAAAGTATATGATTGAGATTCTAGTAGATAAAATTCTAGATTTTTTTTATAGCATGATTGTATTATCTGGTCCCCTATTGCACCTTTGTATATTATCATGAAATGAGTCCACATATAAAACATATCCTAATGGATTTATTATTATTGTTCTATTGTTTAGTGATATAATATTCCACTACATTATTATATTCTATTTATATATGATTATTCTATTGTATTTTATCATATGTTTTCAACTATTCCACTTAGATAAGAGGGTATATTCTCCTCATCACACCACATTTACACCCTCATCATTTGTCAGTAGCCTTTGGCATAAAGGGAGGCATGCTTGAGGCCATGTGACCCATAGGCTTGGGCCATGGGATAAGTGGATCCCAGGTTGGGATGTTACAAAGTGGTATCACAACACGATTTCCATTATAATACTATTTGGGTATTATATAAGAGACTATGAGATAACTGGATTTGGAACTTACCATGTGTTTGGATGTAGCTAACCCATGTACATGGGAAACCCAAATTACATTGGATGACTAATTTTTATTATGGGTTATTCCATTTATTGTTTATATGACTTCACTATTGGGTGACACACATGTATTTTGATGTTTTTAATATTGTCATTATTTAAGTGGTGATTTATATTACCAAGGCTGGATGAAATGTGGGATTTTCATTACATGCATCATTATAGAAACTATAGGACTAATATTCCATGTTTTTTTCCATTTCATCTTTATTTTTATCATGAATTTTATTATTTCATATTAGTAGTACCTTTATTATGTATTTAATTGAACTTATTTTTCTTACATGTGTTGGAAAGCATGACTAAAACAAAAAATTTATTCCTTAACCTAATAGTTTTTTCTAAATAGGTTAAGAAATACACCCTAAGTGGTTAATTATGGAACATTGAGCCATGGTCTATTGGTCACATGTGCTAGAATGTGTCATATTGTCTGTCAAGTGGATTCTGTATTTTGGTTCATAAGGAGTATGGGACCTTATGGATCATAAATGGTAATCCTCAGAGTTCATCCATTTAAAGTTATTTTACAATTTGAATGAGCATAAATCTAAAATTAATATGAATTTTAAAGTGAAATAATTTACCATGTACATGTGAAACAGAGACTCATACCTGAACTCGACCATAATAGTGGGTAGATAGGTGTCTATTGTTATTTGACGCACTGTGATGGTTCTCCAAACAAACTAATCCTAGATTTTAGAGTCATTAGAGAGGAATGATCATCTCTATAGAAAGTTTTTCCACCAGTCCTAGTTCTATATCGTCAATCTTTTAAGTTATTATAATCTCTGTTGATGCATGTTTTTTTCATTGCACAATCATGTTGTCATTGATTACTCTGGTCGTGCACCCTAAATGTGATGACGACCATGCACTTGAGGTGGCAGTCCAAGTGCTCCTAGTGATTCATCCTGTAGTTCTACCTTTATAACCTATTCGTTTTCATGATATGGGGACTGGTTCATAGTAACACGAGGGAATACTACTTATGATAATGAATGTGAATGTAAATTTTTGACCCTTACAAAGTATGTAATACTTAACTCAAAAATTCTAGTGGCATCATTCTCCAACCTTTTCACGAGATGTCAGACCACATGCTGGTGAAACATGGCTCGAATATATCATTTCTGTATTTGAGAATCTAGAGACACAACGAAATAGGATGGTAAAATATGCAATATATATACTAAAAAATTATTCTAAACAATGGTGGGACATCATTTCCCTAGAAGATCAGCATATATATATTCTCTATGAAGATTTCCATGTGGTCTTTTATGAAAATTTATTTCCCTAGACTCTAAGGGATGGTAGAGTTAGAGAATTATTCAACCTGCAGTGGGGGACAAAATATGTTATTGAATACTATGATTCTTTCACATAGTTGTAGTGGTTTCTGCTACTATAGTGGGTGATGATATTATGGACACCAGGCAATTTGAGGATGGGATGGATTATGCCATTAGATCATGGGTCAATATATTCAGGTTGAATAACATTTTTAAAATCGTCATTCAAGCCCTTTTCACAAATTGAAATTTGAGAAAAGTTGATGGTGTGATTCAAAGTCGTTGGCACCTCAATCTATTAGTACACAATATTTTGAGAAAAATAGATGAATTGAAGATACAGGTAGATGTATCTGTTGTCAAGATCCTCATTCTTACAATTTTTTTTTATTTTTCACAAGTGTGGGAAGTCGAGACACGCAAAACCTTAATTCTAATGAAATCCAATGGAATGAAAAAGTTGTGATATGATGGGATATAACCATTATTTATACATTTAATTTTCATATGTTACTAGAGTGTAGGGATCTACTCTAACCCCATGTTTTTTAGTGAGTTTATTAGGACCCTTACATGAAGGTAGTTGGAAAACCACTAATCAGAAGACTGAGGTGGTGGTCGGGGAAGATGCAGTCAGACTTATAATTCTCAGTTCCATTAGAGAGAGCTAGCATAGGGAAGTTAGGAAGTGAATTAGGGACGTGATACTAGCTTTTTACATGCATTCCATCCTACACTAGAGTATTAGATCAATATACCTTCTATTGAACGAGGTACTATTCTCGTAGCCTCCATTTTGGTGTATGCTTTATTTGACACTAATGTGTCTCCCTCATTTATATCATAGACTATTATATAAATTATGGGCCACAAGATTGAACACTTTCATGGTGTGATGATGCTAGATCCCTATTAGGTGTCTGATCAGAGGGTGTTCACCATTGTAAGGAGTTCACCTTGAGATAGGTGTATACCACTTTGTACGGAATCTTTCCACCCTTAACATGATGGGCACTGAATTATTCGTCAAGAAGGATTCCTTAGTTACTTTTTAGCACAAATTGATTGATGTCATCGAAGGGTGAATTTTACATCACCATAAAGAATTAGACACATGCATAAGGGGGAATAGGATGTGCATGCTACATAATCAAGACCCGATGAGTAGACATTGGGTAATGTGACAACGCAGATTTCCAGACATTTCTTAGATGACCAAAGGTTATAACCCGCTTTTTTCCCTCCAGTAGTGGAGTATTTCCTGGATGTCTTCCTTGGTGACTTCCCTTGTCCACCTTCAGTGTGAGATGTATAATTAACCATTGATCTTATTTTATGGGAATCAAAGGTGACCATTCCTCCTTATAAATGGAACCTATGGATCTTTTGGAGCTTAATAAGCTATTGGAGGATCTATAGTCTAAAGGATTTATATTCCCCAACACTTCTATTTTGGGTTCACATGTCCTTTTTCTTAATATGGTAGAAGGTAACCTCTTTCTCTACATGTATTGGCATCTATTGAACCATCTTATAGTGAAGAATTGGTATCCACTATAATGAATAGACGACCTATTTGATCGGATCTGAGGATCTATTGTGTTTTAAAATATATATCTATTGTCGGTATATCATCAGGTGACTGTAAAGTTCTCATACATACCTCTCATATATTTTAAGAAAAATTTATGGTCTTTATGAGTACATGGACCTACCATTTGGACTCATGAGATCACCTATACTCTTCATGTATTTAATGAATTGAGCTTGAAACAGTATCAAAACTCTTTTGTGGCAGTATTTGTTGAAGATGTCTTATTATATTCATGCTATAAAAAAATCCCAACCATATTGATATCACATTGAATACACTAAGAGAGAACCAACTATATGATAAGATTTGTAAATCCATTTTTTATTGACAAATTATACTTGGTCACATTATCTTAGATTCAGGAGTTTCTATAGACCCATAGAAATTCAGACCTATATTTTCCAAGGAATAGCCCAAGACTTCCATTGAATTCTGGGGTTTCTTCGGGTTATCCAGGGATTAGAGATGCTTTATATTGGATTTCTCATCCCTTGATCACCACATATATGCTCGATGAAGAATTGTGTAAAGTTCTTATAGTCAAAATATTTTGAATCATCCTGTTAGGGTTTGATGGTCAATTTGAATTCGGAGCCTATACTAATTCTTCCATAGTTGTGAAAGAGTTATATAGTCAACTTTTATGCATTGGGTTTTGGTATGAGATCACATTTATTGTAGGATAAGCGATTTGTCACATACATATCTCATCAATTAAGGCCTCACAAGTCGAATTTCCCAAAACACAAGCCTAATCTAGCTTTTATAGTAAATGATCTATGATGATGGAGATGATATCTACTTGGAAAGATTTTTTCGGTCAACAATAAAAAAAATACCTCATGCACTTATTTAAATAACAAGATCTAAATCTTGGATAGCGCATGTGGGTTGGGTACCTATAATCATTTTTTTCAACATGCCTACAAGCCTTGTAAAGGCAATGTTGTGGCTGAAACTCTAAGTTAAAAGACTAATGTACATGAGGCCAAAGAGGCTGGTGTAGAATGTAATATTAGGGTATTATTCTCATATATTCACATTGAGTTACAAGAGGATTATGGTCAGACTATCCTCTCATCCTTAGTAGTGACCTCTACTCTACTTGAGTGTGTAAGAATGAGTCTTCTATCTAATCATGAGGGAACTGCCTTAAGGAAAAGTGTCTTAGATGATTATATGTCATTAGGATGGACTATGAATGGGGTTGATAACTTACAATTCAATTGGTGGTTATGGGTTCCAATAGGAATTAGAGAGGATTCAATGATGGAATTCCACACCATAGCATAGAAAGGTTACCCTAGTGTCAGAAAAGATATCAGAATCAATGGTGGAGGTATTGGTGTTTAGGTATAAAACACAATATTTCCATAGTTATCACTAAGTGTTCCATGTGTCAGTAGATAAATGTGGGGAATCACTA